>JBBDGP010003372.1:0-600000 GCA_037952835.1 Lithobates septentrionalis
GATACCAATAACATCGATAAAATGCTCAATGACATTACATTACCTTGGACGGCCTATGCTGTGTTCAAAAAGTTGGGAGGTATGGGTTTGGGAACTCTGTAGCAGACTTGGTGGACCTGCAAGGGATGAGGTTTCTGAAGGCAACAGTGGGGGATGCATATCTGGAGGGAGCTGAGGGTCTCCCTAGGAAGCTGAGGACTTTGCAAAGGCAACATGGGCAACTGGAGGGCACTGCAAGTGTTGAAGGGCACAGTGTTGGACACTGTAGGTGGCTGAGGTCACTATGGGTTGCCGAAGGCTCTGCAGCAAGTTAGAGGCCATTTTAGGGGGCTGGGAGGCACTGGGGGAACTTGGAGGACATTGTGAAAGCTAAGAGCTCTTGGAGACCTGGGGGTACAATGGGAGACTGAGGAACACTGTGGGCAACTGTGTGCTATGGGAAACTGTTGCTGATTGAGGGCACTAAGTGGTGCTGGAGGCTCTGGAGGAAGCTAGAGAGCTAAGGTCACTGTGGGAGGGTGAGGGGTGCTGCAGTCCACTATGGGAGGCTGGCTGACACTAAGGGAACTGGGAGACACTGTGGCACATAAGATCTGCAACTTGCTGGAGACCCAGAAAGAGGTAAGCCACAGACCACTGGTTAAGAACATGTCCTAGGAAATAAATAGATTTCAACTTTAAGGAGACATTTCATGGTCAAACAATTACTATAAATGACAACTTAAAGCGGAGTTCCACCCAAAAATGGAACTTCCGCTTTAAGGGAAGGTGACCCTGATATGCCACATTTAGCATGTAATTTTTTTGGAGGGGAGCGGATACCCTCTTTTTAGAGGGTCCCAGCACCCACTTCCTCCTGGCGCACCGTGGCACCGAAAGGGAGATCACCTCTCCCCCCTCCCTCTCAGCAATCATCTGGACACGTCACAGGTCCCAAATGATTGCCCGGCTAGCCATTGCGCACCCACAGTAACAATGCACCACAGAGAGGAGGGGGAGACAAGCGGAGCTTTGTTCCCCTGCATCGCTGGACCCTGGGACAGGTATAGACCTGTCCCAGGGTCCAGCGATGCGGGGGAACAAAGCTCCGCTCGTCTCCCCCTCCTCTCTGTGGACACAGGTCCGGTTATTAAAAGTCAGCAGATGCAGTATTTGTAGCTGCTGACTTTTAATTTTTTTTTAAAGCGGAACTCCGCTTTAAATACAATCCACAAAAAGCTATTTGTATGCAAAAGTGCAGACTATTGAAACAACACAGTCTGAAGATCAGCTAAAAAGATAACAGATTAAGAGATTCAGATTCAGTTCAGAGCCTAATGTTTAACTATTGTGAAGCAAATACATACCTATAGATCAGTCAAGCAGAACAAATTGTCATAGTTTGTCAAAAAGAAACGTAAACTAATGCAGTCCTTTATATAGCAAATTTGCAGGAGCCCTGTCCAACATACACTATATTACCAAAAGTATTATGACGCCTGCTTTTACACGCACATGAACTTTAATGGCATCCCAGTCTTATGCCCCGTACACACGGTCGGACTTTGTTCAGACATTCCGACAACGAAATCCTAGGATTTTTTCCGACCGATGTTGGCTTAAACTTGTCTTGCATACACACGGTCACACAAAGCTGTCGGAAAATCCGATCGTTCTAAACGCAGTGACGTAAAACACGTACGTCGGGACTATAAACGGGGCAGTGGCCAATAGCTTTCATCTCTTTATTTATTCTGAGCATGCGTGGCACTTTGTCCGTCGGATTTGTGTACACACGATCGGAATTTCCAACAACGGATTTTGTTGTCGGAAAATTTTATATCCTGCTCTCCAACTTTGTGTGTCGGAAAATCCGATGGAAAATGTGTGATGGAGCCTACACACGGTCGGAATTTCTGACAACAAGGTCCTATCACACATTTTCCGTCGGAAAATCCGACCGTGTGTACGGGGCACTAGTCCGTAGGGTTCAATATTGAGTTTGCCCACCCTTTGCAGCTATAACAGCTTCAACTCTTCTGGTAAGGATGTCCACCAGGTTTAGGAGTGTGTCTATGGGAATGTTATACCATTCTTCCAGAAACACATTTGTGAGGTCAGGCACTGATGTGGAGGAGAAGGCCTGGCTCGTAGTCTCCACTCTAATTCACCCCAAAGGTGTTCTGTCGGGTTAAGGTCAGGACTCTGCGAAGGCCAGTCAATTTCCTCCACCCCATACTTACTCATCCATGTGTAGCAAAGTCCTGGGGCCCCTGAAGCCCAATGGTGACCTCCAGAGTTAAGGACAGCTGACATTCTTCAGTGTAGAGTGGGTTACAAGGCATCGTGGGTGTAATGCAAGATGAACAGGTGGGTACCAGACACTTTTTGAATTCAAAGAGATTTATTGTCTCTTAAACAGAACTGTGAGAGAGAGGATTAGGGCCAGGACACACTTAGGTAGATGCAATGTTAATTGGCAGACTCTGAGACTTCTATAGGCAGACAGTAGGGATGAGCTCAATGTTCGGGTCGAGCATAAGTTCAAATCGAACATCGGGTGTTTGCCCGTTCGCCGAACAGCAAACATTATGGGGCGTTCGCGTAAAATTTGAGCGCCGCGGAATGCCCCATAATGCACTGCGAGATCACAGGGCATTGCTGTATGATGATTGGCCAAAGCATGCACCTGACCTGCATGCTTTGGCCAATCACAGCGCGCTCTGCTAAGAGAGCCATAATTGGCCAAAGGCAGGGTGCTCAGGCGGAATAAGTCTACACCCCACACTATATAAGGCTGCTTACAAGGCGGCTGTGTGTAGTGTTGTTGGCGTGGACAGAGAGATAGCTTGATTTAGATTAAGCAGGCAGGTTATTCAGTTAGTGGCAGTGTATTTGATATATATGTATATATAGATATATAAATCTATCTATCTATCTATCTATCTATCTATCTATCTATATATATATATATATATATATATATATATATATATATATATATATATACTCTGCATTTAGCACAGACTATATATTCAGTGTTTACTCGATATTCAGTCAGTGCAGGCAGTGTATTATATATATATATACAGTCTTGTACACAGTATTAGATACTGTGTACACTGCCTGCACTGTATTATAAATAGTATACCACAGAATGTGCTGTAGATATAGGCTACACTGGATGCAGAGTAAATATATATATATTTACTCTGCATCCAGTGTAGCCTATATCTACAGCACATTCTGTGGTATACTATTTATAATACAGTGCAGGCAGTGTACACAGTATCTAATACTGTGTGTACAGTTTCTACTACACTTCTGGTGGTGTACACAGTACACAATACAGTGCAGCCGTAGTACAGTTTCTAATACAGTGCAGGCAGTGTACACAGTATCTAATACAGTGTGTACAGTTTCTACTACACTTCTGGTGGTGTACACAGTATACAATACAGTGCAGCCATTGTACAGTTGCTAATACAGTGCAGGCGGTGTGTACAGTTTCTAATACACTTCAGGTGGTGTACACTGTATCTACAGTGTAGACTGTACACAGTGTACTGTTGTGTTGCAAACCAAAAAATACATCATGTCCGGAAGGCCAGAAAGGAGAGGCAGACGCTCACAGGCCACTAAAAGAGGGCAAGCAGCCTCTGTGTCTACAGTCAACAGTGGTGGTCGTGGACATGGTGCATCCTCTGCAGGTGGCCATGGGGCATGATTGTCCTTTTTTTCTGCTGCTGGCCGTGTTATTGAGCCAAAATATGCCTGGAGTTTGCATGTTCTCACCTGCCTGGAGTTTGCATGTTCTCACTGTGCCTGCGTGGGTTTCCTCCGGGTACTCCAGTTTCTTCCCACACTCCAAAGACATGCTGGTAGGTTAATTGGCTCTTGGCCCTAGTATATGAATGTGAGTTAGGGACTTTAGATTGTAAGCTCCTTGAGGGTAGGGACCGATATGAATGTACAATGTATATGTAAAGCGCTGCGTAAATTGACAGCACAAGTACCTTAAATACCGTATTTATCGGCGTATGACACATGCCGGCGTATAATACACACCCCAAGTTTAGGAGGGAATTTTAAGGAAAAAACTTTTAGGAGGAAAGTTTAAGGAAAAAAAAACTTACATTTAAATGCCCATCAATGCAGCCTTGTCAGTGTCCATCTGTAGCCTTGCAGCCTTGTCAGTGTCATTTGCAGCCTTGTCAGTGTCCATCATTGCATCCTTGTCAGTGTCAATTGCAGCCTTGCCCCTGTGTCATTTGCAGACAGTCTGTACACTGTCAGTACCTTGCCATTTAAAAATGGCGCCGCCGAGATACAGAGCCGGATGTCCTGTATATCTCGGCGGCGCTCGGCCGATCTCGGCTGTTCTCGACGGCTTTCGGCATCTCACGCGGGACTGCAAGAGCAGCCGAAAGCCGCCAAGAACAGATGAGAGCGGCCGAAAGCCGCCGAGAGGCTCACAATCGGCGGGGGATCAGCATATAAAAAGCACCCACGATTTTCCCCTGATTTTAAGGGGAAAAAAGTGCATGTTATACGCCGATAAATACGGTAATAATAAATAATACACATGCCATGGTGGAGAAAAAATTATTCCCCCTTATCCACAAGTGCACAGCCCGCCCAGCACAACCTATTCAAGAATTGGGCTGCCCTACAATCCTGTGCAATGCTTGCACTTGCCGTACGTCAATGCATCCTTTTAAGGGCTAAAACAGGTGGTGAGGAGGCGACTGTCACTGCCTGGTAAATGCCCTTTTAATTAGGCAACGCATGTGTCCAAAGAGAGAGAAAAATGTGTTTGTGCTCTGCAGAGCCGAAGGAAGGAAGACGTGAAGCATTGCATGCTCTTCCTTAGAATAAGCATTAAACATTATTCGTGTGAATAAAATAAATAGACACAAATACTGTATAAGAATTTTTTTTTTCTACAACACAAAAAATTGAAATAAAATTTGGAGGTCACAAAAACATTTGGAGGTCACAAAAAAAAAAAAAAGAAAGAAAAAACACACAACCAAAAAAAGTTTCTCACTACAATACTATCAACTATGTACTGTAAAGTTAGAGAAATTAGTTTAGGAAATAATTCTGCTTGTTTTTTTTTATCAATTTAAATTGTGAGGAGCTAAGATGTCAGTGTCTAGCCATCAGCCACATGTATAAAAGGGACGTGTATGCATGCAGTTGTGGAGCAGGGAATGTCTTGGCCACAGATTATTGGCCCAGTACAGCTGACAGCTTACTGGTGGGTTTACTCGCATGGATTTGGATTGCGAGCAGAGCAACTCAAATCTCATCACTATTTGTGAAATAGGACATATGTTTCCTGGTCCGGTAAATTCACCTAAAACTTTCCATGTCCCAACTGTAAAAAAAAAAACAGTTTCTACTCACTCAGTAAAAGTATGAGAATACAAAATATGTATTGAAATGTCGGAAGCCACTGGATGGGGCTGGGTGTCACAGTGGGGGATGGAGGTTGTGGAGGTGGTTAGGGGACTCTGCAGCAGACTTGGTGGACCTGTAAGGGATGAGGTTTCTAGAGGGAGCTGGTGGACAACAGTGGGGGATGCATATCTGGAAGGACCTGAGGGTCTCCCTAGGAAGCTGAGGACTTTACAGATGCAACATGGGCAACTGTCACGTTTTTATACCCGTTTTGAAGTCATTGGCAAAACACATTCTGGGATTGGTTTAGAATTTGTTAATTGACTTTCCTTGGTCATGTGACTGGTCTCGCAGTTGATTAGCAACTCTTTCTGGCACAACTGTATTTAAATTAACCTCTATTGACCCCAAATGGCAGAATATGTACCCCCTTGATACCAATAACATCGATAAAATGCTCAATGACATTACATTACCTTGGACGGCCTATGCTGTGTTCAAAAAGTTGGGAGGTATGGGTTTGGGAACTCTGTAGCAGACTTGGTGGACCTGCAAGGGATGAGGTTTCTGAAGGCAACAGTGGGGGATGCATATCTGGAGGGAGCTGAGGGTCTCCCTAGGAAGCTGAGGACTTTGCAAAGGCAACATGGGCAACTGGAGGGCACTGCAAGTGTTGAAGGGCACAGTGTTGGACACTGTAGGTGGCTGAGGTCACTATGGGTTGCCGAAGGCTCTGCAGCAAGTTAGAGGCCATTTTAGGGGGCTGGGAGGCACTGGGGGAACTTGGAGGACATTGTGAAAGCTAAGAGCTCTTGGAGACCTGGGGGTACAATGGGAGACTGAGGAACACTGTGGGCAACTGTGTGCTATGGGAAACTGTTGCTGATTGAGGGCACTAAGTGGTGCTGGAGGCTCTGGAGGAAGCTAGAGAGCTAAGGTCACTGTGGGAGGGTGAGGGGTGCTGCAGTCCACTATGGGAGGCTGGCTGACACTAAGGGAACTGGGAGACACTGTGGCACATAAGATCTGCAACTTGCTGGAGACCCAGAAAGAGGTAAGCCACAGACCACTGGTTAAGAACATGTCCTAGGAAATAAATAGATTTCAACTTTAAGGAGACATTTCATGGTCAAACAATTACTATAAATGACAACTTAAAGCGGAGTTCCACCCAAAAATGGAACTTCCGCTTTAAGGGAAGGTGACCCTGATATGCCACATTTAGCATGTAATTTTTTTGGAGGGGAGCGGATACCCTCTTTTTAGAGGGTCCCAGCACCCACTTCCTCCTGGCGCACCGTGGCACCGAAAGGGAGATCACCTCTCCCCCCTCCCTCTCAGCAATCATCTGGGACACGTCACAGGTCCCAAATGATTGCCCGGCTAGCCATTGCGCACCCACAGTAACAATGCACCACAGAGAGGAGGGGGAGACAAGCGGAGCTTTGTTCCCCTGCATCGCTGGACCCTGGGACAGGTATAGACCTGTCCCAGGGTCCAGCGATGCGGGGGAACAAAGCTCCGCTCGTCTCCCCCTCCTCTCTGTGGACACAGGTCCGGTTATTAAAAGTCAGCAGATGCAGTATTTGTAGCTGCTGACTTTTAATTTTTTTTTAAAGCGGAACTCCGCTTTAAATACAATCCACAAAAAGCTATTTGTATGCAAAAGTGCAGACTATTGAAACAACACAGTCTGAAGATCAGCTAAAAAGATAACAGATTAAGAGATTCAGATTCAGTTCAGAGCCTAATGTTTAACTATTGTGAAGCAAATACATACCTATAGATCAGTCAAGCAGAACAAATTGTCATAGTTTGTCAAAAAGAAACGTAAACTAATGCAGTCCTTTATATAGCAAATTTGCAGGAGCCCTGTCCAACATACACTATATTACCAAAAGTATTATGACGCCTGCTTTTACACGCACATGAACTTTAATGGCATCCCAGTCTTATGCCCCGTACACACGGTCGGACTTTGTTCAGACATTCCGACAACGAAATCCTAGGATTTTTTCCGACCGATGTTGGCTTAAACTTGTCTTGCATACACACGGTCACACAAAGCTGTCGGAAAATCCGATCGTTCTAAACGCAGTGACGTAAAACACGTACGTCGGGACTATAAACGGGGCAGTGGCCAATAGCTTTCATCTCTTTATTTATTCTGAGCATGCGTGGCACTTTGTCCGTCGGATTTGTGTACACACGATCGGAATTTCCAACAACGGATTTTGTTGTCGGAAAATTTTATATCCTGCTCTCCAACTTTGTGTGTCGGAAAATCCGATGGAAAATGTGTGATGGAGCCTACACACGGTCGGAATTTCTGACAACAAGGTCCTATCACACATTTTCCGTCGGAAAATCCGACCGTGTGTACGGGGCACTAGTCCGTAGGGTTCAATATTGAGTTTGCCCACCCTTTGCAGCTATAACAGCTTCAACTCTTCTGGTAAGGATGTCCACCAGGTTTAGGAGTGTGTCTATGGGAATGTTATACCATTCTTCCAGAAACACATTTGTGAGGTCAGGCACTGATGTGGAGGAGAAGGCCTGGCTCGTAGTCTCCACTCTAATTCACCCCAAAGGTGTTCTGTCGGGTTAAGGTCAGGACTCTGCGAAGGCCAGTCAATTTCCTCCACCCCATACTTACTCATCCATGTGTAGCAAAGTCCTGGGGCCCCTGAAGCCCAATGGTGACCTCCAGAGTTAAGGACAGCTGACATTCTTCAGTGTAGAGTGGGTTACAAGGCATCGTGGGTGTAATGCAAGATGAACAGGTGGGTACCAGACACTTTTTGAATGCAAAGAGATTTATTGTCTCTTAAACAGAACTGTGAGAGAGAGGATTAGGGCCAGGACACACTTAGGTAGATGCAATGTTAATTGGCAGACTCTGAGACTTCTATAGGCAGACAGTAGGGATGAGCTCAATGTTCGGGTCGAGCATAAGTTCAAATCGAACATCGGGTGTTTGCCCGTTCGCCGAACAGCAAACATTATGGGGCGTTCGCGTAAAATTTGAGCGCCGCGGAATGCCCCATAATGCACTGCGAGATCACAGGGCATTGCTGTATGATGATTGGCCAAAGCATGCACCTGACCTGCATGCTTTGGCCAATCACAGCGCGCTCTGCTAAGAGAGCCATAATTGGCCAAAGGCAGGGTGCTCAGGCGGAATAAGTCTACACCCCACACTATATAAGGCTGCTTACAAGGCGGCTGTGTGTAGTGTTGTTGGCGTGGACAGAGAGATAGCTTGATTTAGATTAAGCAGGCAGGTTATTCAGTTAGTGGCAGTGTATTTGATATATATGTATATATAGATATATAAATCTATCTATCTATCTATCTATCTATCTATCTATCTATCTATATATATATATATATATATATATATATATATATATATATATATATATATATATATATATATATATATATACTCTGCATTTAGCACAGACTATATATTCAGTGTTTACTCGATATTCAGTCAGTGCAGGCAGTGTATTAATATATATATATACAGTCTTGTACACAGTATTAGATACTGTGTACACTGCCTGCACTGTATTATAAATAGTATACCACAGAATGTGCTGTAGATATAGGCTACACTGGATGCAGAGTAAATATATATATATTTACTCTGCATCCAGTGTAGCCTATATCTACAGCACATTCTGTGGTATACTATTTATAATACAGTGCAGGCAGTGTACACAGTATCTAATACTGTGTGTACAGTTTCTACTACACTTCTGGTGGTGTACACAGTACACAATACAGTGCAGCCGTAGTACAGTTTCTAATACAGTGCAGGCAGTGTACACAGTATCTAATACAGTGTGTACAGTTTCTACTTCTACTACACTTCTGGTGGTGTACACAGTATACAATACAGTGCAGCCATTGTACAGTTGCTAATACAGTGCAGGCGGTGTGTACAGTTTCTAATACACTTCAGGTGGTGTACACTGTATCTACAGTGTAGACTGTACACAGTGTACTGTTGTGTTGCAAACCAAAAAATACATCATGTCCGGAAGGCCAGAAAGGAGAGGCAGACGCTCACAGGCCACTAAAAGAGGGCAAGCAGCCTCTGTGTCTACAGTCAACAGTGGTGGTCGTGGACATGGTGCATCCTCTGCAGGTGGCCATGGGGCATGATTGTCCTTTTTTTCTGCTGCTGGCCGTGTTATTGAGCCAAAATATGCCTGGAGTTTGCATGTTCTCACCTGCCTGGAGTTTGCATGTTCTCACTGTGCCTGCGTGGGTTTCCTCCGGGTACTCCAGTTTCTTCCCACACTCCAAAGACATGCTGGTAGGTTAATTGGCTCTTGGCCCTAGTATATGAATGTGAGTTAGGGACTTTAGATTGTAAGCTCCTTGAGGGTAGGGACCGATATGAATGTACAATGTATATGTAAAGCGCTGCGTAAATTGACAGCACAAGTACCTTAAATACCGTATTTATCGGCGTATGACACATGCCGGCGTATAATACACACCCCAAGTTTAGGAGGGAATTTTAAGGAAAAAACTTTTAGGAGGAAAGTTTAAGGAAAAAAAAACTTACATTTAAATGCCCATCAATGCAGCCTTGTCAGTGTCCATCTGTAGCCTTGCAGCCTTGTCAGTGTCATTTGCAGCCTTGTCAGTGTCCATCATTGCATCCTTGTCAGTGTCAATTGCAGCCTTGCCCCTGTGTCATTTGCAGACAGTCTGTACACTGTCAGTACCTTGCCATTTAAAAATGGCGCCGCCGAGATACAGAGCCGGATGTCCTGTATATCTCGGCGGCGCTCGGCCGATCTCGGCTGTTCTCGACGGCTTTCGGCATCTCACGCGGGACTGCAAGAGCAGCCGAAAGCCGCCAAGAACAGATGAGAGCGGCCGAAAGCCGCCGAGAGGCTCACAATCGGCGGGGGATCAGCATATAAAAAGCACCCACGATTTTCCCCTGATTTTAAGGGGAAAAAAGTGCATGTTATACGCCGATAAATACGGTAATAATAAATAATACACATGCCATGGTGGAGAAAAAATTATTCCCCCTTATCCACAAGTGCACAGCCCGCCCAGCACAACCTATTCAAGAATTGGGCTGCCCTACAATCCTGTGCAATGCTTGCACTTGCCGTACGTCAATGCATCCTTTTAAGGGCTAAAACAGGTGGTGAGGAGGCGACTGTCACTGCCTGGTAAATGCCCTTTTAATTAGGCAACGCATGTGTCCAAAGAGAGAGAAAAATGTGTTTGTGCTCTGCAGAGCCGAAGGAAGGAAGACGTGAAGCATTGCATGCTCTTCCTTAGAATAAGCATTAAACATTATTCGTGTGAATAAAATAAATAGACACAAATACTGTATAAGAATTTTTTTTTTCTACAACACAAAAAATTGAAATAAAATTTGGAGGTCACAAAAACATTTGGAGGTCACAAAAAAAAAAAAAAGAAAGAAAAAACACACAACCAAAAAAAGTTTCTCACTACAATACTATCAACTATGTACTGTAAAGTTAGAGAAATTAGTTTAGGAAATAATTCTGCTTGTTTTTTTTTATCAATTTAAATTGTGAGGAGCTAAGATGTCAGTGTCTAGCCATCAGCCACATGTATAAAAGGGACGTGTATGCATGCAGTTGTGGAGCAGGGAATGTCTTGGCCACAGATTATTGGCCCAGTACAGCTGACAGCTTACTGGTGGGTTTACTCGCATGGATTTGGATTGCGAGCAGAGCAACTCAAATCTCATCACTATTTGTGAAATAGGACATATGTTTCCTGGTCCGGTAAATTCACCTAAAACTTTCCATGTCCCAACTGTAAAAAAAAAAACAGTTTCTACTCACTCAGTAAAAGTATGAGAATACAAAATATGTATTGAAATGTCGGAAGCCACTGGATGGGGCTGGGTGTCACAGTGGGGGATGGAGGTTGTGGAGGTGGTTAGGGGACTCTGCAGCAGACTTGGTGGACCTGTAAGGGATGAGGTTTCTAGAGGGAGCTGGTGGACAACAGTGGGGGATGCATATCTGGAAGGACCTGAGGGTCTCCCTAGGAAGCTGAGGACTTTACAGATGCAACATGGGCAACTGTCACGTTTTTATACCCGTTTTGAAGTCATTGGCAAAACACATTCTGGGATTGGTTTAGAATTTGTTAATTGACTTTCCTTGGTCATGTGACTGGTCTCGCAGTTGATTAGCAACTCTTTCTGGCACAACTGTATTTAAATTAACCTCTATTGACCCCAAATGGCAGAATATGTACCCCCTTGATACCAATAACATCGATAAAATGCTCAATGACATTACATTACCTTGGACGGCCTATGCTGTGTTCAAAAAGTTGGGAGGTATGGGTTTGGGAACTCTGTAGCAGACTTGGTGGACCTGCAAGGGATGAGGTTTCTGAAGGCAACAGTGGGGGATGCATATCTGGAGGGAGCTGAGGGTCTCCCTAGGAAGCTGAGGACTTTGCAAAGGCAACATGGGCAACTGGAGGGCACTGCAAGTGTTGAAGGGCACAGTGTTGGACACTGTAGGTGGCTGAGGTCACTATGGGTTGCCGAAGGCTCTGCAGCAAGTTAGAGGCCATTTTAGGGGGCTGGGAGGCACTGGGGGAACTTGGAGGACATTGTGAAAGCTAAGAGCTCTTGGAGACCTGGGGGTACAATGGGAGACTGAGGAACACTGTGGGCAACTGTGTGCTATGGGAAACTGTTGCTGATTGAGGGCACTAAGTGGTGCTGGAGGCTCTGGAGGAAGCTAGAGAGCTAAGGTCACTGTGGGAGGGTGAGGGGTGCTGCAGTCCACTATGGGAGGCTGGCTGACACTAAGGGAACTGGGAGACACTGTGGCACATAAGATCTGCAACTTGCTGGAGACCCAGAAAGAGGTAAGCCACAGACCACTGGTTAAGAACATGTCCTAGGAAATAAATAGATTTCAACTTTAAGGAGACATTTCATGGTCAAACAATTACTATAAATGACAACTTAAAGCGGAGTTCCACCCAAAAATGGAACTTCCGCTTTAAGGGAAGGTGACCCTGATATGCCACATTTAGCATGTAATTTTTTTGGAGGGGAGCGGATACCCTCTTTTTAGAGGGTCCCAGCACCCACTTCCTCCTGGCGCACCGTGGCACCGAAAGGGAGATCACCTCTCCCCCCTCCCTCTCAGCAATCATCTGGGACACGTCACAGGTCCCAAATGATTGCCCGGCTAGCCATTGCGCACCCACAGTAACAATGCACCACAGAGAGGAGGGGGAGACAAGCGGAGCTTTGTTCCCCTGCATCGCTGGACCCTGGGACAGGTATAGACCTGTCCCAGGGTCCAGCGATGCGGGGGAACAAAGCTCCGCTCGTCTCCCCCTCCTCTCTGTGGACACAGGTCCGGTTATTAAAAGTCAGCAGATGCAGTATTTGTAGCTGCTGACTTTTAATTTTTTTTTAAAGCGGAACTCCGCTTTAAATACAATCCACAAAAAGCTATTTGTATGCAAAAGTGCAGACTATTGAAACAACACAGTCTGAAGATCAGCTAAAAAGATAACAGATTAAGAGATTCAGATTCAGTTCAGAGCCTAATGTTTAACTATTGTGAAGCAAATACATACCTATAGATCAGTCAAGCAGAACAAATTGTCATAGTTTGTCAAAAAGAAACGTAAACTAATGCAGTCCTTTATATAGCAAATTTGCAGGAGCCCTGTCCAACATACACTATATTACCAAAAGTATTATGACGCCTGCTTTTACACGCACATGAACTTTAATGGCATCCCAGTCTTATGCCCCGTACACACGGTCGGACTTTGTTCAGACATTCCGACAACGAAATCCTAGGATTTTTTCCGACCGATGTTGGCTTAAACTTGTCTTGCATACACACGGTCACACAAAGCTGTCGGAAAATCCGATCGTTCTAAACGCAGTGACGTAAAACACGTACGTCGGGACTATAAACGGGGCAGTGGCCAATAGCTTTCATCTCTTTATTTATTCTGAGCATGCGTGGCACTTTGTCCGTCGGATTTGTGTACACACGATCGGAATTTCCAACAACGGATTTTGTTGTCGGAAAATTTTATATCCTGCTCTCCAACTTTGTGTGTCGGAAAATCCGATGGAAAATGTGTGATGGAGCCTACACACGGTCGGAATTTCTGACAACAAGGTCCTATCACACATTTTCCGTCGGAAAATCCGACCGTGTGTACGGGGCACTAGTCCGTAGGGTTCAATATTGAGTTTGCCCACCCTTTGCAGCTATAACAGCTTCAACTCTTCTGGTAAGGATGTCCACCAGGTTTAGGAGTGTGTCTATGGGAATGTTATACCATTCTTCCAGAAACACATTTGTGAGGTCAGGCACTGATGTGGAGGAGAAGGCCTGGCTCGTAGTCTCCACTCTAATTCACCCCAAAGGTGTTCTGTCGGGTTAAGGTCAGGACTCTGCGAAGGCCAGTCAATTTCCTCCACCCCATACTTACTCATCCATGTGTAGCAAAGTCCTGGGGCCCCTGAAGCCCAATGGTGACCTCCAGAGTTAAGGACAGCTGACATTCTTCAGTGTAGAGTGGGTTACAAGGCATCGTGGGTGTAATGCAAGATGAACAGGTGGGTACCAGACACTTTTTGAATGCAAAGAGATTTATTGTCTCTTAAACAGAACTGTGAGAGAGAGGATTAGGGCCAGGACACACTTAGGTAGATGCAATGTTAATTGGCAGACTCTGAGACTTCTATAGGCAGACAGTAGGGATGAGCTCAATGTTCGGGTCGAGCATAAGTTCAAATCGAACATCGGGTGTTTGCCCGTTCGCCGAACAGCAAACATTATGGGGCGTTCGCGTAAAATTTGAGCGCCGCGGAATGCCCCATAATGCACTGCGAGATCACAGGGCATTGCTGTATGATGATTGGCCAAAGCATGCACCTGACCTGCATGCTTTGGCCAATCACAGCGCGCTCTGCTAAGAGAGCCATAATTGGCCAAAGGCAGGGTGCTCAGGCGGAATAAGTCTACACCCCACACTATATAAGGCTGCTTACAAGGCGGCTGTGTGTAGTGTTGTTGGCGTGGACAGAGAGATAGCTTGATTTAGATTAAGCAGGCAGGTTATTCAGTTAGTGGCAGTGTATTTGATATATATGTATATATAGATATATAAATATATCTATCTATCTATCTATCTATCTATATATATATATATATATATATATATATATACATATATATATATATATATATATATACTGTATATATATATATATATATATATATATACTCTGCATTTAGCACAGACTATATATTCAGTGTTTACTCGATATTCAGTCAGTGCAGGCAGTGTATTAATATATATATATACAGTCTTGTACACAGTATTAGATACTGTGTACACTGCCTGCACTGTATTATAAATAGTATACCACAGAATGTGCTGTAGATATAGGCTACACTGGATGCAGAGTAAATATATATATATTTACTCTGCATCCAGTGTAGCCTATATCTACAGCACATTCTGTGGTATACTATTTATAATACAGTGCAGGCAGTGTACACAGTATCTAATACTGTGTGTACAGTTTCTACTACACTTCTGGTGGTGTACACAGTACACAATACAGTGCAGCCGTAGTACAGTTTCTAATACAGTGCAGGCAGTGTACACAGTATCTAATACAGTGTGTACAGTTTCTACTACACTTCTGGTGGTGTACACAGTATACAATACAGTGCAGCCATTGTACAGTTGCTAATACAGTGCAGGCGGTGTGTACAGTTTCTAATACACTTCAGGTGGTGTACACTGTATCTACAGTGTAGACTGTACACAGTGTACTGTTGTGTTGCAAACCAAAAAATACATCATGTCCGGAAGGCCAGAAAGGAGAGGCAGACGCTCACAGGCCACTAAAAGAGGGCAAGCAGCCTCTGTGTCTACAGTCAACAGTGGTGGTCGTGGACATGGTGCATCCTCTGCAGGTGGCCATGGGGCATGATTGTCCTTTTTTTCTGCTGCTGGCCGTGTTATTGAGCCAAAATATGCAGAAGAGTTGGTGGAGTGGATAACAAAGCCGTCCTCATCCTCCTCATCCTCTGTCACCCAGACTCAGAGTAGTTTGCCTTCCAAACTGCAAAAGCGGCCTATTCCACCGGCTCCTTGTCCACAGTCACTTCTTCCTTAGCCCCACCATCATGCACAGAGGAGTCCCCAGAATTATTCGACCCCAGTGTCAGGTAGATGCAGCTGGAGGATGCGCAGCGATTTGAAGGCTCCAATGTTGGTTCCCAGGTTGAGGAAGGGAGTAACGTGAGCCGAGAGAGAGGGGGTGCCCAAGAAGGACAAGAAACTGGCAGTCATGTTCCCCCAGCTGCAGCATACTGCCAAGTTTGCTCCAGTGATGAAGAGAGAGGGGATGATGAGGTCACTAAGGGCTCTTTCACATGGGACGGATCCATAATGATCCGCCCCGTGAACATCTGCTTGCTCAGCGGGGATCGCTCCACCGATCCCCGCTAAGCAGGAGGATGACAGGTCCGTTGCTGCACACTGTGCAGCGACGGACCTGTCAGAGCGCCGCTCTCCCCTATGGGGGATCGGTTGATGACGGACCGTAGAGTCCGTCGTCACCCGATCCGATCCGAAAACGGATGGAAAAGTAGGTTTTTCTTCCATTACACTTTTTCGGATCGGAGCGCTTCGGATGTCAGCGGACATGATCTTTGGAGGGTCCGTTCAGGTCCGCCTAAAAAACTGACAGGCGGACCTGAACGGATCGTTCATGTGAAAGGCCTTACTGTACTTGGGTGCCTGAGAGAAGAGAGGAGGAGGCACAACTCCAATGAGGCAGGATGTCCTCTAGGGGGCAGCTTAAGGGCAGCCACCCTATTGCATCACACCGCAGAGCTTCACAGGTGCAGGGCACTGCTGACTCCCCGCTGACTCTTAAAAGTTCGTGGCCAAAACAGCAGCCGCTTGGGCACCACATGCTTGGCCAGACATATGACGACCTGCCTTGCAGTCCGTTGGCAATAGCACTTGAAAGGCCCACATCAAAGAAAAAGGCAGACTTCTCCTTGCTCTTCATATGGGATCTCCAACCCTACTCTACCTCCAGTCCTCTCAAAAATCTGCACTGAGAGGAATGAAGGTATAGCAATAAGTGTACCAAGTACTTGCAGCCAATCTGCTAGCAATACACCACCATCTGATTTTAGCAGGCAAATTTCCCTACCCCAGTTGCTGAACCGTAAAAAGAAATTTGGTCCCAGCCATCCACACGCTCAGCGTCTAAATATTAGCTTGGCCAAATTGCTAACACTGCAACTGCTGCCTTTTCAGCTGGTAGACTCTGCCCCCTTTCGTGAATTTGTGGAATGTGCGGTACCTCAGTGGCAGGTTCGCAAATGCCATTTCTTTTCACAGAAGGCCATTCCGGCTCTCTAGCGGCATGTGGAAGGAAATGTTTTGGCCTCGTTGGACAGGGCAGTCAGCAGTAAGGTGCATATTACCGCTGACTCATGGTCCAGCAGGCATGGGCAGGGACGTTAGCTTTCCTTCACGGCGCACTGGGTAACTCTGCTGGCAGCTGGGAAGGATACAGGACAGGATTCAGTGTTGTTGGAGCTTGTTCCGCCACTACGCCTTTGAAAAGCTAGTGGTGATTCTGCCACAGCTCTCTCCTCCACCCCCTCCTCTTCTTCTTCCTCTATGGCCTCTTCTGCAGATTTGTCCTCTGAACCAGTGGTACTCCGTAAGCGTTCAAGGGGCTACGCAAGCAGTCAGGCTAAAAGATGCCATGCGGTGCTTGAGTTGGTCTGCCTAGGGGACACCTCTCAAGGCCCCTCTCAAGGCCCCCTTTATCCAGATAGCATTCCTGTGGGCCTGCCAAAACACACAGGAGGAAGAGGAGCAGGATTGTGTCAGCATGTATGTAGAGGATGACACTCAGCAGCAATCTTCAAGGGATGGTTTTCAGTCCCCAGAAACCCAAGAAGTTGTACGTGGCTGGGTGGAGGTAGTTACGGATAATGTGATCCTTAGTGACCCAGAAGACTCAGAATAAAATGGCTCTGCAAACTTATGCTTCATGGCCTCCCTGTTTCTGCAAAGCCTGCGAAAGGACCCTAGGATTCATGGTATCAAGGAGAGGGATCATTACTGGCTGGCAACCCTTCTTGATCCACGTTACAAGGGTAAGGTTGCAGAACTCATCCTGCCTTCACAGAGGAAGCAGAGGATGAAACATCTTCAGTAGGCCTTGAAGAAAGGTTTGTGCAACACATTTCCAGACCCTGGAAGGTTACAATTTCCTGGTGCTGGACAACATGTTGCTGAGGCTTCGTTCAGTCAGATGAAGAGCGATGGAAAAGGTGGCAGGCTGACCGATGCCTTTAAACAATTTTTCAGTCCTCAGCGCCAAGGTCTTATCGGTTCAAGCAACCATCTCCAGCATCTGCATTACATGGTGCAGGAATATCTAGGGGCAAGAGCAGACTTGGAGACCTTTCCAACAGAGCATCTACTGGATTACTGGGTCTTGAGGATGAACCACTGGCTAGAACTTGCTCAATATGCAATTGAGCTCCTGGCCTGACCTGCATCCAGTGTGCTTTCTGAATGTACATTCAGTGCTGCTGGAGGGTTTGTAATGGATCAAAGAGTGCGCCTGTCCACAGACTCCGTTGATAGGCTCACATTCATAAAAATAAATCAGTCTTGGATCAGCGGCTATCAAGCACCTGATGCTGATGTAACTGATTGAATTTGCTATGGGTGTGGGATCCCTTGAAGACTGCCTATGCTGACTATCCTATTCCTCCTTAATCTTGATGATGCTAGCTTCCAACAATATTTTTGGTTTAGGGCACCACCACCCAAGGCCCAATTTTTCTGCCCCTGTTTAACAGGGGCATGTAATTACAGTCTTTGATCTAATATTTCATAGCAGGGCCCGTTCCTGCGCCCAACAAGAGGATCTGTGAGGGGTTACAGTGTTGTGGCGCCACCACCCAAGGCCCAATTTTTCTGCCCCTGTTTAACAGGGTCATGTAATTAAAATTTTTGATATAATATTTCAAGGCAGGGCCCGTTCCTGCGCACAACAAGAGTATCTGTGAGGGCTTACAGTGTTGTCGCACCACCACCGCCCAAGGCCCAATTTTTCCGCCCCTGTATAACAGGGGCATGTAATTACAATTTTTTATATAATATTTCACAGCAGGGCCCGTTCCTGCACCCAACAAGAGTAACTGTGAGGGCTTACAGTGTTCTGGTACCACCAACACCTAAGGCCCAATTTTCTGCAGAGTATATAGGGCAGGTCGTATAGTATATATACTGCTGTTCAGAGTATATATTGCCTGGGAGACCCCCATGCCATTTTTTAAAAAATGTGTGTGCGGGGTTCCCCTTAATATCCATACCAGACCTGAAGGGCCTGGTATGAATTTTGGGGGTGACATTCGCGCCATTTCTTTTGGTATTTTTGGTAGTTTTATCTATATTGCCGGGGTCCGACAATACGTTACAGTCGCAAGCAGTTTTAAAGTGGTTGTAAACCCTTACAACACACTTTTTGCTACAAGTAAGCCTATAATAAGTCTTACCTGTAGCTACCCTGGATATCTCCTAAACCTGAACAGTTTAGGAGCTATCCCCTGTATTTGCATGTGCCGACGTCATCGGGACCTGCGCACTGAAGCAAACTGAAGCAATGGCATGTACCTGCCATTGCTTCAGTTAGACTGTGCCATTACCAGTGCCTCCCGCGTCGTCATCGTGGCTCCGGCCAATCACAGCGCCAGAGCCTGCGATACCCAGAAGTAACTCCAGGAACGATGTCGCCGGCCAGAGCGGTGAACGAGGACCACTGCAGGCGCTTCGATCTAAGGTAAATAATACATAATGAGCTAGTATGCTTTGCATACTAGCTCATTATGCCTTTGTCTTGCAGGGGTTTTTTTTCTATCTTGGGTTTACAACCACTTCAAATGACATTTTTTCCTTTCATTTTGCTGTGGCACTGTTATTAACATGGGATGCGCTACTTTACAGGCATACTAAGGACACCCCCCCCCCCCCGGCACGATATTTAAAGAAATATTTCATTTTTTGCTTCACTTTAATGGTAGACCGTGCTGCGCCATGGCATACCTGCCCTAGAAAACCGGGGGTATTTAGCGCACTTAGCGGAAGCTAGTTTGGGTTGTATCAAAACAATAATATTGAAGGGCAATATAAAAAAAATGAAGTCCATAAAGTCCAAATGACAATCCCTAAGACCCAAAAAGGTGCTTGGCGGCCGGCTCTTAACGCGCTAGTAGGAACTCTGGAGAAGATACAAAGAAAAAGGAGCAGCGCCATCTAAGTGCAGCAGTATGTAAACCATTTATTGTAGATACAAATAGAGCTTTCTTGTGACTTGCTTTATTTTTATCTACATCCAGGCTCCTTGTACCTGCCCTAGATACACTTCTCTAACACACAATCTGTACAAGGTTCTAAAATCTAAAAATACTGAGCCAAATGTCTTGGGTGAATTTGTGCAAATATTTCTAAGTTTGTTACATCAAAGAAGTGTGAATTTGTTCATATATGCCAAGGCACGGTATCGGCATGTTTGCAAAAGCTTTAGTAAATCAGACCTAAAAGTACCTAGTGCACACATCTCCAATTGTTGGGTGTCACTACGGCACAACTGATCTACTTTGCTTCTCGCAGGGAGATGCACCCAATGTCCATGGAGACTCAGCCTAAATACCACTCATTTTTTACAATCATTACTACCCAGAAGATTTGTGAAATAATGGAAAACGGTCATGAAGGAAGTCTAGAATTAGTTACCCTTCAAAAGGGTTGGAGATCCCTTCAGGGCTTCCTTTAGTTGCTCATTGAGGAAGATACATTCCAAGTCAATGACACTCTTGTCATTTTCTTGTAGTTTTCAACCCTGAGGCTTGCATGGCATAAATGCTGCCATACTGTGCATCCTGCTGAGCAAACATGTGACAATCTTTATTTGTGTAGGTGGAATGTCAGCTAATCACTCAATAGTTATAGAGTATATAACTCCTCTTTTCATTTTGCCATAGTTTGCAATGCATCTGGTAAAAATAAGTCCATGGCTTCTCCATATTTCAATTTTGGGGTCATTTTTGAATTGTCACAAGTCATTTTAGTAAGGGAGGGATGATTCTTGTATTCTAGGAATAAAAAGTGGTCTACACCAGCCACATCATCGTTATTACAAGAGACTGGGGAGTAGTGGAGAGGACATAGTGGGCGGAAGGACAGGAATGTAATGTCAGATGACAAAAAGGCCTCATTTACACATGTGGTGCCCCCAAAAGAGCAATCTGCATTGGATCGCTCTTCCTAGGGCATTTGACAGTTTTAACCCCTTCAACACTGCGCCAGTTTGCCACGACCGTGTCCTTTTTGTGGAATTGTGAAGCAGTTGCAGGGGTGCCCCCATTCGGTTGAATAGGTTACGTTTGGCAGACGGTACTGCCCACTGAATGCGACAGCTGGAATCTGTTTTTACCATATCAAGAGGCTATGCAAGCAGTCAGGCTAAAAGATGCCATGCGGTGCTTAAGTTGGTCTGCCTAAGGGACAGGAGCCACACTGGGGCAGAGATTCTGCCAGCTCTGCAGGGGCAGGCTCAGAGGTGGTTGATGCCACGCCAGCTTCAGCCAGGAATAGTTGTATGAAGAGGGTGGCTGGCTGACCGATGCCTTTAAACAATTTTTCAGTCCTCAGCGCCAAGGTCTGATCGGTTCAAGCAACCATCGCCAGCGTCTGCATTACATGGTGCAGGGATATCTAGGGGCAAGAGCAGACTTGGAGGCTTTCCAACAGAGCATCCACTGGGTTACGGGGTCTTGAGGATGGACCACTGGCCAGAACTTGCTCATTATGCAATTGAGCTATTGGCCTGTCCTGCATCCAGTGTGCTTCTGAACGCACATTCAGTGCTGCTGGAGGGTTTGTAACGGATCAAAGAGTGCGCCTGTCCACAGACTCCGTTGATAGGCTCACATTCATAAAAACTAATCAGTCTTGGATCAGCAGCTCTCAAGCACCTGATGCTGATGTAACTGATTGAATTTGCTATGGTTGTGGGATCCCCTGAAGACTGCCTATGCTGACTATCCTATTCCTGCTTAATCTTGATGATGCTAGCTTCAAACAATATTTTTGGTTTAGGGCATCCCACCACCCAAGGCCCAATCTTTTTTCTGCCCCTGTTTAACAGGGGCATGTAATTAAAGTCTTTGATCTAATATTTCACAGCAGAGCCCATTCCTGCGCCCAACAAGAGGATCTGTGAGGGGTTACAGTGTTGGGGCCCCACCATCATCACCCAAGGCCCAATTTTTCTGCCCCTGTTTAACAGGGTCATGTAATTAAAATTTTTGATATAATATTTCAAGGCAGGGCCCGTTCCTGTGCCCAAGAAGAGTAACTGTGAGGGCTTACAGTGTTGTGGCACCACCACCACCCAAGGCCCAATTTTTCTGCCCCTATTTAACAGGGGCATGTAATTAAAATTTTTGATATAATATTTCACAGCAGGGCCTGTTCCTGCGCCCAATAAGAGTATCTGTGAGGGGTTACAGTGTTGTGGCACCACCACCACTGCCCAAGGCCCAATATTTCTGCTCCTGTAACAGGGGCATGTAATTACAATTTTTGATATAATATTTCACAGCAGGGCCTGTTCCTGCGCCCAATAAGAGTATCTGTGAGGGGTTACAGTGTTGTGGCACCACCACCACCGCCCAAGGCCCAATATTTCTGCTCCTGTTTAACAGGGGCATGTAATTACAATTTTTGATATAATATTTCACAGCAGGGCCTGTTCCTGCGCCCAACAAGAGTATCTGTGAGGGGTTACATTGTTGTGGCACCACCGCCCAATTTTTCTGCCCCTGTTTAACAGGGTCATGTAATTACAATTTTTATTGCGTCCAAACAAGAGTAACTGTGAGGGCCTACAGTGTTCTTGTACCACCAACACCTTAGGCCCAATTTTCTGCAGAGTATGTAGGGCAGGTCGTATAGTATATATACTGCTGTTCAGAGTATATAGTGCCTGGGGGACCCCCATGCCATTTTTTTTAAAATGTGTGTGCGGGGTTCCCCTTAATATCCATACCAGACCTGAAGGGTCTGGAATGGATTTTGGGGGTGACATCCACGCCATTTTGTTTTGGTATTTTTGGTATTTTTATCTATATTGTCGGGATCCGACAAAACATTACAGCTGCGAGCAGTTTTAAAGTGGTTGTAAACCCTTACAGCACACTTTTTGCTACAAGTAAGTCTATAATAAGGCTTACCTGTAGGTACCCTGTATATCTCCTAAACCTGAATGGTTTAGGAGCTATCCCCTGTATTTGCATGTGCCAACATCATCGGCACATGCGCACTGAAGCAATGGCACGTACGTGGCGTTGCTTCAGTTAGACTGTGCTGTTACCGGCGGCTCCTGCGTGCATGCGCGGGAGTGACATCATTGCTGTGGCCAATCACAGAGCCGGAGCCTGCGATACCCAGAAGTAACTATGGGAACAATGTCGGCGGCCGGAGAGGTGAATGAGGACCAATGCGGGGGGTTCGATCTAAGGTAAGTAATACATAATGAGCTAGTATGCTATGCATACTAGCTCATTATGCCTTTGTCTTGCAGGTTTTTTTTCTATCTTGGGTTTACAAGCACTTTAAATTACATATTTTTCCTTTAGAAATTTCATTTTGCTGTGGCACTGTTATCAACATGGGAAAGATGCGCTACTATACAGGTATACTAAGGACACTCCCAGGCAGGATATTTAGGCTTCATGCACACTGGACATTAAAATAACATTATAAAACTGTCAGTAGCTTTGCAGTGAGTTTTTCAAAGTTTTTGCAATAGCGTTATTTAGCGTTTTTCCGCATTAGCTTTTTTTAGCGTCTTTTTTTTCGGAAGAAAAAAATCTTTTTTTTTTTTTTCAATGGATCAAAAACTTTAAAAAACGCTGGTGAGCGACGTTTTTCAACGTTTATCGGCGTTTATCAGAGTTTATCAGCGTTAGGGCGTTTTTACAGCTGAAAAAGTCTCTCAGAACCCACTAGTTTTGTTTTTTTTTTACTGCTCAAAAACGCCACTGCCCAAAACTGTTAATAACAGCCTATGTGTGCATGGACACATAGGATAACATGATGTAGACTGTAATGACTATAGAAAAAAACATCTACAGCCAAAAACAGCTGCTGTAAAAATGTCAAAAAACGTCCAGTGTGCATGAGGCCTTAAAGGAATATTTCATTTTTATTGCTTCACTTTAGCATTATTAAAATCACTGCTATTGAAAAACCGGCTGTTTTTAAAACTTTTTTCATTGATACATGTCCCCTGACATTTAACAAGTAAAAAGGTGCAATGCTCAGATACCTCAATATTACTCATGTAAGGACCATAATAGTCCAAAAGGACTATGACAAAGGAGCGCGGCTACCGTACCACTAGTAGCACACACGCTTGGAAACGTGTTGCAATATAGTGATGTCACTACCCTGTGCCACGCTGTTTGCTATCCAAGCCTCGTTTTGGTTCCTGTACTGCACAGCTGTTTTCCATCATTGCGGTGACTAGACGGGAGTTCTGAAGCTGCATCTGTATCTTTAGCAGGATTAGACGACTCACTGCCCTTAGCTTCCCTGGGATCTGACGTGCTGCTTCCTGCCAGCTAGAAACGGACTCTATGCTACCTGTAGTCACACCTGCTCATCCCAGAGATGTACCCAACCTCATTTACTTCTATGTGAGTGGATATTGCTTTTATAATAACGTGTTTTTGATATATGCTCAGAGGCGCCCCTCTCCTTGTTTCCATACATGTCCTCTGGGGCAGGACCCAGGTCCCCAAACACTTTTTATGGCAATAACTTGCTTATAAGCCTTTGAAATGAGCATTTTTGATTTTTCACGTTCGTGTCACATAGACTTTAATGGTGTTCGCATGTTCGAACAAATTTTTTGCATGTTCTGCTGCAAACTGAACCGGGGGTGTTCGGCTCATCCCTAGTAGACAGCTATACAGGTGAAGACCTCCAGCTGGATATCACTTCTGTAAAGGTAGGACCGCTGTCTCCTATGGCAACAATCTTGTAGCTGTTGCTAACGGTAAAGGTATTCAACTTTTTGCAAGACGAACAGTTCTCTTTACCCCACACTCACTTACTGTGGGTCTTCACTCAACGAGCTCCCAGTCTCTCTCACTAGGCTTCAGATCCACTAGCCACTGGATTCCCTGAGCTCTTTCACTTTAGCACTCAGTATCTTCCTCAAGCATCACCCCCGCTTCACTGCTGGGTCCCTGGCTTGGCACTCACAGATACTCCCTAAGCTTCAACCCTGCTGACACGTTAGGTCCCTGGCTTGGCACTCCACAAGCGTCACCTCTGCTTTCCCGCTGGGTCCCTGACTTGGCACTTGCTGATGCTTTCCCAGTTCTTCGCCGTCCTCGGCTGGCGAGAAGTCTGGTCTGGTACTGGCCTCAGCTTACTCACAGTGGTCTCTGGTCGCAAGGTGGATGGCCCCTTTGTGGTGACAGCTTCCCCTCTACCTCCGACCACAACTGGTTCCCCGGCTGGCGGAACCGCTACTTCTGGTTGGACTACAAGCCCACAGTCTCAACCCTGCACTACTTCTAGATAGGCTCTCAGATAGCCTAGCAGCCAGATGTCCCTGGGTTAGGCCCCAGGTCTCCAGCCCCAGCAGCCCAGGCAATGCAACATACGTCCAACCAGAAAGCCATCCGTGTGGCACAGAACCCTGATCACCTGACTCCACCCAAATAATTAGGTTCTCCCAGCAGGTCAAGGGACCCAAGAAAATACCTGCCCATTGGCTGAGACATCCCATTTATTCCTAATCTGTCCTTGCAATGCCCTTGTCTTATCTAATGTAACCAGTAGGGATGAGCCGAACACCCCCCCGGTTCGGTTCACAGCAGAACTTGCGAACAGGCAAAAAATTTGTACAAACACCTGAACACCGTTAAAGTCTATGGAACACGAACATGAATAATCAAAAGTGCTCATTTTAAAGGCTTATATGCAAGTTATTGTCATAAAAAGTGTTTGGGGACCTGGGTCCTGCCCCAGGGGACATGTATCAATGCAAAAAGAATTTTTAAAAATGGCTGTTTTTTTGGGAGCAGTGATTTTAATAATGCTTAAATTGAAACAATAAAAGTGTAATATTCCTTTAAATTTCATACCTAGGGGGTGTCTATAGTATACGTGTAAAGGAGCGCATGTTCCCTGTGCTTAGAACAGTCTGACAGCAAAATGACAATTCAAAGGAAAAAAAAAGTCATTTAAAACTACTTGTGGCTATTAATGAATTGTCGGTCCGACAATACACATAAAAGTTTATTGATAAAAACTGCATGGGATTTCCCCACAGGGGAACCCCGAACCAAAATGAAAAAAAAATGCGTGGGGGTCCCCCTAAATTCCATACCAGGCCCTTCAGGTCTGGTATGGATATTAAGGGGAACCCCGCGCCAAAATTTTAAAAAATGGCATAGGGGTCCCCCTCAAAATCCATACCAGACCCTTCAGGTCTGGGAAACCCCGCGCCAAAATTAAAAAAAAAAAATGGTGTGGGGTCCCCTCAAAAATCCATATCAGACCCTTATCTGAACACGCAACCTGGCAGGCCGCAGGAAAAGAGGGGAGGACGAAAGAGCACCCCGCCCTCCTGAACCGTTGAGGAAGATACATTCCAAGTCAACGACACCCTTGTCTTTTCTTTGTAGTTCTCAACCCTGAGGCTTGCATGACATAAATGCTGCCATACTGTGCATCCTGCTGAGCAAACATGTAATGATCTGTATTTGTGGAGGTGGAATGTCAGCTAATCACTCAAGCGTTATAGAGTATTTAACTCCTCTTTTCATTTTGCCAAAGTTTGCAATGCATCTGGTATAAATATTGTAACCCGGTTTGATGTTGCATTTTTTTCCTTCTATCTTTGCTCTTTTAGGTTTCTCAGTAATTGTAAAGTCCATAGCTTCTCCATATTTCAATTTTGGGGTCATTTTTGAATTGTCACAACTCATTTTAGTAAGGGAGGGATGATTCTTGTATTCTAGGAATAAAAAGTGGTCTACACCAGCCACATCATCGTTATTAGAAGAGACTGGGGAGTAGTGGAGAGGACATAGTGGGGGGAGGGACGGGAATGTATTGTCAGATGACAAAAAGGCCTCATTTACACATGCGGTGCCCCTAAAAGAGCAATCTGCATCGGATCGCTTTTCCTAGGGCATTTGACAGTTTTAACCCCTTCAACCCTGCACCAGTGTGCCACGACCGTGTCCCTTTTGTGGAATTGTGGGGCAGTTGCAGGGGTGCCCCCATTCGGTTGAATGGGTTACGTTTGGCAGACAGTACTGCCCACCGAATGCGACAGCCGGAATCTGTTTTTACCATGTCATGTTGCTTAGGTTCACCCCCAGTCGTTGTAGACATTGGGGTTGATTTACTAAAGGCAAATCCACTCTGCACTCGCTGCAGAACGGATTCGCTGTAAATCTGAGGAGAAGATCTTAAATCAGGGGAAGCTCTGCTGATTTTATCATCCAATCATGTGCAATCTAAAATGCTGTTTTTTATTTTCCTTGCATGTTCCCCTCAGATCTACAGCGACTGCACTTCCAAGTGCGCTTGTAGTGCAAAGTGGATTTGCCTTTAGTAAATCAACCACATAGTTCCTTTACATAATATGTGTCTAACACAAGGCTCGTGAGCCAAACTGGGCCACCAGGCCATTGGCCCTCACACCTCTCCCACAGCTGTAGGAAACCCCCTGTCTCAGCAGTCGGTAACAGAGAGGAAAAGAGAACTCCTCCAGCAGATCCTGCACTTCTCTGTGCAGTCGGAGCACCCCCTTGTCTCCGCCTCCCCCTGGTCTCAGCTTTCAGCACTTTTTTTAAATTTTTTTTTATTATACAGGATTTATATAGCGCCAACAGTTTATGCAGTACTTTACAACTTGAGGGTAGACAGTACAAATACAATACACTTTAATACAGTAGGAATCAGAGGGCCCTGCTCCTTAGAGCTTACAAGCTAAAAGGGAAGGTCAAGAGAGATACAAGAGGTAATAACTGTGAGGGATGTGCTGATGGACTAAATAAATGTACAGTTGTTAGGTGGGGGCTAGATAGGCTTCTCCGAAGGGAATCGTCTCAAAGTAGACAAAGTAGGAGAAAGTCGGACAGATTGGGGTAGAGCATTCCAGAGGATGGGAGAGGCTCTGGAGAAGTCCTGAAGGGTGAGCATGGGATGAGATGACAAGGGAGTTAGAGAACAGGAGGTTTTGGGAGGAGCGAAGAGAACGATTAGGTTGGTATTTTGAGATGAGGTTAGTGATGTATCTGGGGGCCAGGTTGTGGATGGCTTTGTAATTTATTGTTAGTATCTTGAATTGAATTTGTTGGTTGAGTGGCAGCCAATGGAGGGATTGGCAGAGGGGTATAGCAGATGCTGAGCAGTTTGTGAGGTGGATGAGCCTGGCAGCAGCATTCATGATGGACTGAAGTGGGGATAGTCTATTTAGAGGTGAGCCAATGAGAAGGGAGTTGCAGTAGTCGAGGCGAGAGATGACCAGGGAGTGGATTAGAAGCTTCGTGGTGACATTGGTTAGGAAGGGGCGTATCTTGGCGATGTTGCGGAGGTTGAGGTGGCAAATTTTGGATAGCGATAGGATGTGGGGCTGAAAGGTTAATTTCGGAGTCCAGTATTACACCTAGGATGTCGGCATGGGGGGGGGGGGGGGGTTTGGGGGGGCAGGTTGATAGTTGAGCCATTGATATTGACAGAGAAATCAGGGGAAGTGGCACCTGGAGGAGGAAATATGAGCTCGGTTTTGGATAGGTTGAGTTTGAGGAAGTGATATGACATCCAGGCTGATATGTCTGCTAGTAAGTTGGTGATCCGTGAGGATGGAGAGAGCTGAGGGGATCATCCTCATCTCCAGTTGCGGTGATCCCAATTCGAGTACATTGCATTCGCAAACGCCATTCACCAATTTTAACTTGTATTGTAATATTTTTTTTATAGCTTGTATTTAATAAAGACTTTGTTAATTGTTTAATTATGAGACACTTTTAGTTTAGAAATGATTTATTAAAGTCCCCCCATCATGAGGGTTTTCCTATATACTGTAATATTTGGGGGTTGTTTAGCTTAGTGTAGAGCCTACCAGTGAACGGAGTCCACACCAGATATGCCGTCTAAGGGCTTGTAGGCCCACGGTTATTAAAGGAAAAAGAAAACAAGTCCGATAACAGAAGAGTTGCCCACACAGGGGTTTCAGCTTTCCACAGCAACAATGTAAGTAAAACAGAAAATCCCAAGCCACCCGTCTCTCTTTAGCAGCACTGCTGCTCAGGCTTACGCTTCAGCCCTCTTGGCTCTATAACCAAGTTCCTGTACACCCAGTACCTCAGCACTCTTTCCCAGCTTCCTTGCTGTTCCAGCCCACAGGCTTGGACCCTCTGTCTGCTCTGACAGACAGACCTGTGCAGACATGCACACTTCTCCCTTGCTTGCCTGGACTCCTCGGGAGGGTGGAGCCCAGAACCATGGGCAGGTATCTACAAATAGCCCAGCACACACCTGACCAGTCAGTATGCTGGTGGATCTCAAAACCTGGACCCAGGACTGGGAAATTTCATCCCACCTGGATCACTACGAAATCCCCGGGCTCCAGGTCCCAAAGTGGACTTTAGTAAACAATGAGGAAACTGAAAAGCCAGTTTTCTCCCAAATAAGCAAATAAACTGGAGCCCCTCAACCTGCCTGGTTGAGAATCCTGCGTCCAAACACTGGTGGGGTATCACACCACCACAATACATATAATTAAGAGATGTTGGCATCGAACTAGCTACTAGCTCCATTTTTGTATATTATTATTTTACACGATTTATATAGCGCCAACAGTTTGCGCAGCGCTTTAGAATGTAGAGGGAGGACAGCACAATACAATACAGTTCAATACAAAAGGGACAGGAGGGCCTTGCTCATGGAGCTTACATTCTAAAGGGAGGGGGGTGGTGGTACAAAAGGTAATAGCTGCGGGGGAGGATTTGATGGGGTGACTCAGGTACAGTTCTTAGGTGGGTGTTGGATAGGTTTCCCTGAAAAGATGAGTTTTCAGGGATCTCCTAAAGGTGGACAGGGTAGAGGCTGATCGAACATGGGAGGACCGGGGCTGGGAGTTCCAGAGGATGGGAGAGGCTTTAGTGAAGTCCGGTAGGCGAGCATGGGAGGAGGAAATAAGGGAGCTAGAGAGCAGGAGGTCCTGTGGCAGAGAAATAAAATTTCCATCAGGGGTGAGGACTAATGTGAATAGTTCTGTGTACTTCGCAGAGCTCAGTATAATATGCACAGACTATATTAAAAGGATATTTTCTTGGTTGTGTACAGTGATGTGATGCAGAAGGCAAGAACAGAATGTTGTATATCATCTACTATCACCTCTTCCATTCACTTTCTATTCTTGGATGGGAATAGGATGATGAACTGCAGAACACTCAGTCACCTCTCACTTCTAAGAGGAACAAAAAGCAATAAAAAGATAAACTCCTGATATGTATGCAAATTTTCCACTCATATCAGCCAGCAATAAAAGATTAGATTAGAAAGAAGCAGACCCCCAGAAGCGAGATAAAGAACAAAGTATATTTAGAGGAGAATGACATTTTCACTGCACTGTGCAAGGCTGGCTATAGACTTTAGAGGGTGGTACACTTTCTTTATATAGGAGGTCTCAAGTGCTGGTTCCTGACATCGCCTAGGGCCGTAAATAATATTCAGTGAATGTAATGATCCAGAAAGCTGCCAGAGGCTATGAGCTACAAGAGATGATAAGAGATTGTTAACATGCTACAGAAGATAATCAGAGACTACAAGCATGCTACAAAAGATGGTCAGAGACCATGAGCATGCTAAAAACTGGCTTTAGATTACTTTCAAGCTTAAAGGGACAGTAGCATAGCTCCCAACTGTCCCTGATTTCGAGGAACTGTCCCTCATTCGGAACAATGTCCCTCTGTCCCTCTTTCCTCCTCATTTGTCCTTCGTTTTGGTCTGATCTATATAGTTGTATATAAAATGCACTATTTATCTTTCAAAAAGTGTTTCCCAGTGCTAAACCTTTCTCCAATTTCTAAATTGCTGCATTTGTAAATTCTGAAGGCCAGTGTAAAGGAATAGTAGGGGTAAAAAAAGCACTTGTGGATATACATTTTTTTTTTTTGTACAATTCTCCTTGAAGGGAGGCGTGGCAGGGGGCGTGTCCTATGCCTACATACTTTTGCTAATAGGTGTCCCTCATTCCCATCTCACAAAGCTGGGAGGTATGTAGTAGTGTAGTGCACCCCATATAGGAGCCGCTGGTGAATGGGGATCCCTCAACCTGCACAGCCAGACACACCAAATCCTCACAGGCTCCCAGAGTCAAGAAACAGTTCAGTGCTTGTCTTTTGGATTTTTATTGAGGGGATAAAACTTGGATGGGGAATAGGGATATTATGGGATGCCCACTTGACTTTAGAATGACTTTAAGGACAACTCTCCTTTATACAGTCTATATACACTCTTCTGCTTCCTCCAGCACACTTGCTTGCATAAATCCTAGCTGGCACACTGATAGTTATTCCAACAACAAGGCAACAGTCATATTTTGAAGCAAAAGCCCTTTACAGGAAGGGACCCCTGACTCTTTGGGTTGTGTAGCAAAACATAGTGTCCAGCTTACATCCCTGTGGCTTCGGATCCCAGCACCACCTCTTCTAGTACTGCAGCTGCCCCTTTCACTAGCCCACCTGGCCACTTCTCCACCACAGTCCTCCCAGATTGCACACTCACCAGTCCACCCGGCTGACTTCTCCTGGAGATCTCCTGAATGTGCTGACTCTGTCCCGCTGTCCTCATTCCTGCTCCCATGCATCCAAGACAGGACTCCGTGTGATATAGGAGGATCCCTCCAGCACCCGAGCCCCAGGCCTGAGGTCACCCCCCCCAGATAATGGGGCATTCTCAAGGGCCACCGATAGCCTCCTCAGCACTCCATCTCCCACCCCCTGCCAGCCCACTTGCTGGGGATTGGCTGGGGCCCTTTTCAATAGTCCAAGAAGCTCCTCCTAACCTCCCACCCAATCTTCTGGAAGCTTCTTCAAGGTTCCAGCAAGTAGGGGGAGGTACCAGAGCTGCTGCCTAATAAGTCATTCAACTCAGCCTGACTCTCAGGCTAAAATTTACCTACACTACAGCTTACAAACTACATACACCTAACACTCTACGCTAGAGGGTGCAACAGTAGTAAATGCATCTTTGAACTTATGATTATAACGTTTACCTTAACAGTTTCAGGACCTAGGACATACCGAGTATGCACAAAAACAACTTAATCTAAGTACCTTGGGTGTACCTCATACATCATATGGCAGCTATACATGGGTTCCACTCAGTTCCACTCAATGTTAGGAGTTATGTATTTCTTTCTCTAAAGCAGGGGTGTCCAGACTTTTTTCAAAGAGGGCTAGATTTGTTGAAGTGAACATGCGTGAAGGCCGACTATTTTGCCTGACATTCTTTAAACAATTAAAAATCGGTCTAAGTGTGTTCATCCGAGCACTAAAACACTGCTCAACGAGAATTCTCTTGCCTTTGTGGCTGTGTGTGGTGAAGAGAAGAGCTCGGGCATGTTATTTGGATATATAGATGTCTTTTGTGGACCCAACGAATCCCAGAGTGCCGCTTAGGACTAAGGCCCCTTTCACACTGGGGGCGGGAGGTGCGTCGGCTTTAGCGGCGGTATTCGGCCACTAGCGGGGCAGTTTTACCCCCGCTAGCGGCCGAGAAAGAGTTAAAAACCACCATCTGCAGAGGTGCTTTGCCAGCGGTATAGCCACGGTGCCCCATTGATTTCAATGGGTAGGAGCAATGAAGGAGCAGTATACACTCCGCTCCTCCACCGCTCCAAAGATGCTGCTAGCAGGACTTTTTTTTCCGTCCTGCCAGCGCACCGCTCCAGCGCTCCAGTGTGAAAGCCCTGGGGGGTTCCACATTGGAGACAAAGCAGCGGCACTTTTAGGGCGCTTTGCGGGCGCTATTTTTAGCGATGTAGTGCCTTCAAAGCGCCCCAGTGTGAAAGGGGTCTTAGGATGAGCTTAGGCGTGTTATTTGGATATACCGTATTTATCGGCGTATAACACGCACCTTCACTTTAGGAGGGAAGTTTCAGGAAAAAAATGTAATTTTAAATATAAAACTGTGAAGCAAAATAAGGATCAGTGCCCATCAATGTAGCCTAATCAGTGCCCATCAATGCAGCCTAATCAGTGCCCATCTGCAGCCTCACCATTGCCACGAATGCAGCCTCACCATTGCCACGAATTTAGCCTCACCATTGCCATGAATGCAGCCTCACCATTGCCATGAATGCAGCCTTACCATTGCCATGAATGCAGTCTGATTGATGCCCATCTGCAGCCTCAGAGGGGACAGGGAGGGGGCGGGACAAGCGTCAACAGATTACATACAGGAGAATCTTCTGTTTACTCGGCGGCCTCTTTAATACAAAGTCCCGTCTCCTATGATAGACAGAACAGTCGTCCAATGGCAGCCCAGGAGACGGGACTTCCTATTATAGACTCCGCAGAGTAAACAGGAGACTCTCCCGTATGTAATCTGATGGCACTCGTCCCGCCCCCTCCCTGTCCCCTCCGAGGCAGTGCCAATCAATACGGTATAAATACTGGGGGCCACAAAAGATAGATAGATATATATATCTCTATATGTATAGCTATATATCTATAGATATACATATAGATATATATATATATCTCCATATTATTAGGGGGGCCACATTAAACCAGAACGAGGGCTGCAATTGGCCCGCAGGCAGGACTTTGGACATGCCTGCTCTAAAACAATTTTTGCAAAATACTGCCAAAAGAGAGCCTATTTTTTTTCCAAAAAATGATGTATGTACTATATTTACTATATGTTATCTTAAGAAATGGCAACATTTTCACCAAATGAACAGGCCCATAGTGGAAATGACACATTGCTCTGGTACATAGGGATATACAGGTACAAGAGCTGCAGTGGTTAATATCCTGCAGGCCTATCACTATCGAACCATCCTGCAAAATACCACACTATTTTGTCCCCCACTCCCAATTCACTGCAGCACCCCAGACTGAACACTATTATCTCCTTGGATAGATTAAAGGAGAGTTTACTATCATAACCTTGGATGGAATAATTTTTTTGCAATTTGTATCCAATTAAGGACATTTCCCTTCACTACCTATTCCATAGCCACAACAGGAAGTGAGAGGAGTTCCCTCTAAGGTGAAGGCAATCCTTAAGTGCCGGTTCACACAGGGGCAACACGACTCTGGCCGCGACTTTGCGAGGCGACCTGGACGCGACCTGAGGGCGACACCACAGCGCGACTTGGGGCGATTTGGGGCGACTTACAAGGCGACTTCAAGTCGCCTCCAGGACAGGCGACTTTCCAGTGGCCAATCAAACTACAATCCGCTCTGGGGGAGGGAGGGGTTTGCTTGAAAAAAGCATCTTCTCTTCCTGTTAAGTCGCTTCAGTATAGATCACGATCCGACTTGTAGGCGACTTCCATTGAAAGCAATGGGTACAAGTCGCCTACAAGTCGCCTTGAAGTAGTACAGGGACCTTTTCTGAAGTCGGAGCGACTTCAGTAGCGTACATATAGACGGCTCTCATTCACTTACATGGACTTTCAGATGTCAAGCGACTTGGGGCGACTTGAGGTCTGACAAGTCGGATCCCAAGTCGCGGTAGTGTGAACCGGCACTGAGAGTCACCAGCTATAGTGTCCCCATTGGAAGATTTCCCCTTTATACCTGTCCCGATGACCACTCAAAATTTAGGATTTTCTCTTTCAATATGTTTATTGAGAATTTTACAATTACAGAACAAATGATAATAGTACAATCGATATCTCGTAACTGGGGCCAACATGACCCTATCAGAAAGGACAAAGGCATATAAAGCATATGCATCAATACCCAAAAAACTTTATATAAAAAGGTAGAGAATGAACTTTTTAATACCTTTAAGTATAAGTGTTTCCAGAGTTACTCCATGTAAATATTGAGCTCAACCTCACTAAAGAAAATTTAGGATTTTCTTTCACTTTCAGTGATAAAAAGAAAAAGTAGGCACACAATCCAGTCTGACTGACCTCATGAACATATATAAAATTATAATTGAGTCCATAAAAGTCTCTGGCAATAGCCCGTAACACATGTGGCAGCTATCTCCAGAGCAGTAACAGTCTCTGTAATTACCACTTCAATACCAGGCACCTTTACCCCCTTCCTGCCCAGGCCATTTTTCAGCTTTCAGCCATCTCACACTTTGAATGCCAATTGCACAGTCATGCAACACTGTACCCATGTGGAATTTTTAGCATTTTGTTCACACAAATAAACTTTTTTTTTTGGTATTTAATCAACACTGGGTTTTTTTTATTTTTTTGTTAATAAATGAAAAAAAAAAAGAAAATTTTGAAAGAAAAAAACATTTTTCTTTGTTTTTGTTAAAAAATTTTGCAAATAAATACGGTAATCTTTCTTGATAAATTTTGGCCATAATGTATTCTGCTACATTTGTTTGGTGAAAATAACCCAAATCAGTGTATATTATTTAGTCTGTAGGAAAGTTATAGAGTACACAAACTATGGGATATACAGTGGCTTGCGAAAGTATTCGGCCCCCTTGAACTTTTCAACCTTTTGCCACATTTCAGGCTTCAAACATAAATATATAAAATTTAAATTTTTTGTGAAGAATCACCTACAAGTGGGACACAATTGTGAAGTGGAACGAAATCTATTGGATATTTTAAACTTTTTTAGCAATTAAAAAACTGAAAAGTGGTGCGTGCAAAATTATTCGGCCCCTTTACTTTCAGTGCAGAAAACTCACTCCAGAAGTTCAGCGAGGATCTCTGAATGATCCAATGTTGTCCTAAATGACTGATGGTGATAAATAGAATCCACCTGTGTGTAATCAAGTCTCTGTATAAATGCACCTGCTCTGTGATAGTCTCAGGGTTCTGTTGAAAGCGCAGAGAGCATCATGAAGACCAAGGAACACACCAGGCAGGTCCGTAATACTGTTGTGGAGAAGTTTAAAGCCGGATTTGGATACAAAAAGATTTCCCAAGCTTTAAACATCAAACATCAAACAAGGAGAAGACTGATCAGAGATGCAGCCAAGAGGCCCATGATCACTCTGGATGAACTGCAGAGAACTACAGCTGAGGTGGGAGAGTCTGTCCATAGGACAACAATCAGTCGTACACTGCACAAATCTGGCCTTTATGGAAGAGTGGCAAGAAGAAAGCCATTTCTCAAAGATATCCATAAAAAGTCTTGTCTAAAGTTTGCCACAAGCCACCTGGGAGACACACCAAACATGTGGAAGAAGGTGCTCTGGTCCGATGAAACCAAAATCGAACTTTTTGGCCACAATGCAAAACGATATGTTTGGCGTAAAAGCAACACAGCTCATCACACTCAACACACCATCCCCACTGTCAAACATGGTGGTGGCAGCATCATGGTTTGGGCCTGCTTTTCTTCAGCAGGGACAGGGAAGATGGTTAAAATTGAGGGGAAGATGGATGCAGCCAAATACAGGACCATTCTGGATGAAAACCTGTTGGAGTCTACAAAAGACCTGAAACTGGGACGGAGATTTATCTTCCAACAAGACAATGATCCCAAACATACAGCAAAATCTACAAAGGAATGGTTCACAAATCAACGTATCCAGGTGTTAGAATGGCCAAGTCAAAGTCCAGACCTGAATCCAATCGAGAATCTGTGGAAAGAGCTGAAAACTGCTGTTCACAAACGCTCTCCATCCAACCTCACTGAGCTCGAGCTGTTTTGCAAGGAAGAATGGGCAAGAATTTCAGTCTCTCGATGTGCAAAACTGATAGAGACATACCCCAAGCGACTTGCAGCTGTAATCGCAGCAAAAGGTGGCTCTACAAAGTATTAACGCAAGGGGGCCGAATAATTTTGCACGCCCCACTTTTCATTTTTATATTAGTTAAAAAAGTTTCAAAAATCCAAAAGATTTCGTTCCACTTCACAATTGTGTCCCACTTGTTGGTGATTCTTCACAAAAAATAAAAATTTTATATCTTTATGTTTGAAGCCTGAAATGTGGCAAAAGGTTGAAAAGTTCAAGGGGGCCGAATACTTTTGCAAGCCACTGTATCTGAAAATTCATCAACCCTGATGTACTGACTCATTTCTTGAGGCCCAGAAATGTCAGGACAGTACAGATATCCCCCAAATGACCCCTTTTTGGAAAGTAGACAGTCCAAGGTATTCAGTTTTCTGAAGTTGTAATTTTTTTTGTCATAAGTTTTTAACCGCTTGCCGACCGCCGCGCGAACATTAACGTCGGCAGAATGGCACGTACAGGCAAATGGGCGTACAGGTACGTCTCTTTAAATTTGCCGCTGTATGGTCGCGCGACCCAGCCGCGAGCTCTTTGAGTGTGATCGCGGGTACTGCGGACTCAATAAAATTATTAATACAAATGCCACAAAATTATCCCCTATTTTGTAGACGCTATAACTTTTGCGCAAACCAATCAATAAACACTTATTGCAATTTTTTTTTACCAAAAATATTTAGAAGAATATGCATCGGCCTAAACTGAGGAAAAAAAATGTTTTTTTATATATTTTTTGGGGATATTTATTATAGCAAAAAGTAAAAAATATTGAGTTTTTTTTCAAAATTGTCCTCTTTTATTTGTTTATAGCGCAAAAGATAAAAACTGCAGAGGTGATCAAATACCACCAAAAGAAAGCTCTATTTGTAGGGAAAAAAGGACGTCAGTTTTGTTTGGGAGCCACGTCGCACGACCGCGCAATTGTCAGTTAAAGCGACGCAGTGCCGAATCACAAAAACCACTCTGGTCTTTGGGCAGCCAAATGGTCCGGGGCTAAAGTGGTTAAAAAATGAAGAATTTTTTTTTTCTTTGCTTTGTTTTACATACTGTCTCCAGTGCAGTACAGTGTCATCCTATAACGGGTGTGGTGGTGATCAGGGACACTGACTGGTGACAGCACAAAAAAAAAAAATAATAATCATTTATTTTTCCTTTTCTTTCAATTAATTTATTTTTTATTATATTTTTTCATTTTTTTCAGGGATTTTTTTTTAACACACTTTGACCAGAGAAATATAATGTTAATATATAAACATTATACTACTCTGGGGAAGTGATCAGTATTTTTTCTTTTTTTTTTTACACATTATGTTTGCATATAGCAGTGAATTTCATTGCTATATGCAAGCATTTTGCTGAATGAAATTGATTTATTCAGTGTACCAACCTAATGTTTAGGCAGGGTTGCTAGTAAATTTATTTGCCAAGTGATAGTTGCCTTGGCCATTTGATAGGAGGTCAATTGATTTCACCCTAATTCTGGAATTGCTGCACTTCTCTCTTCTGTCACTAGATGGCTGGGTATCTAGAGGCATTAGATAAGACAAGGGCATTGCAAGGACAGATTAGTAATAAATGGGGTGTCTCAGCCAATGGGCAGGAATTTTCGTAGGCCCCTTGGCCTGCTGGGAGAGCCTATTATGGAAGTCAGGTGATTGGGGTTCTGTGCCACCTGGACGGCTGTCTGGGTGGACGTGTGTCGTGTTGCCCCGGGCTGCTAGGCCAGAGACCTGAGGCCTATCCTGGGGACATCTGGCTGCTAGCCTGTCTGATGGCCTATCCAGAAGCAAGAAAGCAGCATAGGGTTGGGACTGCGGCTTGCTGTCCAACCAGAAGTAACGGTTCTGCCGACCAGAGAACCTGTTGTCGTCGGAGGTAGAAGGAAATCTGTCGCCACTAAGGGGCCATCCACCTTATTACCGGGGACCACCGTGAGTAGCTGAAGCAAGTACCAGAGCAGCATTATCACCAACCGGGGATGGTGAAGAATTGGGAAACTTCAAGCCAGGGACCCAGCCAGTGGAGGTGACGCTTGCAGAGCATTGTGTGCCAAGCCAGGCAGGGACCAAGCAGGCCAGTGGGGTGACGCTTGAGGAATATCTGTGAGTGCCAAGCTAGGGACCCAGCAGGGAAGCGGGAGTGATGCTTGAGGAAGATACTGTGTAAGAAGATTTGAAGAGCTCAGGGTATCCAGTGGCAGTGAATCAGGAAGTCTAAGTGATAAACTGGGAGCTCAGCTGAGTGAAGATCTACAATAGGAGATTATAGAAGAAGTGAAAGAGTTCATTACAAACTTTGTTAGAAACTGTTTAAGATTGTTGCCATAGGAGATACATAGGTCCTACTCATGCAGATGTGGTGTCTAGCTGGATGACTTTCCCTGCATGGCTGTCTACCTATAGAAGTCTCTGAGTCTGCCAATTAACATTGCATCTACTTCAGCGTGTCCTGGCCCCAACCCTCTCTCCCACAGTTTTGTTCAAGAGACAAAAAATCTCTTTGCATTCAAGAAGTGTCTGGCGCCCATTAATCCACTGTGCATCACACCCACCATGCTTTGTAACCCACTCTACAAAGAAGGATGTCGGCTGTACCTAATTCTGGAGGGCACCATTAGGCCTTTGGGGGCCCGGGACTTGACTACATCAGTTTGATTTGCTGTGATTGGCCAAAGCTAATCACATGGTACAGATGGACTGTGATTGGCCCAGTCTGTACCATGTGACCACACTGACCAATTACAGCTAGCAACACAATTGTATACAATGGGGATGGCTTGAAAGGAAGCCATCCATTGTTTACAACTGTCATGTGACCTGCTGTGATTGGTTACAGCGGTCACATGGTACCGGCAGCGGGCCTGTACAGTGATCAGTCATTGGCTGTGTCTGATGGACGTAGCCGGTTACAGATCGCAGCATTGTGTGGCCCTGCAATCCGGGAAGACGTCATATGACATCCACCTGGATCGACGAGAGGTTCCCACCCAGCCTATAACAAGATGACGCCGGCAGGAACCAGTTAAACAAACAAGGGAGAGAGAGGGAATAGTCTATCAAGTGTAGCATAAGAACTGTTTATTAAAAACACAAATTTGGCAACTTACATTGTCAAAAAGATCAACAGGCTCATCAATAAAGAAGAATAAAGATTGCCGTTCTGTGTGTGATGTCTCTGTCCTTCCATGCATCTGCTGTCTCTATGTATCCGAATAGATGGTGGAAAGATGGTGGCACCTCTAACTTCCGGGAACCATCTTGGAACGCGTGCTGGCGGAAGTGACATCACGACAGAGTCGGATGTAATTGGCTACGGATTTTGGACCATGTCCACCTCTTTCTCAAGCCAATGAGTACGTCAGGGAAACTGCCCCTTTCGGTGATAATGCTCACCAAGGCAAAAAGAGAGGGTGGATCTCCTTAACGAGGACACAGACAGCAATAAAATCTTGACAATTCAAATGAAACTTTTACACTCCCTAATAGGGATGAGCCGAACACCCCCCGGTTCGGTTCGCACCAGAACCCGCGAACGGACCGCAAGTTCGCACGAACGTTAGAACCCCATTGACGTCTATGGGACTCGAACGTTCGAAATCAAAAGTGCTCATTTTAAAGGCTAATTTGCATGGTATTGTCCTAAAAAGGGTGTGGGGACCCGGGTCCTACCCCAGGGGACATGTATCAATGCAAAAAAAACTTTTAAAAACGGCCGTTTTTTCGGGAGCAGTGATTTTAATGATGCTTAAAGTAAAAAAAAAAAAAGTGAAATATTCCTTTAAATATCGTACCTGGGGGGTGTCTATAGTATGCCTGTAAAGTGACGCGTGTTTCCCATGTTTAGAACAGTCCCTGCACCAAATGTCATTTTTAAAGGAAAAAATCTCATTTAAAACTGCTTGCGGGTTTAATGTCATGTCGGGTCCTGGCAATATGGATGAAAATCAGTGAGACAAACGGCATGGGTACCCCCCAGTCCATTACCAGGCCCTTTGGGTCTTGTATGGATATTTAGGGGAACCCCGCACCCAAATTAAAATAAGGAAAGGTCCCTATATACTCTGAACAGCAGTATACAGGCGGTGCAAACAAGACAGGGACTGTAGGTTTGTTGTTAAGTAGAATCTGTTTGTAATTTTGAACATTTTTAACGTGTTTAGCTCCAGCCAAAAAATCTTTTCTAAGCTTTTTGGAAAACATAGGGAAGGGTTATCACCCCTGTGACATTTGTTTTGCGTCTTTCCTCCTCTTCAGAAGATTTCACCTCACTTTTTTGTCCCAATGAAAAATGTTTTTTGAAAATTTGGGTTTTTTTGTGGAACAAGGATTGGAAAGCATCAGTGGAAAGGAGAAATTGTTTTCCCATATTAACTCTTACATGAGAGAATTTCCCTTCCTAGGGGTAGATTTCATCTCACTTCCTGTTGTCTCCTTCCGTTTGCAAGTAGGAGTCGTTTGTAAGTTAGATGTTTGAAAGTAGGGTCCTGCCCTATATACTCAGCAGAAATTAGGGCCTTAGGTGTTGCTGTGGCCAAAACACTGTAAGCCCTCACAGGGCCCTGCTGTGAAATATTAGATCAAGAATTGTAATTACATGCCCCTGTTGAACAGGAGCTGAAAAATTAGGCCTTAGGCACTGGTGCTGGTGCCACAACACTGCAACCCCTCACAGACACTCTAGTTGGAACGCAGGAACGAGCCCTGCTGCAAAGTATTGCATCAAAAATTGTAATTACACGCCCCTGTTAGACAGGGGCAGAAAAATTGGGCCTTAGGCACTGGTGCTGGTGCCACAACACTGCAACCCCTCACAGACACTCTAGTTGGAACGCAGGAACGAGCCCTGCTGCAAAGTATTGCATCAAAAATTGTAATTACACGCCCCTGTTAGACAGGGGCAGAAAAATTGGGCCTTAGGCACTGGTGCTGGTGCCACAACACTGCAACCCCTCACAGACACTCTAGTTGGAACGCAGGAACGAACCCTGCTGCAAAGTATTGCATCAAAAATTGTAATTACACGCCCCTGTTAGACAGGGGCAGAAAAATTGGGCCTTAGGCACTGGTGCTGGTGCCACAACACTGCAACCCCTCACAGACACTCTAGTTGGAACGCAGGAACGAGCCCTGCTGCAAAGTATTGCATCAAAAATTGTAATTACACGCCCCTGTTAGACAGGGGCAGAAAAATTGGGCCTTAGGCACTGGTGCTGGTGCCACAACACTGCAACCCCTCACAGACACTCTAGTTGGAATGCAGGAACGAGCCCTGCTGCAAAGTATTACATCAAACATTGTAATTACACGCCCCTGTTATACAGGGGCTGAAAAATTGTGCCTTAGGCACTGGTGGTGGCGCCCAGAACCAAAAATGTTCTTACAAGCTATCAGCGTGATGATTGAGGAGGAAGAGGATAATTACTCAGGGATAGTCACTCAGCATCAGCATAGGCAGTCTTTGAAGGGATCTGAAAAAAATTATTCAGTTACATCAGCATCAGGTGCTTGGTAGCTGGTGGTGATCCAAGACTGATTCATTTTTATGAAGGTCAGCCGATCGACCGAGTCAGTGGACAGACGCACCCTGTGATCGGTTACCACGCCTCCAGCAGCACTGAATGTGCGTTCCGAAAGAACGCTGGATGCAGGACAGGCCAGTAGCTCAATTGCATACTGTGCAAGCTCTGGCCAGTGATCCATCCTCAAGACCCAGTAACCCAGAGGATTTTCGGTGGGAAAGGTGTCCAAGTCTGATCTTGCCCCTAGGTATTCCTGCACCATGTAAAACAGACGCTGGCGATGGTTGCTGGAACCGATCATACCTTGGGGCTGCGGACCAAAAAATTGTCTGAACGCATCGGTCAGACGGCCACCTTCTCCACCGCTCCTTCTTTGACTGACCGAAGCCTCAGCAACACGTTGTCCAGAAACAGGAGTTTGTAACCTCCCAGTCTCTGGGAACGCGTTGCACAGACCTTTCTGCAAGGCCTCCCGAAGATGTTTCATCCTCTGCTCCCTCTGCGATGGCAAGATAAGGTCCGCAACCTTACCCTTGTAACGTGGATCAAGGAGGGTTGCCAGCCAGTATTGGTCCTTCTCCTTGATACCACGAATACGAGGATCCTTACGCAGGCTTTGCAGGATCAGGGAGGCCATGCAGCGTAGGTTTGCTGAGGCATTCGGTCCGGAGTCCTCTGGGTCACTAAGGACAACAACGTCCGCAGCCACCTCCTCCCAGCCACGTACAAGTCCATGTGTTCCTTGGGACTGATCCCTTAAAGACTGCTGATGCTGAGTGCCAGGCTCCACCTCCATACTGACACAATCTTCCTCCTCCTCCTCCTCCTCCTCCTCGTCCTCTTCCTGTGTGATCGGCGGGCACGCAGGAACACTGTCTGGATAAAGGGGGCCTTGAGAGCTAAGGAAGTCCTCCTCTTCCTGCCTCTGTTCTGCCTCAAGTGCCCTGTCCATTATTCCACGCAGCGTGTGCTCCAACAGGTGGACAAGGGGGACAGTGTCACTGATGCATGCACTGTCAGTGCTCACCATCCTCGTGGCCTCCTCGAATGGTGACAGGACAGTGCATGCATCCCTGATCATGGCCCACTGGCGTGGGGAAAAAAAACCAAGGTCCCCTGACCCTGTCCTGGTGCCATAGTCGCACAGGTACTCATTTATGGCCCTCTGCTGCGTGTGCAGCCGCTGCAGCATGGCCAATGTCGAGTTCCACCTGGTGGGCATGTCACAGATTAGGCGGTTCTTGGGCAGGTTAAACTCCTTTTGGAGGTCCGTCAGCCGAGCACTGGCATTATATGACCGGCGGAAATGCACACAGACTTTCCTGGCCTGCCTCAGGACATCCTGTAAGCCCGGGTACCTGCCCAAGAACCGCTGCACCACCAAGTTAAGGACGTGAGCCAAACAGGGCACATGGGTCAGTTGTCCCTGTCGGAGGGCAGAGAGGAGGTTGGTGCCATTGTCGCAAACCACCATTCCTGCCTTAAGTTGGCGTGGCGTCAACCACCTCTGAACCTGCCCCTGCAGAGCTGACAGAACCTCTGCCCCAGTGTGGCTCCTGTCCCCCAAGCACACCAGCTCAAGCACCGCATGGCATCTTTTGGCCTGCGTACTTGCGTAGCCCCTTGAACGCCTACGGAGCACCGCTGGTTCCGAGGAAGAGGCCATGGAGGAAGAAGAAGAGGAGGGGGTGGAGGAGAGAGGTGTGTCACAATCAGCATTTTGGAGGCGTGGTGGCGGAACAACCTCCAACACTACTGCACCTTGTCCTGCATCCTTCCCAGCTGCCAGCAGAGTCACCCAATGCGCCGTGAAACTTAAGTAACGTCCCTGTCCATGCCTGCTGGACCATGAGTCAGCGGTAATATGCACCTTACCGCTGACCGCCCTGTCCAGCGAGGCATGGACATTGCCTTCCACATGCCGGTAGAGAGCTGGAATCGCCTTCCGTGAGAAAAAGTGGCGTTTGGGTACCTGCCACTGAGGAACCGCACATTCCACAAACTCACGGAAGGGGGCAGAGTCTACCAACTGAAAAGGCAGCAGTTGAAGTGCTAGCAATTTTGCCAAGCTAGCATTCAACCGCTGGGCATGTGGATGGCTGGGAGCAAACTTCTTTCGGCGGTGCAGCAGCTGGGGCAGGGAAATTTGCCTGGTACAATCTGGCGTCGGTGTACCAAAAGCAGATTGCCCACAAGTACTTGGCTGTGACACACCTAATTCTACACCTTCATTCCTCTCTCTGCAGGTCTCAGAGAGGACTGAAGGTCTAGTGGGGTTGGAAATCTCAGCTGATGAGGAGCAAGGAGAGATCCTCTTTGTTCTTTGGTGTGGGTCTTTTAGATATGCTTGCCAACGAACTGCATGGCAGGTCAACATATGTCTGGTCAAGCATGTGGTACCCAAGCGGGAGATGTTTTGGCCACGCGAGATACGCTTGAGACATATGTTGCAAATAGCAGCGGTGCGATCTGATGCACTCGTCTCAAAAAAGGCCCACACCAAAGAACTTTTTGAATAACGCGCAGAGACTGCAGCGCCCTGCACATGTGGAGCTTTGGGGTGTGATGCAGTCAATGTGCTGCCCTTAGGCTGGCCCCTGGAGGGCATCCTGCCTCGTTGGTGATGTGCCGCCTCCTCCTCCTCCTCCTCCTCCTCTCTCCTATCAGGCACCCACGTTGAGTCAGTGACCTCATCATCCCCTCCCTCCTCATCACTGGAGCAAACCTGGCAGTATGCTGCAGCAGGGGGAGCATGACTGCCAGATTGCTGTCCTTCTTGGGCACCCCCTCTGTCCGTGCTCATGTTACTGCCTTCATCGAGCTCAGTATCATCATCAGAGCCTTCCAAACGCTGGGCATCCTCCTGGAGCATGTACCCAACACTGTGGTCAAACAGTTCGAGGGAATCCTCATGAGGACATGGTGGAGCTAGGGAAGGAGTCACTGATGACATTGAGCTGAGGGAAGAGGCCGCTGCTTTGCCAGACAAAGCACCCTGGGCATGGGTGAGAGAGGATGAGGAGGATGAGGACGGCTTGGTCATCCACTCGACCAAGTTTTCTGCATGTTGCGGCTCAACACGGCCAGCTGCCGAAAAAAAGGCCAAGCGTGTCCCATGGCCACGTGCTGATGAGGATGCACCGTCTCCACGACCAGCACTAGACACAGAGCCTGCTTGCCCTCTCTTATTGGCTTGTGACTGTCTGCCTCTCCTTCTTGGCCTTCCAGACATACTAATGGCCTGTAGCTGCACTAAGCTGGGATAGAACACCTGTAATTTTCTTCAGGTAGCTTTATATACTGTAACCAGACAAGCCTGCCTGTCAGTAGGAAGATAACAGGAACGGATCTAGCTGAACACTGTGAGCAGGACGCACTGCACTAAATGTAAATAGCAGGAACGGATCTAGCTGAACACTGTGAGCAGGACGCACTGCACTAAATGTAAATAGCAGGAACGGATCTAGCTGAACACTGTGAGCAGGACGCACTGCACTAAATGTAAATAGCAGGAACGGATCTAGCTGAACACTGTGAGCAGGACGCACTGACTGCACTAAATGTAAATAGCAGGAACGGATCTAGCTGAACACTGTGAGCAGGACGCACTGCACTAAATGTAAATAGCAGGAACGGATCTAGCTGAACACTGTGAGCAGGACGCACTGCACTAAATGTAAATAGCAGGAACGGATCTAGCTGAACACTGTGAGCAGGACGCACTGCACTAAATGTAAATAGCAGGAACGGATCTAGCTGAACACTGTGAGCAGGACGCACTGCACTAAATGTAAATAGCAGGAACGGATCTAGCTGAACACTGTGAGCAGGCCGCACTGCACTAAATGTAAATAGCAGGAACGGATCTAGCTGAACACTGTGAGCAGGACGCACTGCACTAAATGTAAATAGCAGGAACGGATCTAGCTGAACACTGTGAGCAGGACGCACTGACTGCACTAAATGTAAATAGCAGGAACGGATCTAGCTGAACACTGTGAGCAGGACGCACTGCACTAAATGTAAATAGCAGGAACGGATCTAGCTGAACACTGTGAGCAGGACGCACTGCACTAAATGTAAATAGCAGGAACGGATCTAGCTGAACACTGTGAGCAGGACGCACTGCACTAAATGTAAATAGCAGGAACGGATCTAGCTGAACACTGTGAGCAGGACGCACTGCACTAAATGTAAATAGCAGGAACGGATCTAGCTGAACACTGTGAGCAGGACGCACTGCACTAAATGTAAATAGCAGGAACGGATCTAGCTGAACACTGTGAGCAGGACGCACTGACTGCACTAAATGTAAATAGCAGGAACGGATCTAGCTGAACACTGTGAGCAGGACGCACTGACTGCACTAAATGTAAATAGCAGGAACGGATCTAGCTGAACACTGTGAGCAGGACGCACTGCACTAAATGTAAATAGCAGGAACGGATCTAGCTGAACACTGTGAGCAGGACGCACTGCACTAAATGTAAATAGCAGGAACGGATCTAGCTGAACACTGTGAGCAGGACGCACTGCACTAAATGTAAATAGCAGGAACGGATCTAGCTGAACACTGTGAGCAGGACGCACTGACTGCACTAAATGTAAATAGCAGGAACGGATCTAGCTGAACACTGTGAGCAGGACGCACTGACTGCACTAAATGTAAATAGCAGGAACGGATCTAGCTGAACACTGTGAGCAGGACGCACTGCACTAAATGTAAATAGCAGGAACGGATCTAGCTGAACACTGTGAGCAGGACGCACTGCACTAAATGTAAAGAGCAGGAACAGATCTAGCTGAACACTGTGAGCAGGACGCACTGCACTAAATGTAAAGAGCAGGAACAGATCTAGCCTAATCTAGCTCTCAAATCAAATGACACTGTCTGTCTCTCTCTCTATCAGCACACCGGAACACACTACACAGGGCCGCCGTGCAGGCGGCCTTATATAGTGTGGGGCGTGTACTAAATCCCCTGAGCCATAATTGGCCAAAGCCACCCTGGCTTTGGCCAATTACAGCTCTCTCTACTGACGGCGCTGTGATTGGCCAAGCATGCGGGTCATAGTGCATGCTTGGCCAATCATCAGCCAGCAATGCACTGCGATGCCGCAGTGAATTATGGGCCGTGACGCGCCACACGAATTTGGCGCGAACGGCCCATAACGTTCGCAATTCGACGGACGGTCGAACAGCCGATGTTCGAGTCGAACATGGGTTCGACTCGAACACGAAGCTCATCCCTACTCCCTAATAAGTATTTGAAGCAGCCGTATTTAGATGATCAATCACCTCCAGAAATATATAAAACTATGATACCGTGCTCACACCAAATGTGTGCTATACACTGTTCAAACCAAAATAAAAAATAAAAAAAATAAACAACAAAGCCTGATATATGTTCCAATTCTTCTCCATTCTATCTAAAACTAAGAAAAAAAATGTTTTGCCCTCAATTATAATTCACGCTTGCTGCAGGGTGCTAATTGACACACCCAACCCATCATCACTCCATTGAGGCTCATGGACTTCTACAACTTGCCAGGTATAATAACAATAAATTTCTTCCTGGCCCTGCGCACAAGGAAGTATCCATGTTATATTATTATTGCAAAGGATGGTAGATCATTAAATGAGGGGTTGTAGTTTATTATAGGGCGCCTCTGCACACCCACGCACCTACTCTTTTACGTAAACATGACATCTTGTGATCCTGAGAAAGATACGCTTTGTTTTTTTTTCTGCCTTCTTCCTGGAATAATTGATTTCCTCCTAGTTTATTGTCATGTCTTATGGCTAAATGGATGCAGTGCATAGTTCAAGGAGCTTTTGTTTTTGCTTTAACTTGAAAATGCGAATACAAATTACTTGCCTTAAGTAGTCTTTGATGGACATAAACTAGGTGAGACTCCTAAGCAAAACAGGACTTGAGCCCTTCTGTAATGCTCTCCATTGATTCCTGATATATATGCCTTCTAGCCATGGTTATTATGCTCTGCCTTAGTTAGGAAGTCAAAGGGAACATGCTGTGCTTGCCAGCTAGCCGCATTCCAATAGTCACTTCTCCAATGGCCACACTCTAAAAGTCGTAACTTTTAGACGTCAATGATCCTTGAATCCAGTAAACTGGATGGTCTAGCAGCCGCACACAAAGATATTCATTCCATTGGGAATGTGTACTGAAATGCCCTGTACACACGACCGGTTTTGCCATCTGAAAAAACTCCAAAGGTTTCTCCGACTGAACTCCGACAGAATTCCATTCAAGCGGTCTTGCCTACACGGTCAAACCAAAGTCCGACTGTCAAGAACGCGGTGACGTACAACACTTACAACGAGACTAGAAAAAGGAAGTTCAATAGCCAGTAGCCAATAGCTTCCGTCTCGTATGTGCTTCAGAGCATGCGTCGTTTTTGGTCCATCGGAACAGCATACAGACGAGCGGTTTTTCCGATAGGAATTGGTTCTGTCGGAAATATTTAGAACATGTTCTATTTCTAGGTCCCTCAGAATTTTCTAAAAAAAAAAAGTCAGATGAGGCATATACACGATCGGAATATACGATGAAAAGCTTCCATCGGACTTTTTCTGTCGGACATTCCGCTCGTGTGTACGCAGCAAAACTGTATCCAACCCCTAAATGCTATCCTTTAATTTTTACCTAGAGACCCAACCAGTTAAGCCCCTAACACACGGGCCCAAATCAGCCGGTACAGGTCCTTGTTTGACAGAAGCCAATCTTACGGCCAGCTGCTGTTGAACAAGCTTGCTGGAAACCCAGCAGCCAATTGGAATCCGATCAGCGCTCGCAGCCAATGGCTGCGACTGCTGACTGGTGTATTCTAGCAGGGGGGGGTGGTCCTCCTGTCAAAACACAATAGCTCAGATCACTGTACTAAAATTGTACGGTTAGTACAGGACCTCCTCTCAAGCTCCTCAGTTTTTATCTGTAGCCAAGTCCAGGCCTAATGGTGACCTCCAGAGTTAGGGACAGCTGACATCCTTCTGTGTAGAGTGGGTTACAAGGCATGGTGGGTGTAACTTAAGATAGATTCATGGGCGCCAGACACTTATTGAATGCAAAGAGATTTATTGTCTCTTAAACAGAACTGTGGGAGAGAGGCTTAGGGCCAGGACACCCTTTAGTAGTTGCGATGTTAATTTAGCAGACTCCGAGACTTCTATAGGTAGACAGCCATGCAGGGAAAGGCATCCAGCAAGACACCACATCTGCATGATTAGGACCGCTGTCTCGTATGGCAACAATCTTGAAACAGTTTCTAACAAAGGTTGTAATTTTTTCACTTCTTCTACAAACTCCTATTGTTGATCGTCACTCAACTGAGCTTACAGTCTTTCACTAAACTTGCTGATCCACTGCCACTGGATCCCCTGAAGCTCTTCCAATCTTCTAACACAGTATCTTTCTCAAGTGTCACCCTCACGTCTCTGTTGGGTCCCTAGCTTGGCACTCACTGATACTCCTCAAGCATCATTCCACTAGCCTGCTTGGTCTCTGGCTTGGCACAAAATATTGCTCTGCAAGCGTCACCTCCACTGGTTGGGTCCCTGGCTTGACATCTGCTGAAGTTTCCTAATTCTTCACCGTCCCTGGTTGGTGAGAATACTGCTCTGGTACTTCACCTACTCACTGTGGTCCCTGGTAATAAGGTGGATGGTCCTTTAGTGGTGACAGCTTCCCCTCTACCTCCGACCACGACAGGTTCTCCGGCCGGCAGAACCATCACTTCTGATTGGTCTGCAAGCCGCAATCCCAAACCTACACTACTCTCTTGCTTCTGGATAGGCCCTCAGACAGCCTAGCAGCCAGATGTCCCCGGTATAGGCCCAAACTCTGGCCTAGCAGCCCGGGGCAGCACAACACACATCCACCTAGACAGCTGTCCAGGTAGCACCGCACCCCGGTCACCTGACCTCACCCAAATAAATAGCCTCTCCCAGCAGGCCAAGGGACCTAAGAACATCCCTGCCCATTGGCTGAGACACTCCATTGATTCCTAATCTGTCCTTGCAATACCCTTGTCTTATCTAATGCCACCAGATATCCGACCATCTAGTGACAGAAGAGAGAAGTGCATCAATTTCAGAATTAGGGTGAAATCAATTGACCTCCTATCAATTGGTCAAAGCAACTATCACTTGGCAAATAAATTTAGTAGCAACCCTGCCTAAACATCAGCGTGCTACATATCATTCAGCCCACTTGGCTGAATGATAAAAAACTCACCCTGTGTACCAGGCTTAAGATTGTTATTTTCAACTTCCTTTAACAGAGCAAGATGTTCAGAAAAAGTGTCAGTTAGCGGGTTGCAAGAATTTACCACTGTCAGGGCTGCTTACAATGATCAGCTTGTATCTATTTGTGTAAAACCTTTATCCCAAAGGTACAAAAAAACAAAACTGTTGCTCAAACTGCTTACAAAGAGCTAGCTGGATTTTGGCTTTTGTGTTCTAGTCAAGTACATCTAAATCTGCTGTGCCATCTAGTACTATCCAACCCCCCCCCACCCCCCCCCGACTGACTATGCTGCTGTCCAAAGGTGCCTCTATTGCTTTTCCAGTGGAGTAGAGACACCCTAGAACAGAAAGTGTGTTTTTGGCAGGATCACCAGGTGAAATAAAGGAAAAAAAAGTTTAAAAAAGAAAACGAATGCAGCCACCATATACAAGGACTGGTAGGCTGAAATATATTACATTTTTGTTTTTTGGGTTTAGATACGCTTGAATGAGCAGTGTACTCAATATGTGCACTGCGACTTGTAGTCTGGGTCACACTATAGACAGAGTCATACCAAATGAGTCCCAGATGGTGATCAGTGTCATTTTCAAGGGGTCACTTATCTAAGTCAGTGTTTCTCAACTCCAGTCCTCAAGGCGCACCAACAGGTCATGTTTTCAGGATTTCCCTCAGATGAAACGGCTGTGGTAATTACTAAGGCAGTGAAACTGATCAAATCACCTGTGCAAAATAGTGGAAATCCTGAAAACATGACCTGTTGGTGCGCCTTGAGGACTGGAGTTGAGAAACACTGATCTAAGTAATGTTGCAAAAGCACTGCTTTGTCATGTGTCGCGCCCTCCTAGTGTAGAGTAGGCTGCTAGATAAACTAGTTTGGCTGCCCTGTAATCAGTGGAGCAGGGGTTGATTATCTAGGGCTGCTCAGTGTCCCACAGGCTGCTGCTCTCTTACTTCCCCCTTTCTTCTAGAATCATAGTGGGAGGAAGAACAGAATGGACAGCCTAAACATTTATGGCACTTTGGCCAATCTCCAGGGAGGTGTGCCCAGTAGGTAGTGGAAGAGCCCATAAACAGTGTGAGGCCTGAGACGGAGGGAACAGAATTTCCGGGTCTAGTTCTGCAGGAGGAAATATTCAGGAAGACACCAAGGTCCCAGCTAGGCTTAGTTAGGAAGTCTATTTGCAAATCAGTGTCTGGGGATCAAGTTGGTTCTGGAGAAGCTCACTGAAGAGAGCCGGGAAAAAGTTGGTGGGAAAAAGTCCAGCTGTCCTATGGTGGTGCGAGTCCATATCTCCCTCACCAAGAACAGCCTGGTGGATATTGGCAGGAGGCAACCAATGGTCCTGTGGCTATGTGAGTAGATGACCCCAGTGCTGAAGAATATTGACTGTGTGTAACTCTGATATGAGTACAGGTCATAAAAGCATAGAGATCCTGTGGGACATTCATTTTTGCCCAACACAGCCAGAAGTTGAGGAGTCCTCAAGTTGTTCAGTTTGCAGTATTTTTATCGAATTTCATGTTCCCAACAAAAAGAAACACCTAGACTGTTCTTTTGAGCCAGGGGAAGGGTGCAGAAAATGAGGTGTGCATGGCTGTGTGGGCTCTAAGGGGAAAATAGGACCATGTTCACCAGCGACTCTTTAGGAGTGTGCTACACCTGAAAAAAGTCTCCGTTCTTTGTCAAGGAGCAAATCAGTAGACAAACTGGTACACGGTGCCAAAGCAGCCTGTACCTGTCCTCCACTCACAAAGGTATAACACTTAAAGAACATCAGGTAATGTGCAGTTATTGTTTTTTTTTTTTTTTTTATTATGCTGTATAGCTGTATCTACACAATAAGGCCTTGTTCACACCAGGCAGTTGCACCGCAGTTTTACCACCCCCCAACTTTGCCCCCCAACTGACTGTCTAAACGCTGACATGCAGCTGCACACAGCTGTGCACATAGTGCAGACATGACGCTGTGCCACGGCAATAATTAGACAGCATGCCGCTTTCGCCGGACGTTACCACTGACTATGCAGCTAATGCAGGTCTATGGGGCCACACCGCAACCTGCACAGTAATTAAAGGATTAAATCAGGTGGTGAGGAGGCCACATATCACCTGCCAAAAACCTTTTAAAAACCGGTCCAGCGCTGACTGCTTATGAGAGGGCACTGCATGTCTAAACAAACCCTAAAAGGTATATACATACACTATATTACCAAAAGTATTGGGACACCTAACAATAAGTAGCAGCGCTAAATAAACTAAAACGTGTACATCAGCAATAGCATACAAAGTGGCAATATTATTGACATATACAGGTACATATATGTGAAAACAGCCCATGAACTAAATTGAGTTTAATAAAAAAACATAAAAAGCAGCTCTAAATGGGCATCAATCTAGTCCATCTAGATGCAGGTGAAAAAGTCTGAAAACCTAAAATAATATCTCCAAAGTGATGTTGCTGGGTAGATAAATGATTCCTCCACCGCACCACTGTGATAACACCAGTAAAGTTATATGCTTACCACAAGGCAAGCTCAAATAAGCTTGTGACCTTGACCCGGTCGGGGCCTTTGAACAGAAGGGATGATTGGAAGGCGATGGTCCACCAAACCGCATAGAGGGATCGGTCACAGCAAAAAACCTTTCACATACACCTCCAGGTACCGGAACAAATGTCACTCAGGGGTTCCCCAAGAGAAAAGAGGGAATCGGCATAGCGTAATCCAGATAACTAATTTATTCATTAAAATAGTAGAAAACACACTTACATTGTATAGGGGAATACAAGCATAAAGTAGCATGAGCCGGCTGGCTGCAGCGATCACCCGTGCCCCAGACGACGTCATTGTGTGACGAAACGCGCGTCGGGAGGAGCTGACGTGCTGACGTCTCGCGTGTTCCGTCTGTTGGACGGGTGATCGCTGCAGCCGGCCGGCTCATGCTACTTTATGCTTGTATTCCCCTATACAATGTAAGTGTGTTTTCTACTATTTTAATGAATAAATTAGTTATCTGGATTACGCTATGTCGATTCCCTCTTTTCTCTTGGGGAACCCCTGAGTGACATTTGTTCCGGTACCTGGAGGTGTATGTGAAAGGTTTTTTGCTGTGACCGATCCCTCTATGCGGTTTGGTGGACCATCGCCTTCCAATCATCCCTTCTGTTCAAAGGCCCCGACCGGGTTCAAGGTCACAAGCTTATTTGAGCTTGCCTTGTGGTAAGCATATAACTTTACTGGTGTTATCACAGTGGTGCGGTGGAGGAATCATTTATCTACCCAGCAACATCACTTTGGAGATATTATTTTAGGTTTTCAGACTTTTTCACCTGCATCTAGATGGACTAGATTGATGCCTATTTAGAGCTGCTTTTTATGTTTTTTTATTAAACTCAATTTAGTTCATGGGCTGTTTTCACATATATGTACCTGTATATGTCAATAATATTGCCACTTTGTATGCTATTGCTGATGTACACGTTTTAGTTTATTTAGCGCTGCTACTTATTGTTATTTGTCTTAATAGGTGTGTATCTCACTTATAGCAGCAGCTTCTTGTGTGTAGGTTTCTTTTTTCTATCAAACACTATTAATTGGTCATTTATCACAGCGCGCTATTTACTGTTTATTTATTGGGACACCTGCCTTTACACCCAATGGCATCCCAGTCTTAGTCCGTAGGGTTTAATGTTAAGTCAGCCCACTCTATAACAGCTTCCACTCTTCTGGGAAGGCTGTCCACAAGGTTTAGGAGTGTGTCTATGGGAATGTTTGACCATTCTTAATACAATACACAAAAAAACTATTTGTATGCAAAAGTGCATATTATTCAAACAACACAGTCTGAAGATCAGCTAAAAAGATGACAGATGCCAATTTACAAGCAGATCAGAGCCTAATGCTTAACTATTGTGAAGCAAACACATACCCATACCTCCCAACATTTTGAGATGGGAATGAGGGACACCTACTAGCAAATGTATGTAGGCATAGGACACGCCCCCTTAAAGGAGAAAAAAAGGTTAATTAAATCCACAAGGGCTTTTTTTTACCACTCCTATTCCTTTAGATTGGCATTTAAATGTACAAATGCAGCAATTTAGAAATTGGATGAAAGGTTTAGCACTGGGAAACACTTTTTGATAGATAAAAAGTGCATTTTATATACAGTGCCTTACAAAAGTATTCACCCCCCCCCCCCCCCCCCCTTGGCATTTTTCGTGTTTTGTTGCTTCACAACCTGGAATTAACATGGATTGTTTGAGGATTTGCATCATTTAATTTACAGAACATGCCCACAACTTTGGAGATATTTTTTTTTAATTGTGAAGCAAACAACAAATAGGACAAAATAACAGAAAAAGTCAATGTGCATAACTATTCACCCCCCTAAAGTCAATATTTGTAGAGCCACCTTTTGCAGCTATCACAGCTCCAAGTCACTTTGGATAAGTCTCTATGAGCTTGCCACATCTTACCACTGGGATTTTTGCCCATTCCTAGTTGCAAAACTGCTCCAGCTCTATCAAGTTGGATGGTTTGCGCTTGTGAACAGCAATCTTTAAGTCTGACCACAGATTTTCTATTGGATTGAGGTCTGGGCTTTGACTAGGCTATTCCAGCACATTTACATGTTTCCCCTTAAACCACTGAAGTGTTGCTTAAGCAGTGTGTTTGGGGTCATTGTCCTGCTGGAAGGTGAACCTCCGTCCTAGCCTCAAATCACACACAGAGTGGTACAGGTTTTGCTCAATAATATCCCTGTATTTAGCACCATCCTTCTTTCCCTCAACTCTGACCAGTTTCCCAGTCCCGACCGCTGAAAAACATCCCCACAGCATGATGCTGCCACCACCATGTTTCACTGTGGGGATGGTGTTCTTTGGGTGATGTGATGTGTTGGGTTTGCGCCAGACATAGTGTTTTCTTTGATGGCCAAAAAGTTCAATTTTAGTCTCATCAGAACAGAGCACCTTCCTCCATACATTTTGGGAGTCTCCCACATGCCTTTTTGCAAACTCAAAACGTGCCATTTTGTTTGTTGCTGAAAGTAATGGCTTTCTTCTGGCCTCGCTGCCATAAAGCCCAACTCTATGGAGCGTGTGGCTTATTGTCATCCTATGTACAGATACTCCAGTCTCTGCTGTGGAACTCTGCAGCTCCTCCAGGGTTACCTTAGGTCTCTGCGCTGCCTCTCTGATTAATGCCCTCCTTGCTCGGTCCGTGAGTTTTGGTGTGCGGCCGTCTCTTGGCAGGTTTGCTGTTGTGCCATGTTCTTTCTATTTGGTTATGATAGATTTGATGGTGCTCCTAGGGATCATCAAAGATTTGGATATTTTTTTACAACTGACTTGTACTTCTTAACAACATTGTCTCTTACTTGTTTGGAGAAATCCTTGGTCTTCATGGCAGTGTTTGGTTAGTGGTGCCTCTTGCTTAGGTGTTGCAGCCTCTGGGGCCTTTCAAAAAGGTGTGTATATGTAATGGCAGATCATGTGACACTAATGCCGCGTACACACGGTCGTACTTTTCTTCTACAAAAGTCAGACAGCCTGTCCGACAGACTTCCGGCAGACTTTCGGCGGACTTGCGGCATACTTTCTAACGAACGGACTTGCCTACACACGATCACACAAAAGTCCGTTGAATTCTTACGTGATGACGTACACCGGACTAAAATAAGGAAGTTCCTAGCCAGTAGCCAATAGGTGCCCTAGTGTGGCTTTTTGTCCGTCGGACTAGCACACAGACGAGCGGATTTCGGGGTCCGTCGTAGTTACGAAGTAAAGATTTGAAGCATGTTTCAAATCTAAAGTACGTCGGATTTGAGGCTAAAAAAGTATGTTGAAAGTCCGGAGAAGCCCACACACGATCGGATTACCAGCCAGCTTTAGTCCGTCAGCGTCCGTTGGACTTTTGTAGACGAAAAGTCCGACCGTGTGTACGCGGCATTAGATTGCACACAGGTGGACATCATTTCACTAATTATATGACTTCTGAAGGTAATTGGTTGCACCAGAGCTTTTTACGGGCTTACATAGTTACATAGTAGGTGAGGTAAAAAAAAAGACACAAGTCCATCAAGTCCAACCTATGTGTGTGATTATATGTCAGTATTACATTGTATATCCCTGTATGTTGTGGTCATTCAGGTGCTTATCTAATAGTTTCTTGAAGCTGCTCCCCGCTGAGACCACCGCCTGTGGAAGGGAATTCCACATCCTTGCCGCTCTTACAGTAAAGAACCCTCTACGTAGTTTAAGGTTAAACCTCTTTTCTTCTAATTTTAATGAGTGGCCACTAGTCTTGTTAAACGCTCACTCTTATTGGCAAATGGGGGCTAAAATGTTTTGTTTTTTTTCTTGTTTATAATCGTCAAACGCCAGGATTAAAGATGCAGCGCTGTTATGCAGAGACTGAATAATGCAAACCTTTCCATTACACAGAGGTTAAAGATTTTACTGAACAACTATGAATGCCGCTTATCAAATTGGGAAAACTAGAACTCAAACAAGTACATACAACTTCGGGCAATATCAGATGGCTTCATAACAAAGGGGGTGAATACATACGCACATGCCAATTATCATTTTTTTATTTCTGAAAAATTGTTTTATATTTTTCTATTTTTACTTCACCAACTTAGACTATTGTGTTCTGATCCATCACATATAATTCAGATTAAAAAAACATTGAACTAAAGGCTGTAATGTAACAAAATAGGTAAAAAACCAAAGGGGGTGAATACTTTTGCAAGGCACTGTACATCTATATAGATCAGACCAAAATGAGGGACAAATGAGGAGCAAAGAGGGACATTGCTCCAAATCAGGGACAGTTGGGAGGTATTCACATACAGTTGTATGCAAAAGTGTAGGAACCCCTGACAATTTCCATGATTGTCATTTAGAAATATTTGGGTGTTTTGATCAGCAATTTCATTTTGATCTATCAAATAACTGAAGGACACAGTAATATTTCAGTAGTGAAATGAGGTTTATTGGATTAACAGAAAATGCGCAATATGCATGAAAATGAAATTAGACAGGTGCATAAATTTGGGCACCCCAACAGAAAAATCACATCAATATTTAGTAGAGCCTCCTTTAGCAGAAACAACAGCCTCTAGACTAGACACTTCCTATAGCCTGTAATGAGTGTCTGGATTCTGGATGAATGTATTTTGGACCATTCCTCCTTACAAAACATCTCCAGTTCAGTTATGTTTGATGGTTGCCGAGCATGGACAGCCCGCTTCAAATCACCCCACAGATGTTCAATGATATTCAGGTCTGGGGACTGGGAACTGGGGACTGGGATGGCCATTCCAGAACATTGTACTTGTTCCTCTGCATAAATGCCCGAGTAGATTTTGAGCAGTGTTTTGGGTCGTTGTCTTGTTGAAATATCCAGCCCCAACGTAACTTCAACTTTGTGACTGATTCCTCAACATTATTCTCAAGAATCTGCTGATACTGAGTGGAATCCATGGGACCCTCAACTTTAACCAGATTCCCAGTACCGGCACTGGCCACACAGCCCCACAGCATGATGGAACCTCCACCAAATTTTACTGTGGGTAGCGAGTGTTTTTCTTGGAATGCCGTGTTCTTTTCCCGCCATGCATAACGCCCCTTGTTATGACCAAATAACTCGATCTCTGTTTCACCAGTCCACAGCACCTTATTCCAAAATGAAGCTGGCTTGTCCAAATGTGTGTTTGCAGACCTCAAGGGACTCCATTTGTGGCGTGTGTGCAGAAAAGACTTCTTTCGCATCACTCTCCAATACAGCTTCTCCCTGTGCAAAGTGCGCTGAATTGTTGAAGGATGCCCAGTGACACCATCTGCAGCAAGTTGATGTTGTAGGTCTTTGGAGGTGGTCTGTGGGCTGTTCTCACCATCCTTCGCCCTTGCCTCTCCAATATTTTATGTGGCCTGCCACTTCTGGCCTTAACAAGAACTGTGCCTGTGGTCTTCCATTTCCTCACTATGTTCATCACAGTGGACACTAATAGCTTATATCTCTGTGATAACTCTTAGTAGCCTTCCCCTAAACCATAATGTAGAACAATCTTTGTTTTCAGGTCATTTGAGAGTTGTTTTGAGGCCCCCATGTTGCCACTCTTCAGAAGAGATTCAAAGAGAACAGCAACTTGCAATTCGCGACCTTAAATACCCTTTCTCATGATTGGATGCACCTGTCTATGAAGTTCAAGGCCTAATGAGCTCACCAAACCAATTGTGTGTTCTAATTAATCAGTGCTAAGTAATTACAGGTATTCAAATCAACAAGATGACAAGGGTGCCCAAATTTATACACCTGTCTAATTTCATTTTGATGCATATTGCGCATTTTCTGTTAATCCAATAAACCTCATTTCATTACTGAAATATTACTGTGTCCTTCATTTATTTGATAGATCAAAATGAAATTGCTGATCCAAACACCCAAATATTTATAAATGACAGTCAGAGAAATTGTCAGAGGTTCCTAAAATTTACTAAAATTTAATTAACTAAACTTTTGCATACAACTGTACCTATAGATCAGTCAAACAGAACAAATGGTCATCATTTGTCCAAAAGAAACATAAACTAATGCAGCCCTTTATATAGCAAATTTGCAGGAGCCCAGTCCAACATATACCGGTACTATATTACCAAAAGTATTGGGACGCCTGCCCTTACACACACATGAACTTTAATGGCATCCCACTATTAGTCCGTAGGGTTCAATATTGAGTTGGTCCACCCTTTGCAGCTATAACAGCTTTAATTCTTCTGGGAAGGATGTCCACCAGGTTTAGGAGTGTGTCTATGGGAATGTTTCACCATTCTTCCAGAAGCGCATTTGTGAGGTCAGGCACTGATGTTGGACAAGAAGGCCTGGCTCGGAGTCTCCACTCTAATTCATCCCAAAGGTGTTCTGTAGGGTTGAGGTCAGGACTCAATAATGAACCATACGGACTAAAGGCCCGTACACGCAATGGAAAAATTTGTACAACGGGCTGTCTGCCGATTTTCAGATTGTTAGTACGGTGCTTTCGACAGCTGATTTTGCTTTTTCGTCAGACAAAAGCTGGATGTGCAGACTATAAAATTTTGGGCGGTTGTGAACACAACGTCTGATTTTTTTGTTTCATTAGTACGGTTTTCCTACAAAAAAATCGTAAGAGCAAGACTATGCATGCTCAGAGACGAAAGAATACATACAAAACTATTCAACACATTACATCACTTCTGACGTTGTATTCTGTCGTACGAAAATGTTCGTATTGTGAGTAACCTCTTCACTTTCCATATGAGACATGCCACAAAAAAAACAGACGTTCGGTCGTCCAAAAATTTAAGCTTGTGTACGAGGCTTAAGACTGGGATGCCATTAAAGTTCATGTGCGTCTAAAGGCAGGTGTCCCAATACTTTTGGTAATATAGTGTATATATGCATTATAATTGCCCAAAGTTCCTATGTAGAAAAAAGTCTGCACTCTCTTGTTTGCAGTACCTTCTGAAATGCATTCAATGCTGAATTCACATGCAATAATATAACAGTTTCGGACCACATGTAGGCTACAATCCTAATTTAATTTTTCCCTTCCACACAGGTGACTCTGAAAACAAAAAAGGTTTCTGCATTGCATGTTTATTGCTGAACTTTGTGTTTTACCTGAAATTCCACATGAAAGGAAACCTTTCATGAAATAAATACATAGGGGGAGACTTACAAAAAAACTGGCGCATGCAAAATCATAGTAGCCAATGAGCTTCTAACTTCAGCTTGTTCAATTAAGTTTCGACAAAAAAAAAAAAAAACTGGAAGCTGATTGGTTTCTATGTAGAGCTGCACCAGATTTTGCACTCTCCAGTTTTAGTAAATCAACCCCCATAGACCATAGCTCCCAACTGTCCCTGATTTGGAGCAATGTCCCTCTGTCCCTCATTCCTCCTCATTTGTCCCTCATTTTGGTCTGATCTCTATAGTTGTATATAAAACGCACTTTTTATCTATAAAGAAGTGTTTTCCAGCACTAAACCTTTCATCTGATTTCTAAATTGCTGCATTTGTAAATTTCAAAAGCCAATATAAAGGAATAGTAGTGGTAAAAAAAGCACTTGTGGGTTTAACCAATCTTTTTATTTTTTGTACAATTCTCCTTTAAGGGGCGTGGCAAGGGGTGTGTCCTATTCCTGCATACTTTTGCTGATAGGTGTCCCTCATTCCCATCCCAAAAGTTGGGAGGTATGATAGACTGCTGTTCTTCTTCTAAGGGCCTATTCAGAAGAATGATCTAGGGTGGACAGGCTGCAGTGTTCAGAGGCGGCTAAGTCCACCTCTGGACGCAGAAACACTCTATGCTGTGGGTGCATACAAATTGGCCGATTAGCTGCAGCCAGTTTGTGTGGACCAGAGACACCATCCTGGGATGCAATGGGGTTAATTTACTAAAACTGGAGAGTGCAAAATCTGGTGCAGCTCTGCACAGAAACCAATCAGCTTCCAGGTTTTTTGGTCAGAGCTTAATTGAACAAGCTGAAGTTAGAAGCTGATTGGCTACCATGCACAGCTGCACCAGATTTTGCACTCTCCAGTTTTAGTAAATCAACACCACACTGTGTTCAGGACTGGTCAGCAGCTCTAATTGCAGATGAGCAGTTACATACGAACAGCCCTGTAGAAATCTGAGAGCCGCTGCTGTTAGCGCACGCAAGTATGCGTAGAGTTGCCATCTAATCCCTTTAAACCCGAACATCTCTGCATTACACAGGTTCTTCTGAGGCTAATTAAATGCAGATAAGGCACCAATTGAGTTTAATTACCACCTTAATCAGCCACAGAACCTGTGTAATTATTAATATGTGTACGGGTTTAAGGGGATGAGGTGGCAACCTTAAGTATGCAAGACGTTAGTTTCCACCTCGGCATTTGTGGAAGCGCTCGCCTATGTGGAAGTACCCTAAATGCTAGCTCCCAGGTTGTAATGCTGATCTATTAGCTTCAGTCCTATCATTACCTTTAGGAATTTTGATGAGAATTCCTGACTTTTCTTGCAGCATACTTTTTCCAGGAAAGAGGCAGAATGTATTGAAGCCTTTGGCTTAGCATGACAAAACACCACTATACACAGATGTTAAAAATATGTGAATTCTGGTACACTGAACTGCCATAAATAGGTGCATTTTTTTCATGCACTGAGAGCCTGGTCCCAATGAATATGCTTTCTAAACCCAATTTGTGTTAACTCAAACATTAGGACCCCACTACAATCAAAATGGGCCCTACTATAGGTGAGTGTACATGAGCTTTTCTTTCAACAGGTCTGGAATACAGCATTAGCAATGGGTCTTCTGAAGGAGTACACAGAAGCATTGTAGTTGCATGACCCTACTTTTGTTTCCTCCATACCAGTGTGAATCCATTGTAGACATGTCCATGTTACATACATTGGCAATTTATGTGTTAACTAGTTAGGTGCATTTATTATTAGCTATAACCAGCACTCAGCCCATGTGTTCCTTGTTGAAGTGAGACGATACATAGAATCAGGTTCTCCCTTAATGGATACAGCACCTGCCCATCACCTGGGCTCCTTGATTTTTCTTCCTCAGACCTGTTTATAGTGAGCATTGAGCATTGTAAGACTACATACTGTTTTATTCAGCATCCTCATAAGCCTTGGGAGACCAACCATTCTACCCTTATCACCGATGGTCCTCTGATTCAGTTGTTTTTTTAAATCCAGCTCTGAATGCTTGGCTGCTGACTTCAATGCTTGTGGCTGGGATTTAATCCTTGAATAATGCTAGTAAGACCTGTATGTATTTATCAACGAAAAGCAAAGCAAACACACCTGCAGTGTTTTGAGCATAGCAAAATCTTGGCTTAAAAGCAGAAACTTCATCTAACATAAAACTCTGGAAGCCACATACTACATGTCATACACCAGGAGCCTGCTATTGACAGGGAGACCCCAACTACCCCACCAGGAGCCTCTATACTGCCCACCATAGACAGGATTTCCCCATATTGCCTGCTGTAGATAGGGAGCCCCATATTGACTGCTGTAAACAAGGAGATCCCATGTTGTGTGCTGTAAATATGGAGTCTATATGTTGCATGCATTATAGCTGTTGGGTTGGGTTGGGCGTGTTATGTTGCTACCTTTGGGATATTTTAATTTTTTTTACTTGTTGGTTGACTGTCATGATTTTACAGTCTAGTGTCTGATCAGAAATTAGTACACAGTCAGTAATGATAGACATCTGTAGCGCACCCCCCCTGCAGGACAACTTGGTATGTTGGGTCCTCTGTTCTCTGCTGGGAGTCTTGAAGCTGCTCAGTCTCCACAGACACACCTAGCTATAGGTTGCTCACACATGTTTAGTTGAAGCATTAATATTCTACTGCTATGATAGTACACAGAAAATAGACCACATGCAACTTAAAACAGATCAGAAGACAGAAGGTGGAAATGCTGCAAACCAAAACCCAGCCACCAGGGGCGTTGCTAGATTTACAAAAGATCTGGGGCTAGAGCCCATAGCAGAGTAGTAAAGAAAGTCATACGCTTGGCATACACATGTATATACAGTAATATACGTGTGTGTATATCCCCAGAGAGCCCCCCCACTTACATCAGGGTCCCCAGAGAGCCCCCCCCCTTACATCAGGGTCCCTAGAGAGCCTCCTCCTTACATCAGGGTCCCCAGAGAGCCTCCCCCTACATCAGGGTCCCCAGAGAGCCTCCCCCTACATCAGGGTCCCCAGAGAGCCTCCCCCTACATCAGGGTCCCCAGAGAGCCCCCCTTACATCAGGGTCCCCAGAGAGCCCCCCCTTATATTAGGGTCCCTAGAGAGCCTCCTCCTTACATCAGAGTCCACAGAGAGCCTCCCCTTGCATCAGGGTCCCCAGAGAGCCCCCCTTACATTAGGGTCCCCAGAGAGCCTCCTCCTTGCATCAGGGTCCCCAGAGAGCCCCCCCTCTTACATCAGGGTCCCCAGAGAGCCTCCCCTCCCCTTGGGGACCCCCACAGAGACTCGGGGCTATGCGCCCCAGATTGTAGCTGTAGCCCCAAAAGCCACCCTCTAGCGACGCCACTGCCAGCCACTATATAGAGCGGTAGAGATACAGCTTCTTCAGCCTGAACTTCTCCTGGCTATGCGCCTTGCCTACAGGGCTTAAGCATAGAGTTCTACACAGCATGTCCTTTCTCTGATGCTCCAATTGGCTTAAGTTCACTGCTAGGAGGGCAGGAACAAGCAGGGAATTTCACACAGCTGCTGGTAATAATCACATGCCAAAAATCCAACATGCTGGTTGTACACAAGTCGATCGATTGTTTAAATTGGGTACATTTAGCCTATCCCTAGGTGGTTCGGTTTGAACCATCTATGGTCGGCTTAAGTTCTCGAAAGCATCTCCTGTATTGTATGCAGATCTGAAGTTCTGATTTTTAAAGGGGTTGTAAAGGCAGAAGGTTTTTTATCTTAACCACTTGGTTACTGGGCACTTAACACAGACACCTCCTCATCTCTCAATTCCCTGCAAATATACAGTACAGTATGTGCATTTGTTTTTCTATAAAAGGAGGACTTAGCCTAAAACAGCAAAAACAACTAACAGCCACCTTCATATCTATGCCGAATCTAGCCTACTGTATATGCAGGCAGGATAGGGTGGTCCTCCGTGTTCCCCTCCTCGTTGGGCGCCAAAATCTGCTATGCCATGCTGCCTGTACACAACACTCGGCCTACCATTAGAATCGTATGCTGGGCTTGGCTACTTTGTTGACTGCATTTCGGATGGGTTGTTTCAACATAGATTACCATTTACATCCATGTACGTGACTTAAGTATGCGTTCTCATTTGAGCACTTTAAAATGTATTTCTTATTTAAACTGTTCCTTTGGATGTTTTTTTTTTGATCAACTGCATTCCTATCATAAGGGATGAACAACAACTCTTGCGAAAGCATGGGCCATGACAGGTCCTCTTTATGGAGGGATCTAGGGTGTAATAAAATCCCTTTGTGGAGTATGCGGTTAGGATGTCTGACAAGGACCCATTATTTCTTAACTATTATAAGTACCTACAGAGGTGGCGCAGTGGGTAAAACGCCTGAAGTGTTAATGTGGGGTCGTGAGTTCAAATCCCCGTGGGCTGCTGTTTTTTTTATGTGTGGTGCGATTACCATTTACATCCGTGTACCTGACTTAAGTATGCGTTCTCATTTGAGCACTTTAAAATGTATTTCTTATTTAAACTGTTCCTTTGGAGGTTTTTTTTTTTGATCAAATGCATTCCTATCATAAGGGATGAACAACAACTCTTGCGAAAGCATGGGCCATGACAGGTCCTCTTTATGGAGCGATCTAGGGTGTAATAAATTACCTTTGAGAGTATGCAGTTAGGATGTCTGACAAGGCCCCATTTTTTCTTCCCTATTGTAAGTACCTACAGAGGTGGTGCAGTGGGTAAAGCACAAGCTGTGTTAACATGGGGTTGTGAGTTCAAATCCCAGTACGGGCTTGATTGGATTCAATAATTGGGTGAAGAAAATGACCTACCTGCCCAAGTATGAGGCTGATGATGTGGGTGACATTGGTTGGCACCATAAGGGGACCTGCAACTTGGGGTGGGGTAGTAGGAAGTGACTGGTAAAAAGGGTCGGGAGATGGGAACTGATGGGGGAAGTGACTAGTAAAAAGGGGAAGCAAAGTCTCACAGCTGGTTGGGTAACTGCTGAACAGAGGAGTGGGCCAGAAGTTGCATGGGTGGGAATGCTGAAATGGGGTTTGGGAGACAAGGCACATCATGGGTGTGGGAGAGCCCCAAAAAGGGGTGCAGTATAGGGGGGGGTGCTGAAAATAGGTGGGGGAGAGGGGATGGGGTGTAGGAACCTCAAGAGCACAGATAGATAAGGGAAAGTGGGGTTCTGTGGGCAGGGAAGAGCAGAGTGATTGGGGGGAGCAGGGGGTTCAAGTAGGTGGGTATGCTGAAAGTGGGTGGGGCAAGGAAGAGCAAAGTGCCTGTGGAATGACTGAGAATGGGAAAAGGGGGGGTGGAGGAGAAACAAAAATGGGCTCTGGGAGGGAAACCTTGTGGTTTGTCCCTAAATAGCCCACGTCTTTGGAAGCTAGGTTACTAATTTTGCTGCCCTAGCTATGAACCCCCAACTCTTTTGGCCCTGACAACCAGCTCCACCCCCTTCTTACCCAGCTGCTCATCTCCCCACAGGAGACCTCTGGAACTCCTTTTTACTTACTGCCACACCAATTTTGCAACTTGCATCCCTTCAGCTCCATGTTACAGCACATTACCAACACCTACTGCCACCATTTTTTTCCCCAGATGCTCCACTCCCCACAGGAGTCCTTTAACTTCCTGCCACATCCCCACAGTCAGCTCCTCCCCCACAACATGCAGCTGCTTGCTCATTTTGTGAGGCTGCACCCAACAGAATACCGATTAATTTTTACCACATACTTATCCTTCACCGGTTCAGGGATTTGAACTCATGAGCTCTCGCTTGCAAGCCCAGTGCTCTACTGCTTGCACCACCATCAGAGCTACTTGTGAGGTGCCCTAAAATGCAGGGGTCTTATCATGTGCGTTTGAGGCAGCCTATCTAATGTTAACCACCTGCTACCCAGGCCAATTCTGACATTGCTTACATACAAGCAAAAATCAGCATTTGCGAAAAAATGGCTTAAAACCTCCTAATATATTGTTGCTGGCTGCAGGGTATCTATTTTACTGCTTTTCTTGAGATCATTACCAAATTCCATACAAATTACTTAGCACCTCAAAATGATACTTGGTTCTATATTGTCTAAAAGGGACGGTACTGGTAGGTGGGTAGGGGCAGAGAAAAGGGGTGACTCGGAAAGGGGGAGTTTCTGCACCTATTGTCTGAGAAAAAAAGCCCTGGATTTAGTCACAAACCCCTGCCTCGAAACGCATCAAGTACCACTTCATCTGTTTCTCCCTTGTTGTGATCCCATCTGTAATACAAAGTGTGAGATGTTACAGTATTGTATGTTAAGACGCTCATTGTATATGTGTATTTTTTTTTTTTATAATTTTTGTATTAAAGTTTTTTTTATATAAAAGTAGAAAAGATTTTATAATCAGCCTGTGCCTTTATAATCCCATACAAAGAGGGTTTTCTTGGTACGATTATTTTTGGGATGATGGCACTCTTTAACACCATACCATTGTTGAGTATTGGGTGCCAAGTGATGGTCATTTGAGAGGCCTGCCTCCGGTTGGGTTTTTCCGGGCTACGCTAGGCACTTTGAATAGGGTAATGAAGAAGAGGAAGCTTCAAAACACATTGCCGCCCCTTTTGCGTCAGCACAGCCTTCGTATTGACGCCATGTCCAGTCTGGCACCATCTTGCGTTCCACGCTGGTTAATGCAGCGATCAGCCGCTTCCTACAGCTGTCTCTCCACACAGCTCCATTGCCTGATGCAACCTTACCAGGAGAGCCCAGAGACAGACCAGAACCTTTGTGTATATATGTAAAAAGGTGTTCTTACGGGCCCAAAAGTACACCACTCAGCGCCAGGGACATATGCAGTTCTGAAACAGGGATATATTAAAGACAAAGTATGAATAACACCAATTTGCTGTCACAAAGAGGTGCAAACTAAAAATAATAGTATAAAAGCAGCCGTTTAAAAATATAGATAAATCATCATAAATAGTGGCATACCATAATCAGCAAACAAGACTATAATAACACACTAAAAACAGCGCTAATGTTGAGCTAGGACGGATACATGCGGCCAACTTCACAAACAAAAGTCCTTTGAGAGAGGTGGGCAGTTGAAAAAGTGGTTCAGAAAGTGTTCATAGGTGATCATAGTATAGAAATTCAGTGTGCACCTTCCACCGATCAATCCAATTCCACCATGTGAGAACACGTTCCCCTCAGGGGGTTAAACTCACCAGAGCCTAATAGTAATAAGCCTCCAAGGAAAGAAACATCCAAGCCACAAGACACTGTCAGCACCGCTCCGGAGGAATCCCAGATGATCAGGACTCAAAAATCACCAAACAACAAAAGAAAAACGCACATAGCGTAATCCTGTTTATTAATTAAAAGCCCACATCACACAAAGACCCCCCTTCAATAAATATATGTACATCAATATTGCAATCAAAAGAGCACATCAGAGGAAGTATTCAAACCATGCACTTCACCATGCTAATCGTCAGCCGGCTCGGCTTCCCAAGAAGCGATCTCTTACTTCCTGGTTGCGAGTCAGGCTGTGGTGGAGCGCAAGTGTCACGTGGCCTACACGACGCCGGAAGTGACGCTTTGTGATGCTTTGTGTATATATGCTTGATTCATCTACCAAGATGTGAGTCGCCCTTTGTCTTAGTTTTAATAAATTGGAGTATACTAATGCTGCACTTAGTCTGGCACCCCTCTGTTCTTTTTTTTACTTTGGATATGGTCACTGTCTTACACATAGGGTACCTTTACTTGAACTGATGACTGAACTCTAGTAAACTCTCCATATAATATACATCATCATGGTCACTTGTGCAATTAGGATGGACAGAAAGAGCCTTTGCCCTCGCCACCTGTAAAGCATATCACCGCTACCTCACTCTCAGTAATGGTATGGAGCCCCACTGTGCACCTAGCATTTACTCTATGCAAGCACTTCAGTTAACTCTTCCTCTTCCGTACCTGTGTACAGGCTGTGTACTTCCTGCTAGAAGCCATCCCACCTGCCACATGTACACACTTACGGCAGGCTGCTAGAGAAACCTTCATTACCCTTGGTAACCACTTGTATCATCACTCTGTATTAACTCTTGTACCGTTATCTTCTTACCCCAATGTGCTTAGCCAGGGCCGGACTGGCCTACCGGGATACCGTGAAATATCCCGGTAGGCTGCCTGCCTTGGGGCTGCTTTGAGCTTCGGCTGCAGCTGCAGCGCTCCGCTCCCTCAATCTCTCCTGTGTATAAGAGCAGGGTATGTGTTCGGCGGCCGCGCTGTTACAAGGCCCCGCCCCCCTAGACCGGCTCATGTGATAGTGGATTGAAGGTTCCACCTATCACACGAGCTGATCTAGGGGGGCGGGGCCATGAAAGAGCGCGGCCGCCGAACACATACCCTGCTCCGTGATACATCGTGGGAGATGTCTCTGTGTGACCTACAATGGTGAGCCGACTGTTACAAAAAAAGTAGAGTTGGGTTTTAAATAGCAAATGTATTTCTACAGTCTCTATAAGTGATCTAAAAGTGAGTAAATGTAGAGGAAGAAAAGAGATATGAGGAAACCTGTCAGCTGCTTTAAGTGAACTCTTGCACCTTTTTTATCACTTTATAGTCCCGTGTGTTATGACTTGATACTGGTCTTTGCTTGGAAGTATCTTAAAATACCTCTCTCTCTTAGTAAAAAAAAAGGCTGCTTCCTGCTCTCTCCCTCTAGTGCTCTGTGCTGTGTGTCCTACAATGGTGAGCCTGCAATGGAGGGCACAGTGAGGCTGAATGCATGGGCATAGGCTGAAATGGTGGGCACAGTGAGGATGCAATGCTGGGAAAAGTGAGGCTGAATTCACGGGCACAGGCTGCATTGGTGGGCACAGTGAGGATGCAATGGTGGGCACAGTGAGGCTGAAGTCCCAGGCACAGGCTGCAATGGTGGGCACAGTGAGGCTGAATGCAAGGGCACAGGCTGCAATGGTGGGCACAGTGAGGCTGAATGCACGGGCATAGGCTGAAATGGTATGCACAGTGAGGATGCAATGCTGGGAAAAGTGAGGCTGAATTCACGGGCACAGGCTGCAATGGTGGGCACAGTGAGGCTGAAGGCACGGGCATAGGCTGCAATGGTGGGCACAGTGAGGCGCAATGGTGGGCACAGTGAGGCTGCAATGGTGGGCACAGTGAGACTGAATTCACAGGCTGCAATGGTGGGCACAGTGAGGCTGCAATGGTGGGCACAGTGAGGCTGAATGCACGGGCACAGGCTGCAATGATGGGCACAGTGATGCTGCATTCACGGGCACAGTGAGGATGCAATGGTGGGCATCGTGAGGCTGAATTCACGGGCACAAGCTGAATGCATGGGCACAGTGAAGATGCAATGGTGGGCACAGTGAGGCCGCAATGCTGGGAAAAGTGAGGCTGAATTCACGGGCACAGGCTGCAATGGTGGGCACAGTGAAGATGCAATGCTGGGAAAAGTGAGGCTGAATTCACGGGCATAGGCTGCAATGGTGGGCACAGTGAGGCTGAAGGCACGGGCATAGGCTGCAATGGTGGGCACAGTGAGGCTGAATGCATGGGCACAGGCTGCAATGGTGGGCACAGTGAGGCTAAATTCACGGGCACAAGCTGAATGCACGGGCACAGTGAGGCTGCAATGGTGAGCACAGTGATGCTGCATTCACGGGCACAGTGAGGATGCAATAGTGGGCACAGTGAGGCTGCATTCATGGGCACAGTGAGGATGCAATGGTGGGCACAGTGAGGCTGAATTCACGGGCACAGGCTGCAGTGGTGGGCACAGTGAGGCTGCAATGTTGGGCACAGTGTTGCTGCATTCACGGGCACAGTGAGGCTACAATGGTGGGCACAGTAATGCTGCACTGACAGGCACAGTGAGGCTGCAATGGTAGGCACAGTGAGGCTGAATTCACGGGCAAAGTGAGGCTGCAATGGTGGGCACAGTTAGGCTGCATTCATGGGCACAGTGAGGATGCAATGGTGGGCACAGTGAGGCTGCATTCATGGGCACAGTGAGGATGCAATGGTGGGCACAGTGAGGCTGAATTCACGGGCACAGGCTGCAATGGTGGGCACAGTGAGGCTGCAATGGTGGGCACAGTGTTGCTGCATTCACGGGCACAGTGAGGCTGCAATGGTGGGCACAGTAATGCTGCACTGACAGGCACAGTGAGGCTGCAATGGTGGGCACAGTGAGGCTGAATTCACGGGCAAAGTGAGGCTGCAATGGTGGGCACAGTTAGGCTGCGTTCACAGGCACAGTGAGGATGCAATGGTGGGAGCAGTGAGGCTGAATTCATGGGCACAGTAAAGCTGCATTTGATGGGTACAGTGATGCTGCATTGATGGGCAGTGAGGCTGCAATGATGGCTCAGTGAGGCTGCATTCATGGGCACAGTGAGGCTGCATTGATGGGCACAATTAGGCTGCATTTGATGGGCACAATAAGGCTACATTTGATGGGCACAGTGAGGCTGCATTTGTTCAGAACTGCTGAGGCTGCATTATTCTCCTGTATCATGTCTGCATTCTCTTACCATCTTTGGTATCATGTCCTCAGTCTCTAACCATCTCTTGTATCATGTCCGCAACCTCTGACATCTCCTGTATCATGTCTGCAGTCTCTGAGGGAGTCTGGAGAAAAGTCAAGAATGGGAGCAGGATGGGGGTCGTGGGAGAAGTCAGACGTGTGTGGACTGTGGTGAGGAGACTATAGCATAAAACCAGAGCCACCGAGCTGGAGCCGACTGACTGAGCCCTGCACGGTGCACCTAAGAGGAGGTCAGTGACAGAATCGCCAGGACAGTCTGAGGGGGGTCACTGATGTAAGGGGGGCGTGAATGCAATAATGTAAGGGGGCACTGATCTGATATAAAGGTTTCCCCCTTATATCAGTAACCCCCCCTTACCTTAGTGTATTCTTTCTGCAGAAGGTGGTCTCTGGTCAACAGAGTCCCCCCCCCCCCCCCCCCCCCACACACGTTTTTGAGTTCATGGTGTCCCCCTTGATGATTGACCACTTTCAACTGGAATTTGCTTTTATATATATATATATATATAAAGCCCTATGTGCTTTCATATCTGCCCTATGTGTTTTAAACTACATGGTTTTCCCTTCCATGAACAAGAAAGTTATGCTGTTGGGCTGGTATAATAATGCTATGGGGCTGGTATGAAATTTTTTCCAGGGCTGGTTTTTATGCCCAGTCCGGCCCTGTGCTTAGCTGACCTGAGCTGTAACTATATGTACTGGTTACCCTTGAGTAACTTCAGACCAGGCAAAGGCAAAGTTTCAAAAGCTTTACTGAAGAATAAGTTAACTCGTCTGTTCAACATAAAGTGCAGTATTTCCCTAATATCCCTTATCCCTAACTCAGGCTTGCAGCTGCCCCAGTATGCCTGTACTGTATTCTAGGCCATAATGGTAGTGTCCAGGATTGCCATATTCATGGCAGAATGCAAGTCCCAGCAACTCCTCCAGGCAGTAGCAGGGACCTGAGGGCCAATGTTCATCACTTGTCATCTCTGACTTGGCATATTCAGCAGGCTACCAGGACAGCGTCCGGCGGCGGTAACAACAGTTTGTCATGTGCATTAGAGTCCCTGAGCCCCCTCTGCTCTCTGGATACAGACCACGTGTCCCTTTTATATTACAAAGACCCAGGAAAGCCTGCCAAAAAAGAAACGGAAACACAATTAACACTAACCCTCCCAACTAGGGTAGTGTTAACCTTTACCTGCCTACATATCTCCTATGAAGTATATGAGAGGTAGGGATGAGCCGAACACCCCCGGTTCGGTTCGCATCAGAACTTGCAAACAGGCAAATAATTTTAAAAATGGCAGTTTTTTCAGGAGCAGTGGTTTTAATAATGCTTAAAGTGAAACATTAAAAATGAAATATTCCTTTAAATATCGTGCCTGGGGGTGTCCTTAGTCTGCCTGTAAAGTAGCGCATCTTTCCCATGTTTATAACAGTACCACAGCAAATTGACATTTCTAAAGGAAAAAATGTCATTTAAAACTGCTTGCGGCTGTAATGTATTGTTGGATCCCGGTAATATATATAAAAATCATTGAAAACAACGGCATGGGTCCCCCAGTCCATTACCAGGCCCTTTGGGTCTGGTATGAATATTATGGGGAACCCCACACCAAAATTTAAAAAACAAATTGCGTGAGGGTTCCCCCAAAATCCATACCAGGCCCTTCAGGTCTGGTATGGATATTAAGGGAAACCCTGCGCCAAATTTTCTTTTTAAAATGGCGTGGGGGCCCCCCAAAATCTATACCAGACCCTAATCCGAGCACGCATCCTGGCAGGCCGCATGAAAAGGGGGGAGTAAGAGAGAGCACCGCCCCTGAACTGTAGCAGGCCACATGCCCTCAACATGGGGAGGGTGTTTTGGGGTCCCTCCCAAAACACCTTGTCCCCATGTTGATGGGGACAAGGGCCTCTTCCCCACAACCCTTGCCCGGTGGTTGTGGGGGTCTGCGGGCGGGGGGCTTATCGGAATCTGGAAGCCCCCTTTAACAAGGGGACCCCCAGATCTTTGGTGAATGTGTAGGGGTACAATGTACCCGATATTCATTCACATAGGGGGTGTGGGATCTGGGGGCCCCCATGTTAAAGGGGGCTTCCAGATTCCGATAAGCCCCCCACCCGCAGACCCCGACAACCACCGGGCAAGGGTTATGGGAAGGAGGCCCTTTTCCCCATCAACATGGGGACAAGGTGTTTTGGGGGAGACCCCAAAACACCCTCTCCATGTTGAGGGCATGTGGCCTGGTACGGTTCGGGGGGGGGCCCGCTCTCTCGCCCCCCCCCCACTTTTCCTGCTGGCTGCCAGGTTGCGTGCTCAGATAAGGGTCTGGTATGGATTTTGGGGGGACCCTCACCCCATTTTAAAAAAAAATTGGCACGGGGTTCCCCTTAATATCCATACCAGACCTGTAGGGCCTGGTATGGGTTTTAGGGGGGACCCCACGCCATTTAAAAAAAAAATTGGGCGCAGGGCTCCCCTTAATATCCATACCAGACCCAATGGGCCTGATAATAGACTGGGCCCCCTCATGCCGTTTTTTTCAATGATTTTAATCTATATTGCCGGGATCCGGCTATACATTACAGCCGCAAGCAGTTTTAATTACATTTTTTTCCTTCACAAATGTCATTTTGCTGCTCTCATTCATAAAACTATGTACGGCTGCTATGTAAGCAGCCTAACATAGTTTTATGAATGAGAGCAGCAAAATGACATTTGTAAAGGAAAAAAATCAATTAAAACTGCTTGCGGCTGTAATGTATAGCCGGATCCCGGCAATATAGATAAAAATCATTATAAAAAACGACGTGAGGGGGCCCAGTTTTGGTGGAATTTTTTTCCTTTACAAATGTCAAATTGCTGCTCTCATTCATAAAACTATGTATGGCTGCTATGTAAGCAGCCAAACATAGTGTGGGGCGTGGACTCAGCCCCCTGAGCCATGATTGGCCAAAGGCACCCTGCCTTTGGCCAATCATGGCTCTCACAGCAGAGCGCACTGTGTTTGGCCCAAGCATGCAGGTCAGGTACATGCTTTGGCCAATCGGCAGCCGTCAATGCACTGCGATCTCACAGTGCATTGACAGTCTGCCGTTCATTATAGGGTGCTCTGCGGGCACTCGAATTTCCCGCAAATGCCCCATCATGTTCTAAATTCGGCGAACGCCCGATGTTTGATTCAAACTTACGTTCAACTCGAACATCGGGCTCATTCCTAATGAGAGGGTATATCGTAATTTCTTCTCTGTCTTTGTTGAGTATTGTGCAGGCATCAGAGCTAATTATTTTACAATTGCCTATTTTGAAGCAATAATGTTCATTGCTCAAGTGTTGGTAGTATTGCTTCTCCAGACCACACATATGCATCCTCTAATCTTCGCTGCTCCTGAGTCGGCTGGTTTTCTGAATCCTCAGGTCCTTAGGTTTTTTTTTTTCAATACACTTCTGAATATGAGCTGCATGTAATGCACCACAAGCATTAGTCAATATGTTGACATCATTAGTCAATATGTTGGCAAGCAATTAAAATGTATGTAAACCCCAATAATGAATATTTACTTTTAATTTGTTTACAGTGGTGGCTGGTGCCCCCCGGAGCTTGCTCAAACAATCCCTGAACCCCCCTGACGCTCAATCGCTGCGCGGCTCGCCTGTAGCCCACCAGCCCTGCACTTACCCCATCCAGGTCTTGGCTTCTGCGGCTTCCCCCTGCCTCTGCACCTGTTTCCCGGCAGTTGCTTCTTCTCCTGGCCAATCAGGACTTAGGACTCGCAGCCAATTGGGTCTTAGGACTCCTGGCCAATTGAGTCTTTGGACCCAATTCCTGATTGGCCAACAACAAGAAACAGGAAGACATTGCTAAATATTAATTTGCTAATGTTACACAACTGGGTGGGCCCAGAGCCCACCCATTTTGTAGCCAATAAGAGCCTCAGGCTCTAATCATGTGCGTCTAAGAAAAAAAAAAACATTGGAATCCATGCGTCCGATGCCCTGCATTTAGATTAGAAGCCAAGCCAGGGGGGCGGCGCCCCAGCACCCTGCATGAGCGATCGCCACTGTTTGTTTAAATGTTGAACAATGTTTGGCCACCCGCACTGTAAAAACAAATGACAACTAATGAAGTGTGTGCAATGTGCGGCCACTGCTGTGTTATGTAATGCTTACTTTTATTCCCCCAGCAGAGTACAGTCAGCGCAGAACATCCTGCACCGCACCTTCCAAGTTTGGCTGGAGTACACAGATTACAGCATGTCACTGGCACTGTAGCTCATCCATTCCAAAAATGTCTTGCATTCTTTTCAATGAATGCAAGACACTCTGTGATAGAGGGATGGGAAATTGTGACACTCATTTGTACCTGCTAATACTTTCTATACATAGCATCCCTTGCTCAGCAGCACAATGCTCCTGTCACTACTGCCAACACTCTATACGTACAATCACTGCTCAGTAACAGTGTCCCTATCATCATTTTCAATATTTCAGGAAAAAAAAAATCATATTTATGGTCATGGCTCTATAACCGACACAGATATGGATCGCATAAACATGCGACAAGACTTACAACATAAATAGACCTGAAGTGTGCCTTGGTGGTCTGATCGGTATGCCAAGAAAAGGGGGTATACCCAAGATAAGTAATGGGTAGTTATGGAGAAGGATGTGCTGAGAAGTGCCCTGAAAAAGGGAAGGGATCGAAGGTATCACGCTCTGGAACCGACAAAGAGCCTGGGCGAGTGGGCTGCTTAAATACCCCCCGGGCTCCTCCCATAAATTCAGGCCACCATACTGGCCTTCTTATTTATGGTCGGGCCCTATGACCAAGACAGATATGGATCACATAAACACATGAAAAGACTTGCAACATAAATAGACCTGAAGTGTGCCTTGGTGCTCTGGTCGGTATGCCAAGAAAGGGGGACAAAAGACTCATATAGAGGAATAACTCTTTATTGATTTTTTTGGTTTATTGAGCTAGCTTGGTGAAGGCCTGCAATTTCCGCCTGAGAATTTGGGATGTATGTGGCAAAGCAAGCGAAGTTACATCTGCCTAATTTCTTAATCACATGGGCTGGTACTCCATGCTGGGATGCAGCTGAAGCTGCTCCAATCTGGAAGGAATGTCCAGAGAGCTGACTGGGGTTAAAGCCCAAGTTGCCTAGGAGGATACTGACATGCCTAATAAACTGGCTGCCACTCAGGGGGCTGGTCAGAAAGTATAGCAACAGACTATTAGCCTGTGGGGGCTAATTGTAACCTTCCCTGGCAAGTATATGGGATAAGGACAACATCCGTATGATCCATAAGTTCCGTAGCGGAACCTTACGGATGACATGGGGGGCACAACAAATTGTAACAAATCGACATGACATAGAAAGTGTAGTAACAAATAACATCTGCGACCGTGAGCCACACGAGTGAGTTCGCCGTGAACGATTAAGGGAGCGCAACGTATCATAGGTGTGGCGTGGCGCTGTACATGAGGCATTTCAAATTTAAACTTTTGATTTGGTGAAATGGCTGAGAGAAGAAACATTTAAGAATGATTTGTAAGTTCAACTGTGGGAACTAAACACATGACACTGGGGACACAACGAATGGCTACGAATTGATACAACAAAACAAGGTTAACAAATCCTACCTGCGACAGAGCGCCATGCGGCTGAATTTGCATCGGTCTGTGAGTAGGTAGTAGAAGGTGTGATGTGGCGCAGTGCATGACGCCCACAAACAACATTGGTTTGGTAAAACCGGGAGAAGCCGTGTATGAACGATTCGCAGGTTCTACTATGGGAACTAAACACACGGCATAGGGCTACAACGAATGGGGAGCATCGTTAAGAACATGACTAGAGTAGTTCAGATAACTTACTGCCCCAACTCAAAATTGTACCTGATCCTTGACAACACCATCTTCCAAACTTTGGAATCTGTGGTACCGATAAGTTAGATTCTGTCCCCAGCCACAAAAAAACGCCTCAAGGACTCACTAACTGACCACAGACCCCTACCACCTTACTACCCCATAGTCTAGACTGTACCAGATAAACCGGGAGGACTCTATACCTGAGATGGGTCCCACCGTTTTCTCAAAAACCTCATTTTGTATATACCCTCAGTAAACCGCAATGACCCTCTTCATCCATTACAGCAACAAACTTCTTCCACTAGGACGGGAGGGAGGGACGTTCCACCAACGAGTTTTCCATCTGCAACTAATGCCCCCTCATTCTTCCCCTCAACTAATAACTAGCTCCTCCCCTTCCTGCACGTAACTCCTCCAATCAGGTAAAAGCAATTTTATTCTGTCTAAACAGCCCTACATTAATCTATTGCAGTCTGGTAGTTACTTCCACCCCGTCATGTATGTTCTGCGCTTACATTTCTTTCTAGCTTCGTACATGTCTTGACTAGGGTAGTTCAGATAACTTACTGCCCTCAAAATTGTACCTGCAACCCCCTTTTTCCCTAAATAAGGACACTGACAGCGTATTGGAATTAAATGGCCGTTTGGCCTTTTATTAACACAAAACCATATTTAAACATAAACTTTAAATGCTCCAGCTCTAATACAAATAAATGATTGCAGATCCTTGATGATGCCATCTTCCAAACTTTGGAATCTGTGGTACCACTAAGTGTGATTCTGTCCCAGCAGCAAAACACTGCCTCGAGGACTCACTAACTGACCACAGACCCCTACCACGTTACTACCCGGTAGTCTAGACTGAACCAGAGAAACTCCACACCTGAGATGGGTCCCACCGTTTTCTCAAATACCTAATTTTGAATATACCCTCGTCAAGGACCCCAACCACCACAGCGGCATAAGTGTGACACCTTACACTTGTGCCCGCCGCCCCACCACAACAGCCCTCTGGATACTATCCTGAAAGCCCATAGGTCTATCCCCACTACATTGAGATGTACGCCATCCCCTCTAAGGTACCTCCATGTGTCAATCTCCAACTCCAAATGCCCGACCACCACCCCAACATTACGAACAACAAACCTGCCCACCTCTTTAGTCACCTTTTTCCGAGCCTTGTTAAGTTTCTCAATCGACTGAGCCCCTCTCCAGGACATGCGGGCCACAATATCTGACCACACAACAACTATGTCAGGAAAAGAAGACTGCAATCAAAGGAAATCCCACTGGATATCCTTGATGACCTGCCGCATGTGATGGAGTCCCAAATCGTTGCCCTCCATGTGTAGGACCAAAATGTTCAGGTGCCTGTCTAGCTGCGAAAAACTGTGTATTTCAGGAAAAACTCGGTGCCACAGCATCCCAGGAACCCTGATCCATATGACCTTGCTCTTCTCTCTGGCAACACCCAACTGCCTGCCCTCAGGTCTGACCTCCGCCCTCTTTGCCCCCAGAACACGTACGAATGTCCAAATATACAGATGAGACATTGTGGGGAATCTGAAAAGACACAATAAAGATCCTGCACCACATCACCAGATGACAGTCCGTCACATCACAAAACAAAACACAAAACAGACCAGAAAAAACACAACACAGATTGTTTTTATGTGGAAATTCTTTTTTCACAGCAAGTGGGGCCTGACATATATATGATATCTCCTGGACTTCCATCTGCCAATACGCTTTATCACTTGTTCAGGAAGGCCCCACCGAGCTGCCTCAGTGGCTTCTCCTATGCGAAAAGAATGCACCACTTACTCCCCAGGAACCAATCCCCCTGCAGAAAAACCACCGTGAATTGGAATTTGGAAAGAAAGGAGCCATCCCTGTGGACGAATAAAGTGCCATCCAACCTCGGGTCGAACAAGCAGAAACTGCGTCAAAATTGGGTGCCGTTGCCCTTGAATAGTTCAGCTTGCACCCCTCTGTCCAACTGATCCGTCTTGGATCGCCTGATCCATATCTTGACCAACAAGTCAGAGCACTGTACGTCCCATAACATAAGGCCCCCCAGCACCTTCCTGGAAGGGGAAACCAGTTCGCTTATCCGAAAAGCCCCAAAGAAGGCAAACAGAAAAGCCGCTCGAAACAGAACCCTCTCAAAAGCATGAGGAATAGACCCCATCTAGATTTGACAGAACCAAACCCAGCACTGAAAAAGAAACTGGGCGCCTGGAATCCCTGCAGTGACTACCCCTCCGGTAACCCTTAAGCGCCTGGTGAACCACAAAGGACCAAAAAGGACTTGGTGAAATCCTCACGCCCCGACAGCTTAAAAAGAAATGCCAGGACTGCCAATTTCCTACCTATCCCGGACCCGAGACACCTCTCGTAAGGTTGCTGCAGACAAAGAACAACACCAAGGAGGACATATCCGCCCCCTCAGATACCCCACCTACCTCTTCCAGTAAAGAAAACCATTCTTGCCAAACCGCCGCCCATGTTCCAGCATTGAGCGAATCCCGTATCAGTCCAGCGGCGACTCAATTTTCCACAACTGCTGAGGACAGGGCACCCCTACCTGTTCCGCCTCTAGTGCTAGCGCCCGCAATGTCCCACTGGAAACGAGATGGAGCATCCGCTAATTTGTTGGTAGACCCTGGGATATGCACAGCATAGATAAAAATATTCATCCGCAAGCAACTTAACACTAAGTAACGTAACAGCCTAACTACAGGAGGCGAAGAGGCCAATATGTGGTTAATCGCCAACACCACCCCCAGGCTATCACAATTGAAGCGCACTTTCTTGTTCCTAAAGACCTCAACCCAAGTTCCACTGACAAGACTATGGGAAATAGCTCCAGCAGAACCAGGTTCTTCAAAAACCCAGCCTCCCGCCAAGCTGCAGGCCACGGCTCCGCATCGTCCCCGAAAATATGCGCCATAACCCACTGACCCCGCCGCATCCGTGAAAAGGACCAAATCTGCATTGCTAACAGTCCTGATTGCCATAAGGAAGGGCCGTTAAATGATTCCAGAAACACGTCCCAAATCCGGAGGTCAGCCCGTAGCTCCCTGAACAGCCGCACATAGTGACTGGGGACCTTGGCTTCTAACGTGGCCGCCGACAGTCGCCTGCAGAAAATCCGTCCCATGGGGATAATTCTGCAGGCAAAATTTAGCTTGCCTAATAAGGATTGCAATTCCTTCAATCTAATCTTCCGCCGTACACTTGCTTCACTGCCTCAGGCAGCCCAATGCACAGGAAATCATCCAGATAATGGGTAACTGAATTCACCCCCGCTACCTCCCTAACTGCCCATTCCAGAAATAAACAAAAGGCCTCAAACAGTGCACACGAGAGAGAATAACCCATCAGTAGGCAACAATCTACAAAATAAGACCCATGCCATACACCCTAACAAACGAAAACTTTGCGGATGCACCGGCAGCAGCTGAAACGCTGATTCAACATGGTATTTGGCCATGAGTGATCCCCTCCCATACTTCCTAACCCAAGAGATGGCGGCATCAAACAATGTATAGGTAACCGCACAAACCTGCGGGTCAATACCATCATTTACCAAGCCACCCTTGGGGTAAGAAAGATGGTGAATCATCCTAAACTGCCCCGGTTCCTTCTTTGGAACCACACCCAATGGGGATACCACTAGCCCCGGTAAAGGTGGGATTGGAAACGGGCCTGCAATGCGGCCTAAAGCAACTTCTTTAAACAGCTTGGCCGACACCACCTCCTGATGCAAAAGTGCCGAGCGTAAATTCCCGGAGATGGGAGGAACCTCCCGCACCGCACTCGGAATGTGAAAACCTTCCCTAAACTCCGCCTCCAAAAGACCAGCCACCGCTCTTTCAGGATATCTACTTAGGAAAGGGAGCATCTTTTCGAGCCTCACCGGCGTCGTCCCTTTTTTTAGCGGCATCACCGGCACAGCCAGTGGAGGAGGGGATGGGTACCTCCACACCCTGAGCACTCGTGTTTGTAGCAACACGATTTCCCAAACCAACATGTCCCTTGCTTCTAGTGGCCGACGAACAAGAGGAGGAAGCACCATGGACCCCCCCCAGGAAAAAAACTGACCTGTAGCCCTGGAAGAAGTCATCAACAATCCAGAGGATGATATCCTTGTGGTCCCACCGAATGGAGGGGCGAATGGCCTTTCGTTGCCGAAATTCTTCGTCATAGCGGAGCCAGGCCTGGTCTCCATACACCCTGTGGGCTTCACTAATTGCCTCTAAGTAGCAAAACAAGGCTGAACAATTCTCCGGGACTCTTTCCCCAATCACACTGGCAAATTTCGCAAAAGCTTGCAACCAATTTGCAAACGTACACGGAATAAGCCGATACCTCCTCTTTTCCTCCTCCTCTTTCTTGTTCTCATCTGATTTTAACCCGATCTAAGTTGAATTTTCCAAGCAGGAGCAGGGAAAATATTTCCCCAAACTCATCCTTCCAAATCTTTTCCTGAACCTCCGTCTTAATATGCGCCCCTAGCCGTCCCTTGAAACAAACATTTACCTCGCCCCATCCGCCAAGCGCACCTTTTCAGCATCCTTATCCTTGTTCACCACTATGGGGACTCTTCCTGCGGTGTCTTTTTCTGTCTGAGTGCCGGTGACCCCCAATGATACCTCCTTCTGAGGGGCAGCACTAACAGTGGCAGGAGACTACCTAACCGGAGGGGGGCCCATGGCCTAACCGGGGCAGAGTGTCAGAAACCATGAACCAGACCGAGACAGAAGTACAGTAAAATCACACTTGTTTATTAATAAAAATAAAAAGGCAAATAGAGTAAGCGTAGTCAAAGCATAGCCAGAGTCCAGTAACCGGATCGGGTAGTCAGCCAAGCCAAAGTTCAGTAACCAGATCGGGTAATCATCCGAGCCAGAGTCCAGTAACCAGATCGGATAGTCAGCCAAGCCAAAGTTCAGTAACCAGATCGGGTAATCATCCGAGCCAGAGTTCAGTAACCAGATCAGGTAATAAGCCAGGCCAGATGTCAGTGATCCAAGTAGAGGAACAGCAAGCAGGATAAGGAGCCAGAAGGGATATCAGCAAAGCCAGTCTTTAAACAGGAACGCAGGAGATAGTTTCTTGTGATGTGACCAAGGCGAAGGCAGGAATGAAGTAAGCTGGAGATCTTTAAGTAGGCAGGACTGACGAGCAGATCCGCAACAGCTGGTTAACTGTGCAGAGAGATGACAGCTGGCAATTAGCCGACAGCTGAGCGGCCAGTTAAGAGAAGGAAGGGCTGAGCCAGCCCTGACACAGAGTCCCTGAACGCTCCATCATCCATGCGGCGCAACTGCTCCCGCAAAGATTCCCAAAGACCCCCATCTCTCCCCCCCAGATCCGGCACCCCCACCTGTCCCATGGAACCTTGATCACTCCCCCCACACCAACAATAGGCACCGAAGATGCAGCAGCAGTTTGTAAAGACACAGAAGAAAAAGACAGTGACTTACCAACTGCACTGGGCGGGAAACCCCCCCCCAGCCGCCGATCCTGACACCCCCGCTGCCTCCAGGGAATCGACCGCCAGCTCCCCTTTCTCCGAGCAGCTGTCAGCACCCTCCGGAAGGACTGCAGCTTGCATGTGGGACCACCGCTGCTGCCCTGCTGACCGACCTCTCCTCCTGGGCACAACAGGCGATTTCATCTGAGGTGTGCTGGATTCTCCTTGAGGGCTCAGGCCTCCGCTGTTCCAGCTCTCCTCACTGACGTTATCCTCCAGTGCCGCTGGTCCCCCCGCCGCACAGGCACCACTCTGGCCAGCCCTCCCAGGCCCTGACCTGGAGGTGGGACCTCCCAAATTTTGCGCACCACAGGCCGCAGAGCTTCCTCCACGAGGAATGAGGCCACCAGCCACACCTGGAGACAGGCCGGCCCCTGCTGCAGAATCTCTCCCGCGCCGGGCTGGCACTCCGACCGGAGCATCGCCAGCAGTGCCAGCTGTATGTACCTGAGCCTGGACGACCAGGGAGGGGATTGGAGCAACCGATCGGTGAGTTTGTCCCTCCCCGCGGACTCCGCCGTGGATGGGGATTCCTCACAGGCACCCCACCGGTGGAAACCGAGGAATGCTTAGCCGGTGGCCCTGAAGGGTCCCAACTGGGGCTCCCAAGCTGGCGCTGAGTCCTCGGTGTATGCTCTGGAATGAGGTGCTCTGGAGGCCTAGACCTCCGAGCACGTGTAGAGGCAGGCCTTGGCTGAGGGGGGTCCTGCCTCACCCCTTGCAGCGATAACGTTACTTAATGCTGGAACCAGTCAGGGCCATGGATCTCTACTGCAGCCCTGATCTGGCGTAGAAGCTCACCCAGCTCACTCATTTTTTCCTTTTTATAGGCAGGAACGCAGCAGCCGGCTAGACTGAAGTTCCACCAGTGATTTTCCACCTGCAATTGATGCCCCCTCGTCTACCCCCCCTCAACTATTAACCAGCTCCTCCCCATCCTGCACGTAACTCCTCCAATCAGGTAAAAGCAAGTTTATTCTGTCTAAACAGCCCTACATTAACCTATTGCAGTCTGGTAGTTGCTTCCACCCGTCATGTATGTCCTGCGCTTACATTTCTTTCCAGCTTCGTACACGTCTTTGATACGAATGCAAAGTAACGACTCCTACCTGCGACAGCGAGCGAGACTTGATTGAAAAACCACGAATAAGCAACCTCAACACACTGTATTCGGGAACAACAGACTCACGAACACGAAGTGAGCTGAAGAGTCAGACTGGTGACGTAACGTATCGCGCACTGGAACCAACAAAGAGCTCGGGTGAGTGGGCTGCTTAAATACCCCCGGGCTCCTCCCATAAATGGCCTTCATATATATATATATATATATATATATATATATATATATATATATATATATATATATATATATATACCCTGTTTCCCTGAAAATAAGACCTAGCTTGATTGTCGGTGATGGCTGCAATATAAGCCCTACTCCCCAAATAAGCCCTAGTTAAAGTCCTTGTAGGTCTTATTTTCAGGGTAGGGCTTATTTTCGGGGAAACAGGGTAGGGCTTATTTGGGGGGTAGGGCTTATATTGCAGCCATCACTGACAATCACGCTAGGTCTTATTTTCGGGGAAACAGGGTATATATGCAATGAACTAACAGCCCCCTGCCTATACTCCATCATTTTAGTGTTTATTGATTAATAAAATTGTCTGTGGACTACATGTCCCAGAATGACCTGTATACATTTAATTATCTACAGTAGAGGATTACCTGATTTCTATACATTCCATGGCCAATTTGCATTGCTGATCCATTTCTATGCTTCCCCTCTAAATCCCCAGACACGGGGTTCTGTTAAAATGATCAATACCTCTGGCAGTCTGTTTTTTATATGACATTTACCTTTGGAGTATTTCTTATCAGTATATAGTGTTGTCATAAACATGTATCTACATGATAAGTTGAGACATCTCTGCGTAGTAGAAATATGACCTACAGACAGATATTCAGTCTGATTTCAATGCTATTTTTATTATCTATTATTACTTGCATTTAACCTTTATACTCGGGGGGAATACCAATAAACAGACAAGGACAATTGGCTTGATCATGCTTCCGTATGGCTTTTTTGTATTCACATTTTTCTGACTCCTACATACATTTACTTACCAGCAACCTCCATCACTCTGGTTCCATTGGTGTTGCAGCTTCTAAGGCCTGGTTCACACCTATGCAGGTTGCAGTTTGCATATTATAGGTGCTGTTTGCGTTTTTCAATACACATTTTTGAATCATTGAAGACTATGGAACCAAAAACCAGAAAAAAAAATCCCTGGCCCTTTCCATAAAATGCACAGATGTGAACTACATCCATAGGAAACCATGTTATATGGACTGTAGTGTGTTTCTGCAAAACTGAAAACGCACTAAAAAATGCATAGGTGTGAACCAGGCCTTAAAGGGTAGGGAACTGGCTGCATCACCAGCAAAACCAGCCAGGGGATACACAGTGTTCTTGCCATTGCTCTCAGTAGGTGTCCTTGCCATTGCTCTCTGTAGGTATCCGTGCCATTGCTCTCTGTAGGTGTCCTTGCCATTGCCCTCAGTAGGTGTCCTTGCCATTGCCCTCAGTAGGTGTCCTTGCCATTGCCCTCAGTAGGTGTCCTTGCCATTGCTCTCAGTAGGTAACCTTGCCATTGCTTTCAGTAGGCATCCTTGCCATTGCCATCAGTAGGCGTCCTTGCCATTGTCCTCAGTAGGCATCCTTGCCATTGCCCTCAGTAGCCATCCTTGCCATTGCTCCCCCAGTTTGAGGTTCACTCCTAGCAAAAACTAACCTTCAAGTGGCGGCCCGTCCATTAGGGGCACACGGACACTGCCCCTCCCCCTGTCCATGCGTCTGGCCCCTAATCTACATACAGGGCACCGGATGCATAGATTCCAATAGGGGGGGGGGGGGTTGAAGCATGTGATTAGAGCCAAAGGCTCTAATAGGCTTCAAAAAAGGGTGGGCTCAGGGCGCAGAGCACTGCGTTCCGAGCCCACTCAGTTGTGTGACAATAGCCAAAAAATATTCACTATTTTCACACTAAATCTCCTCCCCACTAATCAGGTCCTGAGATTTATAAATCCTAAACCCTTATTTAAAAAAACATTTAATGAAGTTAATCAAATACAAAAATGGAGGCAAAAAAAAAATGAAAGGAGAAACTGAGAGCATAAGGAAGATTAAAATGGCGGGGAAATAAAGGCAAAAACTAAAGGAGAGACTGAGAGCATAAGGAAGATTAAAATGGTGGGGGGAATAAGAAAGGGGAAATGTGAAATATTGGAAGGGGGTAAGAATAAGGAATAAAGGGTGGATAAGGACAAGGTAATATAAAATGAGGAGGGTTCAGAAAAAGGAAATATAAAATGGAAAGGGGAGGGGGGGTTAAAAATAAAGAATTATTTGTGATCTTTTTTTTTATTATTCAGGATATATATAGTTTTAACATTTTGTGCAAGAGTTTACAATATTAAGGGAGACAGTAGAGTTACAATATAATTAAATACAAGAGTGTTCATAGGATCCTGCTTGTGAGAGCTTCCAATCTAAAGCCAGGCATACATGATTTGAAATTCGACTGGTTCAGCAGGGACCAGCCAAGATTCAATCCATGTATGGGCAGGCTCATGGTACCTAAGTCGATCAATGGATCGACTTGGGTACCATCAGCCTGTCACATTTTTTAGATTTGATTACTGCCAACAGCAGTAATCATTGTGTTCTGTTGGCTGGGAAGGCTCCCCTGACCTCCCCACTGGCAGAACACAATAGCGCTACGGGAGGCATTCCCCCATCCACCCATGGGGGAAGGAAAGAAAATTGAATACTCTATGGGCTGCTTACAGCCTAGTACACACAATGAGATGATTGAACCAATGATCATCCGTTTTTTTCTTTTTTTGGATGCTAATCTCCATATCAAAAACAAATAGGTCACTAAAGTACCAAAAAAATTCTCGTACGACAGAATAAAAATTTGGAAGTGATGTAATGTATTTGTATAGTATTTTCTGAAAAAAAAACTGTACTAATAAAAGGGGAATCGTACAATCTGGTATCGTATGAGAAAAATTTTCGTGTTTGGCACTTTGTCAGTTCATTACTTTGAAAAATTTTGGACAAAAGCTGTGTACTAACGATCAGATTATCGTATGATTGCTTCTAAAACTGTATTTTTTGTAGGCTATTCTGATCGTGTGTGCTGGGCTTAAATGGAGAGCCAAGGGGGCGTGGCTTGGCAATGGCGCTGTGAGGCTGCTTCTTCTGGGAGCTCCGTGCTTCGTTCGGGCCGGGAACCGGATCTAATACACCTACCGGGTAAATAACTACATGTCCATGACGGACAGACCCCCGGGATCTCCCGCAGCCAACAAAACCGCGGACATTGCAGCTTATTTTCTGCGGAATTCGGCCACTCCGTCACAGGCCCAGGAATCCAAGATGGCGCCGCCGCGCAACAACAACGCAGGCACAGCTTCGCTCAAAAAGACGGTTAAAGGACCCCCCAGCGCCTCACAAGGTAACGGGTCTCTCCCCAACAGACCGGACTCCCCGATCTTATCCCCAGAAATCCCGGGGTTAGATAGTTGCTCATTCGCGCAAACTATACAGACTGCAAGCACACAGGGGCCAGTACTCCCTGAAGGCTGGAAAGAGCTGATTGCCCTTCTCCCTACTAAAAAGGATATCTCTGACTCTGCAGCTACAATTGTGAATACCCTTTCTAAAGAAATCCATGACCTTAAGCAGAGGATTGATACGGTGGACTCCAGGGTATCTGAGGTGGAAACATCCACCTCCCTGCTTGAATCCAGAATGTCAGCCATGGAAAAGGTTCATGTTGATTATAAAAAGCGCTTGATCCTGATGCAGCTATCCATAGACGATGGCGAAAATCGCAGCAGGAGAAACAACATTAGGGTGCGCGGCCTACCTGAAGCCACATCAGGGAGAGATCTCAGAGCCACGATAGTGGCCATATTTAACCGACTGCTGGACAAACCACCTACAGATGAGCTGGAATTGGACCGAGTGCACCGTGTACAGGGTCCTAGGGGAGGAGATGAACCCGCACCGAGAGATGTATTGGCGAGAGTTCACTACTACACAATTAAGGAGGAAATTTTACAAAGAGCATGGACCCGGGGTCCCTTGGACTTTGATGGGGCGTCTGTGCAACTTTTCCCAGATTTATCGCGACTCACCCTACGCATGAGGGGCCAACTACGACCATTACTTGATGCAATCAGATCAACGGGTGCCACATACAGATGGGGACACCCCTTCCACTTGATAGTGCTGAAAGGGAACAACTCTTTTGTACTGCGATGGCCGGACCAGCTTCCTGATCTGTTCGGATTCTTGGCAATCCCCGGTTTCTCTGTACCCAACTGGCTGGACTTTCCAATAACCTTCAACAACCCACGTTCTGCATCACCGAGACCCCAAAGACCCAGTAGACGACAATGGCGTTCCAGATCCAGGATTTCTCCGAGAGACAACCTCACTTCACCAGATTCTTGATTGGACTATCCTTCCTGATCTCATAATATATCCACACGGTTCCGTGAGTGGGTCATAGTTAGTCTAAGGGGCTTATTTTGTATATATGCCATGGAGGGGCCTTGCCCCTAGATACAGGGAGGCAATGCCTAAAATGGTCACTTAGACCCAAAAGCCATTGGGGACTTCGCGCTGCGCCCCCCCTCCATTACTCACCTCTTTCAACGGAGACATTTTTTGTTTGTGTTATTTTTTGTTGCCCTCCGTTTTCAGTTTTTCCCTCAGTTTTTGTTGAGGGGGTGGGGGAGCGGCGCTGAAGGAGCCCTAACCCACAAGACACGGAATTGTGTATAGTTTAATGCTGTACTGATGTTTGAAACCAGAGTTCACTGTGATAGCTTTGTTGCAGACAGGAAGCTAGTGTATGTATTTCTCTGTGTTCATATATGCTACATTACGGGGGGCTACATACACGCGGCCTGACGGTTCTGCAATATGGCAAATAGAGTTGTTTTTGGAAATTTTTATTATTATTTTTTATGTTTCACTTATAACGGTAGTAGTCCGGTATCTCTAAACATGCCGGTTCCCACCTGTCGACACGTCTCCCGCTGTGTCGCAGAGTCTAGTCTTCCACACCCGCTAATAGGTAGCGCATACGTGCGCAAGGCTTAGTTTAGCAACAGTGGGATAATTCATTTATCCCTCTTAGTATTGTTCTTTTTCATCTTCTTGCTTTGCTTCTATACCTTTTTCTTTCTCTTCCGGTCCTCCCCCCACTTCTACTCCCCCCCCCTTCTCCTCCCCCCCTTCTCCTCTCCTTTCTTCATTCTTTTTCACTCCCGTCTGTGACCCTCCCCCCTCACCCCCAGCTTTATACCTCACTGATCATTTCCTTTTTTCTTGTTTTTCCGGTTTGGTATTGGTGAGCGACATGGCCCCCCTGGGAATCCCCTCGGGTTCACGTACGCAAGGTGAGATAAAATTTACCTCTCTCAATGTTAGGGGTCTGGCGACACCGGAAAAACGCTCCAGACTCCTCTCTGACCTGAAAAAAACACGCTCACAGGTGGCGTTTATTCAGGAAACGCATTTCAAACAGTCGGCAGTTCCCAGACTTGGCAACAGGGATTTCCCCAATGTATATCATGCTCCCTCCCCCTTGTCGAAATCTAAGGGGGTTAGCATACTGATAGCAAGATCTGTACCGTGGACGCTGTTAGAGGAGAGAGCGGACCCTTTGGGGCGGTACCTACTCTTGAAAGGCAAGATTGGGAATGCCACAGTGACTCTGGTCAATGTCTATTTCCCTAATTCTGACCACTTGTCCTTCTTGCGAACACTCACTCCCTTGATACTAGAGTTCCGGGAGGGTCTGTTCCTGATGAGCGGTGACTTTAACTTTGCCCCAGAGCCGCTCCTTGACGTTTCGAGAGGAGCGTCTCACTTGTCCTTCACCTACCTGAAAAAGCTTAAACAGGAGTTGGCTGGCCTGCAGTTGGTTGATCCCTGGAGGATCATGCACCCTGAGGAGAGGGATTACACCTACTTCTCGGCGGTGCATGGAACCTACTCCAGGATAGACTTCTTCCAGATCCAGCATAAGGATCTCCCCTGTGTCACTTCATCCCAAATTGATTACATATCACTATCGGACCATGCTCCCACGCATGTAACCATGTGCTGGGATACAGAAATCAGATCCCCCCCTACATGGAAACTGAACGAGTCCCTCCTACAAATCCCGGAAATACGTGCAGAGATAAGTAGGACATTAACCAACTATTTTTCAGAAAACACAGGCCCATCGTTGTCTTCTATGACAACATGGGAGGCCCACAAATGTGTAATAAGAGGGGAACTAATTAGGATCGGGGCTGCCAAAAAAAGGGAAAGAACCAAACAGATTGACCTCTTGATATCCCAGGTGCGGTCTCTCGAGCAGCTACACAAGAAGTCCATGGCCGAAACACACCTCAAGGCTCTACTGAAGGCCAGGGGTGAATTGAAAGACCTTTTGTACCATAAAACATTACAGAATCTGGCTTGGGCAAAAAGAGCCATGTTCGAATTTTCCAATAAGCCAGGTACCATGCTGGCCAGACTTCTGCGGGCTCCGAGACAACGCACCTACATTCCATCTATAGTGACCTCACAGGGGGCAAAAGTCCATACCTCTAGGGATATAGCCAGTGAATTTGTTGAGTATTATCAACAGCTATATAATTTACACAGGGGGGAGCCCGTTGGTTCTTTAGTGGAGAAGGAGAGGCTGGCGGGTGAATACATCAGGGCCTCGGGCATGCCTACTTTGCCAACTGAAATAAGTGACGCTTTTGAAGCGGATATTACCCAGGAAGAACTATTGCTAGCCCTGGCACAAATGAAACCCAGGAAGGCACCGGGGCCGGATGGCTTCACTCTGACCTATTACCAGACTTTTGAGCCCAACTTATCGCCACACTTTTTGAAAGCGTACAACTCACTAAAGGGGGATAATACTAGTACTAACATGGTATACTCCCTACGGGCGTTTATATCCCTGATCCCAAAAGAGGGGAAAGATCCCAATTATTGCAGTAACTATCGCCCGATTGTGTTGCTTAACGTAGATCTGAAATTATTTTCCAAAATCCTCGCCAATAGAATCTTACCACATATCCCACAGTTGGTTCACCTAGACCAGGCGGGGTTTGTGCCGCTGAGGGAGTCGAGAGACAATACCATCAGAGTGCTCAATCTAATCCATGAAGCGAGATCAGTCCAGAAGCCTTTTCTGCTCCTATCCACAGACGCAGAGAAGGCTTTCGATCGGGTGGCCTGGCATTTTATGCGGGCCACCCTGGAGCATATCGGTATGGGCCCAAACATGAAAGGCTGGATATCGTCTCTGTACTCGACTCCCTCGGCGGCGGTACGGGTCAACGAGTGGCGTTCGGAATTCTTCGACATTACAAACGGGATGAGACAGGGATGCCCCCTGTCTCCACTGATTTTCATTCTCACCCTCGAGCCGTTCATGTGTAGCATCCGTGGGAACCCTAATGTTACGGGTATAGCTAAGCCTTCGGGACATCACAAAATCGCGGCTTTCGCCGATGATCTGATCTTTTTTGTCTCCAACCCGTGTATCACTCTTCCCAACATCTTGTCAGCTCTTAGGGTGTATGGGGAAATATCAAATTTCAAAGTCAATTGTGCCAAGTCCGCGGTGTTAAACATCACATTACCAGCTATGGAAGCAGTAAGCATGAGCAAATCCTTCCCCTTTAGGTGGGCGGAGAAATATATCCGCTATCTGGGGGTAGACATCACCCCGGACTTGGCACATTTATACAACAGCAATTTTGCACCCCTACTTCAGAGACTTAAGACGGATCTCCAGACGTGGCACAAGCTTACCCTAACCTGGTTTGGGCGTTGTAACGCCCTGAAAATGACAGCCCTACCCCGGATTTTATATATACTTCAAACTTTACCAATCCGGCTACCAACTACTTTCTTTAAGCAAATTCAGTCTACCATTAGAGAGTTTATCTGGTCTCACAAATCCCCCAGAACAAAATTACAATCACTGACCAAGCCTAAGAACAAGGGGGAAGTGGGTCTCCCGGATATATTTCGATATTACCAAGCGGTTCACTTAGCCAGGGTTGCCGACTGGCACTGCAATGGAGACTCCAAACAATGGGTGGGAATGGAAATTGAAGACGCTTCTATTCCCTTACTCCCATCACCGTGGCTCTTGTCCACTCCGCCGGCGGACATGAAATCCCACCCGCTAATAGGGGCCACCCTTCGGGTGGTGAGGAAAATATTCCGCGCCACAGACATATCACCGTTACCCTCTCCCATGACGCCTATTATAGGTAACCCGGACTTTGCCCCCGGACTCACAAGTCGTAGATTGAGACAATTAAAGTTTAATGAGAAGCAGTCTCTAGGTGAGATTTGGCCCCAGGGAGAGTTCCCAACTGCCTCCACATTTCCAAACTCATAGATCCCCCATTAGACGGCCTCAGCACTCTCCAACTTAGGCACTACCTGAAGACCCTCCAGGAATTATCATATGTCCCTCGGAGCTACACTCATCTAGAGTCCCTCTGCAGGTCTGGAGAACCTATCAGACACACACTGTCCTTCTTGTACAGTCTTCTTTCAGGTCAGAGAGGGGACTCAATCCCAGAGTTCCTCCTGAAATGGGAGAGGGATCTGGGGACTCAGTTCTCCACTCAGCAAAGAGAGAAGGTCTTGGTCTTGGCACATAAGTCCTCGATAGCAAGCCAATATCAAGAAGCGGGATATAAAATCCTGACCAGGTGGTACAGAGTCCCATACGTGTTACATAAAATGAATCCGTCGTTGTCGGATAGGTGTTGGAGATGTGACAGGGAAGTGGGCAGTCTGCTCCACATTTTTTGGTCGTGCCCACTTCTGAGACCCTTTTGGGAGGAAGTGACCTCGACTATCCAAAGTCTGACCTCGGTCGATCTCAAAGATAACCCGGCCGCATGCCTCCTGCACCTGACCACAAGACCGATTCAAAAGTACAAGAAAACATTGACTATGCAGCTCCTAAACGCTGCTAGAACCTGCATTCCGGCGCTCTGGCGGGATCCTCTACCCCCGACCAGGGTTCTGTGGTATTCAAAAGTTAACTGTATTTTACGTATGGAGGAACTGACGGCAACTTTACAAAACAAAGAGGAACAATTTATGGACAAATGGAGGCCCTGGAGATATTTTGTCGGTACAGACGCCTATCTACAGGACTTGGTACAGACACAATCCTCGCCCACCTGAGATGCAACCCCATTAATACAGATATCTGTATACAACCCTCCGGGGTGTGACAGGTGGGATCAAGTGGGGGGCCGGTGTCGCAGCCACTCCTATATAATCCCCTCTTTTTTGCCCTCTTCCCTCTCCTTTCACGCCTCCCCCTCCCCCCCGCTTACTTCGCTTTTCTATCCACTTTCTAATCTCTTCTTTTCTTTAATCTTTTGTGCTTCGATCTGCTCACTAAGCAGCCGTAGTGACGGCGATAACGAATACAATGTGAATGATATTACTTAAGATGAGCAGGTAACACTCATTTGTATAGCAATAGACATATCTGTCTTTGAAGATTTAAATACTACCATATATATCAAAACTGTTCATAAACTAATTTAGCGTTATGCAAGAAAGCCCGCTGTAGGCAACCTTGATATTTTCTTATATTCTGTATGGAACAGACATACTTTTTGGCTAAAACTTATCTAGGCTACTATATTTGTTTGATTAATAACATGGATTTTGGTTTACAGTCATATTTTATGTGATTCAAAATATGTTTCAGTATGGAAGATGTAACGTACTGTAACCTAGACTGTATTTCTGTGCCTTCAGTGTATCTACAATAAAGGAATTAAAAAAAAAAAAAATGGAGAGCCAAGTGATAAATGGTGATAACAGTGTGAGGGATGAGTTGATGGAGACATTAAAATTCCAGGGAGAGGTGGGATAGGCTTCCCTGAAGGGATGAATTTTCAAGAATTGCCAGACAGACTAGGAGACAGGTAGTGAGAGTGTCACGGACCTGGCCGGAGCAGAGGCTGTTGGAGAGGACTGTGTGCGGGCCTGTTGCCCACCGATTATGGGCCCTAGCATTTGAGGTGAATGAGAAATCCAGTCTGAACTGTATTAATCGGACTCAGTCATGTATATATTGTATGGGGACTCCTTGCTGTGGATCTGTGTCCCTGAAGAGGGAGGGGGGGTTCCTCCAGCAGCCCCCTGCTGATAAGACTGATTCATTCTGTTGGGACACATCATGTGAGGAGATGCTGGTGTCAACTTGTGCTTATGTTAATTGAATGAGCTAATGACATTGTCCTCCATACAATGTAGGAGACGGGACGACTCCTATTGGAGCTCATGTTAATTAGGTTAGCTTTGAGTCATCCTGGTGTATAAATGTGTGTGAGATCTCAAATAAAAGTTAGTTCTGATGTACTCCAAGACTGGTGTTGTCTAGTTCTTGGGGTTCCTATAGCCAGATCCATTGGACTCGTGTTCCAGAACTTAGGAAGCGGTATATGACGGAAGCACTCAAGCGGAGTGTGGGACGTTTCGTGACATTGGTGGCAAGCAGTGGGATAGCTTCCTGAAGTCTGGGACATCCAAACCTCCAACTGGATCCAAGATCAGCATAGCAGACTTCAGTCACCCCAGCGGAGATATGGACCTGGCATCAGAATTCCCGGGGCTGCTGCGGATCATCCTTTCAACGTACACCAGGACTGTGTCTGAGGATGAATACCTGGAGCTTAGGCAGCAAATTCGGGTGGAGCTCTGGATTGCAGCCCTCCGTCTCGCTGGTATAAAACAGGGCAAGTGCTTTCCAACCCAAGAGCAACGGGCCAGTGACCAACGGGCATTGCGGATAGCACTCCTGGGAGAGCAGCCCCAGGAGCAATGGGTGACTGAGTTGGACAGGTTGGTCCAGCAGGAGATAGAGCTGGACAATCGTTATCGGGCTCTGCAATGGCACGCAGAGGAGGGATATTTAGGGGAGACAACAGAATGCTCTCCGGAGGGATATGACTTTGGCGGCCCTGGATTGCTGTGGGAGAACCTTACAGATCTTTTTATGTTTGGCGATGAGGGGGAACCTGACCTTGAGGACATGAGAGACTATAGAGAGTCTATGCTCAGTCTTGCAGGGGTCTCAGAGCTCAAACCTGATCTGGACCATTTGCTAAGGAAGGAACAGCATCTGGAAAGGGCATACAGGAAACTGCTAGAACAAGTTCAGCAGCATGCCAGAGAATCGGCAGTGGAAAATCCGGAGATTGCCGTCCCCAAACCTGAAGTGCTGACAACAGGGCAGAGCTCTGCTAACCTCTGCCCAGCACTGATAACATCTTCTGGGTTCCATGGACAGGAGATGGTGAACCTATATCCCCAGACATCAGTTGCAGAGACATGGGACTTGATAGACTTTTCTGCTGAGGAAGAACAACCTGATGAGCCTCCAGCAGAAGAGCTGCTATCAGGGCCAAAGTTCACTGTGTTCTGCCCAGCACCAACAGTGGCTTCGGCCTTCTTGCGAGAAGAGGTAGTCGGCCTTTCTCCCACAACACTGACAGGGACATGTGATTTTCTGCCAGCAGCATCTATGGAGTTAAAACAAACTTCTCCAGCTGAAGATCTGGTAACTGAACAGATGGTCCAAGACCTCTGTCCCACACTTTTACCACTTCCAGAGACTGGGGATTTAATAGACGTTTCTGTAGAGGAGGAACCACCTGGCAAACCCCCAGCAGAAGTGCTGGCAACCGAACAGAGGGTCCAAGACCTCTGCCCCACACCTGCAGCAATTGTGGAGGCCCAAGGTGAGGAGGTGGCAGTCTATCGCGAGCTGCAGATCAGGATCCAAGGAGAGAATGCAGTCATCACCTCACAACTGCAGCTTGATCTGGTGTCGGTTGATGGGGCTTCAGTCCCCACCTGTATACCCCAGGGATGCTGGGCAGTCGGCCCAGATCCCCAACAGCAGGATGGAGTGAGCCCAGTCCCACTGTCTTCTCTCCAGCGGCAGAAAGGATTCCAGGGAGAAGGGCCAGTCCGGGCCTCTCCCCAGCGGCAGATATGTTCTCTGAGAGAGGCAGAGGATGGCTGGGTGAGTAATTTTACACTGTTTGGAATAATTTGTTTGGGGTACTGTGTGGGTACAGGCAGTAGAGGACTGGGACTACTGACTAACTTCGGAGTCAACCCGTCTGGGGTCTCCTCCTATGTTAGTCTCCTGCCGAAAGGGGAGAAATGTCACGGACCTGGCCGGAGCAGAGGCTGTTGGAGAGGACTGTGTGCGGGCCTGTTGCCCACCGATTATGGGCCCTAGCATTTGAGGTGAATGAGAAATCCAGTCTGAACTGTATTAATCGGACTCAGTCATGTATATATTGTATGGGGACTCCTTGCTGTGGATCTGTGTCCCTGAAGAGGGAGGGGGGGTTCCTCCAGCAGCCCCCTGCTGATAAGACTGATTCATTCTGTTGGGACACATCATGTGAGGAGATGCTGGTGTCAACTTGTGCTTATGTTAATTGAATGAGCTAATGACATTGTCCTCCATACAATGTAGGAGACGGGACGACTCCTATTGGAGCTCATGTTAATTAGGTTAGCTTTGAGTCATCCTGGTGTATAAATGTGTGTGAGATCTCAAATAAAAGTTAGTTCTGATGTACTCCAAGACTGGTGTTGTCTAGTTCTTGGGGTTCCTATAGCCAGATCCATTGGACTCGTGTTCCAGAACTTAGGAAGCGGTATATGACGGAAGCACTCAAGCGGAGTGTGGGACGTTTCGTGACAGAGAGGCTCTTGAGAATTCTTGGAGACAAGCATTGGAGAGGGATTAGAAAAAGAAATGGGGAAGAAAAAATAACTAAAGCTGGCCATGGATAGATAGGGTGTCAAAGAATTTTTTTTAGAAAAAGTCTTAAGAAAATTTTTTCAAAAATTCTCAGAACATTTGATTGTTGTTCCAAAGATTTTGTTTGCTTTTAACATTTGATTTTTGGAATGAATGGACTTTATTGAACAAAACCACATACACTGTTAGAAATGTGTTCGTTCAAAAAAAATCTTGTATCCTGTTCCTTCGAATCTTCTCAAAAATGAACATCTATTTGACCCACAAATGCTTAGAAAAACAAACGGACTTTCTTTTTTTTTAAGAAGTTTCGTTAGAAATTCTACTCATCTATGGCCAGCTTAACCACTTAAGGACCAGCCTTGTTTTGGATTTTAGGTGTTTACATGTTTAAAACAGTTTTTCCTGACGCCACCATGGCAGCATACTAGTGATAGGCTCTGCCTTTCTCCCCTCCCTCAGGACCAATGAAATAGCATAAATTAAAGGCCAGTTAGGCCCTGCCCCATTCTTCTTTTTGTCCTCATACCTCCACGCACCAGTGAAGAGTAAGCAGTACTATGTTCCCCCCTCTGCCTCCAGGCAGCTGCCAGCTGGGTTAAGCCTCTCCCAGTGCAAAGTCCCAGTATCAGGCTGCTAAAAGCGCCAGAGTAGCTTGGGAGCTCCTTCTGTGGGTCCTCCTGTTCTTTTCCTCCTGCAGAGGCACTGGTCTGAGTACATTACTCCCCCTAGACAGGTTCTCTGTCCTTTGCTGTCCTAGGCCGGCTGTAGGTATAGCTTATGTTTGTAGGCTGTGTATGTATAGGTTTGGGGCAGGTGGGTATGTGTGTGTATGTGTATGTATGTATGTATATATGTATGTGTATGTGTGTGTATATATATATATATATATATATATATATATATATATATATATATATATATATATATGGATGTGTGTATTGTAGGGGATTAGAGGGGTGGACAGCTGGCTCAGAGACAGCCCTAGGTGCCTGAACACAGGAGATCTTATTCACATGATGTGGAGATGCCCAAAACTAGCAAGGTATTGGAGAGAGATAATAAAGATCATAGAAACTAGGTGGAAAATTAAACTAGTATTGGAGGCCAGGGTATGTATCCTCGGCCTGATAAGCGAAAATATAGGGTCTATCAGTACTAATATTGCCGTGTGGAGGTGCCTCTATCAAGCAAGAAAGTTGATAGCTCAGTCCTGGCTTTCTGCTATACCCCCAACTCCGGAAGACTGGGTTGAAGTAATGAATAAATTGGTGTGGGCAGAAAAGACAACATATACTAGAAGGGGTAGCTTTGGTAAATTTGTAAAGATATGGAGCCCATGGTTAGACTGGCTTGGTGTTCCCCCTTAAAACTTAGAGGAAGCTAGACGATAAACTGCACTGACGTGAACGTGGGAATAGAATAGGAAAAATACTAGTTGGATTTAAGATACTCCGGGTATTCTTATTATTTGGGGGAGGAGGGGGGAGGGTGACTCTGGGTGGGCCCAGGGGCGGGAGGGGGAGGGGCGGATGACAGGGGTGGGGAGGGTTGGGGAATAGAGGGGGGGGGGGAAAGGGTGAAAAACTAATGTAATTGGGGTTTTATACCTAGTCACGAGGGCGCTTACTAGTTAACAATCCAAATAATTTTTGTAAAATTGTATGTCTTGGGCTTCTGTGTTGTACACCAAAATTAACTAAGAAAAAGTACAAAACCAGAAGGGGAAAATGTATACCACAATGATGTGAACTGGTGAAGGCGACAGTTAATGAACGTTAATCTGATTCAGCCCTCTAGTTATTTTCGCTGAAGTGGTAAAAAAAAAACGAGAAAAAAAACGAAAAAAAAAACAAAAAAACTTTTGCTTTCCAATAGTTAAAGTGCCTGTGTGGGCTCTACTGGTTCCTCTGGTTTTCTTCCATCAGAAAAGGACGGTGACGGTCATAAGGAGAATTCTGAGATCAGATGCCTCTACTTCCTGGAAGACTTCTAGGTGTCTCAGCCTCCTGGCCGTAATGTTGTCATTCATACCGATAATTCCTTGGGTGCATGGGCACCGGTGCTAGTTTCAACTACAACGGAGGAAACAGGATCCGGCGCAGCTATGGTCAGTGTCACGCAGTATGTATAGCGGTCCACGGTGATGGAAAGACCTTGAGGATGTTACAAACCAGCTGACTGGATCAATGGGATGAATCATATCGGCAAGACAGCCTGGGAGGCGCACTGCGAGGGTCTAGTACACACAATGAGATTATTGAACAAATGATCATCCGTTTGTTTTTTTTGGATGCTAGTCTCCATATCGAAAACAAATAGGTCACTAAAGTACCAAAAAAATTCTCGTACGACAGAATAAAAATTTGGAAGTGATGTATTTGTATTGTATTTTCTGAAAAAAAACTGTACTAATAAAAGGGGAATCGTACAATCTGGTATTGTGCAAGAAATATTTTCGTGTTTGGCACTTTGTCAGTTCATTACTTTGAAAAATTTCGGACGAAAGCTGTGTACTAACGATCAGATTATCGTATGATTGCTTCTAAAACTGTATTTTTTGTAGGCTATTCTGACCATCTGTGCTGGGATTAAATGGAGAGCCAAGTGATAAATGGTGATAACAGCGTGAGGGATGAGTTAATGGAGACATTAAAATTCCAGGGAGAGGTGGGATAGGCTTCCCTGAAGGGATGAATTTTCAAGAATTGCCAGACAGGTAGTGAGAGGCTCTTGAGAATTCTTGGAGACAAGCATTGGAGAGGGATTAGAAAAGGAAATGGGGAAGAAAAAATAACTAAAGCTGGCCATGGATAGATAGGGTGTCAAAGAATTTTTTTTAGAAAAAGTCTTAGGAAAATTTTTACAAAAATTCTCAGAACATTTGAATGTTGTTCCAAAGATTTTATTTGCTTTTAACATTTGATTTTTGGAATGAATGGACTTTATTGAACAAAACCACATACACTGTTAGAAATGTGTTCATTCAAAAGAAATCTTCCATCCTGCTCCTTCGAATCTTCTCAAAAATGAACATCTATTTGACCCACAAATGCTTAGAAAAACAAACAGACTTTCTTTTTTTTTAAGAAGTTTCGTTAGAAATTCTACTCATCTATGGCCAGCTTAACCACTTAAGGACCAGCCTTGTTTTGGATTTTAGGTGTTTACATGTTTAAAACAGTTTTTCCTGACGCCACCATGGCAGAATACTAGTGATAGGCTCCACCTTTCTCCCCTCCCTCAGGACCAATGAAATAGCATAAATTAAAGGCCAGTTAGGCCCTGCCCCATTCTTCTTTTTTTCCTCATACCTCCACGCACCAGTGAAGAGTAAACAGTACTATGTTCCCCCCTCTGCCTCCAGGCAGCTGCCTGCTGGGTTAAGCCTCTCCCAGTGCAAAGTCCCAGTATCAGGCTGCTAAAAGCGCCAGAGTAGCTTGGGAGCTCCTTCTGTGGGTCTCAATGGAGCTGAGCAGTTTTTCCTATTTAGGAATGAAATCTGCCATTAAGGTTGGTGTCTGCCACGCTTGTTGGGTTTGGGGAGGCCAGCTTTGCATCCTTCTTACCTTTGCCTTTGTTTGTCTCCTGTCATTTTCTCATTTTCTGCACCTCCTGTTCTTTTCCTCCTGCAGTGGCACTGGTCTGAGTACATTACTCCCCCTAGACAGGTTCTCTGTCCTTTGCTGTCCTAGGCCGGCTGTAGGTATAGCTTATGTTTGTAGGCTGTGTATGTATAGGTTTGGGGCAGGTGGGTATGTGTGTGTATGTGTATGTATGTATGTATGTATATATGTATGTGTATGTGTGTGTGTATATATATATATATATATATGGATGTGTGTATTGTAGGGGATTAGAGGGGTGGACAGCTGGCTCAGAGACAGCCCTAGGTGCCTGAACACAGGAGATCTTATTCACATGATGTGGAGATGCCCAATACTAGCAAGGTATTGGAGAGAGATAATAAAGATCATAGAAACTAGGAGGAAAATCAAACTAGTATTGGAGGCCAGGGTATGTATCCTCGGCCTGATAAGCGAAAATATAGGGTCTATCAGTACTAATATTGCCGTGTGGAGGTGCCTCTATCAAGCAAGGAAGTTGATAGCTCAGTCCTGGCTTTCTGCTATACCCCCAACTCCGGAAGACTGGGTTGAAGTAATGAATAAATTGGTGTGGGCAGAAAAGACAACATATACTAGAAGGGGTAGCTTTGGTAAATTTGTAAAGATATGGAGCCCATGGTTAGACTGGCTTGGTGTTCCCCCTTAAAACTTAGAGGAAGCTAGACGATAAACTGCACTGACGTGAACGTGGGAATAGAATAGGAAAAATACTAGTTGGATTTAAGATACTCCGGGTATTCTTATTATTTGGGGGAGGAGGGGGGAGGGTGACTCTGGGTGGGCCCAGGGGCGGGAGGGGGAGGGGCGGATGACAGGGGTGGGGAGGGTTGGGGAATAGAGGGGGGGGGGGAAAGGGTGAAAAACTAATGTAATTGGGGTTTTATACCTAGTCACGAGGGCGCTTACTAGTTAACAATCCAAATAATTTTTGTAAAATTGTATGTCTTGGGCTTCTGTGTTGTACACCAAAATTAACTAAGAAAAAGTACAAAACCAGAAGGGGAAAATGTATACCACAATGATGTGAACTGGTGAAGGCGACAGTTAATGAACGTTAATCTGATTCAGCCCTCTAGTTATTTTCGCTGAAGTGGTAAAAAAAAAACGAGAAAAAAAACGAAAAAAAAAACAAAAAAACTTTTGCTTTCCAATAGTTAAAGTGCCTGTGTGGGCTCTACTGGTTCCTCTGGTTTTCTTCCATCAGAAAAGGACGGTGACGGTCATAAGGAGAATTCTGAGATCAGATGCCTCTACTTCCTGGAAGACTTCTAGGTGTCTCAGCCTCCTGGCCGTAATGTTGTCATTCATACCGATAATTCCTTGGGTGCATGGGCACCGGTGCTAGTTTCAACTACAACGGAGGAAACAGGATCCGGCGCAGCTATGGTCAGTGTCACGCAGTATGTATAGCGGTCCACGGTGATGGAAAGACCTTGAGGATGTTACAAACCAGCTGACTGGATCAATGGGATGAATCATATCGGCAAGACAGCCTGGGAGGCGCACTGCGAGGGTCTAGTACACACAATGAGATTATTGAACAAATGATCATCCGTTTGTTTTTTTTGGATGCTAGTCTCCATATCGAAAACAAATAGGTCACTAAAGTACCAAAAAAATTCTCGTACGACAGAATAAAAATTTGGAAGTGATGTATTTGTATTGTATTTTCTGAAAAAAAACTGTACTAATAAAAGGGGAATCGTACAATCTGGTATTGTGCAAGAAATATTTTCGTGTTTGGCACTTTGTCAGTTCATTACTTTGAAAAATTTCGGACGAAAGCTGTGTACTAACGATCAGATTATCGTATGATTGCTTCTAAAACTGTATTTTTTGTAGGCTATTCTGACCATCTGTGCTGGGATTAAATGGAGAGCCAAGTGATAAATGGTGATAACAGCGTGAGGGATGAGTTAATGGAGACATTAAAATTCCAGGGAGAGGTGGGATAGGCTTCCCTGAAGGGATGAATTTTCAAGAATTGCCAGACAGGTAGTGACAGGTAGTGAGAGGCTCTTGAGAATTCTTGGAGACAAGCATTGGAGAGGGATTAGAAAAGGAAATGGGGAAGAAAAAATAACTAAAGCTGGCCATGGATAGATAGGGTGTCAAAGAATTTTTTTTAGAAAAAGTCTTAGGAAAATTTTTACAAAAATTCTCAGAACATTTGAATGTTGTTCCAAAGATTTTATTTGCTTTTAACATTTGATTTTTGGAATGAATGGACTTTATTGAACAAAACCACATACACTGTTAGAAATGTGTTCATTCAAAAAAAATCTTCCATCCTGCTCCTTCGAATCTTCTCAAAAATGAACATCTATTTGACCCACAAATGCTTAGAAAAACAAACAGACTTTCTTTTTTTTTAAGAAGTTTCGTTAGAAATTCTACTCATCTATGGCCAGCTTAACCACTTAAGGACCAGCCTTGTTTTGGATTTTAGGTGTTTACATGTTTAAAACAGTTTTTCCTGACGCCACCATGGCAGAATACTAGTGATAGGCTCCACCTTTCTCCCCTCCCTCAGGACCAATGAAATAGCATAAATTAAAGGCCAGTTAGGCCCTGCCCCATTCTTCTTTTTTTCCTCATACCTCCACGCACCAGTGAAGAGTAAGCAGTACTATGTTCCCCCCTCTGCCTCCAGGCAGCTGCCTGCTGGGTTAAGCCTCTCCCAGTGCAAAGTCCCAGTATCAGGCTGCTAAAAGCGCCAGAGTAGCTTGGGAGCTCCTTCTGTGGGTCTCAATGGAGCTGAGCAGTTTTTCCTATTTAGGAATGAAATCTGCCATTAAGGTTGGTGTCTGCCACGCTTGTTGGGTTTGGGGAGGCCAGCTTTGCATCCTTCTTACCTTTGCCTTTGTTTGTCTCCTGTCATTTTCTCATTTTCTGCACCTCCTGTTCTTTTCCTCCTGCAGTGGCACTGGTCTGAGTACATTACTCCCCCTAGACAGGTTCTCTGTCCTTTGCTGTCCTAGGCCGGCTGTAGGTATAGCTTATGTTTGTAGGCTGTGTATGTATAGGTTTGGGGCAGGTGGGTATGTGTGTGTATGTGTATGTATGTATGTATGTATATATGTATGTGTATGTGTGTGTGTATATATATATATATATATATGGATGTGTGTATTGTAGGGGATTAGAGGGGTGGACAGCTGGCTCAGAGACAGCCCTAGGTGCCTGAACACAGGAGATCTTATTCACATGATGTGGAGATGCCCAATACTAGCAAGGTATTGGAGAGAGATAATAAAGATCATAGAAACTAGGTGGAAAATCAAACTAGTATTGGAGGCCAGGGTATGTATCCTCGGCCTGATAAGCGAAAATATAGGGTCTATCAGTACTAATATTGCCATGTGGAGGTGCCTCTATCAAGCAAGGAAGTTGATAGCTCAGTCCTGGCTTTCTGCTATACCCCCAACTCCGGAAGACTGGGTCGAAGTAATGAATAAATTGGTGTGGGCAGAAAAGACAACATATACTAGAAGGGGTAGCTTTGGTAAATTTGTAAAGATATGGAGCCCATGGTTAGACTGGCTTGGTGTTCCCCCTTAAAACTTAGAGGAAGCTAGACGATAAACTGCACTGACGTGAACGTGGGAATAGAATAGGAAAAATACTAGTTGGATTTAAGATACTCCGGGTATTCTTATTATTTGGGGGAGGAGGGGGGAGGGTGACTCTGGGTGGGCCCAGGGGCGGGAGGGGGAGGGGCGGATGACAGGGGTGGGGAGGGTTGGGGAATAGAGGGGGGGGAGAAAAAAGGGTGAAAAACTAATGTAATTGGGGTTTTATACCTAGTCACGAGGGCGCTTACTAGTTAACAATCCAAATAATTTTTGTAAAATTGTATGTCTTGGGCTTCTGTGTTGTACACCAAAATTAACTAAGAAAAAGTACAAAACCAGAAGGGGAAAATGTATACCACAATGATGTGAACTGGTGAAGGCGACAGTTAATGAACGTTAATCTGATTCAGCCCTCTAGTTATTTTCGCTGAAGTGGTAAAAAAAAAAAAGAGAAAAAAAAAGAAAAAAGAAAAAAAAAAAAAATTTGCTTTCCAATAGTTAAAGTGCCTGTGTGGGCTCTACTGGTTCCTCTGGTTTGCTTCCATCAGAAAAGGACGGTGACGGTCATAAGAAGAATTCTGAGATCAGATGCCTCTAACTTCTTGGAAGACTTCTAGGTGTCTCAGCCTCCTGGCCGTAATGTTGTCATTCATACCGATAATTCCTTGGGTGCATGGGCACCGGTGCTAGTTTCAACTACAACGGAGGAAACAGGATCCGGCGCAGCTATGGTCAGTGTCACGCAGTATGTATAGCAGTCCACAGTGATGGAAAGACCTTGAGGATGTTACAAACCAGCTGACTGGATCAATGGGATGAATCATATCGGCAAGACAGCCTGGAAGGCGCACTGTGAGGGTCTGTCGGTCAAGGCAAGCGGAGCTTGCTAGCCAAGGAAGGTAGTCTCAAAAGCGCTGGAAGGTCAGGCAGCCTTTTTTATCACTTTGACCTTGCTACACAGAATCAAGGGTGACCAGTCATCTTGCAGTTGAGCAACAGGACAGCAATTGTGTATTTTCAGCTCCAGGGAGGATCTCGCGGCAATATGCTATTGAGAGATTTAGAACCCAGAATGTCTGGGTAGGAAGATCACCAGCAAATTCCAGAAGCAATTTACCTCCTAGGGGACTGGAATACACGGACATACTGTCCATCATGCAAGCTTGCCAGGGCATGAGGGGGAGGCTTGTCCACAGGTGGCCTACCACAGACAGGCTTCTTTGCTTCTCACAGCAAATGCCAATTTAAGAAGAGGTCTGACTCGGTTTCCGCTCCCCAAAGCAGAGAACAGAAGCTGAGTTTCTTCATGAAACTGCAATCAAGACTACTGTATATGTTTTTCCCCAACTCTTCTCGTAATGAAATTCCTCTGGAAGCTGTCAAGAATGAGCATGGTAGTCACGACCACCCCTTTATTCTGACCATAGGAGTCTTGGTGCTTCCTGGCTATCTACTTCAGAATACAGAAGTCGATTCCCTTTGACACATGCAGAGACCAGAGATGCAAGCATAATGGCGGGAAGGGGAAGCCGCAGAACCTAGATTGCTCCAGAGTTGCTCCAAGAGTGAGCTCTACTTTGGGGGGTGCGAAAGGCACTCTACTAACAGCATCTATGCCAAGATCTGGAACAAACTTGTCTTTTGTTTTTTCTATTTTGCATGGCAAGATATTATTCTTACTGCACCTCTGGTGGCAGCTGTTCTGGTCTTCTTGTAGGTCAGATTGGACATGAACCTTACCCTATACTCTTTTGAGGTTGCAGGTGTCAGCAAGAACAAGGTTTAATTTGGCCAAAGGCCCTTTAGTTTGCAAAATTTTAAAGACAGTAAGGAGGTTTCGTCAACCGTGAGAGAGAATCTTTCACAATTAAAATCTTTCGATGCTGTTGGGGTTTATTTCAACTGTTTACTCCAACAGGGCAGTGTACGGTTTAAGACATCGCTTACTAACCAGTATTTAGTGCAAATCGTCAAACAGAAGTCGGTTTGAGTTTCAAGCCCTTAGAGCTTCAGAAAAGCATATGCTTTTCTTACAGGAGTAGAGCTGCATCCTGTAGTTCAGCTTATATCAGAGGTAGCGACAGCCCTCCATCTATCAATCATCTGTCCATTGCCTAACTTTCCAGACGTTCAAGCAAGAAAACCACACAAGTTGGTCATTTCCAGAGCTTGAAAGAAGTTTCTGTCCACAATTGCTCTTTTCAGTTCATATGATAAGTCTTTCACTGTTCCAGATGGAATTCATCAGGCAAGAGAGGTTGCCTCCTGCACTTTAGCAAGATTGGTTGTGCAGATGGGAAATGGGTCGTGAGCCTCCTTCAGTGGCAGGATGCATCCTCTTCCAGAGGGTTTGAGGCCTCATAGGCGGCCCAGTTGAAAGCATCTATGGATTCATTCTACAGGAAAGTGGCATGCTTTTCCCAGCATACCTTTTCAACCTTTACAGAATAGATCTGGGTGCCTTGTCATCAGTGGGCTTTGGAAGAATGACTGTTCTATCTTCTGTCCCATTTAAAAAAAAATATATATATAATATATATAAAATAATTATTTTGGTTTAACCACTTGAGCCCCGGACCATTATGCTGCCTAAGGACCAGAGGTCTTTTTCCAATTTGGCACTGCGTCGCTTTAACTGCTAATTGCGCAGTCATGCAATGCTGTACCCAAACGAAATTTGCGTCCTTTTCTTCCCACAAATAGAGCTTTCTTTTGATGGTATTTGATCACCTCTGCGGTTTTTATTTTTTGCGCTATAAACGGAAAAAGACCGAAAATTTTGAAAAAAAATTATATTTTCTACTTTTTGTTATAAAAAAAATCCAATAAACTAAATTTTAGTCATACATTTAGGCCAAAATGTATTCGGCCACATGTCTTTGGTAAAAAAAATGTCAATAAGCGTATATTTATTGGTTTGCGCAAAAGTTATAGCGTCTACAAACTAGGGTACATTTTCTGTAATTTACACAGCTTTTAGTTTATGACTGCCTATGTCATTTCTTGAGGTGCTAAAATGGCAGGGCAGTACAAAACCCCCCCAAATGACCCCATTTTGGAAAGTAGACACCCCAAGGAAATTGCTGAGAGGCATGTTGAACCCATTGAATATTTATTTTTTTTTGTCCCAAGTGATTGAAAAATGACAAAAAAAAAAAAAATATTTACAAAAAGTTGTCACTAAATGATATATTGCTCACACAGGCCATGGGCCTATGTGGAATTGCACCCCAAAATACATTCAGCTGCTTCTCCTGAGTATGGGGATACCACATGTGTGGGACTTTTTGGGAGCCTAGCCGCGTACGGGGCCCCGAAAACCAATCACCGCCTTCAGGATTTCTAAGAGTGTAAATTTTTGATTTCAATCTTCACTGCCTATCACAGTTTCGGAGGCCATGGAATGCCCAGGTGGCACAAAACCCCCCAAAATGACCCCATTTTGGAAAGTAGACACCCCAAGCTATTTGCTGAGAGGCATATTGAGTCCATGGAATATTTTATATTTTGACACAAGTTGCAGGAAAGTGACACTTTTTTTTTTTTTTTTTCATAAAGTTGTCACTAAATGATATATTGCTCACACAGGCCATGGGCATATGTGGAATTGCACCCCAAAATACATTTAGCTGCTTCTCCTGAGTATGGGGATACCACATGTGTGGGACTTTTTGGGAGCCTAGCCGCGTAAGGGACCCCGAAAACCAATCACTGCCTTCAGGATTTCTAAGGGTGAAAATTTTTGATTTCACTCTTTACTGCCTATCACAGGTTCGGAGGCCATGGAATGCCCAGGTGGCACAAACCCCCCCCAAATGACCCCATTTTGGAAAGTAGACACCCCAAGCTATTTGCTGAGAGGCATGGTGAGTATTTTGCAGCTCTCATTTGTTTTTGAAAATGAAGAAAGACAAGAAAAAACATTTTTTTTTTTCTTTTTTCAATTTTCAAAACTTTGTGACAAAAAGTGAGGTCTGCAAAATACTCACTATACCTCTCAGCAAATAGCTTGGGGTGTCTACTTTCCAAAATGGGGTCATTTGGGGGGGTTTTGTGCCACCTGGGCATTCCATGGCCTCCGAAACTGTGATAGGCAGTGAAGAGTGAAATCAAAAATTCACGCCCTTAGAAAGCCTGAAGGCGGTGCTTGGTTTTCGGGGTCCCGTACGCGGCTAGGCTCCCAAAAAGTCTCACACATGTGGTATCCCCGTACTCAGGAGAAGCAGCAGAATGTATTTTGGGGTGTAATTTCACATATTTCCATGGCATGTTTGAGCAATATATCATTTAGTGACAACTTTGTGCAAAAAAAAATAAAAAAAATAAAAATTTGTCTCTTTCCCGCAACTTGTGTCGCAATATAAAATATTCCATGGACTCGACATGACTCTCAGCAAATAGCTTGGGGTGTCTACTTTCCAAAATGGGGTCATTTGGGGGGGTTTTGAACTGTCCTGGCATTTTATGCACAACATTTAGAAGCTTATGTCACACATCACCCACTCTTCTAACCACTTGAAGACAAAGCCCTTTCTGACACTTATTGTTTACATGAAAAAGTTATTTTTTTTTGCAAAAAAATTACTTTGAACCCTCAAACATTATATTTTTTTTTAAAGCAAATGCCCTACAGATTAAAATGGTGGGTGTTTCATTTTTTTTTTTTTCACACAGTAATTGCGCAGCGATTTTTCAAACGCATTTTTTGGGGAAAAAACACACTTTTTTAAATTTTAATGCACTAAAACACACTATATTGCCCAAATGTTTGATGAAATAAAAAAGATGATCTTAGGCGGAGTACATGGATACCAAACATGACATGCTTTAAAATTGCGCACAAACGTGCAGTGGCAACAAAATAAATACATGTTTAAAAGCCTTTAAAAGCCTTTACAGGTTACCACTTTAGATTTACAGAGGAGGTCTACTGGAAAAATTACTGCACTCGATCTGGCCTTCGCGGTGATACCTCACATGCATGGTGCAATTGCTGTTTACGTTTGACGACAGACCGCCGCTTGCGTTCGCCTTAGCGCGAGAGCAGGGGGCGACAGGGGTGCTTTTTTTTTTTTTTTTTTTTTTTTTTCTTTATTATTTTTTTGCTTTTTTAATCTTACTTTTAAACTGTTCCTTTCATATTTTTTTTTTTTAATCATTTTTATTGTTATCTCGGGGAATGTAAATATCCCCTATGAAAGCAATAGGTAGTGACAGGTACTCTTTTTTGAAAAAATTGGGGTCTATTAGATTGGGGTCTCTCTCCTCTGCCCTCAAAGCATCTGACCACACCAAGATCGGTGTGATAAAATGCTTCCCCAATTTCCCAATGGCACTATTTACATCCGGCGAAATCTAAGTCATGAAATGCTCGTAGCTTCCGGTTTCTTAGGCCATAGAGATGTTTGGAGCCACTCTGGTCTCTGATCAGCTCTATGGTCAGCTGGCTGAATCACCGGCTGCATTCTCAGGTTCCCTGTTGAGACAGGAGAGCCAGAGAAAAACACGAAAGACGGTGGGGGGGGGCATTCCCTCCCACGGCTTGTAAAAGCAGTCTAGAGGCTAATTAGCCGCTAGGATTGCTTTTACATGAAAGCCGACCGCTGGCTGAAAAGAATGATACCAAGATGATACCTAAACCTGCAGGCATCATTCTGGTATAACCACTCAAAGTCGTGAATGGCGTACCTGAAGACAAAAAAATGGTTAACAATGGTTAACAATAAAGCACAGTAAACAGTAAAGTATAAATAATTACATACCTGAAAAACAAACATGATAAAACATAATAACAATAACAATAACAATAAAACATTGCAGAATAGAATACAGTAAAAAAAGAGCAGAACAATAGAGAGAGAGAATAGAGAGAGAGAGAACAATAAAACGACAACTATTTTTTTTTATTTTATATATTTATTTTTTTTTACACTTTTTTTGTAACTAACTTTTATAACTGTAACCGGTTCCGGGTTCGGGTCTCTCAAAATGCGATGGCATCTTGGGAGACCCTGTGAAAGTGTGTCCTAGTCTGTGCAATGCTGTACCCTACGCTAATACTCAACTAGTGCATGGTAGCGTTCAAAACATTCACCAATGCAAAGACCAGGATTATCAGGACAGGAGGGACAATAATAGCGGGTGTCACGCCTATATCCGCGCTAGCTGCAGACACAACATCTTTTTTGGGGGGTTCGCTGGGTAGGGGTACTCGGGAGGACATAAAAATGCCTCTCATGCAGCCGACTGCATTTGGTTGGGGATGTGAATGGGGGAAGTACGGGCGCTGCAGAAGCGGTGGGTTCCCAATTAGGATTGGCGAATGCAGCAGGAAGGGCACTATGGGCACGACGGGCCTGTGTTTGTCTTTTTGGTGGCAGCGGGACACTACTTGTGCTTGCCACCTCACCAGCTTGAACTGCACTTATGGGACTCACCACGTCACCAAGTGTTACTGCTGTGCTGGTTTGGTTACGACCGGGGTGTACTAGGCCGCTGGCGCTTGCCAGTTCCCCAAAACGCTACCAAAAAAACTGTTAGCGATCGCAGGGATCAGGCCTGACTCTGCGAACGCTGCAGTTATGCGTTTAGAGTTTTGTAAGTGTCAGTGATCGATCGATACTGCACTTGGGTGGGCTGGGCCGGGCCGAGCGGAGGGGCAAAACGCAGGTGCTAGCAGGTATCTGGGCTGATCCCGCTAACACTGCGTTTTTGGGAACCCTAAACTGCTGGTGACGCTAGTATAGATCTGATCGGATCAGATATTGATCCGATCAGATACTATACCACTAAGGGTGGTGTACGGTGCGTGCGTGGGTGTTAGCGGTACTGGCGCTAACCTGACGCTGCCTGGGGCTGGTGCTTGCCAGTTCACCAAAACGCTACCAAAAAAACTGTTAGCGATCGCAGGGATCAGGCCTGACTCTGTGAACGCTGCAGTTATGCGTTTAGTGATCTGTAAGTGACAGTGATCGATCGATACTGCACTTGGGTGGGCTGGGCCGGGCGGAGGGGCAAAACGCAGGTGCTAGCAGGTATCTGGGCTGATCCCGCTAACACTGCGTTTTTGGGAACCCTAAACTGCTGGGGACGCTAGTATAGATCTGATCGGATCAGATATTGATCCGTTCAGATACTATACCACTAAGGGAGGTGTACGGTGCGTGCGTGGGTGTTAGTGGTACTGGCGCTAACCTGACGCTGCCTGGGGCTGGTGCTTGCCAGTTCACCAAAATGCTACCAAAAAAACTGTTAGCGATCGCAGGGATCAGGCCTGACTCTGCGAACGCTGCAGTTATGCGTTTAGTGTTTTGTAAGTGACAGTGATCGATCGATACTGCACTTGGGAGGGCTGGGCCGGGCGGAGGCGCAAAATGCAGGTGCTAGCAGGTATCTGGGCTGATCCCGCTAACACTGCGTTTTTGGGAACCCTAAACTGCTGGGGACACTAGTATAGATCTGATCGGATCAGATATTGATCCGATCAGATACTATACCACTAAGGGAGGCGCATGCTGCGTGCGTGGGTGTTAGCGGTACTGGCGCTAATCTGACGCTGCCTGGGGCGACGCATATCACCGCCGGGCGATTAGGGGGCTAAACCTTTATTCGGTAATAAACGGCGGGTGCCCTGACACTATAAAAAATAAACAAACTAACCAGCGTCAACCGTAACGGTTATACGGTGATCAGTGGTGAAAGGGTTAACTAGGGGGCAATCAAGGGGTTAAAACATTTATTCGGTAGTATATGGGGGTCCCTGACGCTATAAAACGCTGACGGCGAACCTAAATATTTACCTCACTAACTAGCGGAACCAGCGACACTAATACAGCGATCAGAAAAATGATCGCTTAGTGACACTGGTGATGGGGGGTGATCAAGGGGTTAAAACTTTATTAGGGGGGGTTAGGGGGGTACCCTAGACCTACAGGGGGGTAACAGTAACTGTGCTAACACAGTAACTGTCACAAACTGACACCTAGCAGTAATCAGAAAAAAAAAAAAAAAACTGCTGGTGTCAGTTTGTGACGGGGGGGGATCGGGGGGCGATCGGGGGGGGGATCGGGGTGTAATGTGTGTCTGGCATGTTCTACTGTGTGTGTGTGTGTTGGTGCAGTCACTCACATGTCGTCTCTCCTCGGGCCGGAACGGAAACTACCGACCCGAGGGGAGATGACATCATTTCCTTTGCTGCTGTTTAGCATACAGCAGCAAAGGAGTGTTCCCATTGGCTGGCGGCGATCGCGAGGGGGGGGCCACGAACGGATGGCCTCCCCCTCGTCTCCGATCGCCGGGGGACAAAACGGGACCGCCTCGGGCGGCGGGGGGGGGTCCGATCGGACCCCCCACCCGCGGAAGGCAAATCACGTACCATGTACGTGATTTTGCCTGTCCGTGCCGCTTTGCCGACGTACATCGGCGTGAGGCGGTCGTCAAGTGGTTAAGTAGAACCCACCCTGTCAGCTAGGATATGTATCACTAGTATGTTGCCATGGTGGCGTCAGGAAAACGGAAAATTGTTTCATACTTACCGTAATTTTCCTTTCCTGACGCCAATCCATGGCAGCATACAGACCCACCCTTGTGCGTTTCGATATCTAGCTAATTACGAAGAATGGGGCGGGGCCTAACTGGCCTTTAATCTATGCTATTTTATTGGTCCTGAGGGAGGGGAGAAAGGCGGAGCCTATCACTAGTATGCTGCCATGGATTGGTATCAGGAAAGGAAAATTACGGTAAGTATGAAACAATTTTCAGTTTTTTTGCTAGAAAATTACTTAGAACCCCCAAGCATTATATATTGTTATTTTTCTAACACTCTAGAGAATAAAATGGCAGTCAATGCAATACTTTTTTTTGCACCGTATTTGCGTAGCGGTCTTATAAGCGCACTTTTTTGGAAAAAATTCACTTTTTTGAATAAAAAAATAAGACAACAGTAAAGTTAGCCCAATTTTTTTTTATATTGTGAAATATAATGTTACACCAAGTAAATTGATACCCAATATGTCACGCTTCAAAATTGTGCCCGCCCGTAGAATGGCGTCAAACTTTTACCCTCAAAAATCTCCCTAGAGGAGGTCTAGGGCTAGAATTATTGCTCTCTCTACTGGTCGCGGCGATACCTTACATGTGTGGTTTGACCACCGTTTTCATATGCGGGCGCTACTCACGTTTGCATTCGCTTCTGCGCGCGAGCTATTCGGGACGGGGGGGTTTTAAAAATTTTTTTTTTATTTTTATTATTTATTTTCCATGATTTTATTTATTTTTACACTGTTTTGAAAAAAAAAATTGTGTCACTTTTATTCCTATTACAAGGAATGTAAACATCCCTTGAAATAGAAAAAAGCATGACAGGACCTCTTAAATATGAGATCTGGGGTCAAAAAGACCTCAGATCTCATATTTACACTAAAATGAAAAAAAAAAAAAAAAAGTAATTAAAAAAAATTACACTGAAAAAAAATGTGCCTTTAAGAGGCGTGGGCAGAAGTGACGTTTTGATGTTGCTTCTGCCCAGCAGTGTCATGGAGACGAGTGGGCGCCATCTTAGCCTCACTCATCTCTAGGCACAGAAGGGAGAAAGGCGCGATCGCCTCTGCCGCTACTGACAGCTCTGGTAAGCGGCGGAGGGCACCGGATCGCGGCGGGAGGGGGGCCCTCTCCCGCCACCGATAAAAGTGATCTCGTGGCGAATCCGCTGCAGGGACCACTTTTATCTTAAATCCGACCGCTGCACGAAAACGTGGATACCGGGGTTATGGCAGTTAGCTGCTGCCATAACAACGATATCCGCCGACAAATTTTGGACGTACATCGGCGTGCGGCGGTCGGCAAGTGGTTAAGGAAGGAATAAACAAAACAATCTGAAAAAGGCATTCTGCAATATTAATATCACACATTACATTTGGCCCTATAGTATCTACACAAGACAATTGCACACCAAGCCACTGTTATGCCTCGTACACACGGTCAGATTTTCCAACAATAAATGTTCGATGTGAGCTCGATGTCGGAAATTCTGACCATGTGTAGGCTCCATCGGACATTTTCCGTCGGAATTTCCGACAAACAAAATTTGAGATCTGGATCTCAAATTTTCCGACAACAAAATTCCGATCATGTGTACACAGTTCCGACGCACAAAGTTCCATGCATTCTCGGAATCAAGCAGAAGAGTCACACTGGCTATTGAACTTGATTTTTCTCGGCTCGTCGTATGTGTTGTACGTCACCGCGTTCTTGTGTGACCGTGTGTATGCAAGACAAGTTTGAGCCAACATCCGTCGGAAAAAAAAACATGGATTTTGTTGTCGGAATGTGCGATCGTGTGTACGCAGCATAACAATTTATGAGGTCTGTCAATAGAAATGATGGATGATGCCGAGCTTGTGAAATTCTCTTGTTCTTTTATTGTATTTGTACCACACTTTGTTTTCCATATTACAACCCCCTTACTCTTTGTTTTTATTGTCTACCTTCTCTCTCTTTATTGCTTCGTTATCATAACCATAACATTAGATTGAAAGAAGAAAGTGGGAAATAAAAGAAACAATGGAAAAATGGGGTAAGACTTAATTTCCATTGAAAACATGTCTGCTTCCATCTTTAACAGCTAGGAAATCCTTGGGTTTCTGTTTGGCTTGTAAAGCAGAAAGTCAAGTTTTGCTGGTCCATTTCCAGGTAGCAGCATGTACAAAGGATGGGAGGGGCACACTGCGGGTGATACTTTTTTATTTTAAGGAATACTTCACTAATGCGGAACAAACGTACCAGTTTCAAAAACTGCTGGGAGCAAAAGTTTTTGGCATAAGACATGGATAGTGCCACTTCTCAGAAGGATTTTTCTCACGCTCCTATCAATTATAGTGCTAAAGGCTCCATGTTTTCCACGCTAATGCACCCTACGGAGTCTATAAAACAATCTTCAGTAAATATCTTCATTCCTCTGTGTGCAAATATTAGACGTGCACAACAAAAAAAATTGTTTTGTTTTATTTCTTTACGTTTCAATTGATTCGTAACGATTCGTAATTTCATAAGACGCGAGTTTTCATATTCAAACTCGTTCGTATTTTCGTAACAGATATATTTTCGTTTATATGAAATGATTCGGAATTCGGTTAGTCTAATATTCTTTGATTGGAAATTCGTAATTTTTTTAGATAATTTTCTTTTATTCAGTACACTACTCGTAATTTAGTAATTGTTACTTTTGTGAGATTGGTTTTTTCCTTGATTCGTATTTTCATAGGAAATAAAGAATAATAATCCTATGCTTGTAAAGCGCTGTGTAAACTGTCGGCGCTATATAAATCCTGTTTAATAATACTAATAATATGCTTGCTTTTCTAATAAGTCCTGTACTTACTCCAGTCCACTCCCTCAGGCACAAGACCTGACTCAGTCTCCTCCTCAATTGAATCTAAAAAGATTCAGGAATGCGGTGTGACTCCGACACAAAAGGGATAAACTGATTGGCTAAAGATATTAAGTAAGATGCATCACTCACTGATACACTGCCCATTCGAAAAAACGATTCGAAAACACGAACAAACGAAATTGCGAACAGGCAAAGAAACGAAATTATGAACACACAAATGAAAATATGAAATGTAAATCATTCGTTATAGATGTCATTTTCTTTCTTTTACTGTTTCGGAGTTTCGAATTTTCGTAAGTTTGTCCGTTCGTATTTTTGCGTGTTCGTTGTTTTGCTTATTCTGAATTTTCGTATTTTGGTTCTTTCAGCTATTCGGATGTTCGAATTGATCCCAGTGTACGAATACTAACAAATTTGTACGAAAATCTATTTGTTACGAACCTAATCGCACATGTCTAGCAAATATACTTAACAAATGAAAGAGTCGGCAACTCCAAAAATACTTCTGAATCCTTTATTGATACTTGACATGAGTAAAAGCAAATGGCTAATGCGTTTCAGCAGTAAGCCTTGATCACAGCACCTGTGGTCTTTAATTTGTTTATTTGTCTATATATTGGTGGACGAGAGGAGCCTGAGCACCCCTGTGGTTTCTGTTATCCATTCATCTACTCTACAGCTCCACTGTTCAAATCGATGCAACTGTTTCTTTTCCTGCAAATATACTTAAGCGGTAGTAAACCCAGCCATAAAACAGTTTAATTTCCGGCACGGTCCGGAAATGCAGTACTCCTATTTGTTGTGCTCTCAACCAAACTGTCAAACCATCCAATGGTGGCAGCATCATGGCAGTTGTAGATTAAACAGAGGCAAAGATGGCAGCTTCCTTGGCTGAAAACAACAGGAGGGTTTACTTACACTTTAGTTTTTTTTTTTTTACTTTTGGTTTTTTCACAGGCTCCAAGTCCCAAAGCACTGCTCCCCTGAACTTCCTTATAGGGAAGCGTTCCCTGATTGTGTCACATCAAGGCTGTACTAGGGACAGAGCAGGCTTGTGATTGGAGGAGGAAGGAGCAGGGGGGCAGCTTTAGGCCCTGTGAATGCAGGCAAAAGAAACATGGAGGCATGCGTAGTGCATAAGGAGGGCGAATGTACTCTCGCCTGGTTGGGGTTGAAGTCTCTACAGCAAAACACTTAAAGTGGAGTTCCAACAACAATGAATATTTTTTTTAAAAAAACAATTCATAAGTTTATAACATTGCAATGTAACACTCACTTCTTTTGTTAAATTCATCCCCCGATGTCCGGTTTCATATAAATAATGAAGTTATAAAATTCGTTCCTGACCATTTTCATCTTGCTTGTGGACATGTGAAGCCCACAAGCATACAGTTCCGGGACACGGTGCTGCTGAGCTACCAGCATGCACCGCCCCGTTTTCACGCATGCGCAGTAATGCGCTGTAGCGGCGCTGTAAAGTATACAGGTTGCCATAACAACGGGGTCGGCGTCGGAAGTGCCCGCCCTGTTGTTATGGCAACCTAGCCCTTTGCGCAGCCCACTGACTCCTGGGAAACAATGACACACATCTTCCAGGAGCAGTAGCGAGCGGAGGCACCGAGGGAAGTGACGTCAGGAGCCCAGGCGCTGAAGGAGGCAGATTTCGAGGGACCACATAAAAACAGGCATAAAAAGGTAGGTAAAAAAAAAAAATTCTACAAATGTTTTTTTTTTTTATTTATTTCATGGACATTAATGTAATTTTTTTTTTTTTTTGGGTGGAATCCACTTTAAAGTTGAATGAGACACTTCACCCCAAACTAGGTGAGAGAACATTTTCAATTGGGAAAGAAGAGAAACCAGAATGCTGAAAAGCTGGCCATACACTGATTGAAATGTAGCGAGTTCAGCAGGAACAGGCCAAGTTTCGATCATTATGTGGGTCTGTCTCCGCTTGACAGAAGATGATCTGATTCAGTCAGATTCCACCATTTCTTGGTTCACCTTTATAGCAACATGTGTCACTTGCCCACTCGTTGAGCAATGCTCTTTAATGTCATGATAATCTGTCGCTTACCAAAGAGTAGTCTGTGGAGTAGACCTGTGTATGACGAAAAAATTTGTTTTGATTAGTTAATCTAGTTATTTTTTTTAGTTAAATTCGGTTGATTTGTTCAATTCGCATATGGAATTTTCTCATTTTCTTCTAATTTAAATTTCTTTTTTTAATTCGAAACGTTCAAACCGATAAATTTTCAAATTGGTCGAAGCGAAAATGTTAAAATGTTTTCAATTCGAATGCAGAAAAGTGATCAAACAAAAGAAAAATCTTCATCAAGTGATTACAATGACTCTTTATATGACCTTTGGCTTAACAAAAACAGCATTATTTCGAAATGGTGCTCTAATAACACACACAATCTTTCATTTCAGCAACATGTGTAGTTAGAATTCGACTGGAGTTCAAATTCGATTCAAATTTCAGTCCGAGCTTCCGAAATTCGGATGAATTTCGTTACGTTATTCGTAAATTTTGTTTATATTGTACTTTGGGTATTCGGCTATATCCGAATGTCCGAATAACGAAAAATTTGTCCGAATATTAATTCAGAACGAAACGAACCGCACATGTCTACTGTGGAGGTAGAGGGGTGACACAGCAAATTGCACATCTGAATCACCTGCTCTTCCTGTGCCCCACCTCACCCCGCCTCAGCTTATAATCACTTGCTGACCAAGCCTTTTCTGGAACTTTTTGTTTACAAATTTAAATTAGCATTTTTTGCTAGAAAATTACTTAGCCCCCCAACAATATATATATATATTTTTTAGCAGAGACCCTAGAGAATAAAATGGCGATTTATGCAATATTTTATGCCACAATGTATTCGCCCAGCGGTCGTTCATATGCAATTTTTGGGGGAACACATACATTTTAATGAATTTATAAAAAACAAAACACTAACGTTAGCCCGATTTTTTTGTACAATGTAAAATATGATGTTACGCTGAGTAAATAAATGCCTAAAAAGTCATGCTTTAAAATTGCGCATGCTCATGGAATGGCGACAAACTACTGTACTGAAAAATGTCCATAGGCTACGCTTTAACATTTTTCACAGGTTACCGCTTAGAGTTACAGAGGAGGTCTAGTGCTAGAATCTTTTTTTCCTCCAGATGAAGCTACAAGGATGGTGGCGTAACGTGGCGTAACGTGTAGAGGTGGAGCCTGGTGGGGGGAGTACTTATGCAATATGTGAGATCTGCTGGATTTTATTACATGCTATGCTTTTACTTAATAAATGTGAGTGGCACTTTGTATATTGGCATTTGCACTTTATTATGAACTGTTTTTCTTTTTAGTTATTTATTGATATATGTGGCTAATGCGTTTCGGCAGTAAGTTATTAAGTAAGCATCACATAATTATTATTTACATAGTGCTAGAATAGATACCTCACATGTGTGGTTTGAAACCCGTTTACATATGCAGGTACGACTTGCGTATGAGTTCACTTCTGCCGGCGAGCACAGAGGGACAAGGGCACTTAAAAAGAGTTGTTACTATTATTTATTTTAGTTTTTTTTTTATGTTTACACTGTCCCTTTATTTTTTTGTATTACTTGTATTCCTATTACAAGGAATGTAAACATCCCTTGTAATATAAATATAAATAAGCATGACATTGAGATATCTGGCGTCAAAAAGACCTAACAGCGGGAGTGGTTGAGTAGTTTATCAAAGGACAACCGGGCAGGTTTGACAGCACTCTGCCTGCAAAATGCTGTGTGTTGTCAGCCCACAGCAGGACTTAGGAGATGAATGCATTTTTGGCAGGTCAACAAGTATTTTTTGTACTTGCATTATTCTTTAACCACTTCAATACAGGGCACTTTCCTCCAATGACACGGCCAAGAGCTGGCCGTGGATCACTTCACCTTTACCAAAGGCCCTCACTGACCATCCTACCCTAGGCAGCACACTGTCGGTAGCCAGGGACGCCTTCCGACACTCCTCAGTGGCACCACTACCCGCCCTTATGGTGCCGATACTGGGAAACCCAGAATTTACACCTGGCCTTCGGGAACCCTCAGTTCCGGAGGTTGGTTGCGGGCGGACAGCTCCATCTCTGTGACTTTGTGGGTCCTGATGGCCAACTTTCCCCTTCTTCTGGGGTGGCTGCTGCAGACCCTCCATTGGATTTCTGGAGTTGTCTCCAGCTCCGTAAACTTTCTTTGTGGGTATCTGCGGACCCCTGGCATATCTCAACACCTGGAGCTGGAACACATTTGTCACTGGGGGGAGCAAATTCGCCACAGTCTTTCAGTGATCTATGCCTCTTTGATTCGCCTGATGGAAGGGGTTGTTCCACCCTTTCTTTCCAAATGGGAGGCAGACCTAGGCATCCAATTCAATGACCCTCAGAAGGAGAAGATCCTTAATTTTGCCCAAAAATCCTCCATAGCCACTAGAGTTCAGGAGACCTGTTACAGACCAGATAGTACAGAGTGCCTACCGTTCTACAATGGTTTTTCCCTCAGGTCCCCAGCTTATGTTGGCGGTGTGGCAATGCTGAGAGAAAGATGCTCCACATCTTCTGGGATTGTCCCAAGCTTCAGCCCTTTTGGCACAAGGTGATCTGCATGATCAAACACCTGATGAATGTTGATCTAGAGGGGAAACCTGCGGCTTGCCTGCTTCATCTCTCAAAGAGATCGATTAAGAAATACAAGGCCTCCCTTACAATCCAGTTGTTCACTGCGGCCAAGGCATGCATCCCCCTCTGTTGAAAATCAGAGAACCCCCTTTTATATCCCTGAAGATATGGAGGATCTCACCTTGCACCACCGGGAGGAGACCTTTTTGTATACACAGATGCCTATCTTCAGGAGATGGTGCAATCAGACTGACCTTCCGAAACTAGTCCTATTTCCTGGGCGAGAGGCCCTACCTGTAAACTCTTGCTTCCCCTTCTTTTGTACTCGGGGGACACCTTTCCAGGTATCCTTGGCTCGGTAATGGGCTATATCATACGGACATAGTGCGATCCTTGCTTGCATCACACTCCCCTCATGGTCTCATTCCTGGGCTAAGTGGGCCATCGGGTTGCAATGTCTCCCGATATATTGTTAAAGTTCTATTTTATTTCACTTTATTTTAGTATGCTGATTTGCTATTAATGATTCTATGTCTTGAGTCTCCCATATAGTTACCTGTTGGTCTTCTCAGCTCTGCACACGGATAATTACCTCCAATACCATAATGTTTTTGCCACTTGATTCTGTTATCTGTTACTTGTGCATACCTTGACTGTTTAATGCAGATTTCTTTGAAAAATAAAAGAATTACAAAAAAAATACAGGGCACTTTCTCCCCTTCCTGCCCAGGACAACTTTTAGCTTTCAGTGCTGTCACACTTTGAATGACAATTTCGCGGTCATGCAACACTGTACCCAAACTAAATTTTTTATAATTTTCTTCCCACAAATAGAGCTTTCTCATGGTGGTATTTGATCACCACTGGGGTTTTATTTTTTTTTTGCTAAACAAACTAAAAAAGACCGACATTTTTGTTTCTGTTATAAAATTTTGTTTTCTCATCAATTCTCAATGTAGAATTGATGGGCACTGATATACAGCACTGATGGGTACTGATAGGCGGCACTGATATGCAGCACTGATGGGAAATGTGGCTGTTAGATAAATGTAGCAATTTAGATGAAATAAATCCATCTATTTTCTGTTACATTTGTTACATTCATCTATCTAATTTTTGCTCAATGTCAACCCCAGACTGAGTGTCAGCTCTTTGGCGTATATTAAATTACAGTCAAATTTTAATGTACAGTACATTTTTTTTAAATCAAGTTCACAAATGGCCTTTAATAAATACAAGATGATATTGCCGACCCTGTGCTTATAGTCCTGGTGGATTTTAAGTTGGATTGCATGTACGTCTACTCTGGTGTTTTTTGGTGTTGGGCGGTATTATTGCGGCCCAATGCTGACTCTGAGTATGCACAGGCTATCATTCATCCTTATTACAGATCATGTCAAGTTTGTTTCAGAACAAGGCTTGAGCCTTGCTTCTGGCATCTGATTGTGAGGTTTGGCTTGATGCATGGTCTAGTGTAGCTTCCTGATCTAAATACACGCGGTAACGTCATTTCCGCTGCTTTCTGAAGTCATTTTCTCTTAGAATGAGGCTTGAACAGCATCCCCCTAAATCCATTGTATTTTGGAACAAAGCTTGGACCGCACGGTTCCGCGCCATTTTGGCTACGACCGGAAGTAGACATTGATACATCTAAGTACCAGGGAGCTGCATCTAGCGCCGTTTTGGGATCTCAATACAAGCGGTGACGTCATTTCTGACGTTTTCTGAAATTATTGTCTTTCAGAATGAGGCTTGAACCACACGCCTCTGAAGCCATTATACTTTAGAATGTGGCTTGAACCACATGCTCCTGTGCCATTTTGGCTATGACTGGAAGTAAGCACTGACACATCCAATTACCAGGGAGCTGTATCTCACTATGAGGTATGTATTACTGTATGAAAACACAGTGGCTGCAGTGGACAATCACCCCAGATGATGTCTTATTAGACGAAATGCGTCGGCACAGGCTCTGCTGATGCCACTGCGTCGCAAACCATATTTTATATCAAGAGCTTTTTTATCTTCACAAATGTGAGCGTTCCTTTTTACATAATAAATACCTTTTTACTGAAATGGAATTACACTATGAGGTCTCTCTCCTTGTCAGGTGCTGGTATGGAGATCGAGATGCTGAGAGGGCTCCCCTTGCAGCTAAGTGCAGTGCGCCCCTGGAGTTGGGAACAGGGAGTGCGGTGCCCAAAGAAGCAAGGTTGGCCGTGTGCTTGTTTGCGGTCAGATGAGCTTGGCCACTGTGGGATGACTGGAGCAGGCAGAGCTAAACTTGCTGTGTTCTGGTAAATGGAGAAACCTGGAGCCAGGCCAGAGGTCATACAAGGATAAGTCAGTCCAGAGCATAAACAGGGGCAGGCCAAGGTCATACATGGAAGACAGGAATAAGCAGAGTACAGGTACAAGCCGAAGGTCAAGCCGGGTGATCAGGAAACAGAGGCAGGGTTCAGAAGCAGGCCAAGGGTCAAACCGGGAGATCAAGGAGCGAGGTCAAGGCAAGCTAGGTCACAACGGGTAATCACAATCAGGAAGCAAATTCAAGGCACACAGGGAAGCCGAGGAGATAATCCAGCAATGTCCTGTAGTCACAGGTTGGCTTAAATAGGGCCATTGGCGCCAGCGTCTGTACTGCCACTTGCGTGCCGTCGCGTGTGTTTGTGCTGATGCGTGCCGGCGTGTGCCAGTGCGCTCTGATGCACATCTTGGAACCCTCTGTGAGCGTCCATGTAGGTTTTGGGCAACATTGCCAGTTCTGTGACGGCCATGTCCCTGACACTCCTCCTCTTCCTATAAACCACACTATACGGGAGAGATCACTCTTCTGGCCCCTGGTCATTACCCCTTCGGAGGGTTATTCATTAGAAGTATTGTTGTGAAGGACCACAGGAGTTTATATCCCCAATCGGAGGTAGTGTATGTTGATGCTGGTTCCCCTTGGTGTATTACACCACAAGCTTGATTGACTCATTAGGCGTATGCCTGTTTGGGTTCAATCCTTCCGGTAAGCCTTATACCTATTGGTGGTGGATCGTCTATTGGCAAATCTTGTCTACACAAATTTTATATTTCAAGTCACCATGTCACCATGTTGATTGATCTATGGACTTTGAATCATTTCATTTTCTGGATTTTAGCTTTGTTTCCTATTTTTCACATGATGTTTTTGTCACATGTTTTTTATATGTTAGAGATACGTCAATTTAATACCTACATTGAATGTTAGGTGTTCTCATGTTCTCTCAACAACTTATATGAGCACTGTTTTATATTTTGTTATAGTGTACATTCATTTTTGTATACACTTAATGTTAATTTTCTCTTATTCAAGGTGTTCACCTACAATGTGCACCTTGTCTAAATACTCTGTCTTGGTTCACTTTAAAGACAGCATATTAGCGCTGCACATTTCACTCACCTATTTTTTACTGTGCCGGCTGCTACCTTACAACTCAAAGAGACAGCGCGGTATATCCGTTTTAATTATAAACTTCCATGTATTGAAATATTTGGGAGGCTTGTATTTTCACATCTTAAGGCAAGCATTCCTGTTGATCTGGATAAGTATCGGTTTGTCTATTGTGCAAACAGATCCACAGGTGATGCAATTTCTATTGTTTTGCATACTGCCTTGACTCACCCTGAGCACTCAACACATACACTATATTACAAAAAGTATTGTAATGCCTGCCTTTACACACACATGAATTTTAATGGCATCCCAGTCTTAGTCCGTAGGGTTCAATATGTTTGACCATTCTTCCAGAAGCGCATTTGTGAGGTCAGGCACTGAGGTGAACAAGAAGGTCTGGCTCGCAGTGTATTTAGAGGAGAATGACATTGTCACTGTATGCTGGAGCTCTGTCAGAGTGACCATAGGGCTCTTGGTCACCTCCCCAACTGAGGCCCCTCTCCCCCAATCGCTCAGTTTGGACGGGCGGCCCACTCTAGGAAGAGTCCTGGTGGTTCCAAACTTCCAAGCAGCTGGTGACTCACAGGCAGTGTCCCTGAGACCTCCCTCTTCCTTCTGGAGGATTATAGAAGGAGAGGAGGAGAGGAGAGGTAGAGCTGCCTGGAGTGTTCTAAGGAGCCCTGACCAATCCCCAACCTGGATTGATAGGGGGCAGGCCTTCTTAACCACTTTAAGACTGGCCTCTTTTTTAGATGTGGTGTTTACAAGTTAGAAAAAAAATGTATATTTTTTTTAACATCCTAGAGAATAAAATGGCGGTTGTTGCAATACTTTTTGTCACACCGTATTTGCGCAGCGGTCTTACAAGCGCACTTTTTTTTAAAAAAAATACACTTTTTTGAATTAAAAAATAAGACAACAGTAAAGTTAGCCCAATTTTTTTATATACTGTGAAAGATAATGTTATGCCGAATAAACTGATACCCAACATGTCACGCTTCAGAATTGCGCCCGCTCGTGGAATGGCGACAAACTTTTACCCTTAAAAATTTCCATAGGCGACATTTAAAAAATTCTACCGGTTGTATGTTTTGCACTACAGAGGAGGTCTAAGGCTAGAATTAATGCTCTCGCTCTATCAATCGCAGCAATATCTCACTTGTGTGGTTTGAACACTGTTTTCATATGCGGGCGCTACTCACGTATGCGTTCACTTCTCCACGTGAGCTCGGCAGGACGGGACGCGTTTAAAAAATTTTTTCTTATTTATTTTACCTTTTATTTTTTATTTTTACACTGTTTTTTAAAAAAAAATTGTGTCACTTTTATTCCTATTACAAGGAGCGTAAACATCCCTTGTAATAGAAAAAAAGCATGACAGGGCCTCTTAAATATGAGATCTGGGGTCAAAAAGACCTCGGATCTCATATTTATACTAAAATGCAATAACAAAAAATAAATAAATTCTGTCATTTAAAAAAATAAAAAAAATAAAATGGCTCTTTTTTGGGCGGAAGTGACATTTTGACGCCGCTTCCGCCCTGCAGTGTCATGGAGACGGGTGGGGGCCATCTTCCCCTCACTCAGGATGGCTGACAGGGTCTGAAGAGGGCTGACTGGGAGCAGTAGTCCACCAGTAGGACAGCTAGCACTAAAGACTTTTCATTTCTTGCTACACTATAGGAGCCCGCGGTCCCTGCCTGTAAAAGGCAATTGCTAAGGCCTGGCTGTGCCAGTGTCAGGCCTAACTTTAAATGTGCTCCTGTGAGATAAAGAGTTGTGCAGAAGGAAGGAAGAGGAATAGTCTGCCAGCAAGGAAAGTACTGGAGGAGACTGAAGTCGTAACTTGTACGGAGAAGTGTATATAGTTGTCTCAATTGATTGATATACAATCTGTCAATTAAATGAATCTGTAAAATTGACTGATGTACAATTCACCGGGCATCCCATATTTCCCTTACCCCATCCAAGTTAACCTCTTCCCGCCCAAGGTACGTCATATGACGTCCTTGATTTTGAGTGGGTATATCTGAATGATGCCTGCAGCCACAGGCATCATTCAGATATCGTCTTTTTCAGACAGCGATTCCCTACACCATGATGCCCTGTACACACAATCGGACATTGATCAGACATTCCGACAACAAAATCCTAGGATTTTTTCCGACGGATGTTGGCTCAAACTTGTCTTGCATACACACGGTCACACAAAGTTGTCGGAAAATGCGATCGTTCTGAACGCGGTGACGTAAAACACGTACGTCGGGACTATAAATGGGGCAGTAGCCAATAGCTTTCGTCTCTTAATTTATTCTGAGCAGGCGTGGCACTTTGTGCGTCGGATTTGTGTACACATGATCGGAATTTCCGACAACGGATTTTGTTGTCGGAAAATTTTATAGCAAGCTCTCAAACTTTGTGTCGGAAATTCCGATGGAGAATGTGTGATGGAGCCCACACATGGTCGGAATTTCCAACAACAAGGTCCTAGTGCACCGTGTGTACAGGGCATAAGAATGATCATAGCGGCTGTTCCACCGCTTGATCGTTCTTACGGGCAGCGAGAGGGGACGCCCCCCCATCACGCCGCCCTCCGGTGCTTCTACCGACTCACCGCTTCCATCGGTGAGTCGAGAGACAGGATCCGCCGGCCCCGGGATGGTGATCATAGAGATTTCTAGTGGACTAGATGGTCGCCGGAGTCTCTATGATCGCTTGGAAGCCATGCGCAATGTTATGATGTCACGCCCAGCCTCTGCATTCAAACAAATGGCACCGCCTCGGCTGGGAGGCCGAGATCATTTATTTTTATTTTTTTATTTCAGGCTTCCCAGCCTAAAGGTGAGATGTGGGGTCTTACTGACCCCATATCTCACTGTAAAGCGGGCCGATAATGCCATATTCCTATTACAAGGGATGTTTACATTTTTTTAAAAAAAACGTGCCAAACTAAAAAAAAAAAAGTAAAATTAACAATAAAAAAAATAATAATTTAAAGCGCCCCTGTCCCCGTGTGCTCGTAAGCAGAAGCGAACACATACGTAAGTCCCGCCCACATATGAAAACGGTGTTCAAACCACACATGTGAGGTATCGCCGCAAACTTTAGAGCGAGAGCAATAATTCTAGCCCTAGACCTCCTCTGTAACTCAAAACATGTAACCAGTAAAAAAAGTTAAAGCGTCGCCTATGGGGATATTTAAGTACCATTCTACGAGCGTGTTCAATTTTGAAACGTGACATGTTAGGTATCTATTTACTCGGCGTAACTTCATCTTTCACATTATGCAAAAAAATTGGGCTAACTTTAATGTTTGGTTTTTTTTTAAAGCATGAAACTGTTTTTTTTCCAAAAAAAACGTGTTGGAAAAATTGCTGTGCAAATACCGCGTGAGATAAAAAGTTGCAACGACCGCCATTGTATTCTCTAGGGCCTTTGCTAAAAAAAAACATATATAATGTTTGGGGGTTCTATGCAATTTATTAGCAAAATAATGATGAATTTTACATGTAGGAGAGAAATGTCAGAATTGGCCTGGATGGGAAGTGGTTTAATTCCCTCAATAAAATAAATAAAAACAAGCACATGGACTGTTTTCTGCCTGAGAGTGACTGAGGAGTGAATGGCGGGCTGGGCAAGGTGACAGGTGGGCCACATCACTTAGCAGCCCCTACGCGTTTACCGCTGCAGTATATTGTCTTTTTATTTAGTAGTATAGTATTATTATCTTATTAACTTATGCATGTATGTATTATTTTTCTCCTGACTTTTTAATATAAGTGGTCTGGTTGAGCAAAGGTAAGTAAAATTAGAGGAGTTTGTAATAAGTATAATCACTGATATATAACCATGACTGATAGATTGCTGACTTCCCGACTGCCATGACCGTACCCAACTCCCACCTTATAAATAAGACACAACCACTTTAGAATGGATTTAAATGGCCATAGCAGCCTTTTATTAACAAACACATTTTAACCGATACATCTTTTATTACATTCCATGAAAGCAAAACTTTACCCTACTAATGTACAATGACTGACTCTTTTAAGTCCAGGTATTTTGGAGGCAAGCATGGTCTATTGACTCGACTGTATCAAGCACCAGTTCCATACCACAGCTCCCAGCCACAACTACACCGAATCTGGGACAATTAGTTACCACATTACCACCTGGTACAGCCTTACTGACGTCACTTATTTGGGAAGGTACCCATACCAAAGATGGACCCCACCCATCGTTCTCCACAGACAATTTTGACCATGCCCACCTTCAAAACCCTGAGACCCCTGCACACTGCTATGACTCTGTCAGACCCCTAAGCCAAATACCCTGCAAATAGCGTACCCCACCTTTCGCCAAACGTCAACGGGGGGGGGGTTTGGGACCCAAAACGAAGGGTGACCAACCAACAGTAACATATATGGGAGGGAGGGGAACGTTTCTCCTTGTCTGTCCTGCTCCAACTGACCCTCAGTCAAACCCACTTCTGCCTAAACTATTATTGACCACACCCTACCACACCTTGCTCCCCTCCAATCAGTAGACATGTGCACCGTCAATAAATTAGTTTTGTTTCGTTCCGTTTCATTTCGTATTAGAATTAATTCGTATTTCGTAATTTGTGTCCGAAATTTCATACGAAATACGAATTCGTTAGGTTCGTTAACTTTTCGTAACAATTACGAATGTTCGTTTTGATGAATTTATCATTATGAGGGGCTCCCACCATCCCTGTGCTGTGCTGGCTTCCTGGGCTTTTAACCTTTAGGTTCGTTAACTTTTCGTAACAATTACAAATGTTCGTTAGGAATTTGGATCCGAAATATGTAAACGAAATTTCGTAAGCATAGCATTTGGTATTTCGGATCCTCCTGAATGTACGAATTTACGGAAGTTCGTACGGATTTTCGATTCGTACGAAACTAATCGCACATGTCTACCAATCAGGTAGGCCTTCCTACTCAGTTAAAACCCCCTTTGCTATTCTGCCTAACTACAGCCTATGCTGCAAACATAGTCATGTAGGCCCTCCTCTTAAAGCGGGGGTCCACCTATATATCGTTTTTTTTTTTTTTTAGTTCATTCACAAACTTTTCTTCTCAGCATTACATACTCACATATTGTGTGTAATATGTCCCCCTGTGTCAGATTTCGTCGGAAAGAATAACTTATATTATTTACTGCAGGCGGTTTCCATCTTCATTGTGGGCATTTGAAGCCCACAAGCATTTATTTCCTGGATGTGGTGAATGCTGTGCTCCCAGCATTCACCGCTCGTTCCCGCACATGCTCAGTGTCATCCTGGGAAGCCTGAGTCTGGGAGAGGCTAGAAACACGCCTACTCCCACGGGAGGAGAACCAGGAAGTGCAAAGAAGAATAGAAAAATAAAAGGTAATTACAGGGATTTAAATTTTTTTAAACAGCATGTCAGCATCTAGGCAAGGAAGAGAATACATACAGATATTGTTCAAAATTTGGGTGGAACCCCGCTTTAAGGCTGGGCATCCCGTTCCAGGCCTGTTCTATCCTGCAGCTGCAGATAAAGAATGACCTTTAGTACTCACCTTTACAAATTCTACTTTTATACAACTAATATCTCAATGGTGTGTGATATAGTATTTAGAGGTATCAGTAGCAGAATGCCCTTTTGATCTGTGGCCCTGGGCCTGTCAAAATTTGTTTAGAAGGACAGATATAAATTTTTCTTTTTTTGGAATAAAGACAAATGACATTCTACATACGCAATGCCTTGATTCGGCTTCATTGAACTCCTCGCTTACCGCCTGAAAAGATATATGTCTTCCTATTTAGCTGTTCAGCAAAATACAGTATGTGTAAAATGGCAAATATTCTTTTTTCTTTTCTTTTTGAATAGAGACACAAGTCATTCTGCATATGTACTTCTCTGATTCGGCTTTACTGAACTTCTCACCTGTGCTTCAAATATGTGTCTGCTTTTTTTTGAGTTATTTGACATAGGAATTTAGTAAAAAGAAAAAAAATAGCTTTAAACATTTAGCTTTCCAATTATTGTCTATGACATTGGTGTTCACAGCCTATTGCATTAGGTTGTGCACCCCAGAGCACAAACACAAATGCGTGTATATGAGCAGAGCAGGGGACGGTGTCAGTAGAGCAGAGATTGGTGTCAGGAGTTTTTTTATTTTAATTATATTTTACCATATTATTTTTTATACTTTTTGATTTTTTGATTTTTTTTTTTTTTAGCAGCCCTGTTGGTGGGCTTTGGTGAAATATCAAGAGTCTAAACAGACCCCGGATGTCTCACTTTTGAGACAGAGAAAAGGACTTTGGGCAATGATTCCCCAGAATGAACACAGGAGCGACCAGTACAGATCACTCACTCACCCTTCCTCCCGCTCTCCATCCTGAAACATCCCCCGCAGCATCCGTCTTGAGTTGTGCAGGGATAAGGCTGTTTTTGGTCCTAATGCTTCATTTCTTCTAAGGTGGTTTCTTCCTTTTACAATAATCGGGATATTGTTCTACCAGTTGTTGTTTTGCTCCCAAACATCCTGACAAGATTTCCCTCCGTTGTCTGGATGTGGTATGTGCTGTTTGAGTTTTTATTAGCTACAGCGTCTTTACAACCTCCATACCCTCTGGTTGTTTGTTCCTGAAGGCCCCCTAGGGAGACAGCCTGTTTCAGTATCGCTAGGTGGAATCATTCAAGCTCATGACCTTAAGGGCAAAGTTGCCCTTTTTCCTGTCATGGCCGGACAGAAATATGTTCCACATATTTGCAACTCTGCCACCTGGTTTTCTACTTTCATTACATTTTTACCAAGTGGATGTTCAATCCTCAGCCGATGGGTTTGGTCATAAGGTTTTTCAGGTTTTTTTTTTTGTTTTGTTTTTTGTGGGCCTGTTAGCTTTTTATTTGCTCTGTTGCCCTCACCTCAGTTGGAATGCTTTTGGATGTCACAATGTACCTGACTACTCATCCTGTGTCTTCTAATGTATAATTAAGAAAATAAAAGAATTTTTGACTTACAGTAAAAAACTTTTTTTTGGAGTACAAACAGAGACACTGGTCCCTTCCCTTCAATCGTATGATCCACTACTACTTTTGCTTGCTAACGAAACTGAGTCCTAGAACCCTATAACAGCCAATTTAGTTGGACTGCTCTGCCTATTAAAGGAATAGGAAAATATTCTTCTGACAGGATCAACAGACATTAATGCCGCGTACACACGGTCGGACTTTTCGTCTACAAAAGTCCAACGGACGCTGACGGACTAAAGCTGGCTGGTAATCCGATCGTGTGTGGGCTTCTCCGGACTTTCAACATACTTTTTTAGCCTCAAATCCGACGTACTTTAGATTTGAAACATGCTTCAAATCTTTACTTCGTAACTACGACGGACCCCGAAATCCGCTCGTCTGTGTGCTAGTCCGACGGACAAAAAGCCACGCTAGGGCACCTATTGGCTACTGGCTATGAACTTCCTTATTTTAGTCCGGTGTACGTCATCACGTAAGAATTCGATGGACTTTTGTGTGATCGTGTGTAGGCAAGTCTGTTCGTTAGAAAGTCCGCCGCAAGTCCGTCGAAAGTCCGCCGAAAGTCTGCCGGAAGTCTGTCGGACAGGCTGTCTGACTTTTGTAGACGAAAAGTCCGACCGTGTGTACGCGGCATAAAACTATTACAGAGGAAACAGTTTTTTTAATGCTATTAACAGCATCATATGTCCTTTTTTTATTTTTAAAAAATTCATTTTTGGGCTTTATGAAAAAAAAGTGTTTAAAAGAAAAGTAATAAATAAATATTGGCATTGTATACAGAGTGGTTATTCACATGAAAAGCCAAGCTGGACACAGCCAGGATGTTTTCAGTATATATGGTATAAGACGGAATCTTTCCTACTGGGTAATACTGCAATGAATGTGTGTGTGTGTATGTGTATGTATGTATAAATACAGTATCACAAAAGTGAGTACACCCCTGATATTTTTGTAAATATTTTATGATATCTTTTCATGTGACAACACTGAACAAATGACACTTTGCTACAATGTAAAGTAGTGAGTGTACAGCTTGTATAAAAGTGTAAATTTGCTGTCCCCTCAAAATAACTGAGCACACAGCCATTAATGTCTAAACCACTGGCAACAAAAGTGAGTACACCCCTAAGTGAAAATGTCCAAACTGGGCCCAAAGTGTCACTATTTTGTGTGGCCACCATTATTTTCCAGCACTGCCTTAACCCTCTTGGGCATGGAGTTCACCAGAGCTTCACAGGTTGCCACTGGAGTCCTCTTCCACTCCTCCATGACGACAATCCCGGAGCTGGTAGATGTTGGAGACCTTGCACTCCTTCACCTTCCTTTTGAGGATGCCCCACAGATGCTCAATAGGGTTTAGGTCTGGAAACATGCTTGGCCAGTCCATTACCTTTACCCTCAGCTTCTTTAGCAAGGCAGTGGTCGTCTTGGAGGTGTGTTTGGGGTCGTTATCATGTTGGAATACTGCCCTGCGGCCCAGTCTCTGAAGGGAGGGGATCATGCTCTGCTTCAGTATGTCACAGCATATGTTGGCATTCATGGTTCCCTCAATGAACTGTAGTTCCCCAGTGCCGGCAGCACTCATGCAGCTCCAGACCATGACGCTCCCACCACCATTCTTGACTGTAGGCAAGACACACTTGTCTTTGTACTCCTCACCTGGTTGCCACCACACACGCTTGACACCATCTGAGCCAAATAAGTTTATCTTGGTCTCATCAGACCACAGGACATGCTTCCAGTAATCCATGTCCTTAGTCTGCTTGTCTTCAGCAATCTATTTGGAGGCTTTCTTGTGCATCATCTTTAGAAGAGGCTTCCTTCTGGGACGACAACCATGCAGACCAATTTGATGCCGTGTGCAGCGTATGGTCTGAGCAATGACAGCCTGACCACCCCCCCGCCCTCCCTTTCAACCTCTGCAGCAATGCTGGCAGCACTCATCTGTCTATTTCCCAAAGACAATCTCTGGATATGACGCTGAGCACGTGCCCTCAACTTCTTTGGTCGACCAACCACGGTGAGGCCTGTTCTGAGTGGAATCTGTCCTGTTAAAATGCTGTATGTTCTTAGCCACTGTGCTGCAGCTCAGTTGCAGGGTCTTGGCAATCTTCTTATAGCCTAGGCCATCTTTATGTAGAGCAACAATTATTTTTTTTCAGATCCTCAGAGAGTTCTTTGCCATGAGGTGCCATGTTGAACTTCCAGTGACCAGTATGAGAGAGTGAGAGCGATAACACCAAATTTAACACACCTGTTCCCCATTCACACCTGAGACCTTGTAACACTAACGAGTCACGTGACACCGGGGAGGGAAAATGGCTAATTGGGCCCAATTTGGACATTTTCACTTAGGGGTGTACTCACTTTTGTTGCCAGCGGTTTAGACATTAATGGCTGTGTGTTGAGTATTTTTGAGGGGACAGAAAATTTACACTGTTATACAAGCTGTACACTCACTACTTTACATTGTAGCAAAGTGTCATTTCTTCAGTGTTGTCACATGAAAAGATGGAATAAAATATTTACAAAAATGTGAGGGGTGTACTCACTTTTGTGAGATACTGTATGTGTGTATATACAGTGGATATAAAAAGTCTACACACCCCTGGTAAAATGTCAGGTTTCTGTGATGAAAAAAAATGAGACAAAGATAAATCATTTCAAAACTTTTTCCACCTTTAATGTGACCTACAATATAAACTGTAGAACTCAATTGAAAAACAAAAGCCATGGTCCACAGAGAGCTTCCAAAGCATCAGAGGGATCTCATTGTTAAAAGGTATCAGTCAGGAGAAGGGTACAAAAGAATGTCCAAGGCATTAGATATACCATGGAACATAGTGAAGACAGTCATCATCAAGTGGAGAAAATTTGGTACAACAGTAACATTACCAAGAACTGGACGTCCCTCCAAAATTGATGAAAAGAGGAGAATACTGGTCAGGGAGGCTGCCAAGAGGCCTACAGCAACATTTAGCCGAGGTTCACACTGACAGCGGGAATGAAATCGTACGAGTTCAGCTGAACTCGCATGATTTCATTCCCACATGTCAGTCCTGACAATCCCGGGACAATTTCAGAGGAAATTCAATGGAAATCGCACCCTGAAGTCGCCAAAAGTAGTACATAAACTACTTTTGGGAATCGGTGTGGCACCGCAACTGTGGCGTCGCACCCATTCGGATGGTGCCATTGCCGGCAATTGCCACCTATTTGGCGTGCGATTTGGCATGTCAAATTGCTCCAATGTGAACCAGGGTTAAAGGAGCTTCAGGAATATCTGGCAAGTACTGGCTGTGTGGTACATGTGACAACAATCTCCTGTATTATTCATATGTTTGGGCTATGGGGTAGAGTGGCAAGATGGAAGCCTTTTCTCACGAAGAAAAACATCCAAGCCTGACCAAATTTTGCAAAAACACATCTGAAGTCTCCCAAAAGCATGTGGGAAAATGTGTTATGGTCTGATGAAACCAAGGTTGACTTTCTTGGCCATAATTCCAAAAGATATGTTTGGCGCAAAAACAACACTGCATATCACCAAAAGAACACCGTACCTACCGTGAAGCGTGGTGGTGGCAGCATCATACTTTGAGGCTGTTTTTCTTTAGCTGGAGCATGGGCCTTAGTCAAGGTAGAGGAAATTATGAACAGTTCCAATACCATATTGGCACAAAACCTTCAGGCTTCTGCTAAAAAGCTTAACATCAAGAGAAACTTTACCTTTCAGCCTGACAACCTAAAGCACACATCTAAATCAACAAAGGAATGTCTTCACCAGAAGAAGATTAAAGTTTTGGAATGGCCCAGCCAGAGCCCAGACCTGAATCCCTTTGAAAATCTGTGGGTTGATCTGATGAGGGCTGTGGACAGGAGATGCCCTCACAATCTAACAGATTTGGAGTGTTTTTGCAAAGAAGAGTGAGCAAATATTGCCAAATCAAGATGTGCCATGCTGATAGTGCTGCAATAAAATCAAAAGTTGCTTCATCAAAATATTAGTTTAAGGGTGTGCACACTTATGCAACAATATTATTTTAGTTTTACTTCCCTCCACCTAAAAGATTTGAGTTGTATAATTTATAGGTCCAGGTCTGGTGCAAGGATTTTTGACACCCTAGGCAAAACCTAATTTTGCCACCCCCTCGGCTCCACCTCTGACTCCACCCCCTTTGCCTTGCCCATGTATACCCCACTTTTTTAATGAAGCGCCCATGAAATGCAGCCTCACCAGCGCCCATCAATGTAGCCTCACCAGCGCCCATCAATGTAGCCTCACCAGCGCCCATCAATGTAGCCTCACCAGCGCCCATCAATGTAGCCTACCAGTGCCCATCAATGAATGTTTGCTTGCTTCCAATCATTCGGGAGTCGGGACACAGACAAAGTCCTCCACCACTGCTGTGCCTCTGACACGTGCGAATGGAGCGGCGGCTGCCTGCTGATGCTGAGACTTGGTTGCTTTCTGCAAAGAGAAGAGAGTAGGAACACCAGTGGCCAGGTGCCCTAGGCAGCAGTGCGCCCTAGGCGGCTGCCTAGTTTGCCTAGTGGTCGCACCGGCCCTGTATAGGTCACATTAAGGCTGCATTCACAGCTGAGCGTTTTTACCACAATTTTGTACAGGTCACCAATGTAAAAGGCAGAAAAACGTCTGTAATCTGCCCCAAAGAAGCTCATGTTCTTTTTTGAGCTTAGGGCGTTTTTCAGGTGACAAAATGCTCAGATGTGAGCGCGTGCCATTGAAAGGAATGGGATTTTGCTTGTTGGGCGTTTTTCAGGCGTTTTTTCAGGCGTTTTATGAGCTGAAAATGCTCAGGTGTGAATGCAGCCTAAGGTGGAAAAAATGTATCTTTGTCTCATTTTATTTTTACATCACAGAAACCTGACATTTTAACAGGGGTGTGTAGACTTTTTATATGATAGATAGATAGATAGATAGATAGATAGATAGATAGATAGATAGATAGATAGATAGATAGATAGATAGATACCCTGTTTCACCGCAAATACGACATAGCGTGTGAAGGGATATTTACCTTAACCACATCCATTTTAAAACTTAGTTTCCATTTTGTGTTTTTCCCTGTACTCTATTTCACATCTTACTAGGAGTGTAATGTAATCTAGATTCGTTTCTCACATCCCTGTTATCTTTTGTGTTTCGTTAGCTGTAAAGCACGTGATATCTTAAAAATAATTAGTTTCACTTTTGTCATAAATTGTTTCTGTATTTTATTTGATAATTTGTATGACGCGGTCAAGGGGTGGTAGTTTCTGAAAGCCCCCTTTAAATATTCACACCAAAGAATAAAGATTAGATTTGCTCGGCAAGACTTTTAGAGTTTTTTTATCATTGTCTCAATGGGCTAATCTCACAGGCCCGTGGGGATTGTAAGGTACATCTTATGCAGACTTATCGAGGGTCTAAAAATATCCCTAGACAATCTACATTTGCCAACAGTGTGATTGATGGTGATGGTTGCAATATAAGCCCTACCCCCCCAAATAAGCCCTAGTTAAAGTCCTTGTAGGTCTTTTTTTCAGGGTAGGACTTATTTTCGGGGAAACAGGGTAGGGCTTATTTGGGGGGTAGGGCTTATATTGCAGCCATCACCGACAATCACGCTAGGTCTTATTTTCGGGGAAACAGGGTAGATAGATAGATAGATAGATAGATAGATAGATAGATAGATAGATAGATAGATAGATAGATAGATAGATAGATAGATAGATAGATAGATGTTTATTTGCATAGAATTTTTTTAATCTTAAACCTCAAATGTCAATGGAAAAAAAAGATAGGGGGCATCTTTTTGGGGGCAACATTCATTTAAAAAAATACACAAAATTGCAAGCAAATGGAAAAAAAGATATATAAAGTTCAAATAGTTAAAAAGGACATAAAAGAAAAATGACAGAGCAAGAAAAAGCAAGAGACAGTAGGAACGAGGGAAAAAAAAGATGAATGAGGGCAAAAATATAGAAAGAATGTAAGATGAGGAATAAACCTAATTTTGAGTGGAAGCATGTGTACTTCAGATGCTAATCTAGGAACTTCCTAAATTTCAGTTTAGCTTTGTGATGTCAGCATTTGTATCTCCAATTCCTGCATTCCTAACAAACAGCAGGTGATGATGCACAGATAACAAGGAAAGAAGTTGTGACATGGGAGCGGCTGTGACAGAGAAGGGAGGTGGTGGAAACCTGTGGATAAATCACCTGCTGTATCCTCCCAGACCCAGATTTGGCTCTGTGGTGCAGTATAAATATCTAACTCTGGGAAGATTTGTCATTCAGCATCTTTGTTTCAAGACATCGCTGCAGCACAAGTAGGTATCAGTTATGGAGACTTTTCTCATCATTTCTGTCTGAGGTTGCTTTCTTTGCATGGGAACTGAACTATACTGATAGATGGATTTCAATTATATATGTGTGTGTGTATACATATATTTTCTTATTATTAATAATAATAATAATAATAATTTTATAAATATATATATATATATATATAGATATATAGATAGATATATCTATATATCTATATATATATCTATATATATATATATATATATAATTTTTATTATTTTTTTAATATTTTTATTATTATTATTATTATTATTATTATTATTATTATTATTATTATTATTTTAACTGCTGTGCAACTGAATATTTGTGACATTAGCCTTTTCTCAAATGTTGGCTGGCAAAATATTTTTTACATATATATATATATATATATATTTATATATATGTGTGTGTGTATATATATGTATATATATATATATATATATATGTATATGTGTTTTTTGTGGGGGTTTTTTTCTGAGATCTGCTGGCTCAGGTGTGTCTGCAATGCTGCCTCCTTAAACTGTTAACGCTATATAAATCCTGTATGATCATAATACTAATAGGCATCTGATAATTGCATGATCTGAATAGAATCAAAATATCAAGCAGCTTTCATCTCATATCTATCTGCTATAAAAATAAATAAAAAGTATGCATGCTGGTTTCTGATTAGGACAAAGCACCAGACTGCAATATTCAGTAGTTAAGGGGTCACATAAAACCTTTAGATGCATTGGCTGTGTTTGCAGCTTTTTAGAAGGCTATTTTACTGAAAATTTGGGGGGATTTTTCAGATTTTTTTAAAACCTGTTTTTGAAAAACCTTGTGGCGTGGTGCTCTGTTTTGTTTTTCTGGCTTAATTCTAATGTCTCTAAGTGCTCTCAATGAAAACACACCAAGACAGTTCAACTCTATGGTACTTGGAGCAGCCACACCTGTTTAGGGAACCTGCTCCAACCACCTAGCCTTTGACTGTCTATTCATTAGGCGGCACAGCATGATGCGCTGAGTGGCATAACCCATGCCAATCAATCAGAAATGATCCCAACACATTCAGCTTTATAAAAGTGATTCAGTTGGCTGCTATGGCTTCCAAAATAAGATTATTATGAATGTGAAATTCGGGAAAGTCATGATAATTGTCACTCTTGGCTACATTTAGACCTTTTCCTTTTTTCTTTGCATCTCTTTTCACATATTCATTCTTCTTTGGTATATCTGAGATTTAGGGAGGGACTTTCTTTGCATGAAATTTAGAATTAGCTTCAGATAGACTGCTGTGTTACGTGGAACATATTACTTGCTCTCCTTTTTCCAGAGCTTTTTAAGTAAACACAAGTGCAATGCAGATTTTCTATTTGCCCTTTTCTTTTTTCACCTGGTTACTCCTATCACTGTCATTTTTCTGTTTGTGTCAGTTTCTTATAGGAGCTATCTAATAATTGGTTACCTGTTATATATTACATTATTATTTGGGTTTAATTTCGCATTAAGCTTTTTTTAGCGGGTTACTCCTGTTTACTGCAATTTTCTGCTTTTGTTGGTTAAGAAAAAGGAAGCCCATTGGGTTATTCAATAGAACAGTACGGAACGCAATGAAGAATTCTAAAGTGCTGTATCAGTTTGATGAATTTTTTAACTTTTTTAATTTTGATTAGCAGCCATGGGTAATTTCACAATAAAATCTGCTTTATTCAGTAGGTTTATTTTTAATTTACAGTGAATGTTCCTTGAGCAGATGTGAGCTTGTTAGGTGTACATATGCTCAGTAATATATAGTCTACATAAAATATTGAATTAGTAGGTACAATATGGTTGACTGAGTCATCCTATTTATTAAAATATGGTTTCCCCTCGCAGTAGTTCACACCCATTACCTTATGCACACGAGCAGACTTTCCAGCAGACTTGGTCCGGCGGACCGGACTCCGTCGGACAATTCGATCGTGTGTGGGCTCCAGCGGACTTTTTTTTCCCAAAAGACCTAGAAATAAAACATGTTTCAAATCTTTCCGACGGACTCGAGTCTGGTCGAAAAATTTGTTCGTCTGTATGCTAGTCCGACGGACGAAAACCGACGCTAGGGCAGCTATTGGCTACTGGCTATCAACGTCCTTATTTTAGTCCGGTCGTACGTCATCATGTACGAATCCGTCGGACTTTGGTGTGATCGTGTGTAGGCAAGTCCATTCATTCGGAAAGGCCATTGGAAGTCCGTCGAAAGTCCGTCGGATAGACCATCGGACCAGTCCGGTCGAAAAGTCCGCTCGTGTGTATGCGACATTAGAAGTGTTTCACCATCTTTGCTCTTCCATCTTTCTACTCATAATGCTCAATAAAAAAGTAATAGAGAGTAGTGGTCCCTCTATGGTTGTGGTAGTTGTTCAAGCCTGGGGATCCAGTGTAAAGATCTCATCAATGGAGACCACCAGAGACGTTACCTAGTGGCTTAAATTCTTGAAAACAAAAATGGAAATCTATTTGAGCTGGTGTTGTCAGTTATTTCAACGCACCTGTCCAGTGAAAGAGAAATATTTTGTAGGTCACCGTATTCAAGGGTATCTTTTTCCATAGTAGTCCTTTGTTTTCTTTTTCTGGTTGAAGTCTATCTAGCATTTAGAAGCAAACAGAGGTATTTTTATGACCAGTAATAATTAGACTGGGTGTTGTACCTTGCTTTCTATATAATGTTGACAATGACAAATAGATTTTTACAATCTAAGCAGATAAAGATAATTTGAAATGGAGACTCACCACTTATCTACATACAAGGCGGTGGTCAGAAGATCCAGCTGTCACATAGCTATTTGAAAGATGATGCTTGCTGTAATTTCCACTTGAGCAGGAATGATTTTTAAATGAAGTGGGCCTATTTGCAGGATCCTTCATCAAGATCTTTTGCTTTGCGACTCTGCTATGGGTCCATACGGGCTTATCAGCAGCCAGTGTGTATGCGCCTGGAGCTTGTGACCCGCGCCTGTGCCCCTCATCCCTCAGACCTTTAGATTGCAAACTTGTTTTTTGCTGGGTGCTATAAATACCTTTTTATTATTTGGAATTGTTACATGGGTACTTGATAACCTTTTGGTTGGCACTGCACCTGTCCCTACAGAGGGCAGTTACATTGCCAAAATATGTGGATCTCCATTGAGCTGCAGCTGCATCCGATAGGTTTGGCTGCACCTTAAAGGTCAATGTTGCACATGCACAGTGTGCCCCCTCCCACTTGGAAACCGCGTGCACTGCACGTACTGCACACATTGGGGACATGCCAGCTGAATGAGGGTAGCTATGAACTGTGTAGACACCCCTGGCTTTGGCCTCACCTCTGGGGAAACAATAGTAATTGGCTGAAAAAATTTACCAACAGCGTTCAAAGTTTCCCTTGTCATTTGGTAATCCTAGGGTGTCTGCACAGGTCAGCGATAGCCTATAGACAACTACTTCATTCTACCAGTAGAACCTTACCTGAGGCAAGCTCTTTTTGGGGATTCCAAAGTATTCAGGTGCTGTTTTATACAGTGAGAAAAATGTCTCTCCTGATAAAGTAGATGTCAATCTGCCTTGCTTTATACCCTGCAGAAATTAACCAAACTAGCCAGTATTGAGCCTAAGCTGCCTATCCATGATCAAATCTACCGGTGCAAGCCCCGGAACATCCAACCACAATGCCCATAAATAACCTCTCAAATTTATGTGCATTACCCCTATATTGGCACATAAGCTTCTCCATTCTTAACAGCTCGCCTATATTTTTAAACCATTCCTGCACAGTAGGGGGGTCCTCTGACTTTGTGCCTGGAACAAGGTTAAAAAACAACAGATTTAGAACATTGTGCAATTGTCACATTTTGATCTCAGGTCTACAAATTGGCCAAAATAGCCATGTTTTAGAAGCAGGCGATTGTATGTATGTAATTATTATTATGTAATTTAGTTGTGTGATTTGTGTGATCAGAAAATCGCCCATGCAGCTCTACCAACACAGGAAACAGGGCCTTAATGTAATTGGCAGTATATGTATGTATGGGTATATATATATATATATATATATATATGTAGAACTCCAGCAAAACTCTTTAATTCATAGTTAAAGCCAACCTCTAGCCAACGTTTCTTGTTTTGGATAATGCGGAGGGGTTAGATCTCCATCAAATTCTACTGTTCAGTGTTTCTTCACCAGGGATATTTCTTTCCCCCCCGAGACATAACCAGAAGTGAAGGGAAAATCCCCCTTTCTACTGCTGAACAGGTGATTACATTGGAACATACAGCACTAAAACTGGTGGTGACAACTACAAAATGAGGGATTTCCAATCATTCTTAGTGAGTCTTCCCAATAGGGAAGCAATACAAAAGTTATAACCTTTCCAAATTGTTAGTTATGCTTTAACTAATGATTTATACATCAGGTGTAATATCCCTTTACATACATCCAAAAATGTAGGTTCTTTGGGAAATGTTAGCTTCCTGGCTGTTGTAATGCTTTTATTAATACCTTAAGGAACAAGCATAAGTATGAGCATTTCTGACTTTTCTGGTGCATGTTTGCTGCATGCTGGTTCCGGGTTTGTGACTAAATATAACAGACAGCTAGCATTTTCTGAAGAAGGCCAGGATTGGCAGGCTGCATGTTTTTTTAGGATGGGTTTTTCAGGATGTCAAGGTTGTTGACATGGGTCAGTAGTAAGGGAACTGGAGATTTCAGAAAGAATGTTTTAATAAACATACAGAACGTGACTCCCGCTTATCTCTAGCGATATGATATAATAGCATAATAGCAACTCTTCTCAGAACATTAGATGAACCTGGAAATGTGATGTCATGACCTTTCTCAGGAGACCTCCAGCTTCTGTTATCTTAACTCTTTATGCGTTTGCATATGTTTATATCACATTCTGACCTGGGTGGCCAATCACTAGCAATGTCTCATTGGTAGATTGAGAGGGAGTTGCATGCTCTCCCATACCCAGAAGTACCTGATATGTAATGTTACTTGCCTGGCAATAGCAAAAAAAAAAAAAAAAAGGCAGGGGTGCACACACAATTTGTCCTTGCTATGCATTTACACATGGGCCCACTGGAATATAGGGTCCCTATTTACATTAGATGTGTTTAGGGAGATGCCACACTCCTTCCCTCTGACACATAGACCTGAACACTGCTCACTTCCTCTAAACTCAATCAATGCACAGCAAGCATGTTTGTATTTATGCATTAGTTTAATGTAGAAGCCCAAAAACTGTTTATGCAAGGGGCCCCTTGCTGACTCTTTCCACCAATAAAAGAAAAATATCAGCACCTGCATGGGTCAGCTTTAGCGAACAATTTGCTTTGTCCTGTAAGTCCAAACTACGAGTCCTCTGATGAATTTTGTATTTATTTGTCCAGTAAATTAAGGTGTATGATGTCCAATATATATTTACCATGTCTCAGCCTTATTGCTGATGTCTTATTTATGTTCTGTTCCAGGTCACCATGTCTTACCCAATGACCTCTCAGCCCCAGGCAGCGCAAGGCTACTCTGCCAGTAGCGGCCAATGGAACTCCGAAGTTATGGACTGCTGTGAAGACATGGGCGTCTGTACGTATTCAAGGTTTTACAATGTACCCAAAAGGCATATCATGACTGTTCTTTCCTCCCTGTAGTTTACAAATTGGGATATGGGAATAAGCGCACCTGAAATGATCTGTGGGGGAAGATTCCTTTGCCTTAGTACCCTTCAACACTGTTGCAGTAACACGTGTACTCTGGTGAGGTGCCATTCCTTTTGAATGGCGCCCCCAACTCACTGTTACAGCTGCACTGCAGTTCACCACAAAGCCCATGCTGTGCGTTGTGTGGTGTTGCATTAAAAAAAGGGTACTTTTTTTTTTTTTTCCTGCATTAAAATTTAATTGCAGTTTGGGCATTAAAAAAGTGAATGCCCCATTAGCCCCTAGTGGTATACTTTCCCAATCTCAGGTGCTGTCACCCGCAGACTCGCTAATCCAGCGCTGTGGTTCTGCTCCTCTTCCAGGTTAAATGACGTCCAGCATCCTTCAACTCACTTTGTTGAGCACTTTTTTTTTTTTTTTTAATTTTACTTTGTTTCATTAACCCAAAGTTCTTCTCTCTTTCAGGCCTTTGTGGAGCATTTATCCCTTGCATTTTGGCATGCAAAGTAGCCACACAGTACGGGGAGTGCTGCTGCTTGCCATTTTTAGGAGGTACCGTGATGGCCATGCGCACTGGCATAAGGGAGCGCTACCATATCCCGGTAAGGATTAGACTAAAGCATAAGGAGCACGGCCTTTACTAATAAAAATGTGTTCCTTTTTATTTTTTTAACAGATAATGTATAGTGTTACGTATATATTTTTATAGTAGTTTTGTATAGATTTTCTGTACTGGAGTCAAGATTGAAAAATACAATCTTCTTAAAGCGGAGCTTTACCCAAAAGGTGAAAGCTCTGCTTGTTCGCACCCTCTGCGACATTTCCGGCCTCTCCTCCTTTCCCCCGCTGCCTTCTGGGATACACGCAGGTCCCAGAAGACGGCGGAACCATTCATAAAGCGCGATGCGACTCGCACATGGGCAGTGAAGGCTTCACTGCCGGTTTCCCTTACTTACACTGCTAGCGCCTGCACCCTAAGCCAGTTGATGAATCGGCAAGGGATCCCTGGACAGGTAAGTGTCCTTATATTAAAAGTCAGCAGCTACAGTATTTTTAGCTGCTGACTTTTCTTCTTTTTTTTTTCATACTGGAGCTACCTTTTAAGTCTTCCCGGAACTTTGATGTCCGTGAGTTACCTGGCTTTTTCCAGGTGTTGCATCTTTGGCTCTCTTGATTGGCCAGCGCAGCATGACATTAACTCCTGCCCATGCACAGAAGTTTATTATCCTGGCACCATGCCGAGACTTTTCTAAGTTATGCATGCGCAGCTCCATGCACATTTTAAAGAAGACTGCATACAGGCAGGTACATTTTTTTAATGCAGAAGAGAAATTGTGTGTCCCTTCTGCAAAAAAAAAGAAGAGCCTGTCTGTTCATATGTTTTTTTTAAACTTTTAGTTCCACTTTAAGGGCCAGTTCACACCACATGCCCTCCAGTGTGTTTTTGTTCTGCATCAAAAACACATGGAAAGTAGTTTATATGGTTTCCAATGGCATAGTTCAAACCAGTGCAGTCAGTTCCAGGGCTTTTTAGTTCGAGAAAAAAAAAGTAGCTGGAATGCATTCAGAAACACATCAAAAACGCACCGGAAACAGGCGCATGCAGAAACGCACCTGGAACAAGTCTGGAGTGTGTTTTTGTGGTGTGAACTGGCCCTAAAGGGTTAACTGTACTGTTGTAAAAATTTTTGAATGATCTCATCCAATTTAATACAGTCAATGCTTTCGCTGGTTGATAGCAGGAAACTGCAGTTTCCTGTAACTTCAACTGCCATTTTTGCTGGACAGCTTGGCCTGTTACAAAAAGTGATTAAAAAAAAAAAGATCTACTGTCAGAATAAACAGATAATGATACAAATGTTATGGGGAGAGGGAGAACGAACACAGATGTGATAATGCTATATATATATATATATATATATATATATATATATATATATATATACATATAGTGTGTGTGTGTGTGTGTGTGTATATATATATATATATATATATAGTGTGTGTATGTGTATATGTGTGTATATATATATATATATATATATATATATATATATATATATATATTATAAAATACTTGTAGTCTTTATATATGCTCATATTTGTAAGTCTCTAGTAATATAGAAGATCTGTTCAATAATCTTGCTGCTTCTTCATCACCACCAGCTGGGGATATAGCTTTAAAAAAAGCAAAGGAGAGACGAACTAGTGCAGTAAATACTTTTATTAAGAGCAAATGGACAACAATAAAAATACTTGCACTATCAATATAGAAGATCATAGGATCTTTAAAGCTGAACGTCTGGATAAGCAAATATTGTCTAGATTCAAGACGTGTGTATGTATTCTGGTATCTTGACCTGCTTTGTGTAATCCAATGAAAAAAAAATTCTTTGTGGTGGAACTTCCTGTAATAAAGACCAGCAACTGCTGCCCTCTCTCCCTCTGCAGGGTGACTGGTCTTGTCTCCGCCCCCTCCTGTAGTTTTCTACAGGCCGCCTGTAGTGGGTGGACCTACTGGGCCCCTCCCACAGCTCTGCTCTCTGTACAGACTATGTAGAGCACAGCCATGATGTGTTAGCAGTGTTAGTGGTGCTACTTTTACAAGGTAATAACTAGGTGTGCAAAGGCATTTGGTGCACGCAAAGTCGATTTTTATCACTTTGTGGTGAGCTTTTGTGCTCAGAGATCAGTTTTAATAATTCTTCTTAAGTCTATATTTTTCATAAATAATCTGTGATGTCTAAGTTATCTCTGTCTTTGTCCTATAGGGAAGCATCTGCAATGACTGTGTGTGCCTCACTTTCTGCGGACCGTGTACCCTCTGTCAGATGGCGCGGGAGTTGAAGGCCCGGAACTGATCAATCATTAGCATGTCGGTGTCATGGTGGGCATCCGTGGACTGTTTTTAACTTTGAGAGAACCTGAAAAACACAGAAATCTCATTGAAGGGGGAGAGGTTACTACGTTTGTCACCCTGACCCCCCCCAACCAACATCTGGCAAAGCTACAAGAAGAACTGTGATTCTGCACTGACATTACATTACTCTGTTGAAATTGTGAAAGCATTTAGAGCTTGTAGTTGAAAACTGGATTTTAAATTGTATATTTATTTCCCCCATAGAAATGCCATTTTCAATATTTCATGCTGTGCCTGTGATGTGTACCTCTGTTTTATATTACCCCCTAGCTTTTTATGACACTCTGAGAATACCACACTATATAACTGCACCTTGCATTAAGGTATCCCATTCACGTTCACCAATAATGAGCCTCAATACATTAAAAAATGTGCTTGTATTATTATTTTTTGGGCATTGCAACACAATGCACCAGGCATTCAAGTCTATGCCATTCGCTATAGCACAGGTGCATTTTTATTTTTTTACTGTTTATGTGCATTGGGGTACCATTAAAAATTAATAGCAATGCCCTAATAACATGCATGGCATTAACACAGATATTAACGTACACTGAGAAGTGTGAACAGACTTCAATTGAGTCCACCAGCCCCTTTCAAAAGCTGCAATGTATGCACTCTCTTGCAGCTGCATTTTAAAGCGATGAATCAATTTTGCAAGAAAAATACATTGTGTAACACCTTTTGGCTTTGCAATGGTATTTAGTGCCGGTGTTCTGACGAGAACTGTCCTCCTATCGGATAGTGTCCGCCCCGTACTGTGCAGGCGCAGCGCTTGCGCAGTACGGAGGAGAAGGAGATGCCGAAAGTGTCCGAAGTTGATCAGCTGACAATCAGCTGTACACGGCGCTTGGGCACTTATTAGTAATGGCTGTGTAAGAGGGCCCCTCGCGGGCTCGCTTCGCTCGCCACGCTTCGGGCACGGCCTCGCTGCGCTCGGCAACTATTTATTCTAACTCTATGTCCACTTGGATAGTAGGGAATGAACCTGGACACAGGGTGAGAATAAAAGCGCAGGCGCCGTGTACAGCTGATGATCAACTGTTGAACTTCGGAGACTTTCGGCGTCTCGTTTGTCCTCCGTACTGCGCCTGCGCAGTACAGGGCGGACACTATATGATAGGGGACTGTATTCGACAAGACACCGGTTCACACAGGGGCGGCACGACTTGCAGGTCGCCTCACCGAGGCGACCTGCACACAACTTCAGCGGCGACTTGCAAAACGACTTCTGTATAGAAGTCAATGCAAGTCGCCTGAAGTCGCCCCAAAAATACTACAGGAACCGTTTTCTAAGTCGGAGCGACTTGCGTCGCTCCTATTAGAACAGTTCCGTAGTACAGAACGGGACGAAACTTGTCAGGCGGCTAGGTCGCCTGACAAGTCGCCCCTGTGTGAACCGGCACTTAGGCAAAACAGGAAAATCTGGTTGCGATATTTTTTCAGTAGAAATGTAACAAACAGGTATATGGTTCAAGCTGTTGGCATTCACAGTATACTTGAATATTATTTTGGATGGAGTTGATCTTCAAAAAGGTAATAAGTAAAAGGCAATAGCCAACAGCGACCGCAGATTTCATTTCACTGCTTTGTCTCTACACCAGTGGTTCTCAACCTCAGTCCTCAAGTACCCCCAACAGGCCATGTTTTTGGGATTATTTCTTAGATAAAATAGCTGTCCAAAATACCAAGCCATTGACTCTAATTTAAAGTACCTGTGCAAGATGAAGGAAAACCTGCAAACGTGGCCTGTTGGGGGTACTTGAGGACTGAGGTTGAGAAGCACTGGTCTACAGAATTAAAGCAAAATTGGTTCTTAAGGGTGACTGTTCAAAAAGTATACCCATTGATGTAGTGCCTGTTATGTAAAAAATATATACAATTTTAGCAGTTTTCCAGGATATTATGACATTCTTCCTTTCAGCCACTTTCATGTATGTGGCCCATAGTTATTAATGAATATTTTATACTAGAAATAATCTTTGCAATACATAGATAATAAAATGTGGTGTTGCCCATTGCAAAAATTCAGATGTGTCCCTCGCTTTCATTCACTAGGACAAAGAAAAACTCCATTCTGCTTGCTGTGGGCAACATCGTTGATTTACATTTTTGTGTATAAGCTTTTCATAACAACTGTACAGAGTTTATTAAAACAATATTTTATTTTCCTTTTATCTGCATGCATGGATCTCTATTTTTTTAAGAGAAAAATAAAATTACAATTATTACAAATGTTCCTGGTGTAGAATTGATTTTCTAGTGTCTTGCCATCAATGGGACTAGTCAGGTCCACACCAACCATCAGTAAATTGATTAATTAACAAATGTTCCTGGTGTAGAACTTATTTTCTAGTATCTTGCCATCTACAGGACTAGTCGGGTCCACACCAACCATCATTCAATTGAACGTAAATCACTAAAATCCGGTGTAAATTTCAGCTTGTTCATAGAACTTCAAAAGCACAAAAGTGCCCAGTACTTCTGCCATGATGGACTTGTTCAGGCACTTCCTTTTTTTTTTGTAAATCTTTTTATTGAATATTACAAATACCCACAGTACAACAAACAACAAAAACACAACATTTTTGTTGTGTTACCCACGCAGGGGTGAGTGATAATAACATAGCTGAAACATGTACATGAGCATGAGTAACATCAAGATAATCCTGGTGCAACTTCTAGGTAAAAATCAAATCCTGAGATGGTAACCAAGAAGGAAAACAGAAAGTATAACCCAAAAGGAGGCTCTAATAGCTTCGAACATCTCATGGGCATCAGAACCAAGACCATACCGTATGAGGAGCAGGCAGAGAAGGATCTGCCAGCCACTTGGACCATACTTTGTCATATTTGCTCAGGCAGCCATGATTAGTATAAGTGTCTTTGTAAAGTGGAAGATTATTATTTATTAGTTGCTTCCAAAAGGAAGTAGAAGGGGGGGGGGGGTCTCCTTTTCCACTGCAGGGCAATGGCCTTCCTGGCATAGAATAGAAGTAGGCTGACCAAAGTCTTTCCTGCTCTGGTAGGGATGAGATTATCCACTAGGCCCAATATGCAGACTTCCATTGCCAATAGCTGCCATAACCCCGGTATCCTCTTTTTCAGCGGGCGTTCCGCTTCAAGATAAAAGTGGTCTCTGCGGTGGAGATCACTTTTATCGGCGGCGGGAGAGGGCCCCCCTCCCGCCGCGCTCCGATGCCCTCCGCCGCTGCCGGTAAGCGAATCGACCGCAGAGACGACTTATCTTGAAGCAGACTGCCCACTGAAGAAGAGGATACCGGGGTTATGGCAGCTAGCTGCTACCAAAATAATGAAATTCCTCTTCAAAGTACCGACGTATAATGACGGTGGGCGGTCCGGAAGTGGTTAATGTATTCTGGGAATTCCTGATATATAGTATGATGTCATCAGCATATAAACCAATATACTCCTTCCTTTCACCTCCGCTTTAAGATAAAAGTGATCTCTGCGGTGGATTTATCGGCGGTGGGAGAGGGCCCCCCCTCCCGCCGCGTTTCGGTGCCCTCCACCGCTTGCCGGCAACGGCGGAGGCGATCGGATCTTCTCCCTTGTGTGACATGGAAATGAGTGAGGGGAAGATTGCCCCCATCCGTCTCCATATCATTGCAGGGTGGAAGCAACATCAAAAGTCACTTCCGCCCATAGCTCTTAAAGGGACATTTTTTTTTTTGTATTTTTCTAACTGACAATTTCTTTTCTTTTTTTATTGCATTTTTGTGTAAATATGAGATCTGAGGTCTTTTTGACTCCAGATCTCATATTTAAGAGGTCCTGTCATGCTTTTTTTCTATTACAAGCGATGTTTACATTCCTTGTAATAGGAATAAAAGTGACACAATTTTTTTTTTTTTTAAAAGAACAGTGTAACAATAAAAAATAAAATCTAAAATAAATAATAAAAAAAAAATGTTTTAAACGCGCCCCGTCTCGACAAGCTCGCTTGTAGAAGTGAACGCATCTTTGTCTCCCGCATATGAAAACGGTGTTCAAACCACACAAGTGAGGTATTGCCGTTATCGGTATAATAATAATAATTCCAGCCCTAGACCTCCTCTGTAACTCAAAACATGCAACCTGTAGAATTTTTTAAACGTCCCCTTTGGAGATTTTTGAGGGTAGAAGTTTGTCACCATCCCATGAGCGTGCGCAATTTTGAAGCATGACATGTTGGGTATCAATTTACTCGGCGTAACATTATCTTTCACGATATAAAAAAAATTGGGCTAACTTGACTGTTGTCTTGTTTTTTAATTCAAAAAAGTGTATTTTTTCCAAAAAAAGTGTGCTTGTAAGACCCCTGCGCAAATACGGTGTGACAGAAAGTATTGCAACAACAGCCATTTTATTCTCTAGGGTGTTAGAAAAAAAATGTATAATGTTTGGGGGTTCTAAGTAATTTTCTAGCAAAAAAAAAATATTTTTAACTTGTAAACAACAAATCTCAGAAAGAGGCTTGGTCCTTAAGTGGTTAATAGAGGCCATTAGAATAATAGATGTCTCTGGGGGATTATCTGGTTTGAAGATAAATTGGCAGACAAGACATCTGTTAATGCCACTACAACAGGAACTACAGATGGGGGAGGGGATATTCCCCACTTAGCATAGTTGATACATTTAAAGCGGTAGTAAACCCACAAAAAATACTTAAAATTTACCAATATTCCAAAAGACCTCATAAATGATAAACGATTGATCACTCTTTGGGTTTAGAAAACGTTTCTCTTACTGTATAAAAATGTTCTTCTTTCTCCGTTTAATTTCTGTCTTCGCCGGCGCCATCTGTACTGTGGGTCTTCCGCGTCTGCTGTGATAAAAGCTTCCGCCCACAGTACCCAATCGTCCTGCTAATCCCGCGCATGCGCAGTAATAAAATAGTCAAGGTAACCATGATCCTCTTGGGGACGAAAAAGATCAGGAACCATCGCGGGAGGTTGGGGCTGACGTCTACAACAGGAAATGACGCAGCCCCTACATACACAGGCATCTGTCCGGCAGGGTCTCGAGTTGCTGGATTTTAGCGATGTTACGGTGCATGCGCTTGTGACGTCATTCGACAGAAATATTGCAATAATACAGGAAGGAAGCAGGTAGGCAAAAAATTGATAATAGCAATAGCTTGGGGATGTTAGGAGCCATGATTGGATTGAAAGTTTGAAATTTGAGTATACAACCGCTTTAAGTATTTGGGAACTTACATTACCCTACAGCCGACGAACGCTTCAAAATCAAATGCATTTCCCCTAATGAAACACATTAAGAATAAATTAGGGATATGGTCTAAAATGTCGTTATCGGTAATGGGGAGAATACATTTGATCTAAACAATAATATTACCTAAATGCTTGTATGCATAGCTCCCAACTGTCCCTGATTTCGAGGGACTGTCCCTGATTTGGAGCAATGTCCCTCTGTCCCTCTTTCCCCCCTCATTTGTCCCTCATTTTGGTCTGATCCATATAGTTATCTTTAAAAAAGTGTTTCTCTGTGCTAAACCTTTCATCCAATTTCTAAATTGGTGCATTTGTACATTTTAAAAGCCAATATAAACGAATAGTAGTGGTAAAAAAAAAAGTGCTTGTGGATTTAATTAACCTTTTTTTGGTTAATTATCCTTTAAGGGGGTGTGGCAGGGGGCGTGTCCTCTGCATACATACATTTGTTAAGCGGGATTCCGGCCAGCGAAAAAATTTTTTTTAAAGTCAGCAGCTACAAACACTGTAGCTGCTCACTTTAAATAAGTACACTTACCTGTCCTGGGTGCCCGCGATGTCGGCCGCCCGAGGCTGACCCGTCCCTCGGCTCTCGGGTCCCGCCACCACCACCCTAACTAAGGGAAACAGGCAGTGGAGCCTTGCGGCTTCACTGCCAGTTTCCTACTGCGCACACGCGAGCGGCGCGGCGCTCTGTGAATGGCCCCGTGCTTTTCTGGGAACACACACAGTTCCCAGAAGGCAATGGGGCCACTCACCGAGGAACAGGACACGCCGCGGAATAGGAAGAGGCAGATTAGGAAGACTGCCTAGCAACAAGGGTTCAGGTAAGTTTAAAAAAAAAATTTTTTTTCAAATGTTTTTTTTTTTATTTCTTTTAGGATTTTTGGTGCAATTTTTTTTTTTTTTTCAGGGTGGCCCACCACTTTAGTAGGTGCCCCTCATTCCCATCTCAAAATGTTGGGAGGTATGTGTATGTATTTTTACACTCACCAGTAATAATACCTAAATTGATGTTTAATAAACTGGAATCTCATTTTGCAAGGTTTATATGGGCTAATGGAAGATGTAAGCTAAAATTGACGATGCTATAGTGAGCAGAAAACCAAAGGCGGGAGTAGTTCTTCCGGATATATATTTATATTATCTGGCAGGCCAATTGAAACATCTGCAGAGATGGGCGGCCCCGGGACCAGGGAGACGGGGCTGAGAGCTATCTCTTGAAGATTCTTGAAGTAGATGACCTCCTAGTGGGATTGGAAGCAAAGTCATCAAGGTTACCCAGAGTAAAAATCCCTATACTAACATCGGCACGATCAGTGTGGAGGGAGACAAAGAAAGTAATGGGCTTTATCTTTGGACTTTCCAATCTGGAACAGTTTAGCTTTGGATCAGCTAAATACATTTTTGGACTGTGATTTCTGGAAACAGGCGTAGTCACACTGGCACAGTTGTATAATCATAGAACGTTACATTCATTTGAATATTTATGTGAACCGTATAATATCTCCCATATGAATTTCTATAAATATTTACAGCTCCCTCATGTTCTACAGGCGCATTTGAAAAAGAAACTGACACTGTTAGGTTTGCTGTTACAACATTATCCCCCTTTTTGTTTGTCTACAGACCTAATTATCACATGGGTTAATTCCCTGGTTCGACCTTTGTTTGCCTACACATGGCGATATACTCCTCTCTCCTATGGTGATGCAGACTGTTTTGGCCTGATCTGTGGATACCCCGGTATGAACACAGCCCTTTTATTAACTCCCATTTTGCCTCCTGATTTTTTTGAATCGCATTATTAGTCTCTGGTAATGTTCAATTATATAGCACATATTTCTATTTCGCAGATAACACAGCGTGTTACAGTATCTGCGATTCGGTTTTAGTCTGTGTGGCGGAGCCGCGGGACGCCCCCTTGTGTTTGTGGGTTGGATCAGTGTGGATAGAGTTGGGCCAGCCAGTACATCCAGGTCTTCGTTACATCTTTTAGACCTGGGGTATTTGACGCCGCCACTGCAGCGATTCTGGCACAGATGCTCCGATACTGATATGCATGGGTAGGTGGTGCTCTCTTTGCTCATGATCACAAAAAAAACATATATGTGATACTTGTAAATATCATTTGTACATGATTGTCTTGTGTACTTATTTTGTTCATATTTTATTGTATAATAGGTTTATGATCCACGATCTGTCTCTGATGAAGGGACATTCTACCTAAGTCCCGAAACGCGTAAGATTTCGTGGCAAGACCATTGAATATAGTCTTTAATCCTGCATAACAGTATATCGTTGTACAGCTTTTTATTGATTGTATGATATTGTTTTTGTCATCTTTTTGTCACATATCCTTTATGTTTTTTACTATATATATATACTTTTTCTACTGAATAAAATACATTTTAAATCTTAATATGAGTTGCCGTTAAAGTCCCTCTAACCCTTTGGGGGTAACCTTTGATGTATACAGGCGCATTTGGGTAGCCAGAACCCTAAGATATCGAAGTTTCCCCCTATTGTGGTATTGAGATCACAGGGCACTAAAGGGCTGATATCTCTACATTACTTGCATTTAGTGCAGGCCAAGGTAGGTAGAACTACATTGAGAGTAAGGGATAAATGGCAGGCGATCATCCCGAATATGACAGATGAGAGGTGGGAAGAGATCTGCTCCATGCATTTGACAGTTTCACCAGCAGATAACAATAGGTTCATCCAGGGATTTTTTTTCAGCGGGAATGCAGTACTGAAGTACTGAATTTATATAATCACAAGGAGTGCTGGGGTCAGCTGGAGGGTCTATTCATGCTGGCTGCTGGGGAATCTATTGTCAATGGGGGTATCTGCTGGTGGGGGGATCTTTTTTGCTGTGGGTCAATTGTTGATGGGAGAGACCTAATGTTGAGGGAGGGGTCTATTGTTGCTGGCTACTGGGATCTATTGTAGCTGGGGGGTCTACTTTTCCTGGGAGAGCTAGTTTCTGGGGGATACAATGTTGCTAGTGAAATCTATTGTTGCTGAGGTGGTCTATTGTTGCTGGGAGGAATCTAGTTTTGTTGGGAGGAATCTATTGTTGCTGGGAGAGATTTATTTTTGCCAAGGGGGTCTATTTATTCTGGGAGGGATCTATTGTTGCTGGAAGGGACCTATTTTTCTGGGAGAGTCTATTGTTCCTGGGAGGGATCTATTTTTGCTGGGAGGGAAATATTGTTGCTGTGTGGGATCTATTTTTGCTGATGGCGTTTATTGTTGCTGGGGGGTACCATTTTTGCTGAGGGGGTCTATTGTTGCTAGGAAGGATCAACCTATTTTTTCTGGGAGGGTCTATTGTTGCTGGTAGGGATCTATTTTTGCTGGGCAGTCTATTGTTCCTGGTAGGGATCTATTTTTGCTGGGAAGGAAATATTGTGCTGAAAGGGATCTATTTTTTTCTGAGGTGGGGCTCTATTGTTGCTGGGTGAGATCTATTTTTGCTGGGGGGTACCATTTTCGCTGGGGGGGGGGGTCTATTGTTGCTGGGGGATCTATTTTTGCTGGGAGGGATCTATTTTTCTGGGGCGGTCTATTGTTGCTGGGGGATCTATTTTTGCTGGGGAGGTCTATTGTTTCTGCAGGGGATTTATTTTACTGAGAAATCAAAAGAAAAAAACTGCGCTGAAAATAAGTGGGTATGCTGTGGTTATAAGTGGGGTACACCAAATATAAAATAAAGAAAACAAAAAAAACGCGCTTAAACTATTGCATGTGGTTAACACTGTGATATTAAAAAATTATTACAGTCCTTTAGAGTGCATAAAAGTCCAAAAGAAAGTGAATTCAAATCTTCAATGATCAATTAATGTTCATAGATGCTCAGATGAATCAATTAGAACAGCAAATAGTAAGTAGAATGCTTACCAGATGGCAAGCCAAATCAAACAAGTGGCTTAAACCCAGCCTGGGCCTTTAAGGAACCAGTCCCGGTGAATTTGAGCAAAACTTCCACTCGTGAAGGATAAACGTGGATTCATGCGAATTCATCCCAAAAAAATTGGATATAAAACATAGCGTAATATTGTCAACAAATAAAGAAAAAAAGAAAGAAAGAAGAACCCTTACACAGTGATAAATCATATAAGATCATAAAAAACACCCAGTGCCCATAGACACACACAGGGTCTCTGTGCAAGTGACATAAAACCATGCAAATAGTGAGAATAAACCCAATGGTGAGTATACACCAAAACCTTGCAGAGCTTCTGCTTACCAGATATTAATAAAAATGCGTGAACAAACATCAACGACCGGATGATTAAATGGTGAGGGGTATCAAACGTGCCACAAACCACACCAATTTCCTGCTTACCAGATGGAAACCTTTGAATAGGCACACTGACACAGCTTGGGAAAACAGCCTCCTTGCACCGGACAATGTACACCAATCACGCCCGTCATATCCAAAGCTCCACGGTACCCATATTGTAAAGATACGGCAAGATAGTGTGATAACTTTTAAACTGCTTTATTCAAAGAAGAAATACACTTACAATAAAAAAGAAGATAACAGCGATGCCGGCCGGCAAACAAACAAACTCCCGTCCTCAATGGGGGCGACGTGGTGACGTCAGCACGTACCTCCCAGACTGCTGTTTGTTTGCAAATTCCATACAAACTACCTAGTACCAATAAATGATATTTGGTTCTGTATTCTCTGGGTAGGGTGTGGAATCCAGGGACGGTGCTTGGAAGTGGATAGGGGGCAGAGACAATGGGTGACTTGGAAGGGGGGAGTACCTGCACCTATTCTCTGAGAAAAAAGAGCCCTGGGTTGATCCAATTATATATGATACATCAGGTATACCTTAGTCCAAGTAGATTACTCAGAATAGAGCATAGGACCATCAAATTGTTTGAGATCCCATCAAGAGGGGGCAGATTTTCTGCATTTAATATGGCATTGTGATTATGTTTCAAGGTATTGGAAGCAAGTAATAGAAAAACTGCCGACTGTATTGGCTAGGTCGATTCCATTTACTGCTGAGGTGTGTTTTGGGGTTGGGATTGCTGAAAGATGAGATATGGCCTAGATACAGTGGCTTGCGAAAGTATTCGGCCCCCTTGAACTTTTCAACCTTTTGCCACATTTCAGGCTTCAAACATAAAGATATAAAATTTTTATTTTTTGTGAAGAATCACCAACAAGTGGGGCACAATTGTGAAGTGGAACGAAATCTTTTGGATTTTTGAAACTTTTTTAACTAATAAAAAAATGAAAAGTGGGGCGTGCAAAATTATTCGGCCCCCTTGCGTTAATACTTTGTAGAGCCACCTTTTGCTGCGATTACAGCTGCAAGTCGCTTGGGGTATGTCTCTATCAGTTTTGCACATCGAGAGACTGAAATTCTTGCCCATTCTTCCTTGCAAAACAGCTCGAGCTCAGTGAGGTTGGATGGAGAGCGTTTGTGAACAGCAGTTTTCAGCTCTTTCCACAGATTCTTGATTGGATTCAGGTCTGGACTTTGACTTGGCCATTCTAACACCTGGATACGTTTATTTGTGAACCATTCCTTTGTAGATTTTGCTGTATGTTTGGGATCATTGTTTTGTTGGAAGATAAATCTCCGTCCCAGTTTCAGGTCTTTTGCAGACTCCAACAGGTTTTCATCCAGAATGGTCCTGTATTTGGCTGCATCCATCTTCCCCTCAATTTTAACCATCTTCCCTGTCCCTGCTGAAGAAAAGCAGGCCCAAACCATGATGCTGCCACCACCATGTTTCACAGTGGGGATGGTGTGTTGAGTGTGATGAGCTGTGTTGCTTTTACGCCAAACATATCGTTTTGCATTGTGGCCAAAAAGTTCGATTTGGTTTCATCGGACCAGAGCACCTTCTTCCACATGTTTGGTGTGTCTCCCAGGTGGCTTGTGGCAAACTTTAGACAAGACTTTTTATGGATATCTTTGAGAAATGGCTTTCTTCTTGCCACTCTTCCATAAAGGGCAGATTTGTGCAGTGTACGACTGATTGTTGTCCTATGGACAGACTCTCCCACCTCAGCTGTAGTTCTCTGCAGTTCATCCAGAGTGATCATGGGCCTCTTGGCTGCATCTCTGATCAGTCTTCTCCTTGTCTGAGCTGAAAGTTTAGAGGGACAGCCAGGTCTTGGTAGATTTGCAGTGGTCTGATACTCCTTTCATTTCAAAATGATCGTTTGCACAGTGCTCCTTGGGATGTTTAAAGCTTGGGAAATCTTTTTGTATCCAAATCCGGCTTTAAACTTCTCCACAACAGTATTACGGACCTGCCTGGTGTGTTCCTTGGTCTTCATGATGCTCTCTGCGCTTTCAACAGAACCCTGAGACTATCACAGAGCAGTTGCATTTATACAGAGACTTGATTACACACAGGTGGATTCTATTTATCACCATCAGTCATTTAGGACAACATTGGATCATTCAGAGATCCTCGCTGAACTTCTGGAGTGAGTTTGCTGCACTGAAAGTAAAGGGGCCGAATAATTTTGCACGCACCACTTTTCAGTTTTTTAATTGCTAAAAAAGTTTAAAATATCCAATAGATTTCGTTCCACTTCACAATTGTGTCCCACTTGTTGGTGATTCTTCACAAAAAATTTAAATTTTATATCTTTATGTTTGAAGCCTGAAATGTGGCAAAAGGTTGAAAAGTTCAAGGGGGCCGAATACTTTCGCAAGCCACTGTATATTAAGATTCTATTACAAGAAACATTATTTTTGGCACGGAAGCACATTGAGGTAAGATGGATACCTTCTGTTACCTTCTGCAAATCAATGGATGAAAGCAATTAATCAAATACTGCCCTATGGAAATATAATGTATGAGCATAGAGGGGTGTTACAAAAATATCATAGGATATGAGATGTGAGGATTCATTCAAATGTTACTTTGGATATAATGAAAGATAATTGGTAAATAGTGTCCAAGTTAAGGAAAAGGGAGACTTAAGCCACGTACACACGGGCGGACTTTTCGACCGGACTGGTCCGACGGAACTAATCCGTTGGACAATCCAACCATGTGTGGGCTTCAACAGACCTTCAGCGGACTTTTTGTGTGGAAAATCAGACGGACTTTAGATTTGGAACATGTTTCAAATCTTTCCGACGGCCTTGAGTCCAGTCGAAAAATCCATTCGTCTGTATGCTAGTCCGACAGACAAAAAAGGACGCAAGGGCAGCTATTGGCTATGAACTTCCTTATTCTAGTCCCTTCGTACGTCATCACGTTCAAACCAACGGACTTTCGAACGGACTTTAGTCTGTTCATGTGTGGGCAAGTTCGGTCGTTCGAAAGTCCGTAGTAATTCTGTCGAAAGTCCGTCGGAAAGAACGTCGGACCTTTGATGCTGAAAAGTATTTTTTTTGCAGCAGATGGGGCAGAGAAATTAGCCGGTTACAGTCTACAGCTGGTGGGGTGCTGCTGGCAGATGTGCTGCTAGGACCTGGGACACGCTGTGCTATACCATCATCCCTGTCAGTGGAGGCTGCTAAGATGTAAAGACTCGGTATCGCAGGGGCAGACTGAAGTGGGTAAGGAGGAGGAGGAGGGACAGATTTGTGCCCCTTTTGTGTGGCTTTTAGGTGCTCATGCCAACGGGCTGAGTGGACGTTAAATGCCTTGTTAAGCATGTGGTACCCAAATGGTTGGTGTTTTTGCCACATTTGATGTGCCTGAGACACAGTTTGCAGATAGAAACAGTACGATCTGGGGAGTGAGATAACAGCTGCAGAATGTGATGGAATAGGGTGGCTGCTCTCATGTCGGCCTACTTGGGGTTGTGCCGCCTCACCTTCAGTTTTCTCCTCTGCTCTATCTGTCACCCAAGTCGCATCAGTGACCTCATCATCATCATCTCCATCTCCATCTCCTTCATCATTACCACTGGAGGCAACTTGGCAATAGGCTGCGGCTTGGGGTACATGGATGCCAATTTGTCTACCAGTGTTCCTCCCTCTCTCTAGGCTCATGTTCCTGTCATCCTCAACCTCAGATCCAACATCTGAATCCAGTAATGGCTGGGCATCAACAAGGGGCAAGTGGCTGACGCTGTGGTCAAATAACTCAACTGACTCCTCAATGGCTGATGTTGGGGCTATGGCAGGAATAGATGTGGACAAGGAGGCAGGATTATCCACTTTGGCAACTGCAGGGAACTGCACACTTGTCTCTGCTTGCGTGACAGAGGATGAGGAGGATGAGGAAGGTTTATTAAGCCAGTCCACCACCTCCTCTGCATGCTGTGGCTGGATAGCAGGGGCAAACTCACTAAACAGAGGAAATAATGCCCTGCCTGAGGACTGACCCCCACGTCCACCTTTGCCTGTGGACACATTTCTTGCTGGCCCCCTTACAGTGCCAAAGGAACGTCTACCTCTCCTTGTTGTCCTCACAGACATTATTGGGAGGGAGGGGGCGGTGCTTATAAGCAAATGTAAAGAAGAAGTTGAAATCTGTATGTAGATGCATTTTAACTTGTTTGGTGCACTTTAATTTGAGTACTCACACTACACAGACACACTCCACGGATACACTATAATATACTGCAATATAATGCGCCAAACGTACAGTGACGCACAGAACTATATGGCGTTAATCATTCAGTAACGCACACAGAACTATATGGCGTTAAACTGGCAGTGATGCACGCAAAACTATATGGCATTAAACTGGCAGTAACGCACACAGAAGTAAATGGCGTTAAACTGGCAGTAACGCACACAAAACTATATGCCGTTAAACTGGTAGTAACACACACAGAAGTAAATGGCGTTAAACTGGCAGTAATGCACACAAAACTATATGCCGTTAAACTGGCAGTAACACACACAGAAGTAAATGCCGTTAAACTGGCAGTAACGCACACAGAAGTAAATGGCGTTAAACTAGCAGTAACGCACAAAACTATATGGCGTTAAACTGGCAGTAACACACACAAAACGATATGGCGTTAAAGTGGTACTAACACACACAGAAGTAAATGGCGTTAACCTGGCAGTAACACAATCAAATAGACAGTGTTCAGCCGTCACTACACTGATGCTATCTGAACTGTCCCTACTCTAGCTATACACTAATGTAAAGATTACTGACACGGTCTCACTGCACTACACTGAAACTATATGAGCTGTCCCCACTGTACACTAATGTATGTATGAATGACACAGTCTCACTACACTACAGTGAAACTACAGTGAGCTGTCCCTACTTTAGCTGCACACTATACAAAGCTGAATGATGGTCCTCCTCACTACACTCACACTATCCCTAGACTGACACTAAACTAATATTCTACACTGACAATCAGGGGCGTAACTAGAAATCACAGGGCCCCATAGCAAAATGTTGTATGGGCCCCCCCCCCACAAAAATAGCAAAACAGTGCAAAACAGATGACAGTCTGCCACTCCCTACCTCCTGTCCAGACTCCAGAGCCTCCTCATGTGCCGAAAATGATGTCCCTTCACAGGACCCCTTTACATTACACAACCCCCTGCACATTTGGACCCCTTTACATTACACAACCCCCTATATCACTGGGCCCCTTTACATTACACAACCCCCTGCACCACTGGACCCCTTTACATTACACAACCACGCACATCTGGACCCCTTTACATTACACAACCCCCTGGACATCTGGACCCCTTTACATTACACAACCCCCTGGACCCCTTTACATTACACAACCCCCTGGACATCTGGACCCCTTTATATTACACAACCCCCTGGACATCTGGACCCCTTTACATTACACAACCCCCTGTACATCTGAACCCCTCTACATTACACAACCCCCTGTACATCTGAACCCCTTTACATTACACAACCCCCTGTACATCTGAACCCCTTTACATTACACAACCCCTTTACATTACACAACCCCCTGAACATCTGGACCCCTTTACATTACACAGCACCCTGCACCCTGAAGCCTTTGGGTTCACACTGGTGTCCTGGAGTTTGGCGCAGTGCTGGGGTATACGCAGTTTTTCTGCATTTTACCCTAATTTTTTAGCTGCAGTCCCACAGTCTTCTATTTGTTTGTATAATGTCACTGTGTTTTCTGAAAGCACACCAAAGTTGCGGTATAGAGGACATTTGGTGCGCTTTCAGAAAATGTTGCAAAAATGTGTAACCTAATAGAAGTCTGTGGGACTGTAGTGAAAATGGAGTTAAATGAGGGAAAACTGTGTATACACCTTTACTGCAACTGAATTACAGTGCATCAGTGTGAACCCACTTGAGTCCTGGTTCACATATATGCGATGCAGGAATCAGCACAATTCTACTGCGGATTCCTGCATTGCATGTCGCTTGCCGGCAATCACACTGCCCTTTGCAAACTGATATGGGTGTCAATGTAAAGTTAATGACATCCGCAGATCAGTTTGCAGATCGCAGTGCGAACTGTAAAATAGTGCAGGAATGGGATCGCATAGGTGTGAACACCCATGTGATCCGATTCCAGTGCGGAACGAAAAAAGGGTCCTGCACCATTTTGGAGCGAATGCAATGTGATTTCAGCCATAAGTTTGTATGGCTGGACTTACATTGCACAGACATCGCATGTGATTTGTACAGCAATGCGGTGCGAATCACATGCAATGTCTGTGATTGCACTAGTGAAAACCCTGGCTAAAGAAACATGATGTGGCCATCTATTAGTATGGGCTGGTTAAAAGAAAATGCTTTGGATAGAGTTAATTCTGCTGGAGGACATCAGAGGAAAGAGGGGGAGAGAAAAAGATTTGGGAGAGAGAGAGAGGGCAGAATCTGGACACTGACAGTGCTTCTAACTCACTTGGATGTTCCCAGGATGCTCACATTTGCTTCTGTAGCTGTCGGCTACTTGTGTAAACGTTCCCGCCCCCACATTCCTTTGAGACACAGCATACGGGCTGCACGGAGCTTGGTGTGACACAGAAACAGAGGGAAGGGAGGGGGCAGAGCCGATGCGGCCTCTTCCATTTCCCAGCGTGCGCCACCCGGTGCGGACGCCCCCGCCACCCAGTTAGTACAGCACTGCCCGGGCCCCATAGCTCCCGCGTGGGTCGCTATGGCGGTAGTTCCGCCACTGCAGTGACAATTGAAGCAAAATAGCACAGTATAGCACACTAACCAACTAATATAAGGTGACCAGATTTTTAAAATGAAATCCGGGGACATTTTTTAAAAAAATTTTTATTGGCAAATGGTAAAATATTTTATAAGCATATTTTCCTAAATGATATATGCAGTGTACGTGGTATGTGAGTATGGAATGATTGTAAAAATGATATATATGTTATTTCTCACACTTCCTCCAAGAGATAAAAAAAGATACTTCTTAGAATTTTTTGGGAGGGGAGGGATGGGGCAGCTAAATTCAAATCCAATCCAGGCAGGGGCGACTCCAGACAATTTTTTTGGGGGTGCTGTGGCGGTGCTTGAGGTAAAAGTGAGGATGCTAGTGTGGTGCGCTACCTGTGGGCGTGACCAGCAAGTTGCCGTGGTCAGAAAGTGGAGGTTTCTTCATGGCATACAATGGTAATCAGTATATCCTGGCCTCTGTATACCAATAAAAAGCCAAAAAATGCAGCACAGCTCTACTCTTTCTTTATACAATTCTACAAATGGACTTATAAGTGCAATGGTAAAACCTATAAAATAATATCCAGTGCAAAACAACCAATGTATTGCAATATAGTAGTGATGGTGTCAACCCCTCTGCAAAAATATTTTGAGAAATTGCAGAGCTTCAATGTGCAAATAATGTTGAAACCCCCAACATACAATAATAACAGAGATGCAAATCAAGCCATGTATTAGAACATAGTAGTGATGGTGTCACCATCTCTGCAAAAGGTAAGAAATATTTCAGAGCTGCAATGTGCAAATCATGGTGAAAACCCCTATATAATCATAGTAATAAAATGTAAAATATGTACATCAATTGTACATTTTATTATGTTAATATATAGGGGGTTTCACCACGATTTGCACATTGCAGCTCTGCAATTTCTCAAAATATTTTTGCAGAGGGGGTGAGACCATCATTACTATATTCATATTGCAATACATTGGTTGATTTGCATTGGATCTTCATTTATAGGTGTTACCATTGCCCTTCTAAGTACATTTGTACAATTTTATAGATGACTTGTAGGTCAGCGCTGCATGTTTTGCTTTTTATTGATTCGCGTTAGATGAGGGAACCAGCTAACAAGATTCTCTTATTGTTTTTGAGATTTTTTTTTGTTGCATGGCAGTGGTTTTACTTTGTTATGTCCTCTGTATACTGGTAACCACTGGCCCTGCATATTGGTGGTCAGTGTGCCCCCTGTATGCTGGTGGTCAGTGTGCCCCCTGTATGCTGGTGGTACATGCTGGGTGCAGGAGGATGCTACGTGTAGGAGGATGCTACGTGCAGGGTTCTGGAGGATGCTAGGTGCAGGCTTCAGGGGGATGCTATGTGCAGGGTGCAGGGCTCAGGAGGATGCTACGTGCAGGGCTCAGGAGGATGCTACGTGCAGGGTGCAGGGCTCAGGAGGATGCTACGTGCAGGGTGCAGGGCTCAGGAGGATGCTACGTGCAGGGTGCAGGGCTCAGGAGGATGCTACGTGCAGGGTGCAGGGCTCAGGAGGATGCTACATGCAGGGTGCAGGGCTCAGGAGGATGCTACGTGCAGGCTTCAGGGGGATGCTACATGCAGGGTGCAGGGCTCAGGAGGATGCTACGTGCAGGCTTCAGGGGGATGCTACATGCAGGGTGCAGGGCTCAGGAGGATGCTACGTGCAGGGCTCAGGAGGATGCTACGTGCAGGCTTCAGGGGGATGCTACGTGCAGGGTGCAGGGCTCAGGAGGATGCTACGTGCAGGGCTCAGGAGGATGCTACGTGCAGGGTGCAGGGCTCAGGAGGATGCTACGTGCAGGGTGCAAGGTTCAGGCATGCATAACATACAGAGTGCACGGTTCAGGAGTGCATTGTACAGAGTGTAAGGTTCAGGAGTGCGTTGTACAGAGTGCAAGGTTCAGGAATTAGTTAAACTGCAAAGACACCAATTACCTTATTTATCAGCGTATAACACGCACTTTTTGGGTGGGTGGGTGCATGTTATACGCCGATCCCCGCTCCGCTGAGGGGAGAGGAGCGAGCGCTGCCGATATACACATAGCCGAGTGTACCCGGCTAGGCTCAGCTCCGCTCACAGTCACCCCCAGTTCCGCCATTGGACCTGTGTTATGTACATCATAGGGGCGGGACTGGCAGGACTGCGAGAGGAGCATTCGCTCCTCTCCTCTCGCAATCAGCGGAGAACTGCGCCAATTTTAAATAATCAGCCTGACTGGGCAAGGCTGCAATGACACAAGGCTGAAAAGACACTGGGCAAGGCTGCAATGACACACGGCGAGAGGTGAGAGGTGCCATAAGTGCAGCCATGATTTTGTGTAAAGACTTTTCTGGTACATCATTAGTTAACAGAAAGAAGTTGTAGGTAGCTGAGTAGTCTTACTTACAGTGTCTGAGGGGGAGGGGATGCCAAGGTATGCAGCATGCAATCTGTGTGTGCTCCGGAGAATGTGAAGACTTTGCAGGGGGAGAAAAGGCCAGTGTAGCAGCAGATAGTTGAGATGGAGTTTTGATAGAAGCATAAACAAACCTGCTATCTTCAGAGGTTGTGTCTCTGCTTGGTGACTGCACTGTTCCTCCTTCCCTCTCCAGGATTTGTTATGCCCGGGTGCAGTGATTGGTGGGTACAGCTGGTCTCTCTATATGTGCTGCTCTGTAGGGGGAGGTCAGAGCTCTCCAGGGAACAGTGGCGTCTCCAGCTTTCATATTTAGGGGGGGCACATGGGGGGACCGGGACAAAAATAGGGGGGCAATATAAAATGCAAATATATATATATATATATATAAAATATATATAGATAGATAGATATATCTATCTATCCTGGGGCCCTTTACCCCTTTACTACGATCCCACAATGGCCCTTTCACATGTTCTGCAGTGAGCTCCCTTCCTACTGTATTGGCCCCCCCCCCCAGGGTGACAGAGAACAAGAGATATATGTCACCAGCATACCAAGAAAATATAAGGGTCCAAAGCAGTGGGAGAACTATCAGGGTTGCAAAGGTTGTCTTGCCACCGGGCCCTGGTGTTCTGCCACTGTGGGGTTCCCCAGCCTCCTCTTGCTGTCCTGCCCCTGCCCTTAGTCTGTTTTTTCAGTAACTGAGAGTCCTGGTGGAGTCCTTCTTGCAACTCGCTCTTCTCCCTGCCAATGAGGATGCAGGGGAAGGAGCAGATCGGGCGGCCGTGGTTGTGTGAGCGCTCGCATTATGCAGTGTCAGCGAGCAGAGGGAGGGGGGAGGAATGACCCACTGGGGACGTTCTCCCTCTCAATAGAGACTGTGTTACCCCAGCGGTGGCCCGAGTGAGATGTGGCACATCCGATATGAATACAAACAAAAAGAAATTGCCTTTTTGTAAAAAAAAAAAAAAAAAAAATTAAAAAAAAAAAAAATTTTTTTTTTTGGGGGGGGGCACATGGTGGGGCCCAGCATAATGTTGGGGGGGGTCAGGGCCCCCTCTGGCCCCCCCCTAGGGTCGCCATTGCCAGGGAAAGATGCTGGACAGAGATGTTGATCGTAGACATCCAAGACACACCCCCAGGGTTTCCGATTTGCCCCCAAGACTGCCTGAGTAGTGAGAATGAATGGAGCTGTCAAGTCCAACCTCTGATGTCGGGATGGGCGGGGCCAATATGCGGAGCTACGCCCCCTTTGTCAGACAACCCGTGCATAGACAAATAGCCGGTGTTTATGGATTGGTGGGCGGGGAGGAAGGTGGCAGATGGTGGGACCAATTGTAACTAGTGTATATGTACCCACAGCTTGTATAATAAACCTGAATTATACACCGCTGTGGGTACATATACAATAGCTACAATTGGTCATGCCCCCTGCCACCTTCCTCCCCGCCCACCAATGCATAAACCGCCAGCTATTTGTTTATGCACTGGGAAGAGCTCCACATATCGGCCCCGCCCATCCCCGACATCAGAGCCTGGGTTTGACAGCTCCACTCACTCTCAGTGTCACTGCGGCCCTACGCTCCCGGCTTGTCCATCAATCCAAACCACACTGGATGGATAATGACATTGCTGCATGTCCTGCTAGGGCTAGGCTGTCAAGTATAGGCACCCCCCTGAATCCGGGGACAGATCCGGGGACAGACGTGGTCCGGGGACAGTGTCCTCAATCCGGGGACTGTCCCCGGAAACCGGGGACGTCTGGTCACCCTAAACTAATAGCACTGAACAGAGCCCTGTTCTATCTCTCTCCACGCCAAAATCACATTGAAAATGGCTGCCATTGAAAGAATACTTTTATACTGTGGGGCAGAAATTAACCATGATTGGATAAAGTCATGATGACAGTGTCCAATCATGACTCTGACAGTGCTCTGTGCACTGATTGGCTGAAGCTTTCACTGCTTTAGCCATTAAGGGCTTGCAATGCGCTGTTCTGCGCCGCAATGCCTTGTGGTCGGTTTGGGACCGAACAACAAAAGTTTGGCCCGAACTTATGCTCGTGCTGAACCATTCGCCCATCCCTACTGAGGATCTGAAAAAAAAAGAATTGTTGCTCTACATAAAGATGACCTAGGCTATAAGAAGATTGCCAAGACCCTGAAACTGAGCTGCAGAACGGTAGCCAAGACCATACAGCGGATTGACAGGACAGGAGCCACCCTCAAATCTAAAATCTTAATGTAATAGGCGTCAACCTTATGTAACTCTGTGCATATATATGTCAGTTGCCCCTTTTAGCCTAGGTTCACATTAGTACAATTTGGCATGTGACTTAACATGTCAAATTGCATGCCAAATCGGCGGCTATTGCTGGCAATAGCATCATCTGAATTTGTGCGATGCGGACTTTGTGGTGCCACACCAAATCACAAAAGTAGTCCCTGTACTACTTTTGGCGACTTCGGGTGCGATTTCAATAGACATTTGTGCAGGAACCCGCACAGATGTCTGTCAAATCACCCCCAAAGTCGGACTGCATTGCCGGGTTGAAATCGTGCGAGTTCAGCTGAACTCGCACAATATCTAACACGCAGAAATATGAACCTAGGCTAAGTGTGAATCACACTAAATTAAACAAAAAATGGTAAAGTCGGGCGCTATTCTCGTGTGCAATAATATGTGTAAACTATACTATGTGCTCAATAGTTAACAAAAAAACAGATCATATAATGCTGCACTATTAAAAAAAGTGTAACACAAACAAAGCAAAGAAAAATAAACTGTGTAGTATATCCCAAAAGTATTCAATTCAAAATTTTGAATAATCAGTTCAAAAATAAAGTCCACTGTGATGTTCAATCAATCTTTGAAGCTCATCCACCATACTATGTTACGAAATCCTGGAAGATTAAATAATGCTCCTCTCCCAAACAAACAGGTCCTTCACCATGTGTGACAATGTAAATGCACTCACCAGAGCCCCAAGGTCACTAGGACCAATCAAGCCTTTTATTAAACCAATAGGATCAGATGGTCAGAGTTTCTTCAACAGTAGCCAAACACTTCTCCAATAGTAGTATTCTCCCATCAAGCAGTTAGCACCAAGTACCAAAAATGAACAGATGACAGAATGATTGTGCAATACCGTTTAATAAAATGTATTCTTAAAAATATCTCTACATAAAATATGCTTACATTAAAATGTGCCCAGACCGGCACCAGCTCAATCAGCCTGCACAATACCACTGGCAATCCAAATTCTGCTACAGGGAACCGTCCGCCCCGCTTTTACCTACTGAAACCCGGCGTGCGTTCCACAAAGAACTAGATGTGACGTCACCGGTTATCCATGGCAACAAACAGCAACCCGACCTCATAGCATTTCGCCTAATAGGCATCATCAGGAAGTCCCTGTTTGTTTTCTGAGAGGAGCATTATTTAACCTTCCAGGATTTTTTCACACTAATGCCCCGTACACACGGTCGGACTTTGTTCGGACATTCCAACAACAAAATCCTAGGATTTTTTCCGACGGATGTTGGCTCAAACTTGTCTTGCATACACACGGTCACACAAAGTTGTCGGAAAATCCGATCGTTCTGAACGCGGTGACGTAAAACACGTACGTCGGGACTATAAACGGGGCAGTGGCCAATAGCTTTCATCTCTTTATTTATTCTAAGCATGCGTGGCACTTTGTGCGTCGGATTTGTGTACACACGATCGGAATTTCCGACAACGGATTTTGTTGTCGGAAAATTTTATATCCTGCTCTCAAACTTTGTGTGTCGGAAAATCCGATGGAAAATGTGTGATGGAGCCTACACACGGTCGGAATTTCCGACAACAAGGTCCTATCACACATTTTCCGTCGGAAAATCCGACCGTGTGTACGGGGCATTAGTTCGTAGGGTTCAGTATTGAGTTGCCCCCCCCCTTTGCAGCTATAACAGCTTCAACTATTCTGGGAAGGCTTTCCACAAGGTTTAGGAGTGTGTCTATGGGAATGTTTCACCATTCTTCATTCATTCTTCTATGCCCCGTACACACCATCGTGTGTACGGGGCATAACTCCAAAGGACGTGTAAAAAAATCACGTATAATTTCATATGCATTGTTATTTTAAATTCTTTCTGTATTTTCACATTTGTAAATAATGTAGCAATACGGCTCTATGGCATCCTGTGACAATGTTTGCGCAATGGAATCTTTTCCCAAAATAACCAGAACAAACCAGTTTTTTTACTTTGAAATAACAGCTAGACATTCCTTTAGTGAATGAGCATAAAGTGATATTTGCATGTATATTACTTGCGTTTTTCTGTACCTGAGCAATGCAGGTCTCCACGAGGAGACATAAAAATCCGTTGTTTTATCATTGTGATTAGCCATAGCATTTTGACCACCCACCATAAACCGTCAAGGCGTGGACTCCAGTAGACTCTGAAGGTATGTGGTACCAAGCCATCAGTAGCAGATCCGTTAAGTCCTGTAAGTTGCCAGGTGGGGCCTTCATGGATCGGACTTTTATTTTCCAGCACATCCCACAGATGCTTGATTGGATTGAGATCTGTATAATTTGAAGGCCATGTGAACACCTGAAACTTTGCGTTCCTCAAACCATTCTTGAATTCATCAGACCAGGCCACCTTCTTCCATTGCTCCATGGTCTATTTCTGATGCTCATGTGCCCATTGTAGGAGCTTTTGGCTGTGGACAACCATGGGCACATTGACCAGTCTACAGGTATGCAGACCCATACACAACAAATGTTGTGATGCACTGTGTGTTCTGCCACCTTTCTGTCAGAACCAGCATTAACTTTTTTAGCAACCTGAGCCACAGTAGCTCTAGGATCGGACTACACAGGCCAGCCTTCGCTCCCCAAGTGCATCAGTGAGCCTTGGCCACCCATTACCCTGTTGCCAGTTTGCTGATTTTCCCTCCTTTGAACAGGGGAGGGCGCCCCCCCCCATCCATTCGTCCGGCCCCTTTCAGGACACCGGAGCAAGGATTCCAATGCGGAGGGGCTGTCTTTTTTTTAAGCACCGATTAGAGCCAGAGGCTCTAATAGGCTTCAATATAGGGTGGGCTTGGGTCGCAAAGAGTGCATTCCGAGCCCACCCAGGTGTGTTACAACAGCGAATCAATATTCGCTGTTATAACACTAATCCTGCTCCCAGCCATTTAGGAAGTGGGTTTTGACACCGGTCACCTGATTGGCTGAAATGACAGGCAATCCTATTGGACACCTAGGAGGAGTAGGGAAGGAGTTGGAAGCTGCCATGGAGCAGAGGACTCAGAGCCGAGCCGCTGCATCACGCTGCCTGCCACTCGCCACCCACCATGATGGGGTAAGTGCTGGACAGTGGGGGGGGGGGTGAGTGCCCCCCCCAAAAAAAAACACCAGCTGCTACTGCCTTGGACCACTATTGGTCGGTCCTGGCCATTGCAGATCAGGAACATCCCACAAGAGCTCTAGGTTTGGAGAATTTTTTACTGACCCAGTCATCTAGCAATTACAGTTTGGACCTTGTTAAATCAGGAAGGAGCGAGACTCCATGTTTTGGATTCAGGTTAGTACACATTATAGTGAGATGTGCTTTGTTCATTTTTCATGTCTGAGGTTTACAACCATTTTAAAGAACAGTTACAAAGATAGATTACCGGGCTTGGGAGAAGTAATATATGTATATGGTAATGATCATAGTGATAATAAATGTTAAATACAGATTTTTTTTTTTATAATACAAGGAAAGATGAGGGGATGGTGGAAAAAGTTGGGATATATGTCAATAAACCACCTGAATTCCAATTTCAGCTCTGTTGCACTTTGAATGACAATTGCGCAGTCACACAACACAATACGCAAATTAAATTTATATCTTTTTTTCACACAAATAGAGCTTTCTTTTGATAGTATTTAATCAACACTGGGTAGTTTTTTTTTTTAATAAAGGAAACTATACCAAAAATTAAAAAAAGAGTTTTTCATTTTTTCTGTTATAAAATTGTGCAATTAAATAATTGTATTCTGCTACATTTCTTTGGTGAAAATAACCCAAATCAGTGTATATTATTTAGTCTGTAGGAATGTTATAGAGTCCACAAACTATAGTATAGTGTATTGGTGATCAGGGATACTGACTGGTCACAGTATGTAAAAAAAATAAAAAAAATAAATAAATACTTTTTTTTTTTACTATTTTTTTCTACATCCTATGATCAGAGTAGCTCAGTTTCACCATACTACTCTGGGGCATGGATCACACATTCATTGATTATTTTGATGATCATTGTATACCCAACACATTTAGTTCTCATGAATGGGTTATATGTAACATTTTTAATTTTTAATATTTTTTTAAATTTAATAAAACCTATAAAAATACACAATAAAAATAAAGGCAATAGATACGGCTGCAATAGTGATCAAGACATATAGGGGTTTATTTACTAAAGCTAGAGAGGGCAAAATTATTTACAATTCTACAGAGAAACCAAAAAGCTTCCAGGTTTTATTGCTAAGGCTTAACCACTTCAATACAGGACACTTTCACCCCCTTCCTGCCCAGGTCAATTTTCAGCTTTCAGAGCTGCCGCACTTTGAATGACAATTGCGCGGTCATGCAACACTGTACCCATATGACATTTTTATAATTTTCCTCACACAAACAGAGCTTTCTTTTGGTGGTATTTAATCACTACTGGGTTTTTTATTTTCTACAAAAAAAAAATTAAAAAGACAGAAAATTTTGAAAAAAAAATAAAAAAACATTTTTCTCAGTTTCTGTCAGTAAATTTTGTAAGTATCTAATTTTTCTCCTTCACTGATGTGCACTGATAAGGTGGCACTTATAGGCACTGATGAGGCGGCACTTATGGGCACGGATTAGGTGGCACTGATGAGGAGGCACTAATATGTGGCACTGATGAGCACTGATCGGTGGCTGTGATGGGCAGCACTGGTGGGCACTGATAGGTGGATCTGATGTGCACTGATAGGTGGCACTGGTGGGCACTGATAGGTGGCACGGATAGGTGGCACTGATGGGTATGGATAGGCGGCACCGATGGGCACTACTGATGGACACTGAAAAGCAGCAGTGACTGGCATCACTAATGGGCACTGATTGGTGGCACTGACTGGTGGCACTGGGGGACTTTAGTGTATATTGGGCACTGATGATCAGTGCCTTGATTACATGTCTGGGTGTTCCGAGGAGATGCCGCTGATCGGCTCCTCTCGCCACACACTCTGTCAGTGTGAGGCGATGAGAGCAGATCACTGGCACTTCCGTGTTTACTTGTGACCGGCTATGATTGGACACAGCCGATCACATGGTTAAAGAGCCGCGTGATCGGCTCTTTACAGAGATCGGGGTCGCGCCATGTCCTAACAACATGCAAGAGTGCCTGTTAATTTAAAGTCTTAAAATTGCACATGCCTGGGGAATCGCAAAAAAATACAAAATTCTCCTTGTGAGTAGCGCCTTGTAGCGCAAGTGATCCTATAGCTCCGCAATACTTCACCATATTACCTTTTCTTTATTTTTGGGTGGACATCTGCAAGCCTATGGCCTTTCTAATTTGAACACCAGCTATTTCATCTACTTATCCACGCCAGAGGTACCGCTTTGTAAATACCTATGGGGATTGTCTGACAGTACAGATTGAAGAGTCGCTGTCTGTGTTCTGGTAAAGCTGCCTGTCCAAGGGCTTTGGGATTAGCCCAGCTGGTGGTATTTATTTTGGGACTATTTGTAAGCAGTTATTATTTCAACCGTGCTAGCCCAGTTGGTGGTACTTTTGGCGACTATCTAGAAGTATATATTTTTTTGAGGTAGTTTATTTATTTTTCACCTTTCTAGCAATTGGGTAGCACCAACAGCTATATTCATTTTTCTTGCAATTTGTATTTCACCCATATAGTATTTTGGTGATTAGCAGCTGACTTGTGTATTGTACCCACCACTTACCATTATTCACTATTTATGGTATTTGTGTTTTAGCAATTAATAATTGCGTATATCATTATTTTTAAATTGCCCTAGATATGTAGTATATTGGCAATCACCAATTTGATTTGTTTATTGCACCTATTATCATTATCATCCACATTTATTGTTAGCACGCAGCACTTTATATTTAGTCATTTCATGGTGTAGTTTATTTTATCAGCGCTGTATTTGTTTGTTTTTTATCTTTTAAATATCCATACTTTATTACAGCAGCGATAATATTTATTTAGTTTATTTGTCGCTAGCGCTGCTTCTTTCACATAATACAAGAGGCTATGATCAAAGAAGAGGCAATTATGGTGGACAATCCTGGCCTCCCAATCATTCCAATTACCAGCCCCCATCCTATAGGGGCAGGGGCAGGGGTTGGTACCCCAACAATCAAAGAGGGGATTTTCAGCGGAGAGGATTGGGAGGACCTCCTATGAGAGGGAGAGGAGCCACGACCCCCAGGGGACGTGGGAGGGAACAAAATCCATCAAAGGAATGGAGACCCTGGTACCCGACAACATCACAGTGGCCGGGAGACGGAGAAAGAAAAGAAGAACAAGAGGTTGCAGAGGAGGGAAAAGGAAAACGGAAAAGAGAAACCTGATGGAAGGAATTTTTAACCTTAGTGATGCGGTTTTCTCGCAGGAGGAATTAAAGGTTTTAGATCTAGGTCTTAAATTTGCTTTGGATAGGAATTTTAATAAATTTGATGCTTTTATTGATTTTCAAAAGTTTATTAGGAAAATTAACATTAAAAAGTTTTTTTGCAACAGCAGTACTCCAATAAATCTTCAGACAGAGGAGTATTTACATACGTCTCTCAGAAATAATTCTATCTTCAACCCCCAAATTTCTAACAATCATTTTGTGGGTGTCTTTAAGACTCTGGTTGAGCGAGATTTGGACAGGCTTGCTATACAATCAAAGAAACACCTGAGGGATTTGGAGAAGGGCTTGAAGGCTTTAGAGAAGAATAAAAACATAGTAATCAGGTCGGCAGACAAGGGTGGGGGAGTAGTAATACTCAACTGAACAGATTACTTGGAAGAGTTGAATAAATTGGTTGGGGACCGAGCAACATACGAAAAGTTAAGATGTAACCCCACAAAGAAATATAAAGCCCAGCTAAAAGATTTGATCAAAATGGCCAAGGAAGAAGGTATTTTAAAAAAGAAGGAGGCAAGATATTTGGTCCTGAATGCTCCACGAATACCGGTGATCTATCAGTTACCGAAAATACACAAAAATTCTACGAAACCGCCGGGTCGACCCATAGTTAGTGGCATTGGGTCTCTATTTTCTAGACTTGGCGAATATTTGGATCATTTTTTACAGCCACTTACAAAAGGATATCCCTCCTACCTCAAAGATAGCAAGGATCTTATAGAATTGATCAGCCCAATGATAGTATCTGGAGATTGTTTGTTGGTGAGTATAGACGTTAACTCGCTCTATACAAACATCCAACAAAAACATGCCCTTCAAGCTGTTGAATGGGCATTGGGAAGTACCAATATCAAAGTCAAACAGAAAGAGTTTCTTTTGAAAGCACTTGATATGGCGATGAGCCATAATTTTTTCTGGCATGAAAAGCAGTACTATAGACAGATTAAAGGGGTGGCAATGGGGGCTAAGTATGCCCCCTCAGTAGCCAACATTTTCATGAGTTTTTGGGAAAATCAAGCCATATATCAAACCAATATATCGGAGCTTAGACTCTACAAAAGGTATATTGATGACATTTTTATAATTTGGGCAGATTCAACAGAATCCTTTTGTAAATTTTTAAAGAAAATTAGTGAAAATTCCTTCAATATCTCCTTTTCTGAGAATTTTAGTCATACGGAGATCAATTTCCTAGATCTTACTGTCTTCAGAGAGGGTGACAAACTATGCACGCGCACTTTTTTCAAAGACGTGGACAGGAATGGCTATATTCCGCTGTCCAGCTGCCATCATCCAAGATGGTTGAGGGGTATTCCGAAAAGCCAAATGCTCAGAGTGAGAAGAAACTGTAGTAAAGAAGATGATTACAACTCACAAGCCAATATCATTCTGGAACGTTTTAGAGCTAAGGGATACAAATTGGAAGACTTGGAACGTACCAAAAGGATAGTTGGTGAAATGGATAGAAAGGATTTATTCAAACCTAAAGTTACGAAAGAAAATGATTATAGTATAGCATTCAAGACAGGTTTCAATAGACAATATCGTCATTTTGAAAAAATCATTAAAGAACATTGGCCTCTATTGCTGGAAGATATTGATTTGAAGAAAATCCTACCTACCCGACCAAGATTTATCTACACAAAGCCACCTACACTTAGATTACAACTGGCACACAACGTGGTGAACCCACCCAGGAAGGTGTGTACTTTTCTTGATAAGACTGGGTTCTATAGTTGTGGCAGGTGTATGATATGTAGGACTTCAACATTTCGGAAGAAAAAAAATACTCATTTTAGATCGTTATCCGAAGGAAGGGCTTTTGAAATTAAGAAATTTATCACGTGCAGTACCACGCATGTGACCTACCTACTATCCTGCCCATGTAATTTGCAATATGTGGGGAGGATTACCAGACAGCTAGGGGTTAGACTTAGAGAACACGTCAATAGAATTAAGAAAGGCTATAGACATCATGGCCTTTCAAATCATTTTAGGTTATTCCACAATAGGGACCCCAGCCTACTGACCTTTTGTGGAATCGATAAAGTTGAGGGACACTGGCGAGGTTCTGATCTTAAGAGAGCCATTTCACAGAATGAAACCCAATGGATCCACCGGCTTTGTACTTTACAGCCTTATGGGCTCAATGCTGAGCTAGATCTAAATTGCTTTTTATCTAATTGGTAAATTTAAAATACATTTCTACTTGTTGGGTATCTGTTTTTGGGGTATATCATATATTGGGGAATAGGGAGGTGGTCACACCTTCTTTCCAATATGTTGTTGGAATATGTTGTTGCTTTTTTATATAATGAATTTCCATCACTCCATTCTAAGCTGAATAAGAATGAATAGGAAGCAGATTTTTTAATATTTTTTTATTTTTCCATTATATTTTTTATTATTTCCCAGACCTTATATTTATTATATTTTATCCTAATATTAATGTTTTTATTATATTTTTCTCATTTCTCATATTTCTTATTATTTTTTATTATTTCTTTATTTTTCATATTATTTCAATATTTTTTCATATTTTAATACTTTTTCATCTTTCATATTATATTTATTTCTATTATTTATTATTTTTTATTAATCAAATCCATTTATTCGTCAATAGTTTTGTTAAATATTCCTATCCAAATAATATATATTTTGTTTATTTTCATTAAGCAAACTTGATGCAAGATGTACTTTATTCATATGAGACTTAGGCGTTCATATATTTTTATCTTTTAGTCTTATGTATTTTAATCATATGCTGTTCACCTTTTTGTAATAAGGTTTTTGGATTGCAACAGGATATGATGATTAAGGACATGTGGTGGCGCTTGCCTTGATTGGCTGTCACTTATTCCATACATCCTATATATTTTACAGCCGTGGGTTGGATGTTGAGTCCTTTGATGACGCCCTGGGGGAGGGGCGAAACGCGTCGATGTAACATCCGGCTGACGCCTAACCAAGTGACGTTTTCTTCCTGGCTCCGTAGAACGCATGCTACCAGCGGCGATCGCGGAAGCTATCTGACATGCCTGATTGCAACCGAGGATTTGTGAGTAGCGCCTTGTAGCGCAAGTGATCCTATAGCTCCGCAATACTTCACCATATTACCTTTTCTTTATTTTTGGGTGGACATCTGCAAGCCTATGGCCTTTCTAATTTGAACACCAGCTATTTCATCTACTTATCCACACCAGAGGTACCGCTTTGTAAATACCTATGGGGATTGTCTGACAGTACAGGTTGAAGAGTCGCTGTCTGTGTTCCGGTAAAGCTGCCTGTCCAAGGGCTTTGGGATTAGCCCAGCTGGTGGTATTTATTTTGGGACTATTTGTAAGCAGTTATTATTTCAACCGTGCTAGCCCAGTTGGTGGTACTTTTGGCGACTATCTAGGAGTATTTTTTTTTTTGAGGAAGTTTATTTATTTTTCACCTTTTTAGCAATTGGGTAGCACCAACAGCTATATTCATTTTTTGTGCAATTTGTATTTCACCTATATAGTATTTTGGTGATTAGCAGCTGACTTTTGTATTGCACCCACCACTTACCATTATTCACTATTTATGGTATTTGTGTTTTAGCAATTAATAATTGCGTATATCATTATTTTTAAATTGCACTAGATATGTAGTATATTGGCAATCACCAATTTGATTTGTTTATTGCACCTATTATCATTATCATCCACATTTATTGTTAGCACGCAGCACTTTATATTTAGTCATTTCATGGTGTAGTTTATTTTATCAGTGCTGTATTCGTTTGTTTTTTATCAAAATTCTCCATAGGCAACATTTTAAATGTCTTTACAGGTCATCAGTTTATAGTTGATCGTGTACTATGGCCCTAGAATTATTGCTGTCACTCCAACCTTCACGACGATACCGCACATGTGTGACACAATTGATGGTGCATACCCGTGCTTGCCCTACGCCGTGCTTTTTTATGGGGTGTGTGTAGGGTTGATGGAATTAAATGTTTTTGCATTATTTTTATTCATTTTATACAAATATTTTTATACACTCTTTTTATATATTTTTTACTTTATCGCCATCACTTAGAGCACTTATTGGACATTTGGTGGAGGGGGGATTATGGTGTGGGTTGTTTTTTTAGAAGCTGAGCTTGGCCCCTTAGTTAGAGTAAAGGGAGCACTTAAGGCGCCAGCATACCAAGACATTTTGGACAATTTCATGCTCCCAACTTTGTGGGAACAGTTTGGGGATGGCCCCTTCCTGTTCCAACATGACTGCGCACCAGTGCACAAAGCAAGGTCCATAAGGACATGGATGAGTGAGTTTGGGGTGGACTGCCATGCACAGAGTCCTGACCTCAACCCGACAGAACACCTTTTGGATGAATTAGAGAGAAGACTGTGAGCCAGGCCTTCTCGTCCAACATCAGTGCCTGACCTCACAAATGGGCTTCTGGAAGAATGGTGAAACATTCCCATAGACACACTCCTAAACCTCGTGGAAAGCCTTCCCAGAATAGTTGAACCTGTTATAGCTGCAAAGGGGGGGGGGGGGGGCAACTCAATACTAAACCCTACGGACTAAGACTGGGATGCCATCAAAGTTCATGTGCATGTAAAGGCAGATGTCCCAATACTTTTGGTAATAAAGTGTTTATAAGAAAGAAGTGAGACTGGAAGGAAAGGGCTAAGAATGCATTCCCATCTGTGAATGCACCCACACATCGATTAGATACGAGAACTCCAGCAGGCAACAGGTAGTTTGCATCCAGGGTCAATCACTTGCATATGATCACTTTGTGAGCGACTACATGTGGGTGGCCATGATTAGCTGCAGGAGCCGGAAGACTCCCATTACATTTAATGGGGCTGCCTCTCACAGCTAATCACAGGAGCCCCTATTGGGGTTCTCACATTTATTTGCTGTGCTGGTGCTTTTGTGTGTGAGTGCACCCTAAACCTAATTTTAGGTGGAAGCATGTACAGGGAGGGAAAAAAGTATTTGATCCCCTGCTGATTTTGTACGTTTGCCCACTGACAAAGAAATGATCAGCCTATAATTTTAATTGTGGGTTTATTTTACCATTGAGAGACAGAATAACAACAAAAATATCCAGACAAACGGATTTCAAAAAGGTTATACATTGATTTGGATTTTAATGAGTGAAATAAGTATTTGAACCCTTCGCAAAACACGACTTAGTACTTGGTGGAGAAACCCTTGTTGGCAATCACAGAGGTCAGACGTTTCTTGTAGTTGGCCACCAGGTTTGCACACATCTCAGGAGGGGTTTTGTCCCACTCCTCTTTGTAGATCCTCTCCAAGTCATTAAGGTTTCGAGACTAACGTTTGGCAACTTGAACCTTCAGCTCCCTCCACGTCCCTTTGATGCGGTGAAGTTGTGCTTTGCCCTTAGCAGAAAAACACCCCCAAAGCATAATGTTTGCTCCTCTACGTTTGACAGTGGGGATGGTGTTCTTGGGGTCATAGGCAGCATTCCTCCTTCTCCAGACACAGCGAGTTGAGGCCAATGAGCTCGATTTTGGCCTCATCTGATCACAACACTTTCACCCAGTTCTCCTCTGAATCATTCAGATGTTCATTAGCAAACTTCAGACAGGCCTGTAATGTGCTTTCTTGAGCAGGGGAACCTTGCGGGCGCTATAGGATTTCAGTCCTTCATGGCATAGTGGGTTACCAATTGTTTTCTTGGTGACTATGGTCCCAGCTGCCTTGAGATCATTGACAAGATTCTCCTGTGTAGTTCTGGGCTGATTTCTCACCATTCTCATGATCATTGAAACTCCACGAGATGAGATCTTGCATGGAGCCCCAGACCGAGGGAGATTGACAGTTATTTTGTGTTTCTTCCATTTTGTGAATAATCACACCAACTGTTCTCACCCTCTCACCAAGCTGCTTGGAGATGGTCTTGTAGCCCATTCCAGCCTTGTGTAGGTCTACAATCTTGTCTCTGACATCCTTGGACTGGTCTTTGGTCTTGGCCATGGTGGAGAGATTAGAATCTGATTGATTGCCTCTGTGGACAGGTGTCTTTTATACAGGTAACAAGCTGAGATTAGAAGCACACCCTTCAAGAGAGTGCTCCTAATCTCAACTCGTTACCTGTATAGAAGACACCTGGGAGCCAGAAATCTTGCTGATTGATAGGGGATCAAATACTTATTTCCCTCATTAAAATACAAATCAATTTATAACTTTTTTGAAATGCGGTTTTCTGGAAATTTTTGGCTGTTATTCTGTCTCTCACTGTTAAAATAAACCTACCATTAAAATTATAGACTGATCATTTCTTTGTCAGTGGGCAAACGTACAAAATCAGAAGGGGGTCAAATATTTTTTCCCTCACTGTATACTTGATGCAAATCTAGTACATTCCTCAGCTACTGTTCAACTTGTAAATCAGAAAGTTCGACTTTGTGTCTCCACCTAATGCTTTCCCAACAAACAGCAAAGGTCGGGGTAGGTAGGCATGGGCATAGAGGGTAGTGGTTGGGATGGGAGCAGCACCTTGCAAGTGATGCAGAAATAAGGTGGAAAGGAATTGTGACAGGGGAGCGGCTGTCATAAAGAAAGGAGGTGGTGGAAACCTGGGGTCACATTACATGCTGTATCCTCCCAGGTTTGGTTCAGTGGTGCTGTATAAATACCTAACTCTAGGAATAGCTGTCATTCAGAATCTTTGTTTCAAGACATCGTTGCAGAACAGGTATGTTTTACCTAGGGTGACTTTTCTCATCACTCCTTTTTGTATGAGGCTGCTTTCTACAATTCTGCATGGGCAGTGAACTACAATACCAATGGAGAACAGAACGTGTATGTGTGATAGATAGATAGATAGATAGATAGATAGATAGATAGATAGATAGATAGATAGATAGATAGATAGATAGATAGATAGATAGATAGATAGATAGATAGATAGATAGATAGATAGTATATAAAATACATTTTGTTTTTCACCCTCTTTCTAGGTTTTAAGAGTCAACTATTATATAATAATAATTATTGGCATGGACCATGCAAGCATACTGTGACCAAAACCTGCTTATGTAGAAGATAGACCTCTACTCTACCACCAACCTTTTCTAAGAGGTTAAGAAATAATTGGGTGGTAAAAAAAAAAAAAAACATCTTTAGTGCTCATGCACACTGCAGTTTAAAAAAAAAAAGCTTCTTTTTACAGGTGTTTGAGCTTTTATTTCTACCTATAAAAGCTTGAAGAAGCTTGTTCTTTTTTGTGCTCTTTCTCGCGTTTTTATTGAGCTCGTTCAAGCTCTTTTGACCATAGGCGTTTTTTTTTTCACAAACCCTCTTAATAATTTCTTAACAACTGTAAAAAAATTAAAAAATCTGGAACAAAAAGTTTTTGCACATTTTTGAGGGTTTTTTTTTTAGCTCTTTTGAGCTCTTTTGGGCACTAGCTCCTCTTAAAAACACGAGTTTGGTGGGGGGTTTTTCAGCCTGTAGGAGCATATGCCTGAAATGTGTGCATGGACACATTGGCTAACCCAGAGGGGAGTTTCTAGTAGGGTTGCCACCTGTCCAGGATTCACCCGGACAGTGCGGGTGTTGAGTCATGTGTCCGGGTTTCAGTCCACCTGAAACCGGGACCCATTATATTGACAGGGGAGTGAGGAGGCACTATGTGCGCCGCATTATTATTCTCTTTGGAGTGCCCAAAGGTGTCCCAGGTCTGTTACAATACTATAGTGTATACTAAAACAAAATATTTACTGTGCTCAGCTAAAGTGTTTGGGTTTGGCTTGATGAAAAAAGTGGCAACCCTAGTTTCTAGGCAGGAAAAATAAGAGTTCAAAAGCGCTGTAGGAGCTGCTCCTTTGAGCTCCTTTGAGCTGCAGTGTGCATAAGGCCTTATTTTTTTTCTGAGATCTGTTGGCTCAGGTGTGCCTGCAATGGTGCCTTCCTACCCCTAGGCATCTGATCGTTTCGTGATCTGAATTAGATCAAAACATCAAGCAGCTTTCATGTCCTACCTATAGCTTCTCTACTACAAAGACGCAAGCTGGTTGCGTCATTAAGACGGCAGGCTACAATATGCAGCAGGTAAAGGGGACACATCGAACCCTATCATCTACATTTGCTGCATCCGCAGATTGCAAATTGAAAATTTGGGGGATTTTTCTAAAATGCATTTGAGAAATTTTTAAAAAACCTTTTGGAATCCTCGGCTTTGGCGCTTGGTTTTATTTTTCTGTCTTGAGTCGAAAGTCTTCAAACCTTTTCTGCGCCTATGAGCTGCCTTGCCCATGCAAAATGCAGCAAGATTGGTCTACTCGGAGCCACCACACCTGTTTGAGCAACCTGCATCATCCATCTAACCACTGATTTTCTGTAAAGCCTCGTACACACAATCAGATTTTTCGCAGACAAAACGTCAGACTTTTGTCTGAAGGGCGTTGGCCATGAACTTGTCAAACGGCACTCAATTGTCGGCCAACAAACACGAACGTAGTGACGTTCTACGTGGCTTTTCAGCTCTTTAACGCCACCCTTTGGGCACCTTCTGCTAATGTTGTGTTTGGTGAGCATTGGTTCCGAGCATGCGTGTTTGTACTTTGGACTTTTGTCTGATGGACTTGTGTACAACAGACATTTGTCCGCAGAAAATTTATAAGCCAGCCATCCAACAATGGTCCGCGGAAAATCCAACAACAATTGTCTGATGGAGCTTAAAGTGGTGTTTCACCAAAAAAAAAAAAATTAGATGTCAGCAGCTGCAAATACTGCAGCTGCTGACTTTTAAAATAAGGACACTTACCTGTCCCGGGGTCCAGCGATGTCGGCACCCGAGACCGAGCCGTCCCTCGATCCTCGGGTGCTGCCGCCGCCATTCACACTGAGGGAATCAGGAAGCGAAGCGTTGCCGCTTCACTGCCCGGTTCCCTACTGCGCATGCGCGAGTCGCGCTGCGCGTCTTCACTGGTCCCCGTTGTGTTGTGGGAACTGTGTATTTCCCACAACACAACGGGGGTGGGCGGGGAGTCTGCGGCTAGCTGCGGCTAGCTGTACCCGGAAGTGGGTGCAGATACCTGTATTATACAGGTATCTGCACCCCCCTCCCCCCTGAAAGGTGCCAATTGTGACACCGGAGGGGGGGAGGAATCCGATGAGCGGAAGTTCCACTTTAGGGTGGAACTCCGCTTTAAAAAAAGGGTCGGATTTTAGGCCAATAGTCTGTCATCACACATTTCCTGGTGGAAAATCCGATCGTGTGTACGAGGCTTAAGGCTCCATGCACACTGGGCTTAAAAAAAGTCTGTTCTCTTGGGAGTAAAAAACGTTCGTATAGAGCATTTTTTGTACAAAGTCTAGAGGAGTTTAGGAGAGTTTTACATTTTTTTCCTGCCTCCAAGCTCCAATCAGAAACGTGAACCAGAAGGGGTTGTTTTTCTGCCTCTAAACGTTAAACTCAAAATATGCCTCTTAACATCCTAATGTGCATGGACACATAGGATAACATTAAGCTGCTTCTACAGGCAGAACACAAAACTCTAGAAGCAACGTTTTTGAAGTCAGTGTGCATGGAGCCTTATTACAGTAATGTATACGATAAAATAGCGTTTCACCAGGCCTGCAGAAAACACCACTCAGCGCCAAACGCCCAAAAGAACCCGAGGTGTAGATATCTTTAAAAAGAATATCTTTAAAAAGAATATTCCATGGTGTGCATCATAAACACACAACAGTAACACTAAAAAAGCTAAAAATCCGATTGAACTCCACTGTGTCTGTCTAGGCAGAGAGACAATCTAATAGGCAGCAGCCGTCTCAAACCAAAGAAAAAGCAAACTAGAAATAAAAACAGTGTTATAAAATGGTCAGCATTTAGACTAAATTATCCCACTAGACAGCGCTATGTTGAGCAATTGAAATTTGTGGCCAACAACACATATAGGGACAGTCTTATCAAGAAAAGAGTCCTTTAAAAGAAAATCCCTTATAGAGGGAAGTGATGCAAAGTCCAGGGTGTCATTCAAAAAATCTACAGGTGATCTTGAGAAAAAGAATCCTCCACATGCACCTTCCACCAATCCCTTGATCGTATGTGAAATCCACCCGGTGACAGGCACTCACCCCCTAGGGGGTTAAACTCACCAGAAAAGGGGAGTAATAAAGCCTTCAGCAGTAGTACGTTGTCATCATCACTCTAAACAGGGTCACAGGCTAGCAGGGCTCATAATGAATCAAAGAACAGAAAAAGAAAGGTGCACATAGCGTAATCCTGTTTAATGTTTCAAACCCCATATACAAAGACAGACACCGGACCCCCCTTCAATAAAGGGGGGTCCGGTGTCTGTCTTTGTATATGGGGTTTGAAACATTAAACAGGATTACGCTATGTGCACCTTTCTTTTTCTGTTCTTTGATTCATTATGAGCCCTGCTAGCCTGTGACCCTGTTTAGAGTGATGATGACAACGTACTACTGCTGAAGGCTTTATTACTCCCCTTTTCTGGTGAGTTTAACCCCCTAGGGGGTGAGTGCCTGTCACCGGGTGGATTTCACATACGATCAAGGGATTGGTGGAAGGTGCATGTGGAGGATTCTTTTTCTCAAGATCACCTGTAGATTTTTTGAATGACACCCTGGACTTTGCATCACTTCCCTCTATAAGGGATTTTCTTTTAAAGGACTCTTTTCTTGATAAGACTGTCCCTATATGTGTTGTTGGCCACAAATTTCAATTGCTCAACATAGCGCTGTCTAGTGGGATAATTTAGTCTAAATGCTGACCATTTTATAACACTGTTTTTATTTACAGTAATGTATACGTCCAAAATTGACTGAAAGTGATTGTAAAGGATCGTTTTTTTTTTAAAATAAAAAGCATGTCATACTTACCTCCACTGTGCAGCTCGTTTTGCACAGAGTGGCCCGGAACCTCCTCTTCTGGGGTCCCTCGGCGGCTCTCGCGGCTCCTCCCCGCATCAGATACCCCCTTGGAGAAGCTCTCTCCCGGGGGGCTTACCTTGCGGGCGCGCTCCTGAGTCCAGCATTTGCATCCACAGACACGAATGCCGGACTCGGCCCCGCCCCCCCAGTGCTCGCGTCATTGGATTTTATTGACAGCAGCAGGAGCCAATGGCTGCACTGATATCAATCTATCCAATCAAGAGCCGGGACCCCGTGGAGAGAGGGACAGCGCGTCCCCGCCGAGGAGATGAAGGGGCTCAACTAAGTAAGACGGGGGGGCCAGTCACTGCCAGGTGTTTTTTCACCTTAATGCATAGGATGCATTAAAGTGAAAAAGCACGAGGGTTTACAACCTCTTTAATCTCAGACAATCAATCAGAAATCAGCCCAACTCAGCCACCTCTATAAATAAAAGTAATTCAATTGGCTGCTATGGATATGGCTTCCCAAATAAAATCTTATCATGAATCATGAATGTAAAATCTGTTCTGGAAAGTCATCATTTTTTTCCCCTTTTATTGGTTGAACTAGATGGACTTTTTTCAACCAGACTAAATATATAATTATAATAATTGTCACTCTTTGCTATTTTTTAGACCTTATCCAAAGCATATTTTACTTTACATCTATTCTTCTGTGTTTCCTTTGGTATAGCTTTGAGATTCTGGGAGGTTCTTTCTTTTCATTAAATCTTAAAATTAGCCTGTCCCTAATGTATTGCAGTGTTATGTGGAACATACGACTTGCTCTTCCTTTTCCAAAGCTTTATAAGTAAACAAGAGTGAAATGCAGAGATTGTATTGACTCTTTTCCTACGTTAAAACAGTATCAAACCCAAGAGCAAACTATAATATTGCAGCTTACCAATTCTTAGATGTGGTGGATGCATTTGTTTTCTTTTTTTTTTTTAGTATAAACTCAATGTATGTGGCGCTACTTCCGCCTAACTACAAGTAAATATAAACAATAGTGCATAAATATCATAAATCAGTAAATGATACAATGCACCAAAGAACGAATTAAACTCTTAAAGAGTGTGGTGCGATTCCACCAAAATGCAAAAAAATGCAAAAAATTCATATAAATCCGTGACTCAAAAATGAGTGTAATAGATATACGTGAACTAAAAGGATGTGCAATAATGTATAAATAGCATAAATACATACATAAATTCATAAAATAAAGAATAGAGTGAGCTCATAAACAGTAAAGTGCAGTTGATGCACTTTTTTATGTTGGCAGCTCTTAAAGTGGAAGTAAACCCTTCTATCGTTTTCAGCCAAGGAAGCCGCCATCTTGGCCTCTGTTTACTCTACAACTGCCATGATTCTGCACATGTGATCCGTTATGACACCAGCCATTGGATGGTTTGACAGTTTGGTTGAGAGCACAACCAATGGGAGTGTTACATTTCTGGCACGTGCCGGAAAGGTAACTGTTTTATGGATGGGTTTACTTCCGCTTTAATTAGCCTATTGGTTACTGGTGGTTTGCGCATTAGTCTTTTTACTTTTGGTCTTTCTTTTTTTTTAGGCTTTCTTTAATTTTCACCCGGCGATCTGGCCAGTAAGTCTGTTGTTTCGCAACAGAACATGCCATCCTGCTGATGTAGCAGTTAGAGGGTTGAGACAAACCAAATTTGACAGGGGTGTTTACGATGGTCAGCTTTTACTGAGTCATGTAAAAACCTTTATCCCAAAAGGAAAAAAAAAAAAAGTGTTACTGTAACAGTTTAACCACTTCAGCCCCGGAGGGATTAGCCCCCTTAATGACCAGGCCATTTTTTGCGATTTGGCACTGCGTCGCTTTAACTCACAATTGTGCGGTCGTGTGACGTTGCACCCAAACAAAATTGACGTCCTTTTTTTCCCACAAATAGAGCTTTCTTTTGGTGGTATTTGACCACCTCTTCGGTTTTTAGTTTTTGCGCTAAAAACAAAAAAAGGCAGACAATTTTAAAAAAAATATACATATATTTTTTACTTTTTGCTATAATAAATATCTCAAATTAAAAAAAAAACTGATTTCTTCATCAGTTTAGGCTCATATATATTCTTCTACATATTTTTGGTAAAAAAAAAACCGTAATCAGCGTATATTGACTGGTTTGCGCAAAAGTTATAGCGTCTACAAAACAGGGGATAGATTTATGGCATTTTTATTATAATTTTTTTTTACTAGTAACGAGACTTTTAACGAGACTGTGACATTGCGGCAGACAGATCGGACACTTTTGATACTTTTTTGGGGCCATTGACTTTTATACAGCGATCAGAGCTATAAATAGCCACTAATTACTGTGCAAATGACACTGGCAGGGAAGGGGTTAACACTAGGGGCGATCAAGGGGTTAAGCGTGTCCTAGGGAGTGATTCTACCTGTGGGGGGAGGGGACTGACAGGGAGTGCAGAGAGATCGCTGTTCCTGATCACTAGAACCAGACAATCACACTGTACTCCCCTGACAGAATGGGGATCTGTTTGTTTGCAATGACAGATCCTCGTTCTGCCTCTCTGTGGAGCGATCGCGGGTGGCCGGTGGACATCGTGGCCGCCGGCGACGCCCGCTTTAGCCATTAAAGAGACCGCCGTACCGGTACGACGATTCGCACAACCGAGCCAACCTGCCACAGTATAACTGCGGCGGCTGGTCAGCAAGCGGTTAAAAAGGTTTTAGCTGGGCTTCAGTTTCAATTTGTAAGTGTATCTAAATCTGCTAGTCCTTCTAACACTCCGCTCCCTCCTAGAATGACAACGCTGCTGTCCAAAGGTGTCTATGTTGCTCCTTCATACAGAGTGGGGGCGCTCTAATACAGGAGGTGTGTTACTGGCCAGATCAACAGGTGAAAACAGAGAACAACATACCTCCCAACTTTTTGAGATGGGAATGAGGGACACCTATCAGTTAAAGTATGCAGTCATAGGACACACCCCTTGCCACGCCCCCTTAAAGGAGAATTGTACAAAAAAAACAACATTGGTAAACCCACAAGTGCTTTTTTTACCACTACTATTCCTTTATATTGGCTTTTGCATTTTACAAATGCAGCAATTTAGAAATCAGATGAAAGGTTTAGCACTGGAAAACACTTTTTGATAGATAAAAAGTGCATTTTATATACATCTATATGGATCAGATCAAAATGAGGGACAAATGAGGAGTAATGAGGGACAGAGGGATATTGCTCCAAATCAGGGACAGTCCCTCGAAATCAGGGACAGTTGGGAGCTATGGATGTGTACAAGGTGTGACAATTTAATTCCCAGAATAGACTGTAAGAAAACGAAAAATGTTTTTTTTGTTTTTTTTTTAATAAATAAAGGTGCTTTATTGTTGTCATGTAGGGTGATTGACAGCATATCTATAGGTACGGTACAGAGCATTGTATGAAAAACCAAAAATGTTTGCTTACCTATACACTGGCGGCTGTTGTCGCCTTCAAAGTAACCCCCTTGTGAAGCGACGCCCTTTTCTAGCTGACTGTGCCACTGCTGGAAACATTCCTGGAATTCATTGTCTGGAACGCAGTATCTTTGTCACAGAGCACTGGATGTGCAGAATGTCATCAAATCTGTGTCCTTTTAACCACTTCAGTAGAGGGCACTTTTACCCCCCCCCCCCTTCCTGCCCAGGACAATTTTCAGCTTTCAGCGCTTTCGCACTTTGAATGGCAATTGCGCGGTCATGCAACACTGCACCCATACAACATTTTTATCATTTTTGTTCACGCAAATAGTGTTTTCTTTTGGTGGTAGTTAACCACTTCATCCCTGGAAGGAGTTACACCCTTAATAACTAGGCCATTTTTTGCAATACAGCACTACGTTATTTTAACTGACAATCACGCGGTCGTGCGACGCTGTACCCAAATAAAATTGATGGGTTTTTTTTTCCCCACAAATAGAGCTTGTTTTTGGTGGTATTTGATCACCTCTGCGGTTTTTATTTTTTGCGCCATAAACAAAAAAAGAGCGACAATTTTGAAAAAAAAACAGAAAACAAATAACTTTTACATTCTGCTATAAAACATATCCAATAAAACAAAAAGTTAAATATCTAATTTCTTCATCAAATTGGGCCAGTATGTATTCTGCTACTTTTTTTGGTATAAATAAAATCCCAATAAGCGTATATTGATTGGTTTGTGCAAAAGTTATAGCAGCTACAAACTATAGGATATATTTATTCATTTTTTTACTAGTAATGGCGGCGATCAGCGTTTTTTAGCGAGACTGCAACATTGCAGCGGACAAATCAAGTACCTAACTGACACTTTTTTTGGGGACTAGTGACATTATTACATTGATCAGTGCTAAAAATATGTACTGTTTTTGTACTAATGACACTGACCGGGAAGGGGTTAACATCAGGGGCGATCAAGGGGTTAAGTGTGTCCCTAGGAGGTGCTTGCTAACTGTGTGGGGGATGGTCTGACTGGGGTTACACATTGATCCGTGTTCCTGCTTAGCAGGAACAGAAGATCTCTGTGTCCTCCCCTGACAGAACGGCGATCTGCCTTGTTTACATAGGCAGATCGCCATTCTGCCTCTCTGGGGAACGATCACGGGTGGCCAGTGGACATCGGGTCCGCCGCACCCACTGAGTGGCTTCCCCTCTGTCCAATGAGGGCATGCGCCTCCAGTATCTATTGCACGAAATGTCATACAGGTGCATATTATTTCGCACAATAGAGCCGTCCTGCCGCAGTATATATGCGGTAGGCGGACTTTATGAGGCTAATCACCACTAGGTTTTTTCTTTTTTGGTAAATCAACTAAAAAATACTAAAAGTTATTTTTTTTTTTTTTAAAACACACTTTTCTTTGTTTCTGTTATAAAATTTTGCAAATAAATGATTGTTCTTTAGGCCCCTTTCACACTTGTCCGACTTGTCCTGTGACTTGGGACTGCAAAGTCGCATGGCAAGTCATACCCCATGATTTCCAATGGGTACCGTTTATATCTGTGCGACTTCAAAGTAGTCCCTGCACTACTTTGGTCCGACTTTGATGCGACTTGAGGTCCATAGACCTCAAGATTACACAGGCATTGCCTCAAGTCATGTCAAATACGTGTGGCAGAGTCACGGCAACGTCATGCGACTTTCAGGTTGCACAAGTGTGAAAGGGGCCTTATAGGTTTAGCCCAAAATGTATTCTGCTACATTCAGTGCTCAAGTCAGTATATATTATTTAGTCTGTAGGAAAGTTATAGAGTCCACAAACTATGGGATATATCTGAAAATTGATCAATCCTGATGTACTGACGGCCGATCGCATTTCTTGAGACCCTAAAATACCAGGACAGTAGAAATACCCCCCAAATGACCCTTTTTTGGAAAGTAGACAGTCCAAGGTATTTAGTAAGAGGCATGGCGTGTGTTTTGAAGTTGGAATTTTATGTCTCAATATTTTTTGGGAAAATGTAAAAATTAAAAAAAAAATTCACAATTTTTTTTTACATGCTGTTACCAGTACAGTTCAGTGTCATCATATGACGGGTGTGGTGGTGATCAGGGACACTGGACTGGTGGTATAAAAAGTTATCATTTTTTGAATTACATTTTTTTAATTTATTTTTTTACCATTTTTTTAAACACTGTGACCAGAGCAATATAATGTCACCATAGTAACATTGTACCACTCTAGGAAAGTGATAAGGATTTTTTTTTTTTACACATTATGTTTGCTTATAGCAGTGAATTACATTGCTATAATCAAGCATTTTACTGAATAAAACTGAATCATTCAGTCTGTTTTGTTGTGATTAGCTGTGACTGGTCACACAAGCTATTTACATGGTACCGATGGGCTGTGATCGGCCCTGTCTGTACCATGTGATCAAATTGACCAATCACAGCTAGCTACACAATGGATGGCATGAAAGGAAGCACAACTGTCATGTGACCTGCTGTGATTTGTCACGGTGGTCACATGGTACCGGCAGCGAGCCACTACTCGGATCAGTCATTGGCTGTGTCCTTTGGACATGGCCGGTGACAGATTGTGCTGCTGTGCGGCCCCACGTGCAGGTAGCCTCCTCACATACAGTTAATTGTGACAGGATAGTCTTGTTGGCTGAGAGGAGAAGTGGGACTACAATTGTATCATACTTACTTTCTCATGCAGAAATGTCATATTATAGTCAGAATGTGTTTGTGTTTTCATGCTGTTTTGTGAAATCCTGTTGAGGCTGTAACTGTTCTCTAAATTGTCTCCAGCAGCCATCTTTTAGAAGCCTCTTGTTCTGATTGGTACCAAGTTATCTCAAAATTTTGTCCATCATTTTCTGTTAGCTTCCATATAAAAGAGAGCCCAGCCACCATTTTGAGAGACGTGTGTGGAATGTGTGAGAGAAAGGTATACTGCCTGTGAGCGAAAGCTAGGCCTTACTCAGGGAGAGTGTTCCAGCCTGTAGGGACAGAACACGAGTCCTGCCTATCAGCACTGCTGCTGTGCTTGTGATAGAAGATCATCTAAGACAGTGTATTTTCGTGCTAAATCATCTCTGCTGCATCTGTGGAACCTGCTTATGGACAACAGCCTATGGCAAGTAATCAAAATGTGCCTTGTATACCACTGATGTGCCTGAGGAGAGGAATAATAAGTACAGTGCCAGTTTACTGGGCTGCAAGCTGTATCTTTGATGGGCGCTTCATTAAAAAGGTGGGGTATACATGGGCAGGGCAAAGGGGGTGGAGTCAGGGGTGGAGCCAATGGGGGTGGCAAAATGAGGCTTCGCCTAGGGTGTCAGGAATCCTTGCACCAGCCCTGTGTGAGTGTTAGGACTGAAAGAGCTCTGGGAAACCTCTATAGCAGGGATATGTAATTGGCGGACCTCCAGCTGTTGCAAAACTACAAGTCCCATCATGCCTCTGGGTGTCAGGCTTGAGGCTGTCAGAGTCTTGCTATGCCTCATGGGACTTGTAGTTCTGCAACAGCTGGAGGTCCGCTAATTACATATCCCTGCTCTATAGCATGCACTTTTCACCAGTCTTGTGCTTAACTGAGGACCTCCAGGCTTTCCATATGTCCTTAATAGGGGTACACAATAGTGACAAGTGCATACAGCGAACAATATCGTTTTCAGATGCTCTTGAACTTTGCTCTTCCTTCTCCTTTTCCTTTTGTGGTTTTTGGGATTACCTTGGTGATAGTTGTCACCTCAGAAGGTGACGATTCTTCTCCTAAAAAAAAAAACAACTATTCTTTCTGCGTCCTCTTCGGTTTCTGACAAGTTTTGTGCACTTCTGGATGTAGAACGTGACCATTTCTGTCCGTTTCTTGATCCGCTTCTCCTACTTCTCCTTATTTCTTCTACTGTGTGACCCAGGAAAGTACAAGTCAGAAAATGCTAGAACACGTTCAAGTGCGAATGGCTGGGCGACTCACCACCATAGTGCTACGCCATGTACATTCTGGGAATTACATTTTCGTACCTCGTATGGTGAAAGAGCCAATCTACCTAAAATATTTAATTTACAGATAGAATATGGTTGACTGAGTCATTCTATTTTGAGGTCTCCCCCTTGCCTTAGTTCACACCCACACAGAAGTGTTTCACCGCCTCTACTCTTCACAAAACTTCTGCAGGTTTTGTATTGATCTCTCCAACAAATCTGTCCGTTATTAAGGTGTAGGAGGTCAAATACATACTTTCGTATGATTGAAAAAAGGAGAGAGGGATAAATAGATGTGACTCCACTTGCGGTGAATCCAAAAAATAAATGTTAAAGATGGACCCTTACCCTTGATGGTGGACCCCCTATTAGCGGGGGTCTAACGAGCATGCAGATTTCGCCCTCTGCAGGGACCATATAGAGAAAGTGTCTGCAACAGCTGATACATCCAGCGTCTCCGGTCCGGGCTGATCCAAGTCTTGAACCTGGAGGGGGGAGAAGCGCTCTCCGTCCGGACTTTTTCCAGGAGACGCTGGATGTATCAGCTGTTGCAGACACTTTCTCTATATGCAGAGGGCGAAATCTGCATGCTCGTTAGACCTCGCTAATAGGGGGTCCACCATCGAAGGTAAGGGTCCATCTTTAACATTTATCTTTTGGATTCACCGCAAGTGGAGTCACATCTATTTATCCCTCTCTCCTTTTTTCAATCATATGGATGATGATTTTATGGAAGGTGGATGGTGCTTCCTCATGCTGATGAACTTTTCTTATATTGTTTCACTTTATGGACTGGAGTCACAATTTTCACATATTACTTATATATTCATTATTCACTCCTTTTAATTATTACACTCATTTCTGATTGATTTGTGTTGGTTGATTTTTCCCATTTATATATTTCACAGGTCATATCATTTATGATTAGAGATATTTTTTATGTCACTTTTATGCAATTTATTTTGTTTTATGCATTGGTTTACTATATTTTATTTTTCCTTGTTTCATGCAAGTTTATTTATTCTTAAATACCACTTGTGTATACAGACCGTAAGCGCACTTTTTTACATAGTTTTGGATTTTGTACACGGATATTGGTTATTAGTGCAGCTATCAGTCTGTTCTCTAATTAGGCTCCGTAGCGCGTTTTTTCCAATTTATTCAAATACATACTTACCATGTCCTAGCCTTATTGCTGATGTCTTTTTGTGTTCTATTCCAGGTCACAATGTCTTACCCAATGACCTCCCAGCCTCAGGCAATGCAGAGCTACTCTACCAGTAAAAGTGATTGGAACTCTGAAGTTATGGACTGCTGTGAAGACATGGGCATCTGTACGTACTAGAAGTTTTACAATGTACCTAAAAAGCATGTCATGACATTTCTGTTCTTCCCTGTAGTTTAAGAATTGAGAAATGGGAATGAATGGGCCTGTTGTGTTGAGCTTTTCCAGCTTGCAGGCAATCTGGCAATCTGGCTTTGATCTCTGGACAACCTTATCTCAGGTGCTGTCACCCACAGACTCGATAATCCAGTGCTCTGATAGTGCTCCTCTTCTAGGTTAAATGAGGACCAACATTCTTCAATCCACTTTCTTGAGCACTTTTTTACTTTTTCATTAACCCAAACTTCTTCTCTCTTTCAGGCCTTTGCGGAGCATTTGTCCCTTGGATTTTGGCATGCAAAGTAGCCTCAGACTACGGAGAGTGCTGCTGCTTGCCGTGTTTAGGAGGTGCCATACTGGCCATGCGCACTGGCATAAGGGAGCGCCACCGCATTCCAGTAAGATTTAGACTAAAGCATAATGAGCACACAGTCATTTCTTTTACTATTACAAAAATGTGTTCTTTAAAGGGGATGTATAGTGTTTTGTCATTTTTCTTTATAGTGGTTTTGTATATATTTTTTGTATTATAGGCAGGTGAAGAAAATTTAATTCTTAAAGCAGAACTAAAGTCTGCAATATTCACCTTCCTTCCTACTTCAGTCTGTGAGGTCCCTCCCTGGCATCTAATACTTGACTTCATCTGCGTGCTCGGTCCATGGCTGTCTTGATTGGCCAGCGCAGCATGGCATTAACTCATGCACGTGATTTCATTCATCCAGGCAACATGCTGAGAATGTATCCTAAGCTAAGCATTCACAGCTCTATGTACATTTTTTTTTTTTACTAAAAAGGATGTTTTTATTAAAACATGTAAAAGAAAGTACAATGTCCAGACAACAACCATACTAGCATGGTCACAACACAGACAATAGAGATACACTATAATGAACAAAAGTGGGTACATACAGTGCCTTGAAAAAGTATTCAAAGCTCTTGAAATTTTCCACATTTTGTCATATTACAACCAAAAATGTAAATGTATTTTATTGGGATTTTATGTGTTAGACCAACACAAAGTAGCACATAATTGTGAAGTGGAATGGAAATGATAAATGTTTTTTACATTTTTTTACAAATAAATATGTGAAAAGTGTGGCATGCATTTGTATTCAGTCCCCCCCCCCCCCCCCCCCCCGAGTCAATACTTTGTAGAACCACCTTTCCCTGCAATTACAGCTGCAAGTCTTTTTGGGGATGTCTCTACCAGCTTTGCACATCTAAAGAGTGACATTTTTGTCCATTCTTCTCTGCAAAATAACTCAAGCTCTGTCAGATTGGATGGAGATGGAGAGCATCATTCATATTCTTTGATCTAAACCATTCTATTGTAGCTATGGCGGTATGTTTAGGGTTGTTGTTCTGCTAGAAGGTGAACCTCCGCCCCAGCCTCAAGTCATTTGCAGACTTTAACAGATTATCTTCTAATGCCGCCTACACACGGTCGGACTTTTCACCTGCAAAGGTCCGACGGACGCCGCCGGACCAAGTCCGGCGGAAAATCCGACCGTGTGTGGTCTCCATCGGACTTCCGACGGACCGTTTCGGGCGGAAATCCGACGTACTTTAGATTTGAAGCCTGCTTCAAATCTTTACGTCGTACCTCCGCCGGACTCAGTTCCTGACGGAAAGCCCGTTCGTCTGTATGCTGGTCCGAAGGACCAGATACGACGGAGGAGCAGGTTACTGCATCTCGCGCTCGCTGCAATAGGAAAAACAAATTTTCCCATTGCGGCGAGCGCGGGGGGCATCCCAGGCCCTTAGGTCTGGTATGGAACTTTAAGGAGAACCCCCTACGCCGAAAAACCGGCGTGGGGGTCCCCCCAAAATCCATACCAGACCCCGATCCGAGCACGCAGCCCGGCCGGTCAGGAAAGGGGGTGGGGACGAGCGAGCGCCCCCCCCCCTCCTGAACCGTACCAGGCCGCATGCCCTCAACATGGGGGGTGCTTTGGGGGAGGGGGCGCCTTACGGTGCCCCCCCACCACAAAGCACCTTGTCCCCATGTTGATGAGGACAAGGGCCTCTTCCCGACAACCCTGGCCGTTGGTTGTCGTGGTCTGCGGGCGGGGGGCTTATCGGAATCCGGGAGCCCCCTATAATAAGCGGGCCCCCAGATCCCGGCCCCCCCACCCTATGTGAATGAATATGGGGTACATGGTACCCCTACCCATTCACCTAGGTAAAAAGTGTTAATAATAAAACACAACACAGGTTTTTAAAATAATTTATTAAACTGCTCCGGGGGGGGTCTTCTTCCGTCTTCGGGGGTCCCTCCGCTTCATCTTCTCCCGGCGTCCGGTTGGTTCTTCTCCGCTCTCTTCTCCCGGTGTTCCAGTTCTTCGGCCGGCTCCTCTGCTGTGTTCAGGTAGCTCTCTTGCCAGCAGAGGTCCGGACTTCTGGCTTCTTGTCTTCTTGTCTTCTCTTCTCTTCTCTTCCCCCAGATGTTGACACGACGCTCTCTCCGGCTGGACTGGTCTCCGAGGGCTGCGTTGTGACTTATATAGGCGGAGACCCCGCCCCCATATGATGTCACAGGCCCTGGGCATGCTGGGACTGTGACGTTTTAGGGGGCGTGGTCGACCACGCCCCCTAAAACGTCACAGTCCCAGCATGCCCAGGGACTGTGACATCATATGGGGGCGGGGTCTCCGCCTATATAAGTCACAACGCAGCCCTCGGAGACCAGTCCAGCCGGAGAGAGCGTCGTGTCAACATCTGGGGGAAGAGAAGAGAAGACAAGAAGCCCAGCAGCTCAGAAGTCCGGAAAAAAAGCCCAAAAAAAGCGGCGAGATTGAATTCCTTTTCTAGTCCCGTCGTACCCGAGTCACGTTCAAAATGAACGGACTTGTCCGTGTGTGGGAAAGTCCGTTCATTCTGGAAGTCCGGCGGGAAGACCGGATTCCGGAAAGTCCGGCCGTGTGTAGGCAAGTCCGGCCGTTCAGAAAGTCCGGCGGTAGTCCGCCGGAAGTCTGGCGGCAAGTACGTCGGACCTAGCTTTCTAGAAAGTCCGACCGTGTGTACGCGGCATAAGATATCCCCGTATATGTCTCCATCCATCTTCCCATCAACTTTGACCAGCTTCCCTGCCCCTGCTGAAGGAAAGCATCCCCACAACATACTGCCACCACCATGTTTTACGATGGGGATGGTGTGTTCAGGGTGATGTGCAGTGTTAGTTTTCCACCACACATATCATTTTGCTTTTAGACAAAAAAGTTAAATTTTGGTCTCATCTGACCAGAGCACCTTCTTCCACATTTGCTGTGTCCCCCACATGGCTTCTTGCAAACTGCAAACAGGACTTCTTATGGCTTTCTTTCAACAATGGTTTTCTTCTTGCCACTCTTCCATAAAGGCCAGATTTTTGGAGTGCACAACTAATGCCGCGTACACACGGTCGGACTTTTCGTCTACAAAAGTCAGACAGCCTGTCCGACAGACTTCCGGCAGACTTTCGGCGGACTTGCGGCGGACTTGCGGCATACTTTCTAACGAACGGACTTGCCTACACACGACCACACAAAAGTCCGACGGATTCGTACGTGATGACGTACACCGGACTAAAATAAGGAAGTTCATAGCCAGTAGCCAATAGGTGCCCTAGCGTGGCTTTTTGTCCGTCGGACTAGCACACAGACGAGCGGATTTCGGGGTCCGTCGTAGTTACGACGTAAAGATTTGAAGCATGTTTCAAATCTAAAGTACGTCGGATTTGAGGCTAAAAAAGTACGTTGAAAGTCCGGAGAAGCCCACACACGATCGGATTACCAGCCAGCTTTAGTCCGTCAGCGTCCGTTGGACTTTTGTAGACGAAAAGTCCGACCGTGTGTACGCGGCATAATAGTTGTCCTGTGGACAGATTCTCCCACCTGAGCTGTGGATCTCTGCAGCTCCTCCAGATTTACCATGAGCCTCTTGGCTGCTTCTCTGATTAATGCTCTCCTTGCCCGGCCTGTCAGTTTAGGTGGACGGCCATGTCTTGGTAGGTTTGCAGTTGTGCAGTTTTCCATTTTCGGATGATGGATTGAACAGTGCTCGGTGAGATGTTCACAGCTTGGGATATTTTTTATAACCTAACCCTGCTTTAAACTTCTCCAAAACTTTATCCCTGACCTGTCTGGTGTGTTCCTTGGCCTTCATGACACTGTTTGTTCACTAAGGTTCTCTAACAAACCTCTGAGGACTTTACAATTATGCGCCATTTTGTTTTGGTCTATCGCAAAAATAGCAATAAAATACATTTACGTTTTTGGTTGTAACATGACAAAACGTGGAAAATTTCAAGGGGTAAGAATACTTTTCAAGGCACTGTATTTAAATGAAAATTGCTGTGCTCAAAGTTCAGTTTTATTAACTCTACGTCTATATTTGTCAAAAACAGTCTGTGATGTCTAAGTTCTCTCTGTCTTTGCCCTATAGGGAAGTATCTGCAATGACTGTGTGTGCCTCACTTTCTGCGGACCGTGTACCCTCTGTCAGATGGCGCGGGAACTAAAGGCCCGGAAATGATGAATCATTAGCATGCCGGTGTCATGGCGGTCCTCCACGGACTGTTTTTACCTTTAAGGGAACCTGTAAAAAAACACTGAAATCTCATTAAAGGAGGAGAGGTTACCACGTCTGTCACTATTGACCCCCTTCCCAACCAACATCTGTCAGCACTACAAGAAGAACTGTGATTCTGCACTGACATTGTATTACTCCATAAAAATTATGAAAGCACTTGTAGTTCAAAACTGGATTTACATTTTTTTCTTTATTTCCCCATATAAATGCCAGTTCCAATATTTCATGCTGTAATGCATGGGTGCTCAACCTGTGGCCCTCCAGCTGTTGTGGAGCTATAAGTCCCATTGTGATAACATAGGAGCACAGACAGGGCACTCAGAGGTAGATCACACAAAACCAGACTGGCGGGTGTCTAGGGTTCCAGCACATGCCAGTCAAAAGGCCCAGCAGTGCAGAAAGCAAAGTCTGTCTCAGCAGTTCCATGCAATTTTCTAGTCTCCAAAAGAGACTTGCAGCCATGAGCTCCTCTGTCCATCACTGAAGTAAGCTCTGAACAGTCTGCCACCCTTCATTATTTTCTATGGTAATTTGAATTCAGTCACACACCTCCCGGGGCCGAGACGTCTGGCTCTATCCTCAAGCAGGATACAATCATTTATGTGCTTCTTGCTGAAGGCAGTCTCATGTAATACCCCCTGTAGGGACCCAGGAACTCACAAACCAAATTAATGCAGATAACAGACATGTGCAGTTGTTTCGTTCCAAATTAATATTCGGACACATTTTTTGTTATTCGGAGACAGGGATATATCCGAATACCTGAATTACAATTTAAACGAATTTTATCAAATGTTCCGAATAAAATTTCGGACTGAAATTCGAATCGAATTTTACTTTGAACTCCAGTCTAACTCCAGTCCAGTTCTAACTACACATAATCTGGTGTATCTGGATTTTGCAAAAGTATTTGACACAGTTCCCCATAAACGTTTACTGTACAAAGTAAGGTCCGTTGGCATGGACCATAGGGTGAGTACATGGATTGAAAACTGGCTACAGGGGCGAGTTCAGAGGGTGGTGATAAATGGGGAATACCCGGAATGGTCAGGGGTGGGTAGTGGGGTCCCCCAGGGTTCTGTGCTGGGACCAAATGACCTGGAGGATGGGATAAATAGCTCAATCTCTGTATTTGCAGATGATACTAAGCTAAGCAGGGCAATAACTTCTCCGCAGGATGTGGAAACCTTGTAAAAAGATCTGAACAAATTAATGGGGTGGGCAACTACATGGCAAATAAGGTTTAATGTAGAAAAATGTAAAATAATGCATTTGGGTGGCAAAAATATGAATGCAATCTACTCATTGGGGGGAGAACCTCTGGGGGAATTAAGGATGGAAAAGGACCTGGGGGGTCCTAGTAGATGCTAGGCTCAGCAATGGCAACTAATGGCAAGCAATGGAAACTAAACAAATTTTTTCGTCATGCACATGTCTAGCAGAAAAGTTGACTTTGTTACACTTTGCATCTGGATTAGAGATTGTCAATTTTATAAAACCAAATAAAATGAAAAAAAAATTCAGTATTTCTAACCTCTGTTACACCCGTCATGCCTTTAGTGTTTGGGAGTCATGCTTGTAACTGTCAGCCTTGCAATGCCTCATGGGACATGTAGTTCCACATCAGTTGGAGAGCCACAGGTTGAGCACCCATGCTGTAATGTGTACCTCTGGGTTATATTACACCCTGGCTTCCTATATCAGTATGAAAATACCATGCTAACATTATACCCGGGGAACTTTACTGCACATTGCATTAAAGCAGTAATAAACCGCTGCAGATAAAAAAATAAAAACACCTTTAAGACAATGGCATAATGTGCTAGTATGCATAGCATACTAGCACATTATGAAGTACTTACCTTAGAACAAAGCCCTTCCAGCAGGCCCTGGAAGCCTTTCCTTCCCCGGGCCTTTCTTCCGTGTTCGCGGGCTCCAGCGATCTGAGTGACAAATCAGTCTACCAGCCCCTTTCAAATGCATGCACTTACTTGCAGCTGCATTTTACAGCAATAAATCAATTTCCTAAGAAAAATACATTGTGTATCATCTTGTGGCTTTGGAACGGTATTTGGGCAAAATTGGAAAATCTGGTTGGGATATTTTTCAGTAGAAATAGAACAAATGGGTATGTGGTTCAAGCTGTTGGCATTCACAGTATACTTGAATATTATTTTGGATGGAGTTAATCTTCAAAAGGATAATAAGTAAAAAGGAATAGCCAACAGCGGCCACAGATTTCACTGCTTTGTCTACAGTAAATAAAACCAAAAATAGTTCCTAAGGGTGATGGCTCAAAAAGTATGCCCAATGGTGTAGTGCCTGTTATGTAAAAAAAAATTCTAATTTTATCAGTTTTTTTTTTCTGGATATTATCACATTCTTCCTTTCAGACATTTTAATGTATGTGGCCTATAGTTAATAATGAGTATTCTATACTGGAAGTAATCATTCAGTAATCGAAACAAATATGAGATACACTTTTTACAATTTACTGCACTGCCTTTTCATAAAAAATAAAAAAAATAAAAATAACTAAATGTAAATATATATTACAATAAATAAAAAAGTGATTCACCTCCCTTCTTTTTGTAGTTTTTTTTTCCACTGGTCTGGTGATTTTGAGAATCTTTTTTTTTTTGTAGATTGAAGAATTTTTCACATCCATTTGGGTTTTCATGTTTGTAGTAATTTTATTTATACAATTTACTATAGGTTCTTCAATTGAAAGGGGATTTTGAATTGCAGCAAAAGAATTGGCAAAAATTTGAAAAAATATAAATTTTATTTAGAAAAAATTATTAAATAAAAAAGATATTTGTTTATATCAAAACACGAGCTCTCTAGGTAAGGCAATTACATGTACATAATAATAATAATACAGCTGTCATATGTATAAAATAAAAACATAGCATGATATAAGTATGTAACCATACTGAAACCCCCCCCGACACGTTTCGACCTTAGAGGTAGAGGTCTTCTTCTGGGGGAAAGAGCAAAAAACTCTGAGAAAAAGTACATTAAAACAATAAAATAGTTTAAAAACCAAAAATGTCAACAGGCATTATATTTTGGTATTGACACATATATTATGAGTGTTCAAGTATATTTACCAATAACGACTGAAGAGAAAGGACTCCTGATTATTGTGCCACAGAGCTGCCAGAGGATCCGAGCAACAAGGCCAAGCTCCCCATTCCAAGCACCAAAGGGGGGCGAATACCAGAGCGCCAAACAAGGGCCCACAAGAGGCCGCGCTTGAAGCCCACACACGAGAGAGGGGGAGGAGCCAAATACAGAGAAACAGGCCAAACACTCACCAAGTAACTGTTGGGGTATATAAGGGTAATGTATTAATGTAATAACAGAAGTATCACTTAATTGAGGACTAATAGATTATTTAGAAAATATTTGGGTGTGTGAATTAAAGATCAAACTGAATAAAATGAATGAGATTGTGAATGAGATACCTTGTTTTGTTTGGCAGTCTGGTATTCAATCCCGCCCCCCCCCCCCCCCCCGTTGGTGTTTGGAGTGGGGGTGCTTGGCCTCATTGCTCGGATCCTCTGGCAGCTCTGTGGCACAATAATCAGGAGTCCTTTCTCTTCATCCGTTATTGGTAAATATACTTGAACACTGATAATATATGTGTCAATACCAATATATATTGCCTGGTTTTTAAACGATTTTATTGGTATAATGTACTTTTTTCAGAGTTTTTTGCTCTTTCCCCAGAAGAAGACTTCTCTCTAAGGTCGAAACACGTCAGTGTTTTTTCAGTATGATTACATACTTATATCATGCTATGTTTTTCTTTTGTACATATACAGCTTTATTATTATTATGTACATGTAATTGCCTTACCTACAGAGCTCATGTTTTGATATCAACAAATATCTTTTTTTGTGTAATTTTTTTCTAAATAAAATGTATATTTTTTCAAATTTTTGCCAACTCTTTTGCTGCAATTCAAAACCCCATGGGGAACCCTTCCATTTGATGCCTAACAGGGACTGCAGTGTTCCTTTTCTCACTAACATTATCATTCTCCATTTTTACTATAGGTTCTTTTTTTTTAGTCAAGTAGTTGATTATATAATTACATCTATCAATCAATATATGATTTCTGTTATTTGTTTTGTACATTTTATATAGAATATATGAATTCAATTTTTGCTGTATAACTAAGGAATGTTATAAATTGATTCATGCGAAAAAAAATGTTGTTGCTGGGCTTTGTAGTTCGCCACTGATTGATGGCGGCCGACATGTATTTTATTTTCCTTCAGCTGTTACTGCTATTGATATAAGAACTGGTTTCCTGGGGTTTTGCTTGTTTTTTGGCTGATGGCCAGTGACATTCAGTCTTTTTTTCTTTTTAAAGTGTTACTAAATCCAGGACAGTACATTTACTATATCTGATCTCCCACAGTACACAGAGAAAGGTAAAGCAATTATTTTAGTAAATATAAACTGCTAAATACTTTTTGGTATATAGCAGTCTTGTGACTGTGGGTATAGGATTGTATATATCCATCTATATATAGAGAGATAGATATCTATATCTATCTAGATATAGATAATTATCTATATCTAGATAGATATATATACACACACACACACACACTCTATATATATTTTTTTTTAACCTTTTATTGGTTGAATTAGATGAACTTGTGTCTTTTTTCAGCCAGACTAACTATGTAACTTATTTCAGTGTCTGGTTAAAGCTTTTAAGAGGAGTTTTCATTCTACTCTGACTGTCTTATGAGGCTGCATGACCCCTGACCCTCTGTCTGGACAGTGCTGATTGGCTCTGTGCTGATCACATGCACCCTCCCAAGAAAAAAAGAAAAAACTCTCTAGCAATACAGACCAAACTGAGCATGTGCAGAGTGACTCCAAAGGCTCTGTCTTATTAGGAGATGGATTGGGGATAGTGGAAGAAGGGGAGGTTCAGAGAAGACAGGGTCAAACAGCCTTTTTACACTAAGCGGAAGATTAACCCCTTAGATTCCACAGTGAGTATAGCAAGCATGCTTTACTGCATATACAGACTGATTTTACTGTTGTGGGTTTAGTAACACTTTCATTCATTAATCCTCTGTATTTGAATTTTTTTTTTTCACTGCTTTTGGATTAATTGTTTTATTTTTTCTGTGAATATAATATTCCTAGTTACCCCTTCTGTCACTCTTTTCACTGCTGGCTACCTTTTTTATCAGATATACGTTTATTGAATAAAGTCAACAAACCATATAATAATAAAAAAGTACATTCCAGACTATCCATACACAATATAACATACCATCCAAAATGAAGTACCTCAAACTTGTCCAGGTTACCTCTATGTATATATATATATATATATATATATATATCAATTTTTCATAATTTAGACAGTCTATTGGACGCATTCATAGAGCATAAACGCACCACCTCTAATGCCGCGTACACACGGTCGGACTTTCCGGCATACTTGGTCCGGCAGACCAGAGTGTGCCGGACAATCCGCCCGTGTGTGGGCGCCGGCGGACTTTTCCGGTGGACTTCTTCCCAAAAGCCCGCCGGACCTAGATTTGAACCAAGTTTCAAATCTTTCCGTCGGACTCAGTTTCGGGCGGAAAGTCCGCTCGTGTGTGTGCTGGTCCGACGGAAAGGCCGCTCGTGTGTAGGCTGGTCCGACGGACCAGATACAACGCAAGGGCAGGGTATTGCATCTTGCGCTCGCTGCAATAGGAAAAACAAATCTGCCTATTGCGGCGAGCGCGGTGCATACCAGGCCCTTAGGTCTGGTATGGATTATAAAGGGGAACCCCCTACGCCGAAAAAACGGCGTGGGGTCCCCCCTAAGATCCATACCAGACCCCGATCCGAGCACGCAGCCTGGCCGGTCAGGAAAGGGGGTGGGGGCGAGCGAGCGCCCCCCCCTCCTGAACCGTACCAGGCCGCATGCCCTCAACATGGGGGGTGGGTGCTTTGGGGGAGGGGGGCGCCCTGCGGGCCCCCCCACCCCAAAGCACCTTGCCCCCATGTTGATGAGGACAAGGGCCTCTTCCCGACAACCCTGGCCGTTGGTTGTCGGGGTCTGTGGGCGGGGGCTTATCGGAATCTGGGAGCCCCCTTTAATAAGGGGGCCCCCAGATCCCGGCCCCCCACCCTACGTGAATGAGTATGGGGTACATGGTACCCCTACCCATTCACCTATGAAAAAAGTGTAAGTAATAAAACACACTACACAGGTTTTTAAAATATTTTATTAAACAGCTCCGGGGGGATCTTCCTCCGGCTTCGGGGGTCTTCTTCCGGCTTCGGGGGTCCCTCCGCTTCATCTTCTCCCGGCGTCCGGTTGGTTCTTCTCCGCTCTCTTCTCTCCAGTTCTTCGGCCGGCTCCTCTGCTGTGTTCAGGTAGCTCTCTTGCCAGCAGAGGTCCGGACTTCTGGGCTTCTTCTCTTCCCCAGATGTTGACACGACGCTCTCTCCGGCTGGACTGCTCTCCGAGGGCTGCGTTGTGACTTATATAGGCGGAGACCCCGCCCCCTTTTGATGTCACAGTCCCTGGGCATGCTGGGACTGTGACGTTTAGGGGGCGTGGTCAACATCACCCAGTGACCACGCCCCCTAAACGTCACAGTCCCAGCATGCCCAGGGACTGTGACATCAAAAGGGGGCGGGGTCTCCGCCTATATAAGTCACAACGCAGCCCTCGGAGAGCAGTCCAGCCGGAGAGAGCGTCGTGTCAACATCTGGGGAAGAGAAGAAGCCCAGAAGTCCGGACCTCTGCTGGCAAGAGAGCTACCTGAACACAGCAGAGGAGCCGGCCGAAGAACTGGAGAGAAGAGAGCGGAGAAGAACCAACCGGACGCCGGGAGAAGATGAAGCGGAGGGACCCCCGAAGCCGGAAGAAGACCCCCGAAGCCGGAGGAAGATCCCCCCGGAGCTGTTTAATAAAATATTTTAAAAACCTGTGTAGTGTGTTTTATTACTTACACTTTTTTCATAGGTGAATGGGTAGGGGTACCATGTACCCCATACTCATTCACGTAGGGTGGGGGGCCGGGATCTGGGGGCCCCCTTATTAAAGGGGGCTCCCAGATTCCGATAAGCCCCCGCCCGCAGACCCCGACAACCAACGGCCAGGGTTGTCGGGAAGAGGCCCTTGTCCTCATCAACATGGGGGCAAGGTGCTTTGGGGTGGGGGGGCCCGCAGGGCGCCCCCCTCCCCCAAAGCACCCACCCCCCATGTTGAGGGCATGCGGCCTGGTACGGTTCAGGAGGGGGGGGGGGGCGCTCGCTCGCCCCCACCCCCTTTCCTGACCGGCCAGGCTGCGTGCTCGGATCGGGGTCTGGTATGGATCTTAGGGGGGACCCCACGCCGTTTTTTCGGCGTAGGGGGTTCCCCTTTATAATCCATACCAGACCTAAGGGCCTGGTATGCACCGCGACGGGGCTCGCAAGGTGTCAATCTCGCCGATAAAAGCGGCACCTGAGTCACGTTCAAAATGAACGGACTTGTCCGTGTGTGGGCAAGTCTGTTCATTCTGAAAGTCCGCCGGAACTCCGGCGAAAGTCCGTCGGAAAGACGGGCGGACTTGGCCCGCCAGAAAGTCCCGGCGTGTGTGGGCAAGTCCGTCCGTTTTAAAGTCCGGCGCACCTGGCGGACAAAGTCCGTCGGAAAGTGTGCCGGACCAAGTAGGATAGAAAGTCCGACCGTGTGTACGCGGCATAAGGCTTCCTCCCAGTGATCACCCAAAATATCTCTTATACCTCTTTCCCACCTCAGCATAGCAGAGTTGGGATATTTCACTGCTGGCTTTGATTAGTTCTATTCATAGATACACAGGCATGCCAGCTTCTCTACAGAGCCATAATTACACTTTATTACCAAAAGTATTGGAACGCCTGCCTTTACACACACATGAATTTTAACGGCATCCCAGTGTTAGTCCATAGGGTTCAATATTGAGTTGGCCCACCCTTTGCAGATATAAAAGCTTCAACCCTTCTGGGAAGGCTGTCCACAAGGTTTAGGAGTGTGTCTATGGGAATGTTTGACCATTCTTCCAGAAGCGCATTTGTCTGTTCAGGCACTGATGTGCACGAGTAGGCCTGGCTTGCAGTCCTTGCTCTAATTCATCCCAAAGGTGTTTTATCAGGTTGAGGTCAGGACTCTGTGCAGGCCAATCAAGTTCCTCCACCCCAAACTCGCTCATCCATGTCTTTATGGACCTTGCTTTGTACACTGGTGTGCAGTCATGTTGGAACAGAAAGGGGCCATCCCCAAACTGTTCCCACAAAGTTGGGAGCATGAAATTGTCCAAAATGTCTTGGTATGCTGATGCCTTAAGAGTTCCCTTTACTGGAACTAAGGACACAAGCCCAATCCCTGAAAAACAACCCCACACCATAATCCCCCCTCCACCAAATGATTTGGACCAGTCTACAAAGCAAGGTCCATGAAGACATGGATGACCGAGTTTGGGGTGGAGGAACTTGACTGTGGCCTGTACAGAGTCCTGACCTCAACCCAACAGAACACCTTTGGGATGAATTAGAGTGTAGACTGCGAGCCAGGCCTTCTCGTCCACATCAGCGTCTGACCTCACAAATGCGCTTCTGGAAGAATGCTTAAACATTCCCATAGACACACTCCTAAACCTTGTGGACGGCCTTCCCAGAAGAGTTGAAGCTGTTATAGCTACAAAGGGTGGGCCAACTCAATATTGAACCCTACAGACCAAGACTGGGATGCCATTAAAGTTCATGAGCGTGTAAAGGCAGATGTCCCAATACTTTGGGTAATATAATGTATTTTTCCACAGCTGATTGTAGGCTCCCTCCGTGTTAGCTGGGTTAAAAGAAAGTTTTTTCTAAGGGATGATGTTGACAAATGGGCGGAGCCCTGAAATGCGTTTGCCCGCCCACTTCTCACTGCGGCATTGGATGTTGCACCAAGTGATAGAGAGAATATACATGGATGCTGACAGTTAGTGTGGTTCATGGTGACCTGGCTTTCCATCCATCTGCTCAGTGACCCTTCGCTTTCTGCGGCTTGCTTTTGCACCTGATGTACATCCTCATCCGTAGAGCTGCTCTCCTGATACCCCAGAGTAAGTTGGATATTGTGCATTAAATTAATGTTGTTTCTTACTAATCCAGCACCTTCACATTTGTCTATTTTACATTGTCGTACATAGATAATGAAAATGTGGTGTTGCCCATTGCAACAATTCAGACTCACCCCTCGGTTTTATTCACTATGCAAAAGAAAAGTTCTATTCTGCTTGCTGTGGGCAACATCACCGATTTAAACTTTTGTGCATAAGCTTTTCATAATAACCAAACAGAGATTAGTAAAACAATATTCAATTTTCCTTTATCCACATGCTTGGATCTCTATTTTTGTAAGAGGAAAAAAAAATTAAAAGGATTACAAATGTTCCTGGTGTAAAATCGATTTTTTAGTGTCTTGCCATCAATGGGACTAGTCAGGTCCACACCAAATACCAGTAAATTGATCAATAAACAAATGTTCCTGGTGTAGAACCTATTTTCTAGTGTCTTGCCAACTATAGGACTAGTCAGGTCCACACCAATCATCAATAAATTCTACGTAAATCCTATCGCAAAAAAATAGTGTAAGCTTTAAATTGTTTATAGAACTTCAAAAGTACAAAAACGCCTGGTACATCTGCCATGATGGACTTCTTCAGGCATTTCTTATTATAGGGTGACAACGCTTTCTCTGTCTCTCAACTGTGATCCCGTGTTGTCACACAGGCTTCCAATGAAGACTACACATACCTATTCTAGGAAACATTATATAAAGGCATAATACACTGTCATCATTAGGAAACTGAGCCCAAAAAATGCAGTGCATACAGACAAAGAAGAAGCTACAGGAGATCAGCAGGACTGAGATACAACAATGGATGGGGAGTGGTGTGAAAACTGTATATCACAAGTATTTACATGTGGTGACTGCATTCATTTTTCTTTTTTTTCCCCTTTTATTTACCTGGTGATCCAACCAGTAACACACCTCCTGTCCTAGGGTGACAATGCTCAATCATTTATCTATGGTATCCAGGACAGGACTACAAATACCTCCTTTTCTGCATTACCTAGTGTGGGGTGGTTCTGCAGTCCCCAGAGATAGCTGGCAGCAATCCTAATAGATCAGCAGAGGCAGAAAATACAGGACGTTATCATCTCACTAGATCAGTGATCTCAAAACTGCGGCCTCAAGGGGCTGGATGTGGCCCTTGGTCTGCTTTTATATGGCCCTTTGGGCACTATTCCCCCAACTGACACCACTGATGGGGCAGTATTCCACTGACACCATCAATGAGGCAGTATTCCACTGACGCCATTGATGAGGCACAATTCCAACCAACTGACACCACTGATGGGGCAGTATTCCACTGACACCATCAATGAGGCAGTATTCCACTGACGCCATTGATGAGGCACAATTCCAACCAACTGACACCATTGATGGTGCACTATTACTTCTACTGACACCATTCAAATCATTAGTAAGACCTCATCTGGAATATGCAGTTCAGTTTTGGGCAGCAGTTCTCAAAAAGGATATCGGGGAACTGGAGAAAGTGCAGAGAAGGGCAACCAAACTGATAAGAGGCATGGAGGAGCTCAGCTATGAGGAAAAATTAGAGGAACTGAATTTATTCACTCTTGAGAAGAGGAGAATAAGGGGGGATATGATCAACATGTTCAAATATATAAGGAGTCCATATAGTGAACTTGGTGTTGAGTTATTCACTTTACGGTCAACACTGAGGACAAGGGGGCACTCTTTACGACTGGAGGAAATGAGATTTCATCTCCAAATACGGAAAGGTTTCTTCACAGTAAGAGCTGTGAAAATGTGGAATAGACTCCCTCCAGAGGTGGTTCTGGCCAGCTCAGTCGATTGCTTTAAGAAAGGCCTGGATACTTTCCTAAATGTACATAATATAACTGGGTGCTAACATCTATAGGTAAAGTTGATCCAGGAAACATCCGATTGCCTCTTGGGGGATCAGGAAGGAATTTTTTCCCCTGCTGTAGCAAATTGGAGTGTGCTCTGCTGGGTTTTTTTGCCTTCCTCTGGATCAACTGTGGGTATAGTATTGGGTATATTGGATTGTACGATTTTTTTTTTTTTTTTTTTTAAGGTTGAACTGGATGGACTTGTGTCTTTTTTCAACCTGACTAACTATGTAACTATGTAACTATGTAACCATCGTTGAAGCAATACTCAACCAACTGACAACATTGATTTGGCACTATTCTCTCCATTAATACCAACAATGGGGCACTATTCATTCTATTCAAACCAATGATGGGGCATTTCTTATACCCACTGATGCCAGGGCATTTTCTTCTCCCACTGGTCACAGCCCGGTCCCCCTCAGGTCTGAAGAACATTAACCTGGCTCTTTGCTTAGAAAGTTTGGAGACCCCTGCAATAGATGATTGGCACGATTAACACATTTTTTTTTTCAAACTGATATAACAAAACTCTTCAATTGTTTAATAAACATGAAAAATAATAGTATATATAAACAGTAGAGGTAAACATACACTACAAACAGCGCTATTGTTGAGCAAAAAATAAAATATCATGCGGCCAACTACTCACAAAAGTGATTACACAGAGAGGTACAGAGTCTGTGAGGTGATCAGGAAAAAATGTCCATAAGTGATAATACAGCTGAATCACAGTGTGCACCTTCCACTGGTCAGTAGGATTTCACCCTGTGTTGACACTCTCCCCCTAGGGGGTCAAACTCACCAGAACTGCAAGTTAAATAAGCCTCCAAGAGAAGAAAATCTCCCAATCACATCTTTATCAGCACCACTCCAGGGGATTCAGGGGGGGGGGGTCACAGCTCCAAATAAATAGATGACAAAAAGAAAGCGCACATAGCGTAATTCTATTTATTTAAATGAACCCCACAATCTTCACAAAATACCCCTCAACCAATATACGTACAAAAGAGAACAGTCAATCAAGCAGTTAGAAGTCATGCACATCACCGTTCCAAAGATCAGCCGGCTCAGTAACCAAAGGAGCAAAACACTTCCTGGTTGTGGATCCAGGCTGTGGTGGAGCGCATACCTCACTTCCGGCGTCGTGTAAGCCACGCCCTGACGCGTTTCGTCATATCCTGACTTTGACAGAGGGCGTCCACAACCAGGAAGTGTTTTGCTGTCATAAACCAGATGTGACCAGAACTGTGTGACTGCGACGGAGTGAACCAGACATAAATAGGTGAAGGTAAGTTTATTTAAGGAAAATGCATATGTGAACACACCATGAAAACAAGTGAACAACCAAACAATCAGTGATATAAAACTAACCAGCATATGTAGCAAGAGGGAGTACCAGAATCGTAGTCAAGCCAGGCCGGGGTCATAAACAGGGAATCAGTAGCTGGGAAGGGAGATAAACAGGACAAGAGAGGATGGATGGGAGACAGGAGGGACGGGTCAGGTACAAGGCTCAGAGTCCAGAGTCCAGGGTTCAGGGTAACGGACAGGAAGCAGGATCAACAGGTTCCAGGATCAACAGGTTCCAGGAATCAGGCTTCGGGTACAGGATCAGGGTAACAGGATGCAGATCAGGGCTCAAGGAACAATACCAGGGCAACATAAGTCTGAGATTGCCGGGTATTTATACTGCAGCTTCTGCTAATGAAAGTCAGGTGACACCTGGCTGCAGAGGGGAATACCTGCTCCATACTGCCAGGATCCATCCGCTGGTGGACGCCAGTACTGCGGCCCAAAGATGACACAACACCAACAGGGAAAAGCTCTCCTGACAGTTCCAAACTGCCAGAGACACCTGCTGGTGGACCCCAGTACTGCATGCCAAATAACAGATATTACCAGCGGATGGAACATTTCCTGACAGTACCCCCCCTCAAAGGAGCGACCTCCGGACGCTCCAACTAGCCGTTGCTGGGGAAAGTCCATGGTGTCCAGCCGGGCAGCGGACAGGAACACTCCAGGCTGGGCAGCGGACAGGAACACTCCAGGCTGGGCAGCGGACAGGAACACTCCAGGCTGGGCAGCGGACAGGAACACTCCAGGCTGGGCAGCGGACAGGAACACTCCAGGCTGGGCAGCGGACAGGAACACTCCAGGCTGGGCAGCGGACAGGAACACTCCAGGCTGGGCAGCGGACAGGAACACTCCAGGCTGGGCAGCGGACAGGAACACTCCAGGCTGGGCAGCGGACAGGAACACTCCAGGCTGGGCAGCGGACAGGAACACTCCAGGCTGGGCAGCGGACAGGAACACTCCAAGCTGGGCAGCGGACAGGAACACTCCAGGCTGGGCAGCGGACAGGAACACTCCAAGCTGGGCAGCGGACAGGAACACTCCAAGCTGGGCAGCAGGCATGGGCACTTCAAGCTGAGCAGCAGGTTTATCAGGCTGGGCAGCGGGCTCATCAAGCTGGAGAGCAGGCACTGGCACCACAGGCTGGAACACTGGCACCTCAGGCTGGAACACTGGCACCGAGACATCAAGCTGGAAGACAGGCACCGGGACATCAGGCTGGAAAGCGGACACACCTGACTGGAAGGTAGGCACGTCAGGCTGGAAAGCAGGCACCGAGACGTCAGGCTGGAAGGCAGGCACCGGGACGTCAGGCTGGAAGGCAGGCACCGGGACGTCAGGCTGGAAGGCAGGCACCGGGACGTCAGGCTGGAAGGCAGGCACCGGGACGTCAGGCTGGAAGGCAGGCACCGGGACGTCAGGCTGGAAGGCAGGCACCGGGACGTCAGGCTGGAAGGCAGGCACCGGGACGTCAGGCTGGAAGGCAGGCACCGGGACGTCAGGCTGGAAGGCAGGCACCGGGACGTCAGGCTGGAAGGCAGGCACCGGGACGTCAGGCTGGAAGGCAGGCACCGGGACGTCAGGCTGGAAGGCAGGCACCGGGACGTCAGGCTGGAAGGCAGGCACCGGGACGTCAGGCTGGAAGGCAGGCACCGGGACGTCAGGCTGGAAGGCAGGCACCGGGACGTCAGGCTGGAAGGCAGGCACCGAGACGTCAGGCTGGAAGGCAGGCACCGAGACGTCAGGCTGGAAGGCAGGCACCGAGACGTCAGGCTGGAAGGCAGGCACCGAGACGTCAGGCTGGAAGGCAGGCACCGAGACGTCAGGCTGGAAGGCAGGCACCGAGACGTCAGGCTGGAAGGCAGGCACCGAGACGTCAGGCTGGAAGGCAGGCACCGAGACGTCAGGCTGGAAGGCAGGCACCGAGACGTCAGGCTGGAAGGCAGGCACCGGGACGTCAGGCTGGAAGGCAGGCACCGGGACGTCAGGCTGGAAGGCAGGCACCGGGACGTCAGGCTGGAAGGCAGGCACCGGGACGTCAGGCTGGAAGGCAGGCACCGGGACGTCAGGCTGGAAAGCTGGAACATCAGGCTGCAAAGCTGGAACATCAGACTGCAAAGCTGGAACATCAGACTGCAAAGCTGGAACATCAGACTGCAAAGCTGGAACATCAGACTGCAAAGCTGGAACATCAGACTGCAAAGCTGGAACATCAGACTGCAAAGCTGGAACATCAGACTGCAAAGCTGGAACATCAGACTGCAAAGCTGGAACATCAGACTGCAAAGCTGGAACATCAGACTGCAAAGCTGGAACATCAGACTGCAAAGCTGGAACATCAGACTGCAAAGCTGGAACATCAGACTGCAAAGCTGGAACATCAGACTGCAAAGCTGGAACATCAGACTGCAAAGCTGGAACATCAGACTGCAAAGCTGGAACATCAGACTGCAAAGCTGGAACATCAGACTGCAAAGCTGGAACATCAGACTGCAAAGCTGGAACATCAGACTGCAAAGCTGGAACATCAGACTGCAAAGCTGGAACATCAGACTGCAAAGCTGGGACATCAGACTGCAAAGCTGGGACATCAGACTGCAAAGCTGGGACATCAGACTGCAAAGCTGGGACATCAGACTGCAAAGCTGGGACACCAGACTGCAAAGCTGGGACATCAGACTGCAAGGCTGGAACGTCAGACTGCAAGGCTGGAACGTCAGACTGCAAGGCTGGAACGTCAGACTGCAAGGCTGGAACGTCAGACTGCAAGGCTGGAACGTCAGACTGCAGAGCTGGAACGTCAGACTGCAAAGCTGGAACGTCAGACTGCAAGGCTGGAACGTCAGACTGCAAGGCTGGAACGTCAGACTGCAAGGTAGGAACAGCAGACTGGAAGGCTGGAACGTCAGACTGGAAGGCTGGAACGTCAGACTGGAAGGCTGGAACATCAGACTGCAAGGCTGGAACATCAGACTGCAAGGTTGGAACATCAGACTGGAAGGCTGGAACATCAGACTGCAAGGCTGGAACATCAAACTGCAAAGCTGGAACGTCAGACTGCAAGGCTGGAACATCAAACTGCAAAGCTGGAACGTCAGACTGCAAGGCTGGAACGTCAGACTGCAAAGTTGGAACAGCAGACTGGAGGGCTGGAACGTCAGACTGGAAGGCTGGAACGTCAGACTGGAAGGCTGGAACGTCAGACTGGAAGGCTGGAACGTCAGACTGGAAGGCTAGAACGTCAGACTGGAAGGCTAGAACGTCAGACTGGAAGGCTGGAACATCAGACTGCAAGGTTGGAACATCAGACTGGAAGGCTGGTACATCAGACTGCAAGGCTGGAACGTCAGACTGGAGGGCTGGAATATCAAACTGCAAAGCTGGAACGTCAGACTGCAAAGTGGGAGCAGGTTGGGTTACTGGCAGGATTGTGTGAGTGGGGAAGAACTTCCGTTTCTTCTTGGGCTTAACTACTGAAGATCTGTAGGTGAGGGGTGCAGTAGACTGCAGAGGAGGATTGGGATATGGCAGGGAAGAGGTAACAGTGGCTGGAGGAAGTTCGTGTGGGTTTGCAGGCAGCAGGGAAGAGACAGGTGGGTTGAATGCAGGATAGGTACAGGGAGCAGAGACTGGATATGAGTATTTGTTTGGCAGCAGCGTATACTGAGCTGCAACTGCGGTTGACATGGGTGATGGGGAAACATACATTTGGGTAGGTTGGTGTTTGGTGGCAGAGGTGGTTTGTTTGGCTGGAGCTGCTTGCATCATGTCAGACCATGCTGAAAGTATAGGTTGTACAAACTGTGCTTTTAAACCTCCCTGTCTAACAAAAGATTGAGCAGACACAATGCACTCAGCAATCACCTGTGGGGAACAGGCTGAATAGTGCTCACAAAAATCAGCTGGATCATCTTCAAAAAGCCACACTAGGGATACAACCTGATTCATATCAAAAGGAGGAGTGAAATCATCACGGCCCTCTGGAATACAGGGCAGGGCCAGCTCAGTACATAGCTTGATCAAAGGCTGCACCTCCCCAAACAATATATAACCCTGATCCACCAGGGAGTGAGCCAAACGTATGGTGGCAAACAACTGGTCACTAGACCATTCTTTCAAAGCCTGGCGGCAATAATCACCACTTTCAGATGCCAGCAGAGAAAAATAAATAATCTCATCGGCATTCATGGTTGCAACCAACCGAATCAAAATGGTTTCCCTGTGCAGCCACTTCTGGTCAGGGATGGCCCTGGTATTCTGTCATAAACCAGATGTGACCAGAACTGTGTGACTGCGACGGAGTGAACCAGACATAAATAGGTGAAGGTAAGTTTATTTAAGGAAAATGCATATGTGAACACACCATGAAAACAAGTGAACAACCAAACAATCAGTGATATAAAACTAACCAGCATATGTAGCAAGAGGGAGTACCAGAATCGTAGTCAAGCCAGGCCGGGGTCATAAACAGGGAATCAGTAGCTGGGAAGGGAGATAAACAGGACAAGAGAGGATGGATGGGAGACAGGAGGGACGGGTCAGGTACAAGGCTCAGAGTCCAGAGTCCAGGGTTCAGGGTAACGGACAGGAAGCAGGATCAACAGGTTCCAGGATCAACAGGTTCCAGGAATCAGGCTTCGGGCTTCGGGTACAGGATCAGGGTAACAGGATGCAGATCAGGGCTCAAGGAACAATACCAGGGCAACATAAGTCTGAGATTGCCGGGTATTTATACTGCAGCTTCTGCTAATGAAAGTCAGGTGACACCTGGCTGCAGAGGGGAATACCTGCTCCATACTGCCAGGATCCATCCGCTGGTGGACGCCAGTACTGCGGCCCAAAGATGACACAACACCAACAGGGAAAAGCTCTCCTGACAGTTCCAAACTGCCAGGAGACACCTGCTGGTGGACCCCAGTACTGCATGCCAAATAACAGATATTACCAGCGGATGGAACATTTCCTGACATTTGCTGTGACCCCCCCCCCTGAATCCCCTGGAGTGGTGCTGATAAAGATGTGATTGGGAGATTTTCTTCTCTTGGAGGCTTATTTAACTTGCAGTTCTGGTGAGTTTGACCCCCTAGGGGGAGAGTGTCAACACAGGGTGAAATCCTACTGACCGGTGGAAGGTGCACACTGTGATTCAGCTGTATTATCACTTATGGACATTTTTTCCTGATCACCTCACAGACTCTGTACCTCTCTGTGTAATCACTTTTGTGCGTAGTTGGCCGCATGATATTTTATTTTTTGCTCAACAATAGCGCTGTTTGTAGTGTATGTTTACCTCTACTGTTTATATATACTATTATTTTTCATTTTTATGATCTTTTAAACGGCTGCTGTCTCTTTGGTCACTTAGTGTAGAAATTAAGTGTTTTACCTCCCTCATTCTCTAGTTCTGCTCTCATAATTTTGGACGCTGACCTATCCTCTGGCGCTGAGTGGTGTGCTGCAGGCCCGAGCAAACCTCTTTTTTGTTTAATAAACATACCTAAAGGGGTCATGCAAGATAAGTTCACTTTGAGGGTTTACATACTTTAAACAATTCTGCAAAAACTTATTAGATGTGTTTCCATCAGTTCTGAAATTCAGGAGCAGTTACTACAACGAATATTAATGGTGTTAAAGAGGAATTCCTCTTGCATATCAGACAGTACAGATATAGGCATATACGAGTGGACTTTAAAAAAGTTTCTGCACTTTTATATATATACTGTATATATATATATATATATATAGAGAGAGAGAGAGAGAGTGTTAACAAAAAGTGTGGAAACTTTTTGAAGAACCCTCATATCTAAATGTCTTTACTGAGAATTGGAACCACATATTATATCATATGTCATAAGAGTCACCACCATTGGAGGACATGCCAAGGTTTTTAACAGGTCTCCCTAGGGCACAGCTCTTAAAGTGGATGTAAACCCAATGTCATCCTTTCTAAACTACTGCCATAGGGGTTATCTATAAGGATATACACACCTCCTGCATGTATCTTTACCTGTCAAGTTTTATCCCACTGAACAATAAAAGAGGATTGCTCAGAGCTGGATTAACCCTTTGTGGCAAGACTGGGCTCAAATGATAGGAAATCTTATACTCTACATTATGACATCAAAAAAAAAAAAAAGAAATTCAGGTTTACATCCACTTTAAGTGTTGGCCTCACTGATTGAAGAGTCTCCATCCAGTTGTGAGAATAGCCCACACTTACCAGTACAGGAAGACCTGCCTCAAGGTAATTGAGGTCCCGGTTTCTACTGCCATACTCTAGGTGTGGATCCTTATTACGGGTTATGAGCCTGCTAAGACTTGGATATGCATTGTTCCCGTCAGATGGCTTTGTAAATGTTAATTTTGCAGAGCTCAGGCACAGGTTTGCTATGAACAGTTATACGTAACTAGGCCCTAGTTTCACAAACTACAATGGAGTACATGTTCCAACTATTATGCCGCGTACACACGAGCGGACTTTACGGCGGACTTTGCCCGGCGGACTGGATTTCGTCGGACAATTCGATGTGTGTGGGCTCCAGCGGACTTTGTTTGCTCAAAAGTTGGACGGACTTAGATTTGAAACTTGTTTAAAATTTATCCGTTGAAATCGAGTCCGGTCGAAAAGTCCGCCGTCTGTATGCTAGTTCGACGGACAAAAACCCACGCTAGGGCAGCTATTGGCTACTGGCTATGAACTTCCTTGTTTTAGTCCGGTCGTACGTCATCACGTACGAATTCGACGGACTTTGGTGGATTGTGTGTAGGCAAGTCCGTTCATTCAAAAAGTCCGTCGGAAAGTACGTCGAAAAGTCCGCCGGGCAAAGTCCGCCGTAAAGTCCGCTCGTGTGTACGCGGCATTAGAAGGAATATGGCATGTCTAAGAGCAGACACCGCCAGATACCTGCTACTACCTTAATAAGCCAAAAAAAACACGTAGCGTTCCCCTCTCATGTAGTTTCATTTTGTTGCTAGAGGCCTAACATCGCATGGCTAAGCTTCAAAAACGAGTGTGTTGCTGATCAATGAAATGCCTTTCTACTGGCTCCCAAGGGAGACTTATTATACTGTAGAATGGCAGAAATATTTGTTAGAGGGCAGGGACAGTTAACCCATTAGCACCACATCCCTGGTAAATAAATACAAAAGGAAAAAGGCGGTTGGGGTAAGGATACCCCTGGGATTTTTAAGGTGCTTTTCAAAATTTTTGGGAAAGTCAGTAGAGAAGTATATTAACCTCAAAGAAAAGAAAAAGATCACTGTATGCAAAATGCCAAACTGACTAGCCATGGCTGACCGTTCACTTGTCCTTTCGTTCTGCTCCGGATAATATTGTTTTTCTCTAGGGCTGTTGTATCCGGCCCTTCTTCCGGTCTGCAGCACGCTTGCGCGGCAATTAGGGCTCTAACAACGTCCCTTCCCGGCGTGCGCATGCGCCAATTCACTACCGTCGAAACAAGCGACGGAAGATTCGACGTCAGCCTTATTTGGGATAGTCTTCGATACTTGGTCTCGCCCTTTGTTGGTATCTATTGGCCACATGAATCCTGGGGGAGGTGCCTCACAACACGTCCGCTTTCCGATGGTGACGTCAGACGCCATCGGTTTGGAGGGGCCTATTTAGTTCGGCTTCCCAGCCGCTATCCTCTGACAGTGGCGCTGAGGCTGCAAGGGGAGGCATATGCCGCTCTCCCCTTCCGTACACATCCACCCTACTTCTCAGGTAAGCTAAACTCCTTGTCCGAAGGGGGCTACGCTCCCTATTGGGGATTGGTTTAATGGTATGATGAATAAGACAATGCTCTCCAGAGCAATTTGTTTTATTGTCTTTATTTATTATTTTTTTTATTTTTTCTAGTCCAATGGGGCAGCATACACTTGGATCTTCTGATCTGGCTCTCAAGGGTTGTCCTTTTTGACTGCCACCGTGTGGTGAAACTGGAGTATTGTCCTCCTCTATGCCTTTGTTCATATGGCTTTTTTAGCCTCGAACATGTACCCTTGATTCAACCTAGAAGGTAATTTTTTGATATTTTCATTACTTCACCGACTGCTTTATTTCCTCGCCATTGGTCCCTGTACTCAGAAAAATATCTCTTTATTCTTCTGTTAATTATTTTATTTCAGTTACTCTATGCTTGGGCCCCTCTGTGGACCATTTAAACGGTTTGGGAGGCCCTAGACGGGTGAGACGCATCCTTTTGATTGGCATTTGAGCCACGGCACTGTATATACGTTTACCACTTATGTGTCTACTATTCACCTTTAAATCTGTTTTGGCTTGGGTAAGCAAACCCCTACTTCTTTGATTTCTTTCATGTTGTTTTACTGTCCCTAGATCCACATGGGTGTTCCTTCCCTTTGTGGACCTGGAAACGAATGAATGCACAGTATTTAATGAATTCCTATTTCTTTACTTATTTTGACCAGATTATTATTAGTATAGACTTGTAGGTTATATGTGACAATCTACCCATGTATTTTGTCTGTATGCAAATATATGTACACTAGTTGATGCTTTTCTAGCAATACTTAATTGAATTCGATTTTTCTGATAAATTAATATCTTATAAGTGTTTTGTAAGCATTGTATTTATTTTTGTTTTGTCTTTTCTTCTGTTTTATTTTAGTATGCCACACCTGTACCAAAAAACTCCTGATGAAGCTCAGATATTGAGCGAAACATGTTGAGATTGGTATCGCAAAGTGGTTTCAAATTTTAATCATGTCACTATTTGATCATGTTTGTTCAAATTTGTGCACGTTCTTAGATGATGTGTTTTGTTATTACTCTTAATCATTAAAGATATTAATCAAGAAATCTATTAGTCAGTTTGGCATTTTGCATACAGTGATCTTTTTCTTTTCTTTGAGGTTAATATACTTCTCTACTGACTTTCCCAAAAATTTTGAAAAGCACCTTAAAAATCCCAGGGGTATCCTTACCCCAACCGCCTTTTTCCTTTTGTACTGTAGAATGGCAGTTGGCTGCTCTTGGCGATTAAAATGGAACTAAACCTTCATTAAAAAAGAATTGTGAGCTTTTTAAAGACCAAAAGACATTGTGGTTGATTTACTAAAACTGGAAAGTTCAAAATCTGGTGCAGCTCTGCATAGAAACCAATCAGCTTCTAGGTTTTATTGTCAAAGCTTCATAGAACAAGCTGAATTTAGAAGCTGATTGACTACCATGCACAGCTGCACCAGATTTTGCATTCTCCAGTTTTAGTAAATGATCCCCATTGGGTTGAACGTTAGCCACTCTGTGGATGGGATGATCCACTGGGAGAAGGATTGTGTGGAAAAGGCACAATTTTTGATGATAATGTGTGACAACAGTAGGCAACATCTGACAAACCTTTAAGTAAACCTGGCAATACAATGCAGCCAACCAGCAGTTGTATGCATATACTCTTGGGTATCTTTATCAGCACCAGGGCAACATATTATTTTGAACATTCCTAAAGGGGTTGAATGCTTGGCCATCACCTTCTGCATGTTCCCACTGGCCAGTAAGGCCACCTAACATAGTAATGGACCAATAAAAAAAAAATGGAAAGCAAGGTGTGCATACAATTCTTAAACACTGTCAGAAAGTGTTAAGAATTCCTTGCTAGAGTAATCCAAGGTTATGGGTTTTCCCGGCACTGTATTAGTTACCAACAGCTATGTACAGGTGCTGTTAATAGTGTTTAGCTCTAATTTGGGGGGTTATGAGAAATGGCCATCCCCAAGCAGGATATTGCACTAAAGCTGTAGGTAAATAAGAGAACCAGAACCTTCGCTAAGTGGAAGATTGGGTTTGACAAGGTCTCTGAACACAAGGAATTCCTTTCCTGGGAAATCAATCAGTAACGTAAACAAAGTAATTGGGAGCAGAAAAACTACTGCAACCAGCATATAATATTAACCATAAGCATATAGATGCACACCAGTATTGAAATAATTCAAGCTTTTAAGGAATTAATAACAGTACATACTGAAAATCCAATGCATAAACTGGCTTTAATAGCAAAGGGCCCGAAAGGAGTCCTGGTGGAATCGTGCACATATACCTGGGTAAATATAATTATAACTAGATATACCTCCAGATGAATATTACAGCAAGGTCCAGTTGCAGGGGCCCCTGAGGATGAAGCACCGTCTATTTTGTCTCAGAGACCATAGGGAGATCCTTCAACTGTTGTCCAACCAGCCTGGAACAGAGTTTCTCATGACAGGAACTGTGGTGTGACATTGGAACTCAGAGTCAGCCTATCTACACTTCTACACTTTAGTTCCTCCCTAGTAGTTTCTAATCTGACATGCAACTGGACCTCTAAGCCTATGATCCTGACGTGGCCACCAAAGGTATAACCTGGCTCTAGCCCATGCTAGTTATCAAGCCATAAAGTAAAACTAGCTATAGAATCCTAGACCAGAAGGAACAGCATTAACTAGAATAACAGGAGCTGCATATTAACTCTATTGCTATAAACAGTTTCAACCACCAATATACCAGAAGCTGGCCAATACACTTACTGTACACTAGCACAGACCTAGCTATCTGGCACTGTGCATGTGAAATAATACAAAGAGCAGATATACTCTGCCTGTCACAACAAGGATTTAGATATACACTCAGCAGCTACAGTTAAACAATTAGGGATACTTTCATAATACTCTCTTCTGGTTTGGAGTTCAGCAATATAGACAGGACATGTGCCTGAGACTTTTCTCTTTCTTTCTACTTCCTCCTTCCAGGATTTCAAAGCCAGCTAAGCAGGGACAGGAAGCGCTATACACAATTAATTCTGTGATAAGCAACAATTACAAATACAGACAGTAGAGAACAGCAGATTCCTACAGGTGTATGTTTATTTTACGCACTTTTTCGCAAGGGTTCTTCCAGATTAGAGCTGCTGTAGGGTTTTCCTATTCTGTAAAACAATAAAGTATTTAATCCTAAATATCAGTTAGAAACCAAAAAATGGTAAACCGACACCAAGGTTAAATAGAAGGCGCTTAAAAAGTGTATACCTTGCAGTGCACAAAAAATAGTGACAATCTCTTAATTATTAACAGATTACCTAGGTGACCAAATGTAAATTAATATAATTTGTATTGTGCAATAGTGGTGATAACCTCTATTCCTAAATCAATCACCTAAATAAATAATGGTGATGCCCCCTATCAATGAGCAAATCACCTGAGTGTGGCTCACTGAATTAACAGTGAACCACAAAGAGGTATCTACAAACCTGTGAACAAAAAATAAAAAATAAACATTCATATATGTAGCGTGAAAATAAAAATAAATATACACATATAAGTGTGATAGCAGCCAATAAAATGATAAATGTGACAGCAATTAATAAGAAGGACACATGCAATTGTTTCAATTCATGCTGTAGATATACCATAAAAATTCCAGTAATATCCAAACAGGTTGCAAGTGACAAAAAATGGTGACAATAAAAGTGAAAATCAAATGTCCCACACAAATGATTCCTCAGTGATCAATGTCAAATGATGGATAACTCCGTGCTTCTTTCACCACACCGCCGTGCTAGTGTAACACACTCTCCAGACATGCACTCACCGAAATATCATGCCAGCACTCTCATGCAAGGCAAAACACGCTCTCTTTACCACACTCCAGGGTAAATAATGTATACGAGGTTCAGCGATGGTATTCAATGGGTCCACATAAAAGAAAGTAAATGCTCCAATAGTGTAATTCAGCAACAACAATTTTATTAAAAATCACTGCAATCCTCACACATCGCACTCACATTAATGTAAAAGTAAACAGGCATAAAACGTGTAGTCAACAGCAAGCCTCAACTTTGTGGATAAAACAATAACCAATGGTCACGGCGGACCCGAGGTGTGCAGCTGCTGGGTATAATCTCACCCCTCCCTCGGGAAACCTCCGTCCTACAGAGCGCTCGTAATCCTATCCTCCTGTGTGGCTCACAGCATGTACGTCACAACTCACAGCCACGCCCCGACATGTTTCGTCATGGATCGACTTCTTCATGGGATTGGCTGTGTACCCTGCCACTCAACCCTTTTATCTGCTCTCAAACCCACGCCCACCGGGTTGCGTACTGCGCATGCGCACACCTCGCGTCCCCGTGCGCCGGAAACAATAACATCCAATACAGCAAATACAATTGGGATTCAGGCACTTAGGAATCGTATAACACTAACAAATATAATCTACTGTAGTCTACAGCAATGATATATCAACATCAGGATAAACCACAATGATTTCAATAAAAATTACCATTTTAAAAAATCAGCAGCTACGCTGATTTCTCACATAGTTAACTCACTGCCTGAATGCAACGGCAATACATATAGCAAACCTATTGCAGGATCCAGAAACTGCAATCGACCATCAATCGGTCTGGGCCTACTTATTTCTCAGTCATAATACATATTAAATATACATTAATGAATATAAGGCCATATTCCTCATATATAGCACAAATTAAATAATATTCAAATTACATAAAAATGCTGAATTAAATTTCTAAAATTCATAAAATTAATGCTAAATATAAAAATATTAAAAAACATTAGATAATAAGAACCTCAATTTCGATGTTCAATGCCACTTAAGGAATAATCATGAATTATAAAGTATGTGGATGGACTTCTAAGAATGAGACTAGATGTCTCTACTATGTAACTATTTTAACCGGATACCAACCAAAACAGACTAGACCCATATACAACTAAAATCAATCTCCCAAATACATACTGAACAGCGGTGACTAACCCACCTTAAGTGGGTGTTCTATATATCCAGGGAAATAACTGGAACCTTATAACAAACATACAAAATATCTGTTTAAAAGCCGGCTCCCTTCTCACCCCTCCTCTTTGGGACTAGTTCCTTACCAAAAAAAACATAAATATATAAATAAATTCGTAAGGGTACCATTAGACCCATAATCTGTACTAGACAATCCCCCTACTCTTCCTACCAAACATATAAACGCACTTAAAATGTAAAAATGACACCAGGATAACTATTGGACTAAAACATTATGATAATCACAATAAAAAGGCCAGACATCAAGGATCAAATATCATATACCCCCGAGATCAACTACCTAAAACCAACAATGGATGATTTGAGTGACCCAGTCTAAAAATTGTTAATAAAACAATTTAGATCTAGTTCTATGTTCAACCCTCTAGGGGCTAAACTCTTCAGTAAAAAGATCCATCTGGTTTCTCGTTGGGATAGGTCCCTGTCTCTATTGGACCCTCTCCAGGAGGGGTGTACAATGTCTATCCCACAGAATTGTAATAATGATGGGTCTTGTTGATGTTTTTCTTTAAAATGTAGGGAGACACTATGGTGCTTATAACCATTTTTTATGTTGGTTAAATGTTCCGAAATCCTAACCCTCAACAGTCTCTTCGTCCTCCCCACATACAAAAGGCCACAAGGGCACCACATAAGATAGACAACATGTGACGAATTACATGTGCTAAATTCCTTAATTTCAATGGATTCCCCATCCCTATTGGTCACATTAGTAATTCCTCTGTGGTTGACTCTAACAGTCCTACAACAAATACATCTCCTGCAGCTATAAAAGCCTCTGAAGTCAAATTTCAGTTGATTCCTCCCAGGTGGGTCCAGTATCCTCTTAACCACATGATCGCCAAAATCGGGGGCCTTCCTATAAATAAATATAGGCTGGTCCGGTAACACCTCTCCCAGATGCCTATCCTTACATAAAATATGCCAGTATTTTCTGAAAATATTCTCAATATCTTTATACTGGCAATGAAATCCGGAAATGAATCCAAATTGGTGCTTGTTGTCACCGGGTGCATTCTCAGATTTCTTCAAACATTGTTCCCTAGGTACCAATGCCACCTCCTGGGTAATTTTGTTTAATTCATCCTCCCGATAACCTCTTTGTAGGAATTTTCTTTTAAGAACATCTGCTTGTTCAAAAAAGTCTTCCAATTCTGTACAATTCCGGCGTACACGTAACATCTGACCCTTTGGAATATTTCTTATCCAAGCCGGATGGTGACCACTTCTTATTGATAAAAAGCTATTTCGATCAGTCGGCTTGAAATAGACTTTAGTTTTTAATGAGTTACCCTGTCTCTCAATCGTCACATCCAGAAAATTGACCGATGAATTGCTGATCTGATGTTCCAATTTAATATTATTGGGGTTGTTGTTAAGTTCTTGTAAAAAATCAATGGCAGATTCCTCTGCCCCCTCCCAAATGAACAAGAGGTCATCAATGAATCGCCGATAAAATAAAAGTTGAGGTCTTCTCTGACTAAATACTTTTCTGTCCTCCCACTCTGCCATGAACAGGTTGGCAAGGCTGGGAGCATATTTAGCTCCCATCGCCACGCCAACCTGTTGGGAGTAGAAGTGGCCATCACACCAAAAATAATTATGAGACATACAAAAATCCAGTACCTGTCCCAAAAATCTTTTCTGTACACTAGGGATGTCATCTCTTTTACTTAAGGCCCAATTCAGGGCCAAAGCCGCATCTTCGTGTTGTATAATAGTGTATAGGGAGGCCACATCAGCCGTTACCAAATACACTGTCGATGCGGTCTCCAATTTAACATCATTAAGTAGTGTCAAGAGGTCACTAGTATCTTTCAAGTATGCCCTGGTGTCCTTTACGCTTGACTGGAGAAATCTATCTAAAAATTCCCCCAATCTTGCCGTGACAGAACCAATCCCGTTAACAATCGGCCGAGGTGGTGGGCACTGCATGTTCTTATGTACCTTAGGTAAGGTGTATATGACAGGGATTCTGCACGCACTGGGGACTAGATATCTCCTTTCTTTAGCATTGAGTGCATCAATCCTAAAGCCCCATTCAACCAGAGCTGATAGCTGCAACTTATATGCATCTGTTGGATCGGCAGGTAGCTTTCTATATGTGGTTCTGTCCCCTACCAGTTCTAACAGCTGGTTCAGGTAGAATGATTTATCCAACAGAACCACACCCCCTCCCTTATCAGCTGGGCGTACTATCAAATTCTTCCTATCTTCTAGGGATCTAATACCTTCCCTAATATAATAGGGATTGACACCCTTGCGTGGAATCAACTCCTCAATATCACTCAATACCAGGCTTTTAAAAACCTCTATGTAGTGATTGCCTGGATTTTGGGGATTAAAGATAGATTTATTCCTCAATCCCGTATCTATCCTATTTGGAGGTACCCTAGACCTCTCAGAGGATTCCACCGGGTGACTAAGGAAATATTTTTTAATATTCATAGTTCTAATAAATTTCTGTGCGTCAATATACACATCAAACTTATTCATTGCCCTTTTAGGGGCGCATTTTAAACCCAGATTCAGAATGTTAAGTTCCTTATGACTGAGTTCCACACTGCTTAGATTGTATATCCCAGTTTTTACGCATCCCTCGGTCGTTTCCTTGGATTTCTTGGATCTTCCTGCCCTGCACCCCCTCCTTCTCCTTGGGTGGGCATAACTCCCCTGTCGAATGCTGGGGGGGGAGCATGTCTCCCTCCCCCTCTCTGGTGGGAGCCTCTGGGGTTCCCCCTCGGTGTCCCCCCTCCCCTCCCCCGTTGACCTAAAAAAGGAGCATACCCAGGATGCTCTTCCCTATCTAACGGTGAGAACCTGTTATATAGGGGAATATCACCATAATCTTCAGAGTATTGGTAAGGCGGAGGGCGATGTTGCCACTGCCTATGATCTTGTGGCACACTATTCCTGTAATCCCTAGGTGATGGGTAGTTATTGGAGTACCCAGATGGGTATCCATCCCTTCCCTGAAACGGAGGTCTGGGGGAGTGGTAATAGCCTCTTCCTCCTCTTCCACGTGATGGGGGTCTAGGCGAATAGTAATATTCCCTTCTGTATTGATCGCCCCCTACACTGCGTCCTCTTTCATTGGGTCTAGGGTTCATACCTTCATTTCCACCTAAGTTCTTCTTAGTCTCGGGTTTAGGGGGGGGAATGCTAGTACCCCCCGCCGTATTGGTGTTGGCAGCTGGGTCAGCATTGTTGTTCTCTAATGATACCTGCCATGCATAAATTCTATTAGTTTTAAAATCATTGACATCCCTATTATACATTTTCACTTTCTTCTTTTGGGTTTCTCGGTCAATTTTTTCTAGTTTCTTCTTGATATTACTATTAAAATCCTTCATTTGATTGGTGTCCTTAATAGGTTCTAATTTATCCTGTAAGTCCTTAATTTTTTCATTCAACATCTTCAGCTTAATTTGTTTCCTTTTCAGGACTAGTGCCTGTAATTCCTTTCCTGCTTTATTAAAAAATCCCAGCCATTCCTGCATAAATGACTGGTCATTAAGACCATCCTGTGGGGATACCTCCCATCTTAAACTTCTAAAGATAAGGTTCTCCCTGCAGTAGTGCTCGAATGTAAATACATCCCACCAGGTCTTAACTTGTTTCTCCAGTAACCCATCAAGGGTTTTTAATAGCACCGAAGAGTCTTCCTCATACTCGATCATTGGTTGATCATTGGAAAAGACAGATTCGGGGCTAAATTGTCTATTCGTTAAGAAGTTAAATGCATCCATGGCTGCGAGTGGTAAACTATATTAAAACTGTGAAATCTAGGTATCCTGTATGCTCACGCCCTCTGCACGAGAAATACCTCCACCGCGCCAATAGCTCCCTAATTATCCTCAAAAGTAACTAAATAAATGTATATATACACAAACTTCCACACCACCAGTGACGGTGATTCAATAATAAGTAAATTGGTGAACACCAAGAGTGTTGAGCTGCCCCCTTAAATGCACAATATAAAACAATAAAGTATTTAATCCTAAATATCAGTTAGAAACCAAAAAATGGTAAACCGACACCAAGGTTAAATAGAAGGCGCTTAAAAAGTGTATACCTTGCAGTGCACAAAAAATAGTGACAATCTCTTAATTATTAACAGATTACCTAGGTGACCAAATGTAAATTAATATAATTTGTATTGTGCAATAGTGGTGATAACCTCTATTCCTAAATCAATCACCTAAATAAATAATGGTGATGCCCCCTATCAATGAGCAAATCACCTGAGTGTGAGAATTTTTAGATAGATTTCTCCAGTCAAGCGTAAAGGACACCAGGGCATACTTGAAAGATACTAGTGACCTCTTGACACTACTTAATGATGTTAAATTGGAGACCGCATCGACAGTGTATTTGGTAACGGCTGATGTGGCCTCCCTATACACTATTATACAACACGAAGATGCGACTTTGGCCCTGAATTGGGCCTTAAGTAAAAGAGATGACATCCCTAGTGTACAGAAAAGATGTTTGGGACAGGTACTGGATTTTTGTATGTCTCATAATTATTTTTGGTGTGATGGCCACTTCTACTCCCAACAGGTTGGCGTGGCGATGGGAGCTAAATATGCTCCCAGCCTTGCCAACCTGTTCATGGCAGAGTGGGAGGACAGAAAAGTATTTAGTCAGAGAAGACCCCAACTTTTATTTTATCGGCGATTCATTGATGACCTCTTGTTCATTTGGGAGGGGACAGAGGAATCTGCCATTGATTTTTTACAAGAACTTAACAACAACCCCAATAATATTAAATTGGAACATCAGATCAGCAATTCATCGGTCAATTTTCTGGATGTGACGATTGAGAGACAGGGTAACTCATTAAAAACTAAAGTCTATTTCAAGCCGACTGATCGAAATAGCTTTTTATCAATAAGAAGTGGTCACCATCCGGCTTGGATAAGAAATATTCCAAAGGGTCAGATGTTACGTGTACGCCGGAATTGTACAGAATTGGAAGACTTTTTTGAACAAGCAGATGTTCTTAAAAGAAAATTCCTACAAAGAGGTTATCGGGAGGATGAATTAAACAAAATTACCCAGGAGGTGGCATTGGTACCTAGGGAACAATGTTTGAAGAAATCTGAGAATGCACCCGGTGACAACAAGCACCAATTTGGATTCATTTCCGGATTTCATTGCCAGTATAAAGATATTGAGAATATTTTCAGAAAATACTGGCATATTTTATGTAAGGATAGGCATCTGGGAGAGGTGTTACCGGACCAGCCTATATTTATTTATAGGAAGGCCCCCAATTTTGGCGATCATGTGGTTAAGAGGATACTGGACCCACCTGGGAGGAATCAACTGAAATTTGACTTCAGAGGCTTTTATAGCTGCAGGAGATGTATTTGTTGTAGGACTGTTAGAGTCAACCACAGAGGAATTACTAATGTGACCAATAGGGATGGGGAATCCTTTGAAATTAAGGAATTTAGCACATGTAATTCGTCACATGTTGTCTATCTTATGTGGTGCCCTTGTGGCCTTTTGTATGTGGGGAGGACGAAGAGACTGTTGAGGGTTAGGATTTCGGAACATTTAACCAACATAAAAAATGGTTATAAGCACCATAGTGTCTCCCTACATTTTAAAGAAAAACATCAACAAGACCCATCGTTATTACAATTCTGTGGGATAGACATTGTACACCCCTCCTGGAGAAGGTCCAATAGAGTCAGGGACCTATCCCAACGAGAAACCAGATGGATCTTTTTACTGAAGAGTTTAGCCCCTAGAGGGTTGAACATAGAACTAGATCTAAATTGTTTTATTAACAATTTTTAGACTGAGTCACTCAAATCATCCATTGTTGGTTTTAGGTAGTTGATCTCGGGGGTATATGATATTTGATCCTTGATGTCTGGCCTTTTTATTGTGATTATCATAATGTTTTAGTCCAATAGTTATCCTGGTGTCATTTTTACATTTTAAGTGCGTTTATATGTTTGGTAGAAAGAGTAGGGGGATTGTCTAGTACAGATTATGGGTCTAATGGTACCCTTACGAATTTATTTATATATTTATGTTTTTTTTGGTAAGGAACTAGTCCCAAAGAGGAGGGGTGAGAAGGGAGCCGGCTTTTAAACAGATATTTTGTATGTTTGTTATAAGGTTCCAGTTATTTCCCTGGATATATAGAACACCCACTTAAGGTGGGTTAGTCACCGCTGTTCAGTATGTATTTGGGAGATTGATTTTAGTTGTATATGGGTCTAGTCTGTTTTGGTTGGTATCCGGTTAAAATAGTTACATAGTAGAGACATCTAGTCTCATTCTTAGAAGTCCATCCACATACTTTATAATTCATGATTATTCCTTAAGTGGCATTGAACATCGAAATTGAGGTTCTTATTATCTAATGTTTTTTAATATTTTTATATTTAGCATTAATTTTATGAATTTTAGAAATTTAATTCAGCATTTTTATGTAATTTGAATATTATTTAATTTGTGCTATATATGAGGAATATGGCCTTATATTCATTAATGTATATTTAATATGTATTATGACTGAGAAATAAGTAGGCCCAGACCGATTGATGGTCGATTGCAGTTTCTGGATCCTGCAATAGGTTTGCTATATGTATTGCCGTTGCATTCAGGCAGCGAGTTAACTATGTGAGAAATCAGCGTAGCTGCTGATTTTTTAAAATGGTAATTTTTATTGAAATCATTGTGGTTTACCCTGATGTTGATATATCATTGCTGTAGACTACAGTAGATTATATTTGTTAGTGTTATACGATTCCTAAGTGCCTGAATCCCAATTGTATTTGCTGTATTGGATGTTATTGTTTCCGGCGCACGGGGACGCGAGGTGTGCGCATGCGCAGTACGCAACCCGGTGGGCGTGGGTTTGAGAGCAGATAAAAGGGTTGAGTGGCAGGGTACACAGCCAATCCCATGAAGAAGTCGATCCATGACGAAACATGTCGGGGCGTGGCTGTGAGTTGTGACGTACATGCTGTGAGCCACACAGGAGGATAGGATTACGAGCGCTCTGTAGGACGGAGGTTTCCCGAGGGAGGGGTGAGATTATACCCAGCAGCTGCACACCTCGGGTCCGCCGTGACCATTGGTTATTGTTTTATCCACAAAGTTGAGGCTTGCTGTTGACTACACGTTTTATGCCTGTTTACTTTTACATTAATGTGAGTGCGATGTGTGAGGATTGCAGTGATTTTTAATAAAATTGTTGTTGCTGAATTACACTATTGGAGCATTTACTTTCTTTTATGTGGACCCATTGAATACCATCGCTGAACCTCGTATACATTATTTACCCTGGAGTATGGTAAAGAGAGCGTGTTTTGCCTTGCATGAGAGTGCTGGCATGATATTTCGGTGAGTGCATGTCTGGAGAGTGTGTTACACTAGCACGGCGGTGTGGTGAAAGAAGCACGGAGTTATCCATCATTTGACATTGATCACTGAGGAATCATTTGTGTGGGACATTTGATTTTCACTTTTATTGTCACCATTTTTTGTCACTTGCAACCTGTTTGGATATTACTGGAATTTTTATGGTATATCTACAGCATGAATTGAAACACTTGCATGTGTCCTTCTTATTAATTGCTGTCACATTTATCATTTTATTGGCTGCTATCACACTTATATGTGTATATTTATTTTTATTTTCACGCTACATATATGAATGTTTATTTTTTATTTTTTGTTCACAGGTTTGTAGATACCTCTTTGTGGTTCACTGTTAATTCAGTGAGCCACACTCAGGTGATTTGCTCATTGATAGGGGGCATCACCATTATTTATTTAGGTGATTGATTTAGGAATAGAGGTTATCACCACTATTGCACAATACAAATTATATTAATTTACATTTGGTCACCTAGGTAATCTGTTAATAATTAAGAGATTGTCACTATTTTTTGTGCACTGCAAGGTATACACTTTTTAAGCGCCTTCTATTTAACCTTGGTGTCGGTTTACCATTTTTTGGTTTCTAACTGATATTTAGGATTAAATACTTTATTGTTTTATATTGTGCATTTAAGGGGGCAGCTCAACACTCTTGGTGTTCACCAATTTACTTATTATTGAATCACCGTCACTGGTGGTGTGGAAGTTTGTGTATATATACATTTATTTAGTTACTTTTGAGGATAATTAGGGAGCTATTGGCGCGGTGGAGGTATTTCTCGTGCAGAGGGCGTGAGCATACAGGATACCTAGATTTCACAGTTTTCCTATTCTGTATCATTTGCCAGACTGTTATCCAGAATAATGTGTCAAAATTACAGCAATGGTTAACTTTGTACATTTTTATTAGCTTGCCAATCTCTAGGAGTTTGTCAACCCATTGTTGGACCAGGCTGTAACAAATATGCTCATAATTGAGCATATATGAGGCCTCAGCTGGAGCCCCTGCCCTCTAAGATGCTATCTGATCACTGGACACAGGAGCCGGGATATACTGTAAATGGGACTCTCCATTGGTCAGATGCTGCAGTCACCTACCTGGAAAAGCTGTTGTATTGCATGCTACTTCAGCATGCTGTATACATTGGGAATTCTGAGCTCCATCTAGCCAGAGAAACTGCTGCTATTTGTTTGGTATTCCATCCCTATTTAAAGTTCTCCAAAAAAACTATAAATCAAAAGACATCTAGGCACTGAACTGTGTTTTGCCAAGGACTGAATACAATTCCTGGGAACAAGGCAATTTTAGTTGGGGGTCTCACTTCGACTACCTAAGGCCCAAGAAAGCGGAGGCACTGCCAGACAATGGTTCTATCAAGTCCTATCATCCTACCTTTATAGCCTTCAGTTACCACACAAGTGCAGAGATTTTAAGTAGCCATAAAAAAAAAGATTCTCCATCATGCTAATAATAGGACTACACGCGTACAAAATAATTTGTTAAGCTAAACTCTAGATAGCCTGAAAACCCTGTCTTGCAGTGGGGCTGTGCCCAAACTATAATGCCGCGTACACACGGTCGGACTTTCTAGAAAGATAGGTCCGACGTACTTGCCGCCAGACTACCGCCGGACTTTCTGAACGGCCGGACTTGCCTACACACGGCCGGACTTTCCGGAATCCGGTCTTCCCGACGGACTTTCAGAATGAACGGACTTTCCCACACACGGACAAGTCCGTTCATTTTGAACGTGACTCGGGTACGACGGGACTAGAAAAGGAATTCAATCTCGCCGCTTTTTTTGGCGAGATTGAAACCTTGCGAGCCCCGTCGCAGGCCCTTAGGTCTGGTATGGAACTTTAAGGGGAACCCCCTACGCCGAAAAACCGGCGTGGGGGTCCCCCCCAAAATCCATACCAGACCCCGATCCGAGCACGCAGCCCGGCCGGTCAGGAAAGGTGGTGGGGACGAGCGAGCACCCCCCCCCTCCTGAACCGTACCAGGCCGCATGCCCTCAACATGGGGGGGGTGCTTTGGGGGAGGGGGCGCCTTACGGTGCCCCCCCACCACAAAGCACCTTGTCCCCATGTTGATGAGGACAAGGGCCTCTTCCCGACAACCCTGGCCGTTGGTTGTCGGGGTCTGCGGGCGGGGGGCTTATCGGAATCCGGGAGCCCCCTATAATAAGAGGGCCCCCAGATCCCGGCCCCCCCACCCTATGTGAATGAATATGGGGTACATGGTACCCCTACCCATTCACCTAGGTAAAAAGTGTTAATAATAAAACACAACACAGGTTTTTAAAATAATTTATTAAACTGCTCCGGGGGGGGTCTTCTTCCGTCTTCGGGGGTCCCTCCGCTTCATCTTCTCCCGGCGTCCGGTTGGTTCTTCTCCGCTCTCTTCTCCCGGTGTTCCAGTTCTTTGGCCGGCTCCTCTGCTGTGTTCAGGTAGCTCTCTTGCCAGCAGAGGTCCGGACTTCTGAGCTGCTGGGCTTCTTGTCTTCTCTTCTCTTCTCTTCTCTTCCCCCAGATGTTGACACGACGCTCTCTCCGGCTGGACTGGTCTCTGAGGGCTGCGTTGTGACTTATATAGGCGGAGACCCCGCCCCCATATGATGTCACAGGCCCTGGGCATGCTGGGACTGTGACGTTTTAGGGGGCGTGGTCGACCACGCCCCCTAAAACGTCACAGTCCCAGCATGCCCAGGGACTGTGACATCAAAAGGGGGCGGGGTCTCCGCCTATATAAGTCACAACGCAGCCCTCGGAGACCAGTCCAGCCGGAGAGAGCGTCGTGTCAACATCTGGGGGAAGAGAAGAGAAGAGAAGACAAGAAGCCCAGCAGCTCAGAAGTCCGGACCTCTGCTGGCAAGAGAGCTACCTGAACACAGCAGAGGAGCCGGCCGAAGAACTGGAACACCGGGTGAAGAGAGCGGAGAAGAACCAACCGGACGCCGGGAGAAGATGAAGCGGAGGGACCCCCGAAGACGGAAGAAGACCCCCCCGGAGCAGTTTAATAAATTATTTTAAAAACCTGTGTTGTGTTTTATTATTAACACTTTTTACCTAGGTGAATGGGTAGGGGTACCATGTACCCCATATTCATTCACATAGGGTGGGGGGGCCGGGATCTGGGGGCCCTCTTATTATAGGGGGCTCCCGGATTCCGATAAGCCCCCCGCCCGCAGACCCCGACAACCAACGGCCAGGGTTGTCGGGAAGAGGCCCTTGTCCTCATCAACATGGGGACAAGGTGCTTTGTGGTGGGGGGGCACCGTAAGGCGCCCCCTCCCCCAAAGCACCCCCCCCCATGTTGAGGGCATGCGGCCTGGTACGGTTCAGGAGGGGGGGGGGGGGGCGCTCGCTCGTCCCCACCCCCTTTCCTGACCGGCCGGGCTGCGTGCTCGGATCGGGGTCTGGTATGGATTTTGGGGGGGACCCCCACGCCGGTTTTTCGGCGTAGGGGGGTTCTCCTTAAAGTTCCATACCAGACCTAAGGGCCTGGGATGCCCCCCGCGCTCGCCGCAATGGGAAAATTTGTTTTTCCTATTGCAGCGAGCGCGAGATGCAGTAACCTGCTCCTCCGTCGTATCTGGTCCTTCGGACCAGCATACAGACGAACGGGCTTTCCGTCAGGAACTGAGTCCGGCGGAGGTACGACGTAAAGATTTGAAGCAGGCTTCAAATCTAAAGTACGTCGGATTTCCGCCCGAAACGGTCCGTCGGAAGTCCGATGGAGACCACACACGGTCGGATTTTCCGCAGGACTTGGTCCGGCGGCGTCCGTCGGACTTTTGCAGGTGAAAAGTCCGACCGTGTGTACGCGGCATAAGAGTTAGCTGCTTGTTTCTTATCTAGGGGCTGCGAAAAGCACATTTACTTTCCTGATCCTCTAATTCCCTGCAGATGGTGCTTCACCAGTGCTTAACCAGTGGACTTTCCCTCTCCATCCTCATTTCCAATGCAGGGTATGGTCTCTAGATTGCTCTAGATTACATCAGAGGACCCTAGACCATGGTAGTGCAGGGGAGAAGAGACTGTAGGGACTGATCTAGCACTGTGAAGGAGCCTTACAGAAAAAGACAGGTAGTTGCCTGGATCAACCTTAAAAAAATACTTATAGATATAAAAAATATTAACAAGAGAGTATAGACCTTCATCCATGCGGACCCCGCAGGATGCAGTTCTGGTTGCTCTATAGCATACAGGAAAAACTAAGAGAATACAGTTCTCTTAAGAGGGCAAAAACAGAACACTATGGTGAATACAAACTAGCTTTATTAGTACAAAAATACATAACACACCAAAAAACCTAAACCAGGGGAAGGGGGTGCAGATTAATGGCTAACAAAGACCGATTAAAATAAAGACAACGTTGTCGATAGGTTAAAAACATGAGGAGCCAGAGGAGACGCTTACCGAACATATCAGTGTCCCCTCTGAGGGCCTTATGCCGCGTACACACGAGCGGACTTTACGGCAGACTTTGCCCGGCGGACTGTATTGGGTCGGACAATTCGATCGTGTGTGGGCTCCAGCGGACTTTGTTTTCTCAAAAGTTGGACGGACTTAGATTTGAAACATGTTTTAAATTAATCCGTTGAAATCGAGTCCGGTCGAAAAGTCCGCCGTCTGTATGCTAGTTCGACGGACAAAAAGCCACGCTAGGGCAGCTATTGGCTACTGGCTATGAACTTCCTTGTTTTAGTCCGGTCGTATGTCATCACGTACGAATTCGACGGACTTTGGTGGATTGTGTGTAGGCAAGTCCGTTCATTCAGAAAGTCCGTCGTAAAGTACGTCGAAAAGTCCGCCAGGCAAAGTCTGCCGTAAAGTCCGACCGTGTGTACGCGGCATTAGTATTGTTAATCTGTCTGAATTTCAACTTACTGACGATCATATTAAACTTTTAAAGAAAGGACTCTCTTTCTCTCCCACTTCTCCCATCAATGAGTTCAAAGTCTTCAAAGACATTAGCCTGTTCCTTAGGAAAGTTCTTTTCAAATTGTGGCATTCTAGAAGTCTAGTTGGTCAGCAAACCCAAGAAGCTAACCTAGATAAGGACGAAAGGGAAGCTATTGATAATCTCCTGTCATTATTGGATGAGAAAGCCGGGAGTGGTTATGAAGTAGAAAGAAATTATCCACTTAGAAGGAAATCTAACCTTAAAATTAGATCGACAAAAATGCCTACTCTAAGCACAAATGGCTTCAATTATTTCTGGATCAGGTTAAAAAGGACCTGGGGCGGGTGAACTGGAGCTGGATAGGACCCAACAACCTAACCAATGCAGAGAGAAAGGCCCTAAGGGAATTAGAAGAGGCACCAAACTTAGTGATTAAAAAGAGTGATAAAGGTGGCAATGTGGTTAGCTTCTACTCAGTGAGAAGCTTTATGAGGAAGAAACACTAAGGTTACTTGGTGATAATTCCACCTATAAATGACTCACTCAGTCCCCTTTTCCCACCCTAATTAACATTCTAAACAACAAACTTAAGCTAGGTATGGAGTCGGGCCTCCTCACTAAAAAGGAATATCTTTTTCTGAGAGATGAGGATATCACTATCCCTACTTTTTATATAATACCCAAACTGCATAAATCTCTAACCCGCCCTCCCGGAAGACCGATTGTTTTGGCCATAAAAGGCCCCCTAGAGAAAGTTGGCAAATATATAGACTCTATGATTAAAGATCTTGTGAACACTCTGCTGTCTTTCGTCCGAGACAGCAGAGATGTACTCTCCAAACTGGCCCAATTCCTGCTCCCTGCGGGTGCCCTACTAGTAGGGATTGATGTGGAGAGTCTATACACGTCGATTCCTCACCAGTGGGCCATCGCGGCCACTATGTCATTCCTTGATTACCATCATCCCCTATTGGGTGCCCAAAATTTTGATACCATTCTTTTCCAAAAAGTAAAGATGTGGACATACTATCTGGACTCTATGGTTCCTAAGGGGTTAAACACTGGATATAGCCTACAGCCGTTCTTAGAAAAGTGATTCTTTGTACTAACATTGCTTATTGATACTTTATCCTGCCTTCCCTGCTCTGTTTATTTTCTGCTTTATTTTCTGACCTTTAGAGCCGTTCACACTGGGACGACTTGTCAGGCGACTAAGCCACCTGACAAGTCGCGTCCCGTTCTTTACAATGGAACCGTTCTAATCAGAGCGACGCAAGTCGCTCTGACTTAGGAAAAGGTTCCTGTACTACTTTGGGGGCGACTTGAGGCGACTTGCATTGACTTCTATATAGAAGTCATTTTGCAAGTCGCCGCTGCAGTCGTGTTCAAGTCGCCTGAGGCAGTCACGCTGCAAGTTGTGCTGCCTCAGTGTGAACCGACTCTTACCCAATTAATTGTGTGATTCTATTTTTAAATTCCTATAGATTATTTTCACTCCATCTGTTTGCATTGTTATTGTTATCTCTAATGAGGTTGATCTATGTTTCTCTATCTATTTTTCTCCACTCTTTGCCGTCAATGATATCTTCTTATGACTCCAAAATGTTTGTGCACTTACTAAGTAATCTTGCTGAATGTTCGTATTGAGAGGTGTTTATGGTGGACATCTAGTGGTTTGAGATAGGAACTACATCTTGGACTGCCTATTTAAAACATACCCCCCAGACCCCTCCTTGCTCTGAAGAAACCAGTCTATTGGCTGGTGAAACGCGTCAGCAGCGTGACGTCAGCACATCACTGTGGAACCGCGCGCTCTTTGATTTGAAGTGTCAGCACGGAATAAACAGCTTGCGGTCGGTTCTTTTCTCCTCGGATACACGCGGAAACGTACGGAAGGCAACGAGGGATCTCTTCGTTTGGCAGAAATGCAATGATCAGCTGTTACTGAGCGGCACTCTTAGCCTGAAGGTCTCTGGGGTCGAGTTACGCTACAGGAGGACGAGGGATATCGCACAGTGGGTGAGAGTATCAACATTCCACTCACGATATACATACTTATGTATGCGCTCTATCTGTCTATAGCACTCCCCCTTTGACACCTGTATGAGGATTTATTCAATTGCCATTGCCTTTCTGTACCCTATCCGGAAATCTATGAACATTTAATCCTAGCTGTTTATTCCATCTGCTGCAATACCTGATCGTTAATTATTGAGGGTCTTTGTTTCTACACCAGATTGGCCCCACGGAACTGCTATTTCCATCAACTTCGATCAGTACACTCAAGTCTTTCACCCATCCACCTGTTATACCACTTTCTATGGCCGATGATTGAAGTAAGTAATGGTATTATTTTCAAATATACTATTTATCTTCAACTAGCCATGCTACTTTACCACTAGCGTCTGCAAGTGGTGTCTGTGGTGTGCATGTGTGATGTGTAGCCGCAGCTCCTCATGTTTTTAACTTATTGACAACGTTGTCTTTATTTTAATCGGTCTGTGTTAGCCATTAATCTGCGCCCCCTTCCCCTGGTTTAGGTTTATTGGTGTGTTATGTATTTTTTGTACTAAAAAAGCTAGTTTGTATTCACCATAGTATTCTATTTTTGCCCTCTTAAGAGAACTTTATTCTCTTAGTTTTTCCCGTGTGAAGGAGCCTACCGGCAATCTGGTAAGTAAAACTGCTTTAGCAAGTCCCCTAGAATTAAGTGGTACAGCCCCATTGCAAGGAAGGGTTTTTTTGGTCTCCAGAAGTTCAGCTTTTGGCTCTCTAATAGTAAAACGTACAAATACTCCATCAACAAGAGATTGCCTCAAGTCAATTCATAGCGTTGATTTGAATTATTAGCGTAAAAACCTCTAGCACAGTTTTGTTAAGGGGATTTCTTTTAAGACAAAGTATTTTATACATACTATGAAGACAGAAGTACCGAACATGTTTTTTTAGTCTAGGGCCACGTGAAAGTTCCACAGTGGCCACTATTCAAGAGAAGTCCTTCCCTTCACTATTAAAGGTAATATGATAAAGCAAATGTTCATGATTTGCTTAGATACAGTTTATCTTTAACTGGGAGGAATGTAGTGTCCAGCATAGCTGCGTACCTCCCAACTGCCCCTCATTTGGAGGGATTGTTCCTCTTTTGGAACCAAATCCTTCTGTCCCTCTTTCTTCCTCAGTTGTCCCTCTTTTTGGCCTGATTTCTAAAAATGTATTATTTAATTTTTAAAAGTGCTTTACTTCACTAAACCTTTTATCTAACCTTTGAATGACTCTATTTGTAGTATTAAAAAATGGATTAAGTCAATAAACTTTGCTCAATATTACTCATGACCTGTTTTACAGGAGATATGGTAGGGGTGTGTTATTTGCCTATAATGTGTCCCTCTTTCCCATCTCACAAAGTTGGAAGTTACGTAGTTATTTACGTCACCAAAGGACCTTGTCATGAAAAATTGGAGAAAACAGAAAATGAGAAAATAATCAAGCTTTGCCAACTGTGAAATATAATACAAATGATAGTTTCAGCTTTCTAGAAAATGAAATGTGAATCCTGGTTATTATTTGCAACAATTCAATTGTATTCCAGTTATAATTTTCTACAGCTTTTATATGATGTTCCCTGGTGTTCTTTCTGGAAGTTGGGCAAAGAATGTATTTTTTCCTAACATATTTGAGTGTCAGACTCCATTCACACAGGGGCAACTTTGGATCCGACTTCAAGTCGCCCCTAGTCGCCTCAAGTCGCGCTACATGAAAAAATCAATGTAAGTGAATGGATCTGTCTTAATGCACACTACTGCAGTTGCTCCGACTTCAGAAAAGGTTCCTGTACAACTTCAATCCGACTTCTAGGCGACTTATACCCATTGATTTCAATGGAAGACGCCTCCAAGTCGGATCCCAGTTCATAGTGAGGCAACTTTACAGGAAAAAGAAAATAATTTACCCATGAAAACCGCGATATGCCAGCGCCGAGCTGGCTCGCTCATCAGGAAAGGAAAAATGTGTTTTTCCCTTTGCCAATGAGCGACAAGCAATACTGACATGTGTTTGGTATGAATCACGAGGAGGAACTCCATGCCAAATTTTAAATAAAAAACCGGCATGGGTTCCCCTCCAAGGGCATACCAGGCCCTTAGGTCTGGCATGGATTTCAAGGGGAACCCCCTACACATAAAAAACGGCGTGGGGGTCCCCCCCCAAATCCATACCAGACCCTTATCCGAGCACGCAGCTCGTCCGGTCAGGAAAGAGGGTGGGGAGTGCCCCCCTTCCTGAACCGTACCAGGCCCCATGCTCTCAACATGGGGGGGTGGGTGCTTTGGGGAAGGGGGGCGCCCTGCCGCCCACCCACCCCAAAGCACCTTGTCCCCATGTTGATGAGGATAAGGGCCTCTTCCCGACAACCGGTCTGCGGGCGGGGGGCTTATCGGAATCCGGGAGCCCCCGTAATGCCGCGGTGCGCAACGACTTATATAGGCATGGGGCGGGGTCACCAGGTGATGTCACTATAATCTTTAAAGCAGAACTGTGCTCATATGTAAAAGGTCCCCATTTAGTCCAGTTGTGTATTCATATTATATATATTCAGGGCCAGTGCTACCACTAGGCAAACTAGGCAGCCGCCTAGGGCGCCCTGCTGTCTAGGGCGCCTGGCCACTGGTGTTCCTACTCTCTTCTCTCTGCAGCAAGCAACTAAGTTTCAGCATCAGCAGGCAGCTGCCGCTCCTTTCGCACATAGTGTCAGAGGCACAGCGGAGGCGGAGGACCGTATCTATGTCCCAACTCCCGAATGCATAGAAACAAGCAAACATTCACTGATGGGCACTGGTAGGCTGCATTCATGGCCACTGGTGAAGCTGCATTGATGGGCGCTGGTAGATTGCATTTGATGGGCGCTGGTGAGGCTGCATTGATGGGCGCTGGTAGGCTGCATGGATGGGCCCTGGTAGGCTGCACTGATGGGCACTGGTGAGGCTGCATTGATGGGAGCTGGTAGGCTGCATTGATGGGGCTGGTGAGGCTGCATTGATAGGCACTGGTAGGCTGCATGGATGGGCGCTGGTAGGCTGCATTGATGGGCGCTGGTGAGGCTGCATTGATGGGCGCTGGTAGGCTGCATTTGATGGGCGCTGGTGAAGCTGCATTAATGGGCGCTGGTAGGCTGCATTTGATGGCCGCTGGTGAGACTACATTTGATGGCCGCTGGTGAGACTACATTTGATGGCCACTGGTGAGGCTGCATTTGATGGGCGCTGGTGAGGCTGCATTGATGGGCGCTGGTAGGCTGCATTGATGGGCGCTGGTAGGCTGCATTGATGGGCACTGGTGAGGCTGCATTGATGGGCGCTGGTAGGCTGCATTGATGGGCGCTGGTAGGCTGCATTTGAAGGGCACCGGTGAGGCTGCATTTGATAGGTGCTGGTTAGGCTGCATTTGATGGGTTCTGGTGGGCTGCATTTGATAGTCACTTCATTAAAAAGGTGGGGTATACATGGGCAGGGGGGAGGGGTGGAGTCAGGGGTGGAGCCAAGGGGGGCGGCAAAATGAAGCCTATTAGAGCCTATGGCTATAATCAGATGCTTAAAAAAAAAACCTGGCCGTTGTAATTCATGCACCCAGTGACCCGAAAAGGGCCAGGCATATGAATAGCGGGCAGCCGCGGTGACCATGGATAGATTCATGCTATGCATGAATCTATTCATTGCATATAGGAGGGTGGCGAGGTGAGAGGGGGTGGTGCCTGGGCGCCCCTTATGGGCGGGTCACTTGCCCCTGGTCCGCAGTCTCAGATTGTCTCCTGTAGTAGGTCCTCAGTCTCAGATTGTCTCCTGTAGCATGTCCACCGTCTCAGATTGTCTCCTTTAAGATGTCCACAGTCTCTAGTCATCTCCTGTAGCATGTCAACTGTCAACTTTGGTTGAACCCAAAACATATCGAACCTTGAAGCAGATGGGCTACCGCAGCAGAAGTCCACCTCGGGTGCCACTCCTGTCAGCTAAGAGCCCTTTCACACTGGGGCGGTTTGCAGGCGCTATTGCGCTAATAATAGCGCCTGCAAACCGACCCGAAAGTGCCGCTGCTGTGTATCCAGTGTGAAAGCCCCGAGGGCTTTCACACTGGAGTGATGCGCTGGCAGGACGGTAAAAAAAGTCCTGCCAGCAGCATCTTCGGAGCGGTGAAGGAGCGGTGTGTATACCGCTCCTTTACCGCTCCTGCCCATTGAAATCAATGGGACGGCGCGGCTATACCGCCGGCAATGCGCCTCTGCAGAGGCGCTTTGCGGTGGTATTTAACCCCTTCTCGGCCGCTAGCGGGGGTAAAACCGCCCCGCTAGCGGCCGCATACCGACGGTAAAACGCCGCTAATAATAGCGGCGTTTTACCGCCGATGCCGCCCCCGCCCCAGTGTGAAAGGGCTCTAAGAATAGGTAACTGAGGCTACAATTCGCACAGGCTCACCAAAATTGGACAATAGAAGATTGGAAAAACGTTGCCTGGTCTGATGAGTCTCGATTTCAGCTGCAACATTCAGATGGTAGGGTCAGAATTTGGCGTAAACAACATGAAAGCATGAATCCATCCTGCCTTGTATCACTGGTTCAGACTGGTGGTGGTGGTGTAATGGTGGGGGGGGGGGGGGGTAGTTTCTTGGCATAGTTTGGTCCTCTTAGTACCAATTGAGCATTGTTTAAATGCCATGGCTTACCTGAGTATTGTTGCTGACCATGTCCATCCCTTTATGACTACAGTGTACCCATCTTCTGATGGCTCCTTCCAGCAGGATAATGCACCCTGTCACAAAGATCCAATCATCTCACCACTGGTTTCTTGAACATGACAATGAGGTCACTGTACTCCAATGTCCTCCACACTCACCAGATCTCAATCCAATAGAACACCTTCGTTCATGTAAAACTAATTTAGCAGCATCAAAAATGTATTCCCTGATCAGCATCAATGATACATAAATATACATAGACATTAGTTCATGTAAAACTAAAGTAAAGGTGCTTGTAGATCACAGACTTAGTAGTACCATGCCAAGCCGAAGCTAACAAAGCGAGCAAATTACTGTCATGCATTACAAAGGGCATACATTCCAGAGATGAATCAGTCATTCTACCTGTTTACCAAACACTGGTTCGGACTCATCTTGTATATGTATTTCAGTTTTGATCACCAGTTCTAAGGAAAGATGTTGTTGAATTAAAGTGTTCAACGATCAACGAGGGACAACAAAACTTGTAAAGGGGGGTGGAGGACCTCAGCTATGAGGATCGATTACATGGATTACAATGAATTCACTATGGAGAAGAAGTGCTTAAGAGGGAATATGATCACTATGTACAAATACACCGATCAGCAATAACATTATAACCAGCCACCATAACCTGTCGAGGCATGGACTCCACTAGACTCTGAAGGTATTCTTTGGTATCTGGCACCAGGCCCTCTCAGTAGCAGATCCTATTAATCCTGTAAGTTGGGGCCTCCATGGATCGGACTTGTTTTTCCAGCAGATCCCAGATGCTCAATTGGATTGAGATCTGGAGAATTTGGAGGCCAAGTCCTTGTTGAGTTCCTCAAAAAATTCTTGAATTCATCAGACCAGGCCTCCTTCCTCCATTGATCCATGGTCCAGTTCTGATGCTCATGTACCCATTGTAGGCACTTTTGGTTGTGGACACCATGGGCACCTTGACCAGTCTGCTGCCCCATACACAACAAACTAAGATTCAAACTGAGCTTTTTGCCACACAGGCAAATTTAATATGTTATTGACCTTACTGCCTTCTTATTGTAGCAATAACTCTCGGTGGAGCTGCTGGTTTAAGCGGGCTTGTTACCTTCACTCTCGACACCTCTGTTTCACCGGCACCGGGTCTAGGGTTCCATTGAGTTTACCTCTGGACGATATAAGCACCAAACACTTGAGTAGGTTTTCCAATGCTTTAATAAAATGAACAAGGGAAGTAGCAGGAAAGAGGTAGTAGGAAAGCTGCAGGGAAGCTCAAATACCTTTTTCTGTTGTATTTTCTTCAGAACATTCTTTGTAATTGACCACTTGCAATTGAATAGTCCCCCCTTCTATAGGATTTAATCTTTGCCCGCCTGGATAGACATCTCTCACTTGCCTAGCAGCCAGCACGTAGCACGAACAAAAGTCTCTGCCACAGACTTATCTGGAATAAAACCCGTACGATTCTCTGCCACAGGATGTATTGGTTTATGATGAATGTCAGATACAGTACTTGAACCTTTAAGCCAACTCGGCAGTACTATACTGTAAGATTACTTCGGAATGCGTCCTCCAACTGAGTCACCAGGCCCCTCTCCAGACCAGCACTCTGCATGATCCTTCCATGACGGGTCCTCCCCTGGGATCTTCTCGGTTGTCCAGCTTCTTCACTCAGGAAAGACAGCTCAGGACCATTCCTCTGCTGCTGTGGTAGGCCCCAGACAGGCTTCTGGGCCCACCCACACACCGCAGCGACGCGGGCCTCCGGAACGGAGGACCACAAGGTGGTATTCCTAGTGCATACCTGTCGGCCAGGAGGGCCAGCAGGTGGCTGAAAACGAACCCTAAAACATGGCGTCTGTCCCATAAATACCCTCTCCCAGAATGCAACTCGGAGGACCACCTCCACCGAGTTATCTCCGGGAAAGAGGAGCACTCATTCGCTTCAACACGTTGCTTTTTCAACACCTGCCGATGGTGACAACGACACCCACCGGCACAATGTGGAACTGCATGCAACGTCAGCCAAGCTGGAACAGAGGCAAATCTAACTTCCTATAATAAGCGACCCACTAAATTTACCTATCAGCGGTAGATAAAAATTTACCAGCGCTACATTATAAACTGAGGAGAAGAATGCATATAATACAGCTGCCTTCTCTGTTACTTGTCACCAACTCCCCCTGATCAGCTTTTATGTGGCCAATATGTTCTGACCTCGCATTTTTACTATTACCATATTTGGAAAAATTTGTGGGATTTTTTTACTCTTTTTTGCTCTTTTTCTGCAATGTGTCTTTTGTAATCTATTTTAGCTGCCCCGATTGCTCTCTTGCATTTATTATAGAATTCTTTGTAGTTTTGAAATGTTGATAGTGAGTCATTGGCCTTATATTTTTTAAAGGACAATTTTTTCTCAATAATATTCCTTTCTGCTTTAGTATTCAGCCACCCAGGTTTAAAGCTGAACTCCGGGCAATTTGTTTTTGCTTCCCATACAGTGGAGCTATGCCCGCACTGCATTGGTTAACTGCTCGTTTTTGTCTAAGGGTTTGGTGAGCTGAGACATACTCACCCAACGCACAGATCCTCTCAGCGCATGACTGGTCCCTTCGTTTTCTGCCCCTTCGCGGTCAAGTGGTCTTGTGCGGTGGACTGTTCCTGACGTCATCGCGCCCATAGACCTATTTAGTGTCAAGGTTGGCGCTTTTGAAATTTAGTGTTCTTATCCTACCCTTGTGTCTCCTATTATTATCATTTATGGCAAAAGTAATTACTCGATAATCACTAAATCCTAACGTATCCCTTACTTCCACATCTGTAATCAGCATAGTGTTGTCTGTAATTAGAAGGTCCAGACGAGTATTGTTTCTAATTGGGGCTTCCACCATTTGATTCATGAAATTGTCCTGAATCGCAATCAAGAAACGACGAGCCTTAGTTGAGTCCGTAGTTCTGTCTGCCCAATCAAATCAGGATAGTTGAAGTCCCCCATGATTATAACATTGCCCTGCCTCCCCACCATCTCTTACTATGATAATAGATGGGTCTCTATCTCATCTTTAAAGCAGTAATAAACCCAAACTAAACATGTAATAAATTGCAGCTTACCAAACATTAGATGTGGTGGTCGCATTTGTTTTCTTCTTTAGGTTTTTTTTTTTTTTTGAGAAATCTTTTTTATTGATTTTCTTGACAAAATATACATTTGGTGAAAACCCATGCAGGGGCGAAACCATTAGGTCTCCATTCACAAAACAACATACATAACATATGCTAAAACTAAAAAAAAAAGACTACTAAACTACTTCCTCAGGGAGGAGAATGGGGTCTGCTCAGTTGCATCTAGGCTTAAACATTAGTGATCAGGATACAAGGTGAGTTAGTAATACCCTGTTTCCCCGAAAATAAGACCTAGCGTGATTGTCGGTGATGGCTGCAATATAAGCCCTACCCCCCAAATAAGCCCTAGTTAAAGTCCTTGTAGGTCTTATTTTCAGGGTAGGGCTTATTTTCGGGGAAACAGGGTAGGGCTTATTTGGGGGGTAGGGCTTATATTGCAGCCATCACCAACAATGACGCTAGGTCTTATTTCCGGGGAAACAGGTTACCATGACCGGTTGTTTAGATTGAGGTCTATACTTTAATTTGTATCAGTCGGTTCGCTGCTTGCTGTGAAGGTGTCATCAAGCCAGCATGGCCAGACCTTATTAAACTTGTGTGGGCAACCTCTGCTAGCATATGTGGCTTTATATAAAGGTAGGCTGGCATTAATTAATCCCTTCTAGCATTGGACGGAAGGAGGGGATGCTTTCTTCCAGTTCATTATAATAGCTTTACGAGCACAGAACAATAAACGGTTAATAAGTATGCGCCTGGCCACAGTTACTGACAGTTGCTCCACCAGACCCAACAGACAATATCTTGGGTCACTTGGTACAGGGACCTGTGTCACACATTTAATCACTATGAGGACCTCTTGCCAGTTTTGTTTAATTGCTGGACAGCTCCAAAAGATGTTGAAGAATTGGCCAGGTTAATGTGGGCATCGCCAACACGATGATGAATAGTCAGTGGACATCTTGTGGAGCCTCTGCGGGATGTAATATGCTCTGTGCAGAATCTTTTATTGGACCACCTTGTCTCTGGCTGAGATAAGGGATGAGAAAGGGAAGCCCCAAATCTCCTTCTAGTCTTCGTCATCCAGTTCTGGAATATCCCTGAGCCATTTCTGGCGAAGGGAGGATAATTCAGGACTAGCAGCCACAAGCCAGTTGCCGTATAGTTGGGAAGTGGGTTTCTCCAAACCCTTCACCCAGAGGGTAGATTCCAGTTCAGAGTAATTTGCTCTGTTGCCCTCCTCTAAGTTAGGCTGCTTTTGGATGTCCCAATGTACCGGACTACTTATCCTGTGTCTTGTAATGTATAATTGGGAAAATAGGATTTATGACTTCCAGTAAAATCCCTTTCTTGGAGTACATTAGGGACACTGGTCCCTTCCCTCTAATCTTATCATCTACTACTACTATTGCTTGCGAACAAATCTGAAGCATGCTAGGAGTGGGAGCTGGTTATACTGGGCTCTTCTTTCAGCTTTGATTTGCCAGTGGCCAATGTCCTGATGGCAGCAGCATAACCCAATGTACGTAAATACTCATCCTATGTCCTGCAATGTACTCCAAAAAAGGATTTTATAAGTCAAAAGTCCTAAGGCTCCATTCACACTTGTACGACTCCAAAATCGCAAAGTTTGATGCAACTTTGGATGGGTGCGACTTGAATGCAACTTTGGCATTGATGAATGATAATGGACGCACATATACCATTCAGGTGTGACTTTCATGCACATGAAAATCAGGCCAAAATAGTGCAGGAACCTTCGCTGCAACTTTAACCACTGCAGCCCCTTAAGATTTGGCTGCTGAATGACTAGGCCATTTTTTGCGATACGGCACTGTGTCGCTTTAACTGACAATTTCGCGATCGTGCGATGCTGTACCCAAACAAAATTTATGTCCTTTTTTTCACACAAATAGAGCTTTCTTTTGGTGGTATTTGATCACCTCTGCGGTTTTTATTTTTTGCGCTATAAACATAAAAAGAGCAACAATTTTGAAAAAAAAACAATATTTTGTACTTTTTGCTACAATAAATATCCCCAATTTTTTTTTTTTTTAAAAAAGAGAATTTTTTCCTCAGTTTAGGCCTGCCGCAGTATAATGATGGCGGCTGGTCGGCAAGTGGTAAAGTTGCATATATTTGAACGGTTGTCGTTGAAAAACATGGGGTGCGACTTTGGACACTAAAGTCACATGACAAGTCGCAGAAGTGTGAATGGAGCCTCAGTTTGTATCAGGTTTTAGCAACACATGTGTTGAATAAAACATTTTCGTCCTGCTGCTTACCCCATCCGCAAATAATGCTGGTGTCATAAATCACAAAATGGCAACGAGATTTCTGAACCCAAAATCTATATTTATTCACAAACACTGATGATCACAAAACACTCCCCCCTTTCCCCCAAATAAAATGCCCTTACGGTATAACTAAAGACAAAACTTTTTTGTTTTTGGATGAAGTAGAAAGAGGTTAGATCACTGTCAGTTTTTATTGCTAACAGTCAATAGCAACCATAAAAAAAGCGCTAGTCGGGACAGTCTTGTGCGTAGTGGCGTTGCTAGATGGTGAAAAAACCAGGGGCTTCAACCCGAAGTCCGAGCCCAGCACCGGGGGGGTGGTGTGTGTTACCTACCTGACGCGCACTGACCATTACACTCACCTACCTGACACATACTGACCTACCTGACATACACTGACATGATACACTGACCTACCTGACCACCAGACTTCAGGTGACGTGACCTCCTCCTGCAGCTCAGCCGTAGTGTGCAGCGCCACACTGACCATTACACTCACCTACCTGACATATAATGACCATTACTTTCACCTACCTGACATACACTCACCTACCTGACCCACACTGACCTACCTGACATGATAAACTGACCTACCTGACCACCAGACTTCGGGTGACGTGACCTCCTCCTGCAGCTCAGCCATAGTGTGCGGCACATCCGTAGATTAGACAGCAGGCACTCCAGGCAGCCAGAGCCATGATGACGGGAGAGGAGAGCCACCCGCCCGAACGCCGAGTGGGGATCTTCTCACAGTGGCGCGGCGGCTGCACTGTAATTCACACATTCACGCACTGTAGTCCCCGCATTGGACCAGTGGGACGTCCATCATAGGTGCTGCAGGCTCCAGAAGGCGGGACCTGCTATGTCACTCGGCCGTGCTCGGGTCAAATCGGCCCCTGCTCGGCGGCGGCGCTCGGGGCTAATAACAAAACTGTGCATGCCTGAGACCCGGAGCTTTTTAGGGACCCACTCGGGGCTCCAGCCACCGTCAGCCCCCCTGCCGACGCCATTGCTTGTGCGGACAGATAACCACGCAAAAATCAATAAGATAAACCATATATTGATTTATTGATACCATATGATGAATTAAAAACAGTTAAACAGTTAAAAATCTCCTCGCATGAATAGATGACAATCAACTTGCTTCACTGCTGTAGTGGTACATTATGGCGTCGGCCAGAGATGGACAAGTTTGTTGAAGATTTGCTGCAGTGGCGAAACCCCCATGCACCCCTACAAAATCCACACAAACGGGGAGGGGGAGGGTGAACCCAACTCGTGTAGGGACAGGGAGACAATGTGGAGCCTCGACTGAGTCCCCGATGGTGAATGGCAGCCCGGCTATCCAGCCGTAGGTGGAGAAGAGGCCAGGAGGCAGCCGGAACAACCTCCAATAGGAACCAGTGAGCGAAAGGACTCCCGGGCGTGACGTCAAACGCTCAGGGAGACCGAATCCAAAACAGGGCTTGGAACTCAAGGTGGTGGAGAGCAAGCCGAGGAGAGCAAGGAGAGAACGTGGCTGTTGTCTTGACAACGCGTTTCGGGGCGTGGCCCTTTCTCAAGTCATATGCCATGACCAGCTAATGGGGATTAAATAGGAGTTAACCGCGGGGAGATTTACATTTTTAAAGGAACCATGACTGGTTACTCCACTACAGCAAAACCTCCATTATTTAAAGACCTAATAAAACAAATTAATTTTACAGTTACTAGAAAAATGCTAGAACAACAAGCAAGGGAGTCCTTCACTCACTGGTTCCTACTGGAGGTTGTTCCGGCTGCCTCCAGCCCTTTCTCCACCTACGGCTGCCGTTCACCATCGGGGACTCGGTCGAGGCTCCATATCGTCTCCTGGTCCCTACACGAGTTGGGTTCACCCTTCCCGTTTTTGTGTATTTCATAGGGGTGCATGAGGGTTTCACCACTGCAGCAATTCTTCAACAAACCTGTCCATCTCTGGCCAACGCCATAATGTACCACTACAGCAGTGAGCAAGTTGATTATCATCTGTTCATGTGAGGAGATTTTTAACTGTTTTTAAATTCATCATATGATATCAATATATAGTTTATCAATGATTTTTGCCTGGTTATCTTTTCGCACAAGACTGTCCCGACTAGCACTTTTTTATGGTTGCTATTGACTGTTTGCATTTACATTCATACCTCTCCTGGTGTGCTCATCCATATAGCTGCTTATTGGGCACAAGTAGGACTCTGATATTGTCCCCAATGTTACAAATGTCCCAGCTTCCTGGCGCCAAACTTTTTTGTTGTTGTCAGTTTTTATTGCTGTCTGTGCCCCCTTTAAAGAGGTTGTAAACCTCCAGGAAAAAAAAAACCCTGCAAGACAAAGGCATAATGAGCTAGTATGCATCACATACTAGCGCATTATGAAATCCTTACCTTAGAACGAAGCTGTTGCAGCGATCCCCATCCACCGCTGTGCCCAGCGACATGTCTCCCGGAGTTATTTCTGGGTTTTCGCAGGCTCTGGCTCTGTGATTGGCCGGACCTGCAATGACGTCACTCCCGCGCATGCACGCGGGTGCCGCCGGTCATGGCACACCTACTGAAGAAACGCCATGAGCGAGCTGTTTCTTCAGCGTGCATGTGGATACAGTGAATATCTCCTAAACGGTGCAAGTTTAGGAGATATTCACGGTACCTACAGGTAAGCCTTATTATAGGCTTACCTGTAGGTAAAAGTGGTTGTAAAGAATTTACAACCACTTTAAGAGGTTCACCCTCTGTTTGTCCTGTTTACCATTATCATTGAAAGTAAAAGAAACCCACATTTTGGGTTGTCCCCAGAAAATTAATAGAGGGGAAAACTTCTAACAGAGACCTGGGGGTAACCAAGGAATTTGCTTAAAGCGGTGTTCCAGCCGCAATTTTTTTAAAGTCAGCAGCTACAAACACTGTAGCTGCTGGCTTTTAATAAGGGCACTTACCTGTCCAGCGAGCCCGCGATGTCGACCGCCCAAAGCCGATCCATATATCGGATCGGGTGCCAGCGCCGCCATCTTAACAAAGGGAAACAGGTAGTGGAGCCTTGCGGCTTCACTGCCCGTTTCCTACTGCGCATGCACGAGTCGCGCGGCACTTTGTGAATGGCCCCGTTTTCTGTCCGAGAAGACAACGGGGCAGCTCGCCGAAGAGGAGGAAGCGCAGCGGATAGGAAAAGGCAGATTAGGAAGACTGCCTAGCAACAGGGGTTTCTGGTAAGTAAAAAAAGATATTTTTTTTCGAGCATGTGAATTTATTTTTTTATTTTAGGGTGGACCTCCACTTTAATTTTCAGGGTTTTTCTCTCACTTCCTGTTTTGGCTATGGGACAGGAAGTGAAGGGGAATCTCTGCAATCGGACACAGATGACGAAAAAAAATCTGACATAATCCTGACTTACTCTATCCAAAATGAAAAAAGAAAAAAGTTCTACTTTAAAGCAGAGTGCCACCCAAATGTGGAACTTCTGCTCATTTGTCGCCTCCCCCCCCCCCGGTGCCACAATTTGCACCTTTCGGGGGAGGAGGGACAGGATACCTGTCTTTGACAGGTATCCTTTTCCCACTTCTGGGAGCCACAGCCGTGGATATTGACGTCACGGCTCCTTCCTCTTCCCCCTGTCGCTGGCCCAGTAGGAATGAGGAGTAGAGCTTTGCGCATGTGCAGTAGGATTCCCGGAGTGAAGCCGCAAGGCTACACCGCCAGGTACTCTTACCCACAATGGCGGCGACAGCACCTGACAGCTTGTCAGGTCACCTGAGGCCAGGCGACAGATGCACCCTGTTGGGGTCAGGAGTGCACCGCTAAGATAGTGGACCCTAAGGCTGACTGCTGCAGATGGAACTCGGGGTGGTTCAGGAAGGCAGGTCCCCTGGAGCAACAACACAGATCCCACAAGGAGTAAGAGCATAGATTCCCCAGGGTGCGGAGTCTAAGAGCCAGCAGGTGTTCACTAGATCCTCTAGAGCAGTGGTTCTCAACCTGGGGGTCGGGACCCCCTTGGGGGTCAAATGATGATTTGCCAGGGGTCACCAAATCCTTGGCTGTTCCTGAAGCCCGCACCGCTCTCCCAGCTTTTTTGTGGCCGCCCGCAGCTGCCCTCTCAGTCTCTTTGCAGCCGCCCATTCAGTTCACGGCATGACTGGGGGGCAGAGACTAGAAGTCAGCTGACTGGTGAGGAATGTTAAGTGGGAGGGGCTGGAGGAGACCCTATCTCCTGATTTCGGCATAGGTGTCACTGCTACGAGACACCACAAAGTTGGAGACACATTGAGTAACACTACCTGGGATTATAGTTGCCATTAAACTACAGTTCAAACCACTACAGTTCTCAGATCAGCAGATAACCTTGATCAAGAGCACCTTAGTTGGCTGATCAGAACTCGCCGCCAACACTGCCAATTATCCCATTCCCCCTACCCCCCACCAAGAAGAGAAGGAGAAAAAATAGAGAATACATGGAACGGAGAGGAAAAGAGGGGGAGGAACAAAGAAAAAGGGACAGAAAGAATAAGAGAAAGAACAAGAAAGATGGCTAGAAAGAGGGATGGGGGAAAAAAAACAAGAATCTAGGATAGAGAGAGATAAAAGGGAAAGAAAGGAGAACAAAGAGAAAGAGTGGTACATCCTAAAATGTACCATCAGGGTTTTAATACTGTATGAGTGTTAGGGACTCAGGGAGTGCTAAATGTCCGTGGGTTAGGGGCGAAATTACTTGTCTTGCCCTGGGTGCTATTCAATATTCCTATCGCACACGTTCCTGGTAAAATGGCACATAAATAGTGGGTGCTGCAGCGATTACCAGTTGGGTCCTGGAAGCATCAGACAAACGTACATCTTCGCCAGCACACCATGGATCAGCAAAAAGTTGTCCAAGAAGGTTTTTAATGAAATGAAGTCACATCACAAAGAAGGTGCAACGTTTCGGGGCCACGCAGGACCCCTTTGTCAGACGTTGCACCTTCTTTGAACCTTCTTTGTGATGTGACTTCTTTTCATTAAAAACCTTCTTGGACAACTTTTTTGCTGATCCATGGTGTGCTGGCGAAGATGTACATTTGCCTTGGTTACTGACAACCCACGCTATGAAAATAACTTTACCGTTGGGGGTCTCCACAACTTGGGAACTTTTATGAAGGGGTCACGGCACTAGAGGGGTTGAGAACCACTGCTCTAGAGGATGGACTGGGCTGCAACTGGCTCCAGGTCGCGGCCCCCAGGGTCTCCCAGCTCACGCTAGGCTACAGGAGGATGGAGAGGAAACAGCAGCCCAGGACAGCAAGGGATAGTAAGGAGGTAGCCAAATGTTGGGGCAACTAGCAGACAAGGATAAGTCAAGAACATGACAAAGGTCAGGGTCACAAGCAGACCGGGATAGTCGGGAACACACCAAGTTTGGTAACAGAGACAAACGTCGTGCACACAGAAACAGGAAGCCAAGCACACAATATTGCATAGCAAGGTAGGCTTGGAGAATACGGTGTTAAATAGTGGTTCCTGTTGAGGCTAGAGTGGAGCCACACAGAGGAAAGATTACTTAAGCATGCAGGTGTGAGAGTACAAGCCTCAAGGCTGATATACTGACCAGGTAAGAGACAGACAGGTCATAAAAGTATTACTGCAAGGTCATGACACAGCTGATGGAAAGATCAGCTGTGGTGCCGACATCGCTGGACTCCAGGACAGGTAAGTGTCCTATTATTAAAAGCCATCAGCTGCTGTATGTGTAAGTGCTGGTTTTTAATTTTTGCAGCAGTGGGCGGACCTCCGCTTTAAGATGCACTGTACAATAGGTAACTCAATGTTAACATAAAAGTAGATGTAAGCCTTTAATGGATATTTGCCTACAGGCCCTACACTCTTCTTCCCTTTGCAGTTTTTCAGATGACCCCATGTTTTCCCTACATTGTCAATATGGCTGCTGTGAGCCCACCCTTTTATAGCAAGGGGACTGAGTTATTTATTCCTTTAGATTATTGGCTCTTATGCCTCAACTCCAAGACTATGCAGTGCAATATGGGTTGTTCCAAAGTCTATGCATGCAAAGTCAACCAACTTTTAAGGTCCAGCATGAACACCAGGAACTGATCTCAAACTCATAGTTGAAGTGAACCCCCAATGGCATCCCTACTCAAAACAGGAAAAAATATGCATGTTAATATTGATTATTTTACAACTCTGCCTTGTGCTATCAAATCTGGGCAAAATAAAATAAAAAATTAGATATAGGGGTTGATTTACTAAAGGTAAAATAACTGCACTTTGCAGAGTGCAGTTGCCCTGTGCAAGTGCAATTGCGCCAGAGCTTGGTAAATGAGGTAAGGCTTCACTTTGCTAAGAGTACCCAATCCCGTGCAAGGAAAATATAAAAAACTGCATTTTTGCTTGCACATGATTGGATGATAGAAGTCAGCAGAGCTTCTGGTCATTTACCAGGCTCTGGAGCAACTGCTCTTGAGGAGGGCAACTGCACTTTGCAAAGTGCACAGTCTTTTTCCCATTAGTAAATCAACCCCATAGGATGCAGTCCTTGCTGTAGCGGTTTTATTATCTGTTGATTCTTTAGCATACAATGTAATGAAATTGGGAGAAAAGCAAGGTGTGCCAAAAACTTGTAGCAGAAGATGCAACGAATGGTATATTTAATAAAAATCAGCCAAATGGTGTCAGGAAATGTTCCATCCGCTGGTAAGACCTGTTATTTGGCATGCAGTACTGAGGTCCACCAGCAGGTGTCTCCTGGCAGTTTGGAACTGTCAGGAGAGCTTTTCCCTGTTTATAATATATCATCTTTGGGCCGCAGTACTGGCGTCCACCAGCGGATGGATCCTGGCAATGTGGAGCAGACAGTACCTCCTACAATCAGGTGTCACTTGAGGCCAATCATAGGCCTATAAATACCCGGCAAGCATTCACATGTTTGCCTTGATTTCATCATTGCCTCCTGACCTGCTAGCTTTCTGATCCTGAACCCTGAACCCTGAACCCTGAACCCTGAACCTGAGTCCTGATCCTGATCCTGATCCTGTCCCTGTCTGGGACCCTATCCTGTCCCACCTGTTACCTTGGGTCCCTGCCTGCAGTCTGACCCATCCATCCTCTCCCTGTCCTGTGTTCCATACCCCATCTACTGACTTCCCTGTGTATGACCTTGGCCTGGCTTACGTTTACGTCTCTGGAACATCCCTGCTGATCTTCTGTGTATGACCCTGGCCTGGCTATTGTTTATGAACCTGGTATTTCCCATTTATTGCATTTATCTGTCTATTGTTATTTGTAGGTCTCTGTCTGTGGTTGGTTTTTGCACTGTGTCATATTGGAGTTGGTTGTTATTTATTACTCACTTTCCTTAATAAATTAATATATATTTTCACTTATATACGTTTGGGTGTCCTCTGTCGCAGATCACACGGTTCTGGTCACACCCGCTCATGACAGTAAATCAAGGCCATCTCTGACCAGAAGTGACTGCGCAAAGGAACCATTGTAGTGCTATGAAAATGCAATCAAAAACTGTTGTTCTCCTTGCCTCACTGGTGTTGGAGGATAACAATTACTGTCGTCTGGTATTGAAAGAGTGGGCCAGGGATCAGCTCCTGGAGTGTATCCATCTGGCCCATTCTCTGGTTGATCAGGGTAGTTTGCTATTTGAAAATGTTCAGCCTCTGATCCAGCTGTGTGCAGAGCTAGCCTTGTCCAGTACTCCAGAGGGCAGGGATGATTTTTCTCCCCCCTTCAGTTTTGATCAGGTTGAGTCTCTGGTGTGGTTATTAGAGGATGACCCAGCCTTTTTCAAGGAACATTATGCCTCTTGTTCCCCGCAGGTGTTGTCTGATTGCATCCATTCAGTGCAATCTCTGGTTAGTCAGGCTGTGTGTGAAGCAATGTTTGTTCATCCTGTGCTACAGACATGGTCAGATCTCCTTAATTTAGCCAAGCCACAACAACCCAGCCCTGCCAATAATCACCTGCCTTCCCAAGAATCTATTCCCCCATCGCTCATGGCAACCTCAGCTACAGCCCAATATACCCTGCTTCCCACCAAGTATCAATGCCCTGTTTCTCCTTCCTGTACCTATCCTGCCTTTAACCCACCTGCCTCTTCTCTAATACCTGCAACTTTCCCACAAGAACTCCCTCTGGCTGCTGTTCCCCCTTCCTTGCCATATCCCAGCCCTTCCTTTCAGTATGCCTCACCTCCTGTCTACAGTCCTACAGCCACCTACAGATCTCCAGCAGTTAAGCCAAAAAAGAAACGGAAGTTCTTCCCTACTCATACAATCCTGCCAGTAACCCAACCTGCTCCCAATTTCCAGTCTGATGTTCCAGTTTTGCAGTCTGATGTTCCAGCTTTGCAGTCTGATGTTCCAGCTTTGCAGTCTGATGTTCCAGCTTTGCAGTCTGACGTTCCAGCCTTCCAGTCTGATGTTCCAGCCTTCCAGTCTGATGTTCCAGCTTTGCAGTCTGATGTTCCAGCTTTGCAGTCTGACGTTCCAGCTTTGCAGTCTGACGTTCCAGCTTTGCAGTCTGACGTTCCAGCTTTGCAGTCTGACGTTCCAGCTTTGCAGTCTGACGTTCCAGCTTTGCAGTCTGACGTTCCAGCTTTGCAGTCTGACGTTCCAGCTTTGCAGTCTGACGTTCCAGCTTTGCAGTCTGACGTTCCAGCTTTGCAGTCTGACGTTCCAGCTTTGCAGTCTGACGTTCCAGCTTTGCAGTCTGATGTTCCAGCTTTGCAGTCTGATGTTCCAGCCAGTGTCGCCAACCTACCAGATTGAAATTTACTGGCACAACACCCAAAATTTACTGGCACCACCACGTTTTTACTGGCATTTCACAAAAGTTCCAAAATTACATTTTTAGGTGTAAATTTCAGTATTTAGGCTACAAACAGGTATGCTAAGCAAATAGCAATGTGATTTAAGGTAGATTTTAAGGTAAAAAAACATATTTTCGGTATTTTCGACATAATAAGGAATTATCTAGTCCAATCACCTCCTGCCTCCATCACCTGTCACCAATACTCCCTGCCAGACTGCCTCCATCCCCCTCTGCCTCCACCCCCCTCTGCCACCATCACCACCTGCTCCAGTCCATCCCCCTCTGCCACCATCCCCCTCTGCCACCAACACCACCTGCTCCAGTCCATCCCCCTCTGCCACCATCCCCCTCTGCCACCAACACCACCTGCTCCAGTCCATCCCCCTCTGCCACCATCCCCCTCTGCCACCAACACCACCTGCTCCAGTCCATCCCCCTCTGCCACCATCCCCCTCTGCCACCAACACCACCTGCTCCAGTCCATCCCCCTCTGCCACCATCCCCCTCTGCCACCAACACCACCTGCTCCAGTCCATCCCCCTCTGCCACCATCCCCTTCTGCCACTGACCCCTCTGCCACCATCATACCATGTCTCCACCCCCCTCTGCCACCATCACACCCTGCCTCCATCCCCCTCTGCCACCATCACCCCCTACCACTATCCCCCCTCTGCCAGACTGCCTCCATCCCCCTCTGCCACTATCCCCCTCTGCCACCATCACCACCTGCTCCATCCCCCTCTGCCATCATCACCCCCTGCCACAATCCCCCTCTGCCACCATCATACCCTGCCTCCACCCCCCTCTGCCACCATTACCCCCTGCCACCACCGCTCTCTGCCAGACTGCCTCCACCCCCCTCTGCCACCATCACCACCTGCTCCATCCCCCTCTGCCACCATTACCCCCTGCCACCACCGCCCTCTGCCAGACTGCCTCCACCCCCCTCTGCCACTATCCCCCTCTGCCACCATCACCACCTGCTCCATCCCCCTCTGCCATCATCACCCCCTGCCACCATCATACCCTGCCTTCACCCCCTCTGCCACCATCAGCCCCTGCCACAATCCCCCTCTGCCACCATCATACCCTGCCTCCACCCCCCTCTGCCAGACTGCCTCCATCCCCCTCTGCCACCAACACCACCTGCTCCAGTCCACCCCCCTCTGCCACCATCCCCCTCTGCCACCAACAGGACCTGCTCAAGTCCACCCCCCTCTGCCACCATCCCCCTCTGCCACCAACACGACCTGCTCCAGTCCATCCCCCTCTGCCACCATCACCTTCTGTCACCGTCGGCTGGGCTGTCACTCTGTCCCAGACTCCCCCCGGTCCCCGTAGACTCTGGATTGCCTGGTCCTGGATGCAGGGCTCCCCTCCATTCCGCCGGCGCGTGCTGCTCAGCCTCCGAGACCTGCTGCTCCAGTGGCAGAGTCGCCTGGCCCTGGCTCAGCTGTCAGCTTGCCTTGCCGCCGCGGCGCTGCGGCCGCGCTCGATCAATTCAAAAATGGCGCCGGGCGGCGGCATTACGTTACTGCGCATGCGCCGCCCGGCCGAGCGCGTACGAGCTTTCCCGAGCCCGGCCGGCTTCGGAACGGCGCATGCGCAGTTGCGTGGCCGGCTCGCGGCCATCATTTTTACGGGCACCGGTGCCCGTAACGGGCATTCACGGGCGCCCCGAAAAACGGGTCATTTTTACGGGCTGCCCGTAAATCTACGGGCGGTTGGCAACACTGGTTCCAGCTTTGCAGTCTGATGTTCCAGCTTTGCAGTCTGATGTTCCAGCTTTGCAGTCTGATGTTCCAGCTTTGCAGTCTGACGTTCCAGCCTTCCAGTCTGACGTTCCAGCTTTGCAGTCTGACGTTCCAGCTTTGCAGTCTGACGTTCCAGCTTTGCAGTCTGACGTTCCAGCTTTGCAGTCTGATGTTCCAGCTTTGCAGTCTGGTGTTCCAGCTTTGCAGTCTGGTGTTCCAGCCTTCCAGTCTGACGTTCCAGCCTTCCAGTCTGACGTTCCAGCCTTCCAGTCTGACGTTCCAGCCTTCCAGTCTGACGTTCCAGCTTTCCAGTCTGACGTTCCAGCTTTCCAGTCTGACGTTCCAGCTTTCCAGTCTGACGTTCCAGCTTTCCAGTCTGACGTTCCAGCTTTCCAGTCTGACGTTCCAGCTTTCCAGTCTGACGTTCCAACCTTCCAGTCTGACGTTCCAACCTTCCAGTCTGACGTTCCAACCTTCCAGTCTGACGTTCCAACCTTCCAGTCTGACGTTCCAACCTTCCAGTCTGACGTTCCAACCTTCCAGTCTGACGTTCCAACCTTCCAGTCTGACGTTCCAACCTTCCAGTCTGACGTTCCAACCTTCCAGTCTGACGTTCCAACCTTCCAGTCTGACGTTCCAACCTTCCAGTCTGACGTTCCAACCTTCCAGTCTGACGTTCCAACCTTCCAGTCTGACGTTCCAACCTTCCAGTCTGACGTTCCAACCTTCCAGTCTGACGTTCCAACCTTCCAGTCTGACGTTCCAACCTTCCAGTCTGACGTTCCAACCTTCCAGTCTGACGTTCCAACCTTCCAGTCTGACGTTCCAACCTTCCAGTCTGACGTTCCAACCTTCCAGTCTGGTGTGCCCACCTTCCAGCCCAAAACCCCAGTGTCCATGTTCCAGTCTGACGCTCCAGTGACTATTGACCAGTCCGATGTACCTGCTGTTCTGCCTGATGTGCCCACTGTTCAGCCTGATGAGCCTGCTTTCCGGTTTGATGTGTCCATCCTCCAGCCTGATATCCTGGTATCTGTCTTCCAGCCTGATGTCGTGATGTTGGTATCCCAGCCTGAGGTTTCGGTGCCCGTGTCTCAGCCTGAAGTTTCGGTGCCCGTGTTTCAGCCTGGAGTTTCGGTGCCCGTGTCTCGGCCTGCTGAATCGGTGCCCGTTACCCAGTCTGTTGAATCGGTGCCCGTTACCCGGTCTGCTGAACTGGTGCCCGTTACCCAGTCTGCTAAACCGAAGACCATCACTTTGCCTGTCAAGCCAGTATCCGTTATCCGGCTTTCCGAACCGGTGCACGGTGTCCAGCTCGCTGAGTCAGGGCCTGTTACCCAGCCCAGTGGGCCGGGGTCCGTTACCCAGCTTGCTGAGCCGGTGCCTGTAATCCGGCCTGCCCTTACGGTGCTCGCTGTTCGGCCCAATGTTCCAGAGCCTGCTGCCCAGCCCGATGACCCGGAGCCTGCTGCCCAGCCCGATGACCCGGAGCCTGCTGCCCAGCCCGATGACCCGGAGCCTGCTGCCCAGCCCGATGACCCGGAGCCCGCTGCCCAGCTCGATGACCCGGAGCCCGCTGCCCAGCTCGATGACCCGGAGCCCGCTGCCCAGCTCGATGACCCGGAGCCCGCTGCCCAGCTCGATGACCCGGAGCCCGCTGCCCAGCTCGATGACCCGGAGCCCGCTGCCCAGCTCGATGACCCGGAGCCCGCTGCCCAGCTCGATGACCCGGAGCCCGCTGCCCAGCTCGATGACCCGGAGCCCGCTGCCCAGCTCGATGACCCGGAGCCCGCTGCCCAGCTCGATGACCCGGAGCCCGCTGCCCAGCTCGATGACCCGGAGCCCGCTGCCCAGCTCGATGACCCGGAGCCCGCTGCCCAGCTCGATGACCCGGAGCCCGCTGCCCAGCTCGATGACCCGGAGCCCGCTGCCCAGCTCGATGACCCGGAGCCCGCTGCCCAGCTCGATGACCCGGAGCCCGCTGCCCAGCTCGATGACCCGGAGCCCGCTGCCCAGCTCGATGACCCGGAGCCCGCTGCCCAGCTCGATGACCCGGAGCTCAAGTTGTTCCCGTCTGCTGCCCAGCTCAAGTTGTTCCCGTCTGCTGCCCAGCTCAAGTTGTTCCCGTCTGCTGCCCAGCTCAAGTTGTTCCCGTCTGCTGCCCAGCTCAAGTTGTTCCCGTCTGCTGCCCAGCTCAAGTTGTTCCCGTCTGCTGCCCAGCTCAAGTTGTTCCCGTCTGCTGCCCAGCTCAAGTTGTTCCCGTCTGCTGCCCAGCTCAAGTTGTTCCCGTCTGCTGCCCAGCTCAAGTTGTTCCCGTCTGCTGCCCAGCTCAAGTTGTTCCCGTCTGCTGCCCAGCTCAAGTTGTTCCCGTCTGCTGCCCAGCTCAAGTTGTTCCCGTCTGCTGCCCAGCTCAAGTTGTTCCCGTCTGCTGCCCAGCTCAAGTTGTTCCCGTCTGCTGCCCAGCTCAAGTTGTTCCCGTCTGCTGCCCAGCTCAAGTTGTTCCCGTCTGCTGCCCAGCTCAAGTTGTTCCCGTCTGCTGCCCAGCTCAAGTTGTTCCCGTCTGCTGCCCAGCTCAAGTTGTTCCCGTCTGCTGCCCAGCTCAAGTTGTTCCCGTCTGCTGCCCAGCTCAAGTTGTTCCCGTCTGCTGCCCAGCTCAAGTTGTTCCCGTCTGCTGCCCAGCTCAAGTTGTTCCCGTCTGCTGCCCAGCTCAAGTTGTTCCCGTCTGCTGCCCAGCTCAAGTTGTTCCCGTCTGCTGCCCAGCTCAAGTTGTTCCCGTCTGCTGCCCAGCTCAAGTTGTTCCCGTCTGCTGCCCAGCTCAAGTTGTTCCCGTCTGCTGCCCAGCTCAAGTTGTTCCCGTCTGCTGCCCAGCTCAAGTTGTTCCCGTCTGCTGCCCAGCTCAAGTTGTTCCCGTCTGCTGCCCAGCTCAAGTTGTTCCCGTCTGCTGCCCAGCTCAAGTTGTTCCCGTCTGCTGCCCAGCTCAAGTTGTTCCCGTCCGCTGCCCAGCCTGGAGTGTTCCTGTCCGCCGCCCAGCCTGATGTGCCCACTGCCCAGCTGGACACCATGGACTTTCCCCAGCAACGGCTAGTTGGAGCGTCCGGAGGTCGCTCCTTTGAGGGGGGGTACTGTCAGGAAATGTTCCATCCGCTGGTAAGACCTGTTATTTGGCATGCAGTACTGAGGTCCACCAGCAGGTGTCTCCTGGCAGTTTGGAACTGTCAGGAGAGCTTTTCCCTGTTTATAATATATCATCTTTGGGCCGCAGTACTGGCGTCCACCAGCGGATGGATCCTGGCAATGTGGAGCAGACAGTACCTCCTACAATCAGGTGTCACTTGAGGCCAATCATAGGCCTATAAATACCCGGCAAGCATTCACATGTTTGCCTTGATTTCATCATTGCCTCCTGACCTGCTAGCTTTCTGATCCTGAACCCTGAGTCCTGATCCTGATCCTGTCCCTGTCTGGGACCCTATCCTGTCCCACCTGTTACCTTGGGTCCCTGCCTGCAGTCTGACCCATCCATCCTCTCCCTGTCCTGTGTTCCATACCCCATCTACTGACTTCCCTGTGTATGACCTTGGCCTGGCTTACGTTTACGTCTCTGGAACATCCCTGCTGATCTTCTGTGTATGACCCTGGCCTGGCTATTGTTTATGAACCTGGTATTTCCCATTTATTGCATTTATCTGTCTATTGTTATTTGTAGGTCTCTGTCTGTGGTTGGTTTTTGCACTGTGTCATATTGGAGTTGGTTGTTATTTATTACTCACTTTCCTTAATAAATTAATATATATTTTCACTTATATACGTTTGGGTGTCCTCTGTCGCAGATCACACGGTTCTGGTCACACCCGCTCATGACAAATGGCTACTCACACTTATATGCCTATTGATCTTTATATAACAGTATAATACTGTGGTCACTCAGCGGGTCCTCGGTGGATGGTGGTGTGTAGATGTTCACACGAGAGGAGAGGAACAACCGGCCAGACATCCGTTTCAGGACCAGCATGGAACGCACTCACACATGTTCTGACGCACATCTGAAGTGGCGTCAGAACATGGAGATAACGTTTCAAAGCATCCGCTTTTCGTCAGATCTAAATGGCTATTGATAGAAGAAGCGGATGCTTTCAAATGTTATCTCCATGTTCTGACGTCACTGCCGATGCGACTCCGAGTGTGTTCCATGCCGGTTCTGAGATGAGACGGATGTCCGGCCGGTTGTTCCCCTCCTCTCGTGTTAACATCTACATACCACCATCCACCGGGGACCCGCTGAGTGACCACAGTATTATACTGTTATATGCCAATTGATCTTTATATAAATGAGTAGCCATTTGGCTGATTTTTATTAAATATACCATTTGTTGTATCTACTGCTACACTTAGTTTTTGGCGCACATTGCTTTTCTCTCATTGTTCTTCCAGAGACTGCTTTGCTCTCAAGGGAGCTGCCACTAATGCTCCATACGTATACTTCCTGGTCTTTATAGACTTTTCAGTTGTTTTATCAGTGTGTTTCGGTAACCTCTCGTGCCATTCTGTTTTTGTCTTGAGGTAATGAAATTACACTGCAGTGTTGTCACCATGTGGACTCGTAGACTGCGATAAACTTTAAGAGACAAACTAAAGCCCAACTCCAGCTAACACTTTTTATACCATTACAGAGTGTTTTTTTTTTTATTTTCTCTTTTTGAAAAAAGGTTCAAATGATATGAATACAATCTGGTCATTGTCACCCCTATCACCGTTATATGGTTTATCAACCCCTGTAACTGATCATTTAGCTGAAGTGCTTGGCCTGGTAAAGTAATTGAAAAAGTCATATTCTGGCAGGATCAAAGGGTAGTAAAACTATTATGGGGTGGGGGCAGGGGGAGCTCAGTAAAAACAAACTGCTTTTAATGCTTTTATGGCACCATACAGTATGTCCTCTTTTATCTTGCCTATAGTTCCATTATGGGCTTTGTGGAAAAGTATTTAAAAATGAAGTAATGAATAATTACTAGCTTTGAAAACAGAATGGTCGCTCCAGGGCTTTTTTTTCCTCAGAGAATAGGTGCAGGAACTCCCTCCTAAGTCACTTTGTGTCTCCGCTCCCCAGGGCTGCCATCAGGGGGGTACAGCTCGTACACATGTAAGGGGCCCTCGTGTCAGAGGGGCCCAGACAAATCACAACCCGGGCTATATTAAACATGAGGCAGCTCCCGTCAGACTTGACCAGAATGCAGGGGAGAGTGGAGAGGTGGGCGGATCCCACGTGTGTGCAGGTCGGGGCCCACTGTCAGATGCTGTGGGGGGTGTGGTGAGGTCTGGTGCCACTGGCCCCCACCTGAGACACTGCCTCTAATCTGTGATGCTGCCCCCCCCACCTTTGCCGCTGCCCCCCTTTCATGTTACTTCCCCCTCCTGTCCTGCTGCCCCCTCCTGTCCTGCCCTCCTCCCATGACACTTCCCCCTCCAGTCCCACTCCCTCCTGCCCCCCTTTCATCCAGCTTCCCCCTCCTGTCCCACTTCCCCCTCCTAACTCACTGCCCCCCACCTGTCCCACTTCCCCCCTTCTATGGTAAGAGGAGGACATTTGACTGGAGGAGATGGGATTGCAGAGGATGAAGATGACATGGAATAGAGAACATGGGATGGAGGAGGACTTGGGATGGCCAGTGGGCTGATTCAATGGGACAGCCAGTGGGCGGGCCCTGGGGAATGTTGGTGGTCAGGCCCAGGGGGGGGGGGGGGGGGCAGGCCTAAAGCTGTATAAGGGGCCCCACCATTTCTGATGGCTGCCCTGCCGCCCCCTACCCACCTCCGAGCACCAACCCTTGGTTCCACCCCCTGCCCAGCTCTCAGTACAGCCACTTAAAGAGAATATAGAATCACACTTACCTAGGTGGATGCAGCATCTGCTTAAAACGGGTCACAGAAGTGCAGAACGAACTTCATTCCTTTGATCCTCAGGAGAAGTACAGCCAAAGCTTTTACTACTTCTCCTTTAACAAAATAAAAAGTCATCAGCTACAAATTGTCTGCTGACTTTTAACAAAAAGGACACTTACCTGTCCAGGGATCCAGTGGCGTTCACACCCTGGCTGGTTCTACGCCGGCCTTCAGCTCCCCAGCGCTGGCATGTTTAGTAAGGGAAGCTGGTAGTGACTCCTTGTGGCTTCCCACTGCCCCGGTGCGAGTCACACTGTGCTTTGTGAATGTACCTGCAGCCTTCTGGGACTCGTTACAGGCCCCAAGAGGCTGCTGGCAGAGGGGGTGGGAACCTCAACTCCAATTGACTAGGCGGTCAGGGCAGAAATGGGAGCGAGTACCTGCTAAAATTAGGTATCCATTCCCCAGAAATAAAAAAAATAAAGTGGGAGAGGAGAGGGGAAGAAGGTGTTGAAGTTCCCTTTTAGAGTAAAGTCCCACCCAAAAGTGGAACTTCCACTCATTGTACTCCTCCCCCCCTTTGGTGCCACATTTGGCACCTTTTGGGGGTGAGGGGGGGACAGCATACCTGTCTTTAACAGGTATGCTTTCCCCACTTCCGGAAGCCTCAGCCGCAGATATTGACGTCATGGCTGGGGCTTCCTTCTCCTCCTGTCGCTAGACCAGTAGGAGAGAGGAGCGGATCCTCACGCATGCGCAGTAGGGTTCCTGGCGTAAAGCCGAAAGGCTACACTGCTGGGTTCCCGTACTCGCAATGGAGGCGGCATGCACCCGACGAAAACATCAGCTGCGGTGCCGACATCGCTGGACTCCAGGACAGGTAAGTGTTCTATTATTAAAAGTCAGCAGCTGCAGTATGTGCAGCTGCTGGCTTTTAATTTTTGCAGCGGTGGACAAACCTCCGCTTTAAGTTTAAATTTCATAGAATTTGAGTATTATTTTTTTAATCTCAAACCATAGAGCGACAATGGAAGAAGAGATGGGGAAGGAGGCTAATTAAATTAATACAAAAAATAATTAAATACATTTAACCACTTCTGCACCGCCCACTGTATATATACATCAGTATGACCATAGGCGTGCGCACAGGGTGTGCCTGGGCACACCCTAATCACCCTGTGTGGCACATATTCCCCCTGCTTAAACCCCTGATATTTCAGCAAAGCCTCCTAACGAGGCTCCTAAAAAAAACGAAATTGTAAAAAATAATAAAAAATAAAATAAAAATAAAAACTACGGACACCATCCACTGCCCTACTGACATCGTCCACTGCTATATACACATGCATGTGCTTGAGCTTTGAGGTGCACACCATAATGCAATAGGCTGTGCACACCTATGAGTATGACGTTGTATACCATGGTTATGGCTGCAGCTAGCCATAACCCTGGTATTTTTTTAAACAGTGGGCGATCCTCTTTCACATAAAAGTGGTCCCGGTGGCAGATTCGCCACAGCATCACTTTAATGGGTAGCGGATGAGGTGCCCCCCTTCCCGCCGCTTCCCGGTCATTTCCCCTACTTACTGGAGCCGTAGGCAGAGGCGGAAATTATCCAATCCCGTGGAGCGATGGGCTGGAAGGCGAGTGGGGGCAAGATGACCCCTACTCTATTCTATGCACTTCGAAGACGGAAGCGACGTCTGATTTCACTTACGCCAAACGGCACAAAAATATTGGGCTAGCTTTACAGATTTTTTTTAATTCATGAAAATTATAAATATTTTATATGTATTGTTTCGGGGTTCTAAGTAATTTTCTAGCTAAAAATACATATTTAAACTTGTAAACAAATGTCAGTCCTGATCCTTAACTGCTAAAAAGATACACAAGATGAGGAAATAAGGAAAAAAATAAAGATATAAAATGTTCAAAATGTGAAAAAGAGCAAAAAATTTTGAAAAAGCATATATGAATATCTCTCTCTCTCTCTCTCTCTCTCTCTCTATATATATATATATATATATATATATATTCTATATATATCTATATAGATCTATATAGATATATATATCTATATAGATATAGATATATATATCGATATAGATATAGATATATATCTATATCTATAGAGATAGAGATATATAGAATATATATCAATATAGATATATATATCGATATAGATATATATATCGATATAGATATCGATATAGATATATATAGATATATATATCTATATAGATATATATAGATATATATATCTATATAGATATAGATATATATATCTATATAGATATAGATATATATATATATATATATATCTATATAGATATAGCTATATCTATATAGATATAGATATCTATAGATATATAGATATAGATATAGCTATATCTATATAGATATAGATATCTATAGATATATAGATATAGATATCTATAGATATATAGATATAGATATAGAGAGAGAGATATATATATATATATATATATATATATCTCAGTGGATGGTGTCAGTAGGGCAGGGATTGGTGTCAGTACTTTACTTTTATTTTTTTATTATCTTTTTTACAATTGTATTTTTTACAATAATTGTTATTTATTTTTTTTACAATTTATTAGGAGCCCCATTGGGGGACTTTGGTGAAATATCAGGGGTCTGAACAGCCTCACTTTTGAGACTGGATTGGACACATTTGAAATGGAGTGAGGACAGAGATTTCCCAGTCCCTTTCTCTGCAGCCAAGCAGTAAGGGGAATCTGCGCAGCACAGGGTGATTAGGGTGTGCCCAGGCACACCTGGCACACCCTGTGCGCACGCCTATGATTGCAAGCATAATTAGTTCCAGAAGCATGCTTGTAATCCAAAGCCATTGTATATCAAAGCGAATATCCTCATAAGATGGAAGCTCAAATGATTCATTCCACAACCATTTATTCATTAAGTCCTTCAGTTTATAGTCCATATAAAAAGATTATAGCAATGTGATTTGGTTGTGTAACCATAAAATGTCCATCCACAAATGGAAGCCTCCACAAGGGGATTAGAAGCAAAATCCAGCAGGAGCTACAGAGTATAAAAGAGGAGAGGCCCTCTAAGTGTAGCAATATGGTTATATTTAATGAAGGAACAACATTTAGTAACTCACATGGCTGATTGTTAAAAGTGGCACATCTAAGTATGCAGGTATCCGGGGTAAAGCTGTCTGCAACTGTGACCGGGAAGACTACCCTGAAGTAGAGCGTTCTGAAAGCGAGACTTGAACCGCTCGTGCAGTGCTGCGTGGAAGGGACGGCGTCAATGGGGAGGAGGATGGGCTATATGGCCATCTTTTTCCCCCCGGATGCCTGCATACATAGATGTTTTAATCATCAACCATGTGAGTTTCTAAATGTTGTATCTTCATTAAATGTAACTGTATTGCTACACTTTGAGGCACCTCTCTTCTTTTACACTCTGTGACATCACGCTACTTGTATATCAAGACATTGCTTGTATATCAAGTCAAAATGTATTTAAAAATGTTGCTGGTCTTGCAAAACGCTCTCAAACCAAGGTTTTACTGTATAAATAAAGATCATAATGCACCTGATCAGTTTTGTAAAACTATAAAAACTATGTGTAACTGTTAAAAAGTTAACAGAGCTATGATGATAATAAATGAATACTGAATCAATGCATAACCGAATAATAATATGTATGTAGAGGTATAAGTATAGATATGGACCTGTGAACTCTTAAAAAGATCAATAAAAATAAAGATCATAATGCACCTGATCAGTTTCTTAAAAATATAAAAACTTTGTGTAATTGTGAAAGTTAAGAACAAACAGATCTATGATGAAAATATTTGAATACTGAATCAAACCATAACTGAATAATAATTATACATAGATGTATGTAAAGGTATAAGTATAGATATGGACCTGTGAACTCTTAAAAATATCAATGAAAATAAAAAGAAAGATCATGATCATAATGCACCTGATCAGTTCCTTAAAAAAAATAAAAACTTTGTGTAATTGTTAAATGTGATCAATACTGATATAAATGATAAATTATGATAGAAAACATAGAAGATACGCATATAGAAGAGGGAGAGAAATCCAATGTCAATTACACATTTCAGAACTCGTATATGGCACCTTTGTATACTCAATGCACCAATGTGGTTATTGGAAGAGAACAGTTAACCTGGACTGACTCCCCTATCGGTACGTGTAAACAGAGGTAGGTGGACCGCCTAAGTCTCTGTAGAAAGCAGACATAGATATAATGTATTATTTAGATGTAGTAACCTATATCCTAGAATGTTGTTCTTAAACAATGTTAATGAGGTGGGGGGTTGGTCCTTATTCAGATGGTAAACTAGGAAATTCCTAAGATTCTATTCAACTTGTAAATCAGAAAGTCAGGCTTTGTCTCAACTTCATGAATTCCCAACAAACAGCAGGGGTCAGGGCAGACAGGCGGGGGGGGGGGGGGGGGGGGCAGAGACGGTAGCAGCTGAGATGGGAGCAGCACCTTGTAGGTGATGCAGAGATAAGGTGAATAGGAATGGTCACATGGGGCGAGGTTGTGACAAAGAAAGGGAGGTGATGGAAACCTCTGGTCACAATATCTGCTGTACCCTCCCAGATTTGGCTCAGTGGTGCTGTATAAATACAAAACTCTGGAAAGATTTGTCATTCCGCACCTTTGTTTTAAGACATCGCTACAGCACAGGTAAGTTTCAGCTATGGTGACTTTTCTCAATGGTCCTTTTTTTGTATGTGGCTGCTTTTTTGCAATTTTGCATGGGCAATGAACTATACTGATGGATAAGAGCAGAACTGTTATTTTAAATTATCTATCTATCTATCTATCTATCTATCTATCTATCTATCTATCTCTATCTCTCTATCTCTCTATCTCTATCTATCTCTATCTCTATCTCTATCTCTATCTCTATCTCTATCTCTATCTCTATCTCTATCTCTATCTCTATCTCTATCTCTATCTCTATCTCTATCTCTCTATATCTATCTCTATCTCTCTATATCTATCTCTATCTCTCTATATCTATCTCTATCTCTCTATATCTATCTCTATCTCTCTATATCTATCTCTATCTCTCTATATCTATCTCTATCTCTCTATATCTATCTCTATCTCTCTATATCTATCTCTATCTCTCTATATCTATCTCTATCTCTCTATATCTATCTCTATCTCTCTATATCTATCTCTATATCTATCTCTATCTATCTCTCTCTATCTCTATCTATCTCTATCTATCTCTATCTATCTATCTCTATCTATCTATCTATCTCTATCTATCTATCTATCTCTATCTATCTATCTATCTCTATCTATCTATCTATCTCTATCTATCTATCTATCTATCTCTCCATAAAATGACAGGTGAACGAAATATATAGAAAAACAATCAGGTTGATTTACTAAAACTGGAGTGCTAAATCTGGTGCAGCTGTGCATGGTAGCCAATCGGCTTCTAGCTTAAGCTTGTTCAGTTAAACTTTGACAATAAAACCTGGAAGCTGATTGGCTACCATGCACAGCTGCACCAGATTTAGCACCCTCCAGTTTCAGTGAATTAAACTCAATGGAGTACATCATAGCCAGGTAAATACACAGAACACTCTGAGGTTGATTTACTAAATCCAAATATACTGTGCACTGCAAGTGCGCTTGCTCTACCTCCGAGGGGAAGCTTACATATGAGCGGATGCTCTACTGATTTCTATTATCTAATCGTGCAAGAAAAAATCCAGTTTTGTATTTTCTTTGCACGTGATTGAGTATTCTTTGCAAAGTGAATATTTACCTCATTTACTAAGCTCAAGAGCAACTGTGCTTGCAGTGCACAGTATATTTGCCTTTAGTAAAATCAACAACAATATTTATAAACATGAAATTGTTAAGAATGGGTTTCTATAGGAGGAGCGGTATGAAATCATCACCATACTTTTGTGCAATTTACTATAGGAAAGATCCAATGGGAAATGTTGTTCTATATGTCGTGTCAAGTCGTAGTGAGAAAAAATATAAAAATAAGACAAAATGGGCATGTCTTGGTCAGAACAACTAAAGCGTGATATGTATTTGGATATTTGGCAAAATTTTAAAATAGAAATCTCGTAAAAGTGGTAAAAATAGGAAATATTTGGATCAAGATCAAGGGTGCAACTTTCTGATCCAGAATCAAATAGAAATTACATAAGTGGTAAAAATACTAAAAGAAATTTGGATTAATATCAAGATCAAGGGTGCAAGTTTCTGATCCAGAATCAAAATTAAAAAAAAAATCATGTAAAAGTGGTAAAAATAGAAAATATCTGGATTAAAATCAAGGGTGTAAGTGTCTGATCCAGAAACAAAATGTAGAAAATAGAAATCATGTAAAAGTGGTAAAAATAGAAAAAAAACACAGCAAAGAAGAAAAAAAGGAGGGGCGAGAGGAAGGGAATGGGTGGGGGAAAGGGAACTGCATCAGATGGGAGAGATTTCTTGATGAAAAGTGGATCTAAGATCAATAATCTTTCACAACTCAAGAGGATTTGATGAGATAATAGTTATCTACGGGTTCCCTGGGATCTGTGAAGGTGTATCAACCATTGTTTTTTTGTATTCAGTTGAGTATAGAGTTGCCACCTCATCCCTTTAAACCCGAACAAATATTAATTATACAGGTTCTGTGGCTAATTGAATGCAGATAAGGCACTAAGTGAGTTTAATTACCACCTTAATCAGCCGCAGAACCTGTGTAATTAATATGTGTTCTGGTTTAAAGGAATGAGGTGGCAACCCTAGTTGAGTAGAAGTCCATCAATAAGACCGGGTTTTTGTCAAATAATTGTAAGTCCCATTGAGAGAGCCAGTCAAATCTTCCATTCGTCTGATGTCCTCAATGTGGCAATGGTTCCATGGCATTGAGGACACCTGCTGTGCAGTTGAATAATTATGGCATAACCATGCAAGCCTACGTTGGCCAAAACCTGCTTATGCACAAGACTGACCTCTGCTATATCACCAGCCTTTTCTCAGGTCGCGAAATAATTGGCTGGTAAAAAAAAAATCTTGTTTTACTTAAGTTCTGTATTGTTTTTCTGAGACCTGGTGGCTCAGGTGTGTCTGTGATGGTGCCTTCCCAGCCCTAGGCATCTGATTATTTCATGATATTAATAGCATCAAAACATCAAGCAGCTTTTATCTCGTACCTATAGCTGTCCTTCTACAAAGAGGCAAGCTGGTCTCATTAGGACAGAGCACCAGACTACAATATGCATTAGGTAAAGGGGGTACTTCAAGCCCTAGGACATGCGTTGGCTGCAGATTAATAGACTATTTTACTGAAAACTTAGGGGATTTTTCTAAAACGTATTTGTAAACCTTTTAGATTCCATAGGTGTGGCCAGGGGCGTTGCTAGGGGGTGGCTTTTGGGGCTATAGCCCCAAATCTGAGGCCAATAGCCCCGAGTCTCTGCAGGGGACCCCAAGGGGAGAGGAGGCTCTCTGGGGACCCTTATGTAAGGGGAGGCTCTCTGGGGACCCTAATGTAAGGGGGCCTCTCTGGGAACCCTGATGTAAGTGGGGGGGCCCTCTGGGTACCCTCATGGAAGGGGGAGGCTCTCTGAGGACTCTGATGTAAAGAGGAGGCTCTCTGGGGACCCTGATGTAAGGTGATGTAAGGGGGGGCTCTCTGGGGATATATATACACCCACACATATATTACTGTATATACATGTGTATGCCCGCCCAAGCGTATGACTTTCTTTACTACGCTGCTATGGGCTCTAGCCCCAGATCTTTTGTAGACCTAGCAACGCCCCTGGGTGTGGTGCTCAGTTTAGTTTCGCTGTGTTCTAGAAAAGTCTTCAAGACCTTTCAGCACACGTGAGCTGCCATCTCAATGCAAACACAGCAAGACTGACCTATTCAACACTGTGCAACCACACCTGTTTGGAGAACATGCGTCATCCACCTAACCATTGACTGTCAATGGCGACCCTAGGGGGGGGTAACATTATGCTGTGCTCCACCATGTGCCCCCCCCCCAAAAAAAATTGCCTTTTTTGTAAAAAAAAAAAAAAATGTCTAAGAGGGAGAGTGTCCCCAGTCAGCTCCTGCGGGTGATTCCTCCCCCCCTCCCTCTGCTCGCTGACACTGCATAATGCGAGCGCTCACACAACCACGGCCGCCCGATCTGCTCCTTCCCCTGCATCCTCATTGGCAGGGAGAAGAGCGAGTTGCAGGAAGGACTCCACCAGGACTCTCAGTTACTGAAAAAACAGACTGATTTCTCCCATCCTTAGGACAGGAGAACCAGCCGGTAAATTCCAAGAGATGCCAGACCAGCGCTGTCAATAGCAGGGGCAGGACAGCAAGAGGAGGCTGGGGAACCCCACAGTGGCAGAACATTAGGGCCCGGAGGCAAGACTACCTTTGCAACCCTGATAGTTCTCCCACTGCTTTGGACCCTTATATTTTCTTGGTATGCTGGTGACATATATCTCTTGTTTTCTGCCACCCTGGGGGGGCCCCAATACATTAGGAATGGAGCTCACTGCAGAACATGTGAAAGGGCTGTTGTGGGATCGTAGTAAAGGGCCCCAGGATATATATAATTGCATTTTATAGTTGCCCCCCTACTTTTGTCCCTGTCCCCCCATGTGCCCCCCCTAAATATGAAAGCTGGAGACGCCACTGTTGACTGTCTGGGTTTGATTTACTAAAACTGGAGAGTGCAAAATATGGTGCAGCTCTGCATAGAAATCAATCAGCTCCCAGTTTTTTTTGTTGGCAAAGCTAAGCTGAATTTGGAAGACGACTGGCTACCATGCACAGCTCTACCAGATTTTACACTCTCCAGTTGTAGGAAATCAACCTCTCTATTAAAGTGTTGTATTAAGGTGTTGATGTGCTGAAGGGCATAACCCATGGTAATCCATTAGAAATGACCCCAACTCATCCAATTCTGTAAAAACGATTCAATTGGCTGCTATGGATGCCCAAATAAAAGTATCATGAATCTACCAGAAAATTCATGAGAAGTGTCACTCTTGGCTGTCTTTAGACCATATCCAAAGCATATTTTTTGCATCTTTTTCATGTCTTTATGCTTCCTTTGGTATGTATGTGAGATTTTGTGAGGATCTTTTTTTTTTTTTTTTTGCATGAAATCTTAAAATTAGCCCCACCCTAATATATTGCAGTGTTACGTGGAACATACTACTTGCTCTCCTTTTTCCAGAGCCTTAAGTAAACACGAGTGAAACGTATTTGCTTTTTTCTTATGTTAAAGTAGTATTAAACCCAAGAGCAAACGTATTATATTGCGGCTTACCAATTCTTAGATGTGATGGCTCCATTAGTTTTCTTTTTTTTTTAGATTTATTTTATTTTCACCTGGTGATCTGGCCAGTAAAGTTCCATTCACACTTGTGTGATGTGTCATGCAACTTTTGGACTTCAAAGTTGCATGACAAGTCGTTCCCCATGTTTTCCAATGATACACATTCATATAAGGGCGACTAAAAGTTGCACCAACTTCAAAGTAGTTCATGCACTACTTTGGTCTGACTTTAATGCAACTTGAGGGCCATAATCCTCAATGTTAACCCTCAGAAGTTGCATGAAAGTCATACCTGAATGTTATACAATGCAATTTTTGTGTGCAACAGTTGTCCGTTATTACTGGACAAAGCCAAAGTCATCTCCAAGTTGCACTCCAACGTCGGCGAAACTTTGGAGTCCTACAAGTGTGAATGGAGCCCAAGCCTGTTTCTCAACAGAACAAGCTGTCCTACAGATTTAGGAGTTAGGGGGTTGAGGCAGACCATTTACCACTGACAGGGGTGCTTACAATGGTCAGCTTTTATTTTTTTTCATTAAAAACCTTATTCCAAGAGGAAAACCAACTGTTGCTGTAGCTGTTTAAAAAGTGTTCGCTTCAGTTCAGCTTCAATTTTGTTGTCTACTCGTATATCTAAAGCCGGCCATACATGGATCGAAATTCAGCTAGGGCGGTCCAAATTTTGATCCATATATGGGCACCCTGGTTTTACACAACGTCAATCTAAAAAAATCAACTAGTATACAACCAGACTGTCAGGTTTTCCTCAAACGATTAGTGCCCCTGGTTATAGCCGGCAACACTAATCATTGTGTTCTGCCGGCAGGGAAGGCTCCACATCGTCAGAATGCAATAGCACTGTGAGAGGGAGTTGATGGGGAAATCCAGCCATTTTCGCTTTCCTTCAACCCGTGGTGGAGGGAAGGAAAAAAATTGCATAATCTATTGCCTGCCTAAAGCTGGCCATAGACGGTTCAAATCTCGTCTGGTTCAGCAGGGAACGGCTGTGTTTTTAACCATGTATGGGCAAGCTGATTGTACCCAAGTTGATCAATCGTACAACCAGCCTGTCAGGATGTTGTTAATGCAATTATTGCCAGTGTTCGCAGGAAAGAAAATGACTCAATCTATGGCCAACTTAACCACTTCAATACCGGGCACTTAGACACCTTCCTGCCCAGACCAATTTTCAGCTTCCAGCACTGTCGCAGTTTGAATGACAATTGTGCGGTCATGCAACACTGTACCCAAACTAAATTTTTATCATTTTGTTCCCACAAATAGAGCTTTCTTTTGGTGGTATTTGATCACCTCTGCGTTTTTTATTTTTTTCTAAACAAATAAAAAAACAGAAAATTTTGAAAAAATAAAAGTTTTGCTTTTGTTTCTGTTTAAAAATTTTGTAAATAAGTAAATTTTCTCTTTCACTGATGGGCACTGGTAAGGCAGCACTGACAGGCACTGATAAGGCAGCACTGATGAGGTGGCACCAATGAGCAGGCACTGATGGGCACTGACGATGGGCACTGATATGTGGCACTGATGGGCACTGGTAGGCGGCACTGATGGGTGGCACTGATATGCAGCACTGATTGATAGCATTGATAGGCGGCACTGGGCACTCATGGGTGGCACTGGGTGGCACTGGTGGGCACTGAAAGGCTGCAAAGATGGGTTCTTATGGGCGGCACTGCTGGGCACTGATAGGTGGCACTGCTGGGCACTGATAGGGGGCACTGATAGGGGGCACTGATAGGGGGCACTGATAGGCGGCACTGATAGGCGGCACTGATAGGCGGCACTAGTAGGCATTGGAGTGGGCACTGATAGGTGGCACTGATAGGCGGCACTGGCAGTGGTAAGCATTGGAGTGGGCACTGATAGGCGGCACTGATAGGCGGCACTGGCAGTGGTAGGCATTGGAGTGGGCACTGATAGGCAGCTGCCTGGGCATTGATTGGCAGCTGCCTTTGCACTGGTTATTATTTTCCTGGGGGTCTAGGGGGCATACCTGGTGGTCCAGTGTGGCTGGTTTCCCTGGTGGTCCTGGGTGGCTTCCCTGGTGGTCCTGGGTAGGATCCGAGGGGGGGGCTGTGCTGATAAACAATCAGCACAGACCCCCCCTGTCAGGAGGGCTGCTGATCGTCTCTCCTCTACTCGCGTCTGTCAGATGCGAGTGAGAAAAAGCCGATCACCGGCTCTTCCTATTTACATCGTGATCAGTCGTGATTGGACACGGCTGATCACGTGGTAAAGAGTCTCCATCAGAGACTCTTTACCTAGATCGGTGCTGCAGCGGCTCAATATCCTGCGGACGACATATGACGCCCAGTCAGGATATTGAAACCACTTTGCCGCCGTCATTCTGCTATATGGCGGGCGGCAAGTGGTTAACACTTACCTCCCCCCCAGACTGGCAATGCTGCTGTCCAAAGGTGTCTATGTTCCTCCTTCATCCAGAGTGGGGGCGTTCTAATACAGGGGGGGTGTTATTGGCCAGATCACCAGATGAAAACAGAGGGGAAAGCCTAAAAAAAGAAAAGTAATGCAGCCACCACATCTAATGTTTGGAATTCTGCAATATATTACATTTTTGGTTAGGGGTTTAATATTGCTTTAAGGTTTTTTTTTAGCTGGTTACCCATTTTTCTGCTGGTGTCGGTTTATTATAAAGCACTCTGGGTTATTCAGTAAAGCAGTACAGAAAACAATTCTAAAGTGCCATAGCAATCAGTTTGAATTTTTGAAATTTGATTAGCTGCAATGGGTAATTTCACAAGTTTTGCACATGGAAATTATTTTTTTTCAATAAGTTTTTCTTTTACTTACTGTGAATGTTCCTTGAGGGGATTTGGGCTTGTAAAATGTCCATCTGCTGAGTAGTGATTGCTCAGGTATACAATGCTGTGAAAAAGTATTTGCCCCCTTTCTGTTTTTTATTTTTTTGCATATTTGTCACTTAAATGACTCAAATCAAAAAAATGTATTATTACACAAAGATAACCCGAGTAAATACAAAATGCAGTTTGTAAATAATGGTTTCCTTTATCAAGGCAAAAAAGCTGTCCAAACCTGCCTGGCTTTATGTGAAAAAGTAATTGCCCCCTAAACCTAATAACTGGTTGTGCCACCCTTGGCGGCAACAAGTGCAATCAAGCGTTTGCAATAACTGGTAATGAGTCTTTCACATCGCTATTGAGCAATTTTGGCCCACTCTTTGCAGAATTGTTTTAATCCAGTCACATTGGAGGGTTTTCCAGCATGAGCGGCCTGTGTAAGGTCATGATACAGCATCTCAATTGGATTTAAGTCTGGTCTTTGACTAGGCCACTCCAAAACCAAAATTTTGCTTTGTTTGAACCATTTGGAGGTGGACTTGCTCTTGGATCATTGTCCTGCTGTATAACCCAAATGCGCTTGAGGTCACAAACTGATGGCTGGATATTCTCCTATAGGATTTTCTGGTAGAGCTCAGAACTCATGGTTCCATCAATTATGGTAAGCCGTCCAAGTCCTGAAGCTGCAAAGCAGCTCCAGACCACCATGCTACCACCACCATGTCTTACTGTTGGTATGATCTTGTTTTGAAATGCTGTATTTGTTTTATGCCAGATGTAATGGGACGCACACCTTGCAAAAAGTAACATTTTTGTCTCAGTCCACAAAATATTTACCTAAAAGTCTTGGGGATAATGAAGATGTTTTTTGGTAAATGTGAGATGAGCCTTTGTGTTTTTTGGTCAGCAGTGGCTTTGGCCTTGATACTTTCCCATGGATGCCATTTTTGCCCAGTCTTTTTATTGTTGAACCATGAACACTGATATTACCTGAGGCAAGTGAGGCCTGCAGTTTCCTAGATGTTGTTCTGAGTTCTTTTATGACCTCCTGGATAAGTCGTCGTTGTGCTCTTGGAGTCGTTTTGGTTGGCCAGCCACTCCTGGTAAGGTTCACCACTGTTCCAAGTTTTCTCCATTTGTGGATAATGGCTCTCACCATGGTTTGCTGGCATCCCAAAGCCTTAGAAATGGCTTTGTAATCCTTTTTCAGACTGATACGTGTCAGTGACTTTGTTTCTTATCTGTTCTTGAATTTCTTTAGATCATGCCATGTGTTGCTTTTTGATATCTTTTAGCGTGCTTCACTTTGTCAGACAGCTTCTATTTAAGTGATTTTTTTTGATTCAACAGTTCTGGCAGTAATCAGGCCTGGGTGTGGCAAGTGAAATTTAACTCCGCTTTTCAAAAAAATTGTGGTTCATGATTCAGCATGAGAGAGGGCAATTACTTTTTTACATAGAGCCAGGGAGGTATTTTCCCTTAATAAATGAAATAATAATTAAAAAACTGCATCTTGGATTTACTTGGGTTATCTTTGTGTAATATTAAAAATTAGTTTGATCTGAATCATTTAAGTGTGAGAAATATGCAAAAAAAACTTTTTCAAAACTTTTTTTACTTTTTCACAGCACTGTACACTATATTGTCAAAAGTATTGGGACCCCTCCCTTTTACACGCACATGAACTTTAATGGCATCCCAGCCTTAGTCCGTAGGGTTCAATATTGAGTTGCCCCCCCCCCCCCATTTTACAGCTATAACAGCTTCAACTCTTCTGGAAAGGCTGTCCACGAGGTTTAGGAGTGTGTCTATGGGAATGTTTGACCATTCCTCCAGAAGCGCATTTGTGAGGTCAGGCACTGATGTGGATGAGAAGGCCTAACTCAGTCTCTGCTCTAATTCATCCCAAAAGTGTTCTATCAAGTTGAGGTCAGGACTTTGTGCAGGCCAGTCAAGTTCCTCCACCCCAAACTCGCTCATCCATGTCTTTATGGACCTTGCTTTGTGAACTGGTGAGCAGTCATGGTAGAACAGGAAGGGGTCATCCCCAAACTGTTCCCACAAAGTTGGGAGAATGAAATTGTCCAAAATGTCTTGGTGTGCTGGTGCCTTAAGAGTTCCCTTCACTGGAACTAAAGGTCCAAGCCCAGCCCCTGAAAAACAACCCCACACCATAATCCCCCCCCTCCATCAAATGATTTGGACCAGTGCACAAAGCAAGGTCCATAAAGACATGGATGAGCGAGTTTGCACGGAGGAATACGACTGGCCTGTTCAACCCGATAGAACACCTTTGGGATGAATTAGAGCGGAGACTGCGAGCCAGGCCTTCTAGTCCAACAGTGCCTGACCTCACAAATGCGCCAAAGAATGGTCAAACATCCCCATAGACACACACTCTTAAACCTTGTGGACAGCCAAGAGTGGGTCAACCCAATATTGGACCCTACGGACGAAGACTGGGATTAAATTAAAGTTCATGTGCGTGTAAAGACAGCTGTCACAATACTTTTGACAATATAGTGTATATGGAGAAATTGCCAGTCTACCTAAAATATTTAATTTGTAGGGAGAATATGGTGGACTGAGTCATTCTATTTTCAAAGTGTGATCTCCCCCCTCGCAGTTCACATCTACTGTGAGTGTTTCACCACCTTTGGTCCTCCTACTCCTCACAAAGCACAGGTCCTCTGCAGATTTTGTATTGATTTGTCCAGTTAGTCTGTCCAGTATTAAGGTATATGAGGATCAATACATACCGTACTTACTATGTCCTAGCCTTATTGCTGATGTCTTTATGTTCTATTCCAGGTCACAATGTCTTACCCAATGACCTCCCAGCCCCAGGCAATGCAAGGCTACACTACCAGTAAAAGTGAATGGAACTCCGAAGTTATGGACTGCTGTGAAGACATGGGCGTCTGTACGTATTAGAGGTTCTACAATGTACCCAAAAAGCATATCATGACTGTTGTGTTCTTTCCCGTAGTTTGCAAATTGAGAAATGGGAATGAATGAGCCTGTTGAATTGAGATTTACCACTGCTGGGAGATCTGCTGTAGCTGCAGGGGGTCTATTGTTGCTGGGGTGGTATTTTGTTGCGAGGGGGGGTCCATTCTTGCCGAGGGGGGTTTATTGTTGTATTGGGTTTTCTTCCATCTATATCCCATTATGAAGATTCCCCTTCACTTCCTGTCTTGTAGAAACAACAGATAGTAAGTGGAAATCCTCCATTCCAGAATTGTCAACAGAATAAGTGACCCCATTGAGAGATTTTTTATTTTTTTTGTATCGCTCCTACTCTGAGAACGTCACAAACGATGGACTTTTCCTCATTTTCAGTCCACCTGTCACCAGCACAGATGGGAGTGAGTGAATCCTAGTGTGGGCAATAAAAAAATAAAAACTTGACAGGAATTCATCACCACCCAATCCACAACTGAAAAGAAAGTCGGACTGTAGACACACTTACATTTCAGATAAAACTTTTTAAGTGACAAGTTTTTATTTTTGGGGGGGATATAAGGGTTAAACGTGAATAAAAGCTGACAATTGTAAGCACCCCAGCAGTATTACGCGGCTTGTTCCAACTCCTGTCACATTTGCTGGACAGCTTTGAATGTAATTAGAAGGAAATCTAAATAAAGGCACATAAAATAATGTGGTTATTGAATACTAATATCGAAGGCCATATAGTACCAGAATCTGGTACTATAATTAGCTGTAATTACAGCGCTGAAAGCTGAAAATTGGCTTGGGCAGGAAGGGGGTGTAAGTGCCCGGTATTGAAGTAGTTAAAAAAAGTGGACCGCCCGGCAGCTCCTTGTGGTATACTTTCCGGATCTCAGGTGCTGTCTCCAGTAGACTCGCTAATCCAGCCCTGTGGTTCTCCTCTTCCAGGTTAAATGACATCCAGCATCCTTCAACCCACTTTCTTGAGCACTTTGACTTTTTCATTAACCCAAAGTTCTTCTCTCTTTCAGGCCTTTGCGGAACATTTGTCCCTTGCATTCTGGCGTGCAGAGTAGCCTCAGACTACGGAGAGTGCTGCTGCTTACCGTTTATAGGAGGTGCCTTACTGGCCATGCGCACTGGCATGAGGGAGCGCTACCACATCCCGGTAAGGATTAGAAGACCGCATAATGAGCACAGTCATATCTTTAACTATTACAAAAATGTGTTCTTTAACCACTTGCTGACTACCCTATAGCACTTTTGCTGCTACAGGGCGGCTGCTGGGCGCCGGATCACGTATATATTCGTGATCCTGCAGGGGGAGTGCGCGCGGCAGTAGCAGGCCACTTCTGCTGTGACTATTCTGTGCTATGATGTCCTCCGACACCCGCTGATCATCAGGCAGAGACACAGAACGGAGCTCTGCCTGTGTAAACAAGGCAGAGCTCCGTTCTGACAGGCAGGAAGGGATGGCTTTTGTGTTCCTGCAAAGCAGTAAATAAAATCCAGCACATCCCTTACTTAAAGCAGCACATTCAGTTCACAAAAACACCGGCTAGGCACACAGTTAACCTTTTAATTACCCTAGATGCTTAACCCCTTCCCTGCCAGTGTTATTAGTACAGTGACTGTGCATATTTTTATCACTGATCGCTGTATTAGTGTCACTGGTTCCCGCAAAGTGTAAAAAATGTCAATGTCCACCACAATATCGCAGTCCCACTACAAGTCGCTGATTACTGCCATTACTAGTATAAAATGAATAAATAAAAATTCTATAAATATAACCCATAGTTTGTAGACGTTATAACGTTTGCGTAAACCAATCAATGTACACTACGGCGATTTGGGCAGTCATGCCAACCTGCCGCAGTATAACTGCGGCGGCTGGTCGGCTAGCGGTTAAAGATTGCAAACAGGCAATTATGTTTATCTTATTTCAGAAAAGACACTGTGGGGGAGATTTAATAAAAACAGGTGCATATGTGCATTGTAGCCAATCAGCTTCTAACTTCAGCTTGTTCAATGAAAGTAGAACTAAGAGCAAAACTTTTTTTTTTTTTGGATAGTAAGGGAGGGTTATAACTTTATTTTTTGCCATCTCTGTCCCATTGGGGAGATTTCCCCTCACTTCCTGTCTCATAGCCAAACAGGAAGTGAGAGGAAATCCCTGCAAATTAAAGGAATCCCTTGGGGACCCCCAGATCACCAGAACTAGTTTCCCCATTGGAAGATTTCCACTCTATTACTTTTCTGGGGACAGCCTGAAAACCTACGTTAGACTTACCGGTAACTGTATCCCCACCCTTCACCTTGATCCCCAGTGTGTAATAAAGTAATCCCGAAACCGGTTCACAAGGAGAATCACCACCTAGTGTTCAACTAATTTTCCCTCCACATAGGGCGGGAAGTAGGCCTGCCATCCTGGAAGGTTCATAGAAATACCGTTACCGGTAAATCTAACGTAGGTTTTCTCCTATCACCTTCCAGGAGGACACACCTGAGAGGATAATCAAGTAGACACAGGCCTACCAGGGTGGGAACACAGCTTGTAGGACCTTCCGGCTGAAGGCCAAGTCTTGCTGTGACAACACTTCTGCACGGTAGTGCTTCATGAACATATCCTGACTGGACCAGGTGGTCACTGCTTTTTCAGCCCAAGAAGTTGCTAGTGACCTGGTTGAATGGGCCTTTGCTGGTGCTGGGACTCCAGAACTCTCATAAGCCAGGGAGATGGCTCCCCTGATCCATCTCGGGACTGAGGCTTTAGAAGCCTGAAGTCCCTTACTTGGCCCAGCGTACAAAACTAGTAGGTGATTGGATATTCTAAGCTCTTTTGCTCTCTGTAAATAGGTAAGGAGACACTTTCTTACATCCAGGCAAACGAAATTGAATGAAAAATGAATGAATATTTTCTTTCTCGTTTTTTGGTTTATCACAAAAAGACGACAATGTTATATCTTGTGTCCTATGAAATAAGGATAAGGACCTTTGGTAGATACAAAGGGTCTGAGGGTGACTATCTGGCTGTATCAATAAGAAGGGTTCCTTCATGGACAGCCCTTGTAGATCCCCAAGCCTCCTGGCCGTGGTAATTGCTAACAGGAATTATTTTTTCAAGGTTAGAAACTTAAAGGGAACCTCCTCTATAGGTTCAAATGGGTGTTTGGATAACGCCTCTAACACCCTTGTCAAGTCCCATGGTGGGAAACTTTGGTGACCGGGGAAACTATTTTTTGTGCTATAAACAAAAAAAGAGCGCCAATTTAAAAAAAAAACACATTTTATACTTTTTGCTATAATATCCCCATTTTTTTTTTTTAAAAAAAAGCAAATTTCTCAGTTTAGGCTGATATGTATTCTTCTTCATATTTTTGGTAAAAAAAAAAATCGCAATAAGTGTATATTGATTGGTTTGCGCAAAAGTTATAGCGTCTACTAAATAAGGGATAGATTTATAGCATTTTTATTTATTTTTTTTCCTAGTAATTGCGGCAATCTGTGATTTTTATCATGACTGCGACATTATGGCAGACACATCAGACAATTTTGACATATTTTTGGGACCATTGGCATTTATACAGTGATCAGTGCTATAAAAATGCATTGATTACTGTATAAATGTCAATGGCAGTGAAGGGGTTAACACTAGGGGGCGATCAGGGGGTTAACTGTGTTTCCTGGGAGGTGATTCTAACTGAAGGGGGAGGGGGATGACCTAGAGGAAGTGACGGATCGTGGTTCCTAGCTAATAGGAACACACGATCTGTCGCTCCTCTCAGAACAGGGAAGTGTGTGTTTACACACTCGTCCCTGTTCTGCGTCTCCTGCTCACGATCGCTCGTGGCCGGCGGTCATCGCGACCGTCGGCCACGAGCATCGGCACCCCCGCTGTGCAGCGGGCGCGCGCGCCTGCTATCCCGCTCCCACTAGCCGACGTACAGCTATGACGGTTTGCGGGATCGTGCCGACCTGCTGCAGTATAATGATGGCGGCTGGTCGGCAACCGGTTAAGCTCTGACAATAAGACACGGAAGCTGATTGGTTTCTACCCTTTTTCCCCCAAAATAAGACCTAGCGTGATTGTCGGTGATGGCTGAAATATAATCCCTACCCCGAAAATAAGCCCTACCCTGAAAATAAGACCTACAAAGACTTTAACTAGGGCTTATTTGGGGGGTAGGGCTTATATTGCAGCCATCACCGACAATCACGCTAGGTCTTATTTTCGGGGAAACGGGGTATGCAGAGTTGCACCAGATTTTGCACTCTCCAGTCTTGGTAAATAACCCCCTGCATGTCTCTTCTGTAACAAAGAGCCTGTCCGCTCATACGTTTTTTTATGACTTTAGTTCCTCTTTAGGGGTTAACTGTGGTTTTGTACAATTCTTTAGAAGACACAAAGAAAAAGGGAAGCACAAACACCTGAGATTGTACTTTTCTGCAACCTTTTCTGTCCTTTTCTTTTAGATAAAGTGATTGATTTTGCCATGTGTTTGCACTTCCCTTTTTCTTTGTTTCTTTTACAAGGTACTCACATCCCCTTGTGAAAGGTTTTGTAATAACTGCTGGAGACCGCACGTCCTGTAGAGAAGACTGCTTTTTTTTATGGACCATGCTTAAAGCGAAGCTCCAGTCTCCTTGGAAATTTTTTCCAAAAAGCACCACCGTGATTCTCGCTAGTTGTACAAAAAAAAAAAAAAATAGGATACTGTTGTAGGTGTAATCCTTCTTCTTAATTCTAAATTTGCCATTACTCGCAAGATCCCGGTTGGCATGCAGCGACCATTGACGATGTGGGCATCTGAAGCCCGTTCCTAGTTGCTTCCAGGATTCCGTGGAACTGGCTCAAGCCTGCGGCACACTGTGTTGTTTACAGGTTCCCATAACAAAGGCAGCATCGGTGGAATTTTCCGCCCCGTTGTTATAGCAACCTGTCAATCAACACAGAACTTCCTGTCTCGAAATACCGTAAGATTTCGTTTTTGGGCGTCTCTAAGACTTCAGGGATAGATGACGCCGATATTCTAAGAGGCCTAGGGAATCGCCTAGGCAGGGCAGACGGGAAGTATAGTGTATAGGACTGCATAGAGAAAATTAAGGTATTCAGAAATAAAAATGTAAAAAATATTACCATTAGACTGTTCTGGGGGTGGGCATTATCTTGCAAGGAACATAAAAAAAAATGGGTGGAACTCCGCTTTAACCACTTGCTGCCCGCCGTCATATGACGGCGGGACGGTGCAGCTGTTGTTCTGGGCCGCCGTCATATGACGGCGCAGCCTTCCAGGCAGCCCAGGGGGCGCGCGCGCCCGCCGCATCGCTCGGGTCCCGGTGCGTGTGCCCGGCGGCCGCGATGTCCGCCGGGTACCCGCGATTGCCCGGTAACCGAGCAGGACCGTGGATCTGTGTGTGTAAACACACAGATCCACGTCCTGTCAGATGGGAGGAGACCGATGGTGTGTTCCTTGTACAGAGGAACACCGATCGCTCTCCTCCCCTTGTGAATCCCTCCCCCCCACAGTTAGAATCACTCCCTAGCAACACATTAACCCCTACAGCGCCCCCTCCTGGTTAACCCCTTCATTGCCAGTCACATTTATACAGTAATCAATGCATTTTTATAGCACGGATCGCTGTATAAATGTGAATGGTCCCAAAAATGTGTCAAAATTGTCCGATGTGTCCGCCGCAATATCGCAGTCATGATAAAAATCGCAGATCGCCGCCATTACTAGTAAAAAAAAAAATAATAATAAAAATGCTATAACTCTATCCCCTTATTTTGTAGACACTATAACTTTTGCGCAAACCAATAAATATATGCTTATTGCGATATTTTTTACCAAAAATATGTAGAAGAATACATATCAGCCTAAACTGAGGAAAAAAATTGTCTAAAAAAAAAAAAAAAATTGTCACTCTTGTTTTGTTTATAGCACAAGAAATAAAAACCGCAGGGGTGATCAAATACCACCAAAAGAAAGCTCTATTAGTGGGGAAAAATTTGGGTGCAGTGTTGTATGACCGCGCAATTGTTGTTCAAAGTGCGACAGCGCTGAAAGCTGAAAATTGGCTTGGGCAGGAAGGGGGTGAAAATGCCCTCTATGGAAGTGGTTAAAGTGGTTTTACACCCACTAAGAAAAAAAAAAAAGAAACCCGCAAGACAAAGGCATAATGAGCTAGTATGCATAGCATATTAACTCATTATGAAATACCTTAGATCCAAGCCACCGCAGCGGTCCCGCCACACCGCTGTGGCCGGGACATGTCTCCCGGAGTTATTTCGGGGTATTGATCGCTGTGATCGGCCGGAGCCGTGATGATGTCACTCCCATGCATGCATGCTTCCCAGGAGCCACCGGTAACAGCACAGCAGCTGAAGAAACGGCACGAGCGAGAAGTTTCTTCAGTGTGCATGTGCCGATGATGTTGGCACATGCTGATACAGTGAATATCTCTTAAACGGTGCAAATTTAGGAGATATTCACAGTACCTACAGGTAAGCCTTATTATAGGCTTACCTGTGGGTAAAAGGGGTGTGTAAGGGTTTACAACCACTTTAAAGAGGTCTGTATGGTGTTGGCACAAAGCTCGATTGGCTGTATTTCTATAGATCTCAGGAGTGCAGTTAGTTCTGCACTCCTGTGACCCATTTTCAGCAGACAGCGGGCTAAAGCCCGCTGACGTCAGAGCCGATCCAGGCTTGGGCAAGATCATGACAATGAAGTCAGAATTCTCCCACATGGCCTGGACCAGCACCTGGCTTAGCCTCTGAGCCGGTCCCTACTGAATTTCGATCCATGTATAGCCAGTTTTGCCCATAAAATAAAGTTATAAAACAGATCTACTGGCAGGATAAACAAATAATGCAAAAAATTTTGCAAGGAGGGGTCGATTAAATTCTGATATGGTAATACTATTGACAGACTGTATTATGGATGTATGTATTTTTTTTTTATTTTGCCAATAGTTTCACTTTAAATTTCTTTCCTTTAGCAACCAGGTTGATTTTTGCTTAATCTTTAAAGCTGATCTCCAGGATAAGTAACTATTGTCCAAATACAAGAAGCCTGGTGCCCAGGGCAAATATGCTAAATTGCACCCCATCCTTTATCATGTGCAAGCTTATGAGGAAGAAGAGGAGAGCGAGCACAGCCCAAACCTCCTCTTGGCTCTCTCCTCCTCTTTGCCAATTCCAGCGCTTGGCTGACAGAAGTAGTGATCCAGCTGTCACTACTCCTGTCAGCCTTATTGGAGAAGAAACTTGCAGCGCCCCCATCTCTACCATACTCACTACGCCCAGGGCAGCCGACCCTTCTGCCTACCCCTTGTCCGGGCTCTGGGCCTTTGTTTCTGTTATCTTGGTCTGCTTTCGGTCTTTCTTTCAGATATATGCAGTAATCCAATGTAAACCCATCTTCTTTGTGCTGCAGTTTCCCATAGTCAAGACCAGCCACTGCTGTTCTCTCTCCTTGTGCAGGATGATTGTGTTGTCTCCGCCGCCTCCTGTAGTTTTCGGCAGGCAGGGTGTAGTGGGTGAACCTACTTGGCCCCGCCCACAGCTCTGCTCTCTGCACTGGATATGTACAGCACAGTGATGATATCACTGTTAATTTTCACAGTAATATCTGGGGTTCGAAAAGGCAATTAGAGCACACAAAGTAGATCTTTATAATTTTGTGCCCATAAGGCATTTAAATACAAGCTTTTGCGCTCAGTTTAGTTTTAATAATTCTTCTTAAGTCTATATTTTTTAAAAATGGTCCATGATGTCTAAGTTCTCTGTCTTTGTCCTATAGGGAAGTATCTGCAATGACTGCGTTTGCCTCACATTCTGCGGAGTGTGTACCCTCTGTCAGATGGCGCGTGAGCTGAAGGCCCGGAACTGAGGAACCAATAGCATAATGGTGTCGTGGCGGCATCCATGGACTGTTTTTACCTTTTTAAGAGAACTTGAAAAAATCTGAAATCTCATTGAAGATGGAGAGGTTACCTCGTGCATTACCACTGACCCAACTTCCCAACCAACATCTGGCAGCACTACAAGAATAACTGTCATTTGCATGCATATAACATTACTCTATTAAATTTTGAAAGCATTTAGAGCTTGTATTTGAAAACTGGATTTTAAATTGTATGTTTGTTTCCCTGTATATATGCATTGACCTACCATTAAAAATGAATGCCAGTGCCCTATTGCCATGCATGACATTAACACAGATGTTAACACACACTGAAAGGTGTGAACGGTCTTCAAATCAGTCTACCGGACCCTTGCAAAAGCTGCAATTCATGCACTTGCTGCTGCATTTTAAAGAAATGAATCTATTTCCTAAGAAGAATACATTGGGGTGGATTTAGTAAAGGCAAATAGACTGTGCACTTTGCAGCTGCACTCATTTTCCCCAGAGCTTAGTAAATGTGTGTTAAAGCTCTGCTGATTTCCATCATTAAATCGTATGCAAGCAAAAATGCGTTTTTTCAAAATTTTCCTTTGACTTCATTGGGTATTCTTTCCAAAGTGAAGCTTTACCATATTTACCAATCTCTGTGGAAAAGGAGTACAACTACACTTGCAAGAGATTTACTAAAACTGGAGTACTCAGAATCTGGTGCAGTTCTGCAGTTCTGCAGTTCTGCATGTAAATTCTAGCTTGTTCAATTAAAGAGGTGTTCCAGCCAAATACTGCAGCTGCTGACTTTTAATATTAGGACACGTACCTGTCTAGGTTTCCCGCAATGTCAACATCCCAGCCGATTTTCGGATCTGCGGTTGGGTGCTGCCTCCGCCATTTCTGGTAAGGGAAACTGGCAGACTACTGCATATGCGCGAAGTGCGCTGCCCCTTCTAATTGGCCCGGCGGCGGAAGGAGGCCGTACTTCTGAGGGACGGCGCCATCTCCGGAAGTGGGGAAGGGGTACCTGTCAAAAACAGGTACCTGTCCCCCCCCCCCCCCGTAAAAGGTGCCAAATGTGGCACCGGAGGGGGGAGACAGATAAGCAGAAGTTCCACTTTTTTTAACTCCGCTTTAACCTTTGACAAGTAAACGTAGAAGCGGATTGGTTTCCATGCAGAGCTGCACCAGATTTTGCACTCCAGTTTTAGTAAATTCACCTCATTTTGTAACACCTAAGAGCCGCCATCGGGGGGGGACAAGCCATACACATGTAGGGAGCCCGGGCATCCTGAGGTGCCCGGGCCCCAGGGGCAGGGCTTTTTTTTCTGCCAGAACAGAGTTCCGCCACCTCCGATCCCTGGGCCCAGGCCTAAAGCTGTAAAAGGGGCCCCAAAATTTCTGATGGCTGCCCTGTGGCTGTGTAATGGTAATTGGGCAAATCTGGACCATCTGGTAGGAATATTTTGTCAATGGGGGATATATTAAATGGATATGTGGTTCAATCTGTTGGCAATCACAGTATACAGAATATTAATTTTGGATGGAGTTGACCATCAGAGAGGAAATATGTAAAGGGTAATGGACATATTCACTAAAATTAAAGCAAAAATTGTTCAAATTGTAGCTGTTTTTCTGGATATTATTCCTTTAAGACACTCTCGTGTATCTGGCCATAGTGATTAATGAGCATTCTATACTAGAAATAATCTCTGCTGTACATAGATAATGAATATATGTTGTTGCCTATCTCAACCATTCAGATGCGTCCCTTGGTTTAACGTACTAGGAAAAAGGAAAGTTCCGTTGTGCTTGTTGTAACCAACACTATCTATAAGCTTTTCATAGCTGTACAGAGATTACAAGGCCAATATTCTGTTACCTTTATCTGCATGCATGGATCTCTATTTTTTTTATAATGAAAATAAAATTGAAATGATTACAAATGTTCCTGGTATAGAATCTATTTTCTAGTGTTTTGCAATCTAAAGGATTAGTCAGGTCCACCCCAACCGTCAATACATTAGACGTTTTAACTTGTTAATAGATCTTCAAAAGTAAATTTGACTGCAGGTCCCTGGTATGGTGTCCCCTAGAAAATGTTGATTCTGAAAGGAAAATTAAAGGTTTCCTGACAAATCTGTTGGGGTGTGCTCATTTATGCTGAGCACTGTATAAAACGTTCTACTTATCTATAAAAAGGGTTTCCCAGTGCTAAAGCTTTCATCCAATTTCTAAATTGCCACATTTGTAAATGTCAGAAGCCAATATAAAGGAAAAGTAGTGGTAAAAAAGCAGTTGTGATTTTAGCCAATCATTGTTTTGTACAATTGTCCTTTAAGGGGGGGCGTGGCAGGGTGTGTGCCCTATGCATACAGTATTTCACAAAAGTGAGTACACCCCTCGCATTTTTGTAAATATTTTATATCTCTTCATGTGACAACACTGAAGAAGTTATACTTTGCTACAATGTAAAGTAGTGAGTGTACAACTTGTATAACAGTGTAAATTTGCACCCCTCAAAATAACTCAACGCACGGCCATTAATGTCTAAACCACTGGCAAAAAAAAGTGAGTACACCCCTAAGTGAAAATGTAATATTGGGCCCAGTTAGCCATTTTCCCTCCCGTTATCGTGTGACTCGTTAGTGTTACAAGGTCTCAGGTGTGAATGGGGAGCAGGTGTGTTAAATTTGGTGTTATCGCTCTCTCTCATATACTGGTCACTAGAAGTTCAACATGGCACCTCATGGCAAGGAACTCTGAGGATCTGAAAAAAAGAATTGCTGCTCAACATAAAGATGGCCTAGGCTATAAGAAGATTGCCAAGACCCTGAAACTGAGCTGCAGCATGGTGGCCAAGACCATACAGTGGTTTAAAGCGGAGGTCCACCCTAAAATAAAAAATTACATTAATATTCTCAAAAAATATGTAAAAAAAACATTTGAAGAAAAAATTTTTTTTACTTACCAGAAACTGTTGTTGCTAGGCAGTCTTCCTAATCTGCCTCTTCCTATTCAAAGGCGCTTCCTACTCTTCAGCAAGCTGCCCCATTGTCTTCTGGGACATGTGTGTGTCCCAGAAAACAACGGGGCCATTCACAAAGCGCTGAGCGACTCGCACATGCGCAGTAGGAAAGGGGCAGTGAAGCCGCAAGGCTACACTGCCTGTTTCCCTTCGTTAAGATGGCGGCACCGATCCGATGGACGGGCCAACATCGCAGGCTCCCTGGACAGGTAAGTGTCCTTATTAAAAGTCAGCAGCTACAGTGTTTGTAGCTGCTGACTTTAAAAAAAAATTAAAAATTGCGGCTGGAACACCACTTTCAGGACAGGTTCCACTCAGAACAGGCCTTACTATGGTTGACCAAAGGAGTTGAGTGCACATACTCGGCCTCATATCCAGAGGATATCTTTGGGGAAATAGACATAGGAGTGCTGCCAGTATTGCTGCAGAGGTTGAAGGGGTTGGGGGTCAGCCTGTCAGTGCTCAGACCATACGCCACACACTGCATCAAATTTGGTCTGCATGGCTGTAGTCCCAGAAGGAAGCCTCTTCTAAAGGTGATGCACAAGAAAGCCCGCAAACGGTTTGCTGAAGACAAGCAGACTAAGGCCTTGTATTACTGGAACCATGTCCTGTGGTCTGATGAGACCAAGATAAACTTATTTGGTTCAGATGGTGTCAAGCGTGTGTGGAGGCAACCAGGTGAGGAGTACAAAGACAGTCAAGCATGGTGGTGGGAGTGTCATGGTCTGGGGCTGTATGAGTGCTGCCGGCACTGGGGAGCTACAGTTCATTGAGGGAACCATGAATGCCAACATGTACTGTGACATACTGAAGCAGAGCATGATCCCCTCCCTTCAGAGACTGGGCCGCAGGGCAGTATTCCAGCATAACAACCCCAAACACAACTCCAAGACCACTGCCTTGGTAAAGAAGCTGAGGGTAAAGGTGATGGACTGGCCAAGCATGTTTCCAGACCTAAACCCTATTGAGATCTGTGGGGCATCCTTAAACAGAAGGTGGAGGAGCGCAAGGTCTCTAACATCCACCAGCTCCACGATGTTGTCATGGGGGAGTGGTAGAGGTCTCCAGTGGCAACCTGTGAAGCTCTGGTGAACTCCATGCCCAAGAGGGTTAAGGCAGTGCTGGAAAATAATGGTGGCCACACACAGAGGCGTTGGGAGGGGGGCTGGAACCCCCGAGTGACCCCCTAAAAAGCCCTGGGTCTCGGGCATTCACAATTCTATTATCAGCCCCGAGCCCGAGTGGGGACCGATCTGACTCCGAGCACGGCCGAGTGACATATCAGAACCCGCCTTCTGGAGCCTGCAGCACCTATGATGGATGTTCCACTGGTCCAATGCCTGGACCGCGGGAGGTGTGACGTCCATCATAGGTGCTGCAAGCTCCAGGAGGCGGGAATTACAATATGGCCGCATCAAGCACTGAGATCCCCGCTCAGCGCATCCTCTCCTGACTCTGGCTGGTTGTCTGCCTGCTGTCTACTGGGATGGGCGCATTGCACACTACGGCTGAGCTGCAGGAGGCGGCTACCTGAAGTCTGACGTGTAATGGTCAGGTTGGTCAGTGCATGTCAGGTAGGTCAGTGTAATGGTCAGTGTGCGTCAGGTAGGTCAATGTAATGGTCAGGTGGGTCAGTGTAATGGTCAGGTGGGTCATTGTAATAGTCAGGTAGGTCAGTGTGGGTCAGGTAGGTCATTGTGCGTCAGGTAGGTCAGTGTGGGTCAGGTAGGTCAGTGTAATGGTCAGGTAGGTCAGTGTGTATCTGGTAGATCAGTGTAATGGTCAGGAGGGTCAGTGTGGGTCAGGTAGGTCAGTGTGCATCAGGTAGGTCAGTGTAATGGTCAGGAGGGTCAGTGTGGGTCATTGTAATAGTCAGGTAGGTCAGTGTGTGTCGGGTAGGTCAGTGTGCGTCGGGTAGGTCGGTTTGGGTCAGGTAGGTCAGTATGTGTCAGGTAGGTCAGTGTGTGTCAGTGTAATGGTGAGGTAAGTCAGTTTGTGTCAGGTAGGTCAGTGTAATGGTGAAGTAAGTCAGTGTGCGTCAGGTAGGTCAGTGTGCGTCAGTTAGGTCAGTGTGTTAGATAAGTCAGTGTGGGTCAGATAGGTCAGTGTAATGGTCAGTGTGGGTCAGGTAGGTCAGTGTGCGTCATGTAGGTCAGTATGGGTCAGGTAGGTCAGTGTAATGATCAGTGTGTGTCAGTGAGGGTCAGGTTGGTCAGTGTGGGTCAGGTAAGTCAGTGTGGGTCAGGTAGGTCAGTGTGTGTCAGTGTAATGGTGAGGTAAGTCAGTGTGGGTCAGGTAGGTCGGTGTGTATCAGGTAGGTCAGTGTAATGATCAGTGTAGGTCAGTGTGGGTCAGGTAGGTCAGTGTAATGGTCAGGTAGGTCAGTGTGTGTCAGGTAGGTCGGTTTGGGTCAGGTAGGTCAGTGTGTGTCAGTGTAATGGTGAGGTAAGTCAGTTTATGTCAGGTAGGTCAGTGTGTGTCAGTGTAATGGTGAGGTAAGTCAGTGTGCGTCAGGTAGGTCAGTGTGTGTCAGGTCAGTGTAATGATCAGTGTGTGTCAAGTAGATCAGTGTGTGTCAGGTAGGTCAGTGTGCGTCAGGTAGGTCAGTGTAATGATCAGTGTGTGTCAGGTAGGTCAGTGTGTGTCAGGTAGGTCAGTGTAATGATCAGTGTGTGTCAGGTAGGTCAGTGTAATGATCACTGTGTGTGAGGTAGGTCAATGTGGGTCAGGTAGGTCAGTGTAATGGTCAGGGTGTGTCAGGTAGGTCAGTTTGGGTCAGGTAGGTCAGTTTTTAGTGGTCAGCATTAATGGGCTCAGACGTGTTATGGTCAGGTTGGTCAGTGCATGTCAGGTAGGTCAGTGTGGGTCATGTAGGTCAGTGTAATGGTCAGGTAGGTCAGTGTGGGTCAGATAGATCAGTGAGGGTCAGGTAGGTCAGTGTGCGTCAGGTAGGTCAGTGTAATGATCAGTGTGGGTCAGGTAGGTCAGTGTGTGTCAGGTACGTCAGTGTGCGTCAGGTAGGTCAGTGTAATGGTCAGTGTGGGTCAGGTAGGTAAGTGTAATGGTCAGTGTAATGGTCAGGTAGGTCAGTGTGTATTAGGTAGGTCAGTGTAATGGTCAGGAGGGTCAGTGTGCGTCGGGTAGGTCGGTTTGGGTCAGGTAGGTCAGTGTGTCAGTGTAATGGTGAGGTAAGTCAGTGTGTGTCAGGTAGGTCACTGTGCGTCAGGTAGGTCAGTGTGGGTCAGGTAGGTCAGTGTAATGGTCAGGAGGGTCAGTGTGGGTCAGGTAGGTCAGTCTGGGTTGTTGTAATAGTCAGGTCAGTGTGCGTCGGGTAGGTCAGTGTGCATCGGGTAGGTCGGTTTGGGTCAGGTAGGTCAGTGTGTGTCAATCTAATGGTGAGTTAAGTCAGTATGTGTCAGGTAGGTAAGTGTGTGTCAGTGTAATGGTGAAGTAAGTCAGTGTGCGTCAGTTAGGCCAGTGTGTGTCAGATAGGTCAGTGTAATGATCAGTGTGTGTCAGGTAGGTCAGTGTGTGTCAGGTAAGTCAGTGTGGGTCAGGTAGGTCAATGTAATGGTCAGTGTGGGTCAGGTAGGTCAGTGTGCGTCAGGTAGGTCAGAGTGTGTCAGGTACGTCAGTGTGCGTCAGGTAGGTCAGTGTGCATCATGTAGGTCAGTGTGGGTCAGGTAGGTCAGTGTAATGATCAGTGTGTGTCAGGTAGGTCAATGTGTGTCAGTGAGGGTCAGGTTGGTCAGTGTGGGTCAGTGTGGGTCAGGTAAGTCAGTGTGTGTCAGGTAGGTCAGTGTAATGGTCAGGTATGTCAGTGTGCGTCAGGTAGGTCAGTGTGGGTCAGGTAGGTCAGTGTGTCAGTGTAATGGTCAGGTAGGTTGGTGTGCATCAGGTAGGTCAGTGTGGGTCAGGTAGGTCAGTGTGTGTCAGTGTGTGTCAGGTAGTTCAGTGTAATAGTCAGTGTGTGTCAGGTAGGTCAGTGTAATGGTCAGTGTGGGTCAGTGTGTGTCAGATAGGTCAGTGTGGGTCAGTTTTTAGTGGTCAGCATTGATGGGCACTGATAAGCCAGGCAGCAACCAGCAAGTGAGCTTACCCCCCCATGCTGGGCTCGGACTTGGGGCTGAAGCCCCTGGTCTTTTTCCCACCTAGCAGCGCCCCTGTGGGGGAGTGAGGACAAATTTAAGTTGCAGCCAGCGCCCAGCCTAAGCCAGTCACGCGCAACCTCCAGCCCAAAGACCCTGGAAGTTGTAGTGGAAAAGTAAGCTGCTCTCAGTCAGTTAGTTCTTCTCTCTGTAAATGTCTCTCTAAAAACTTCAGGTTGCCCTGTTGCAGGCTTGCAGCCATCCAGCACCCAGCCCGAGCCAGTCATGTGCAGACATCTCAACCTGAAAAAACTCATTTCAGGGAGGTGACGCGCCGACCCCCTTTTACCAGTGCCAATTAAATGCAGCCTCATCAGTGCCCACCAGTGCAGCCAATCAGTGCCCAACAGTGCAGCCCATTAGTGCCACCTCATCAGTGCCCACCAGTTTAGCCTATCAGTGCAGCCTATCAGTGCCCACCAGTGCCACCTCATCAGTGCAGCCTAATAGTGTCCATCAGTGCAACCTATCAGTGCCCACCAGTTTAGCCTATCAGTGCAGCCATCAGTATCCATCAGTGCCACCTCATCAGTGCCCACCAGTGCAGCCCATCAGTGCCACCTCATCAGTACCCACCAGTGCAGCCCATCAGTGCCACCTCATCAGTGTCCACCAGTTTAGCTTATCAGTGTTCATCAATGCAGCCTATTAGTGTACATCGGTGCAGCCTCATCAGTGCCCACCAATGCAGCCTATCAGTGTCCATCAGTGCCTGCCAGTGCAGCCCACCAGTGAAGCCTAACAGTGCCACCTCATCAGTGCCCACCAGTTCAGCCTATCAGTGCCATCTCATTAGTGCCCACCAGTGCAGCTCATCAATGTCCATCAGTGCCCAGTATGCAGCCTATCAGTGCCCACCAGTTCAGCCTATCAGTGCCATCTCATTAGTGCCCACCAGTGCAGCTCATCAGTGTCCTTTAGTGCCACCTAATCAGTGTCCACCAGCAGAGTGCTCCCAGCTCTGTCCCGCCCCCCTCCCCTGGCCACAGACAGAAGACAGAGCAACACGAGTAGCCGCCACGGCCGTACTCCATTCGGCTGCTCGAGGTCTGCTCTGTCTTCTGTCTGTGACTGACTGACAGCCCCAGCTGGCAGAACGCCCGGCGCTCACGGGTGTCCGGGAGCCCGCAGCCAAATGCGGGAGACTTGGGATGTCTGCACATGATGTGTGTGACACGTCCCCTAATGTGCTGCGCGTCCTGCCTCTGCCTGCCTCTAAAGAGTCTGTCTTCAGCGGGAGTTGTAGTAGCTGCTGTGCACCGTCGCTCAGTTCTCTCCACCCTTTGCCACCAGGAACTTAAGCGCGATCTGGACTACAACTCCCGGAATGCAGTGCGGCAAGAACACAGCCAATCGGCAGTCGCCACGGCCGACTTCCTACATGAAAAAAAATGTCAGCAGATAGTGGCCATTTTGAATAGAAGTTAGGTGGCCTGGGAGGAAATTTCCACCTTGCCCCTGTCCAGTGTGAAGTTTCCACAGTCAGTGATGATCAACCCCAAGTGATAAATCAAAGCCACATTTTGGGTAGGAACAAAGCTAGGAATTATGGCAGGCAGATCTCACCCTTTAAGTATCAAGGACACATAAGAATCCAGGGATTCAAACAGTGTATGGGCAGACTGAATGTACCAAGTTGATTGATTGATATAGCGGCTAGCAATAATCACTGTCTTCTCCCTGCCGAAAGAATACAATGTCTCGGGATTCGCCTGTCAGCACTTTCTGTGTTGATGGGGGAATCAAGCAAATTTCTTGACTAAAGGATTCGTCAACTTACGGTCCTTGAACTTATAATAAAAACACAACACTGCGTGACATGGGTTTAAATGGCCACAGCAGCCCTTTTATATAACAAATTAATAAATAACAAACCAATTTTAACACCGGGAGGGGGTCTTTGGGTGTCCTTAAATCACAATTTAGATTATTACCGACCATGCCCTCAGCCGTGCCCCATCTGGCTGGAAGATGTTGCGACTTCCACATTTTGTTCCTTGAGAACAACCATCAACCAACCAGGTGGGAGTGCCATACCCTAGACGGGCCCCCAATTCTTCTACAATCTGGTTAATCATTGACCCCCGCCCCCCCCCCAAAGACCCCCTGACCCGCAAGCTGCTGCGACAAAAGTGCAAAATATTACATTTTTTAGATGGGCAGAGCCAATGCCCTCTCCGTTTGTCCACGGATTGCTTGCTGAAGGAGTGCCAACAACATCTTCCTTCGCTGCAAGAAGTTACTTCACCTGCCACATGTACATGACAGGCCGCTAGAGAAACCTTTGTTACCCTTGGTAACCACTTGTGTCTTCACACTGTATGAACCCTTGAATCACTATCTTCATACCCCAATGTGAATATTGACCCCAACTATAGACTTTATGCGCTGGTTGTCCCAGCATAGGAGAAAGTCCATCTTTGGCAGGGTCCATGATTGGTGTCTTCAGGAGGGACTGCAAGCCACAGCAATCCTCCTAGGCAGTGGGAACTCCGACTTGATCACATTACTGGAAATCCAGACTCCAGTAATGGCAGGGAATGGGTTTGACCAAGCGGGTTCGGGACCAAGCCAGCAGAACAGCAACAAGAAGTCCCACAGGGTCCTGACCTCTGTACCTTTCATAGAACACAGGACAGGAGGGTCAGACCCAGGAAAACACGCCAAGAAAAACCTGGAAACACAGTTTACTCCCAACTTCCTGTCTGGGGCAGCATTCACCACTACTTGCCTACAAACTCTCGGCCAGTTGTTGTTTGCCATAGACATGAGATGCTTCCTTGATCCGTCTACTATACTTTCATGTATGGGCTGATTTCAGTTGTAGAATAACTACACATTGGGCTCTGGGCTGTTTTCAATTTTTTTTTTAAGATAAGATCATTTCCCCCCCACTACAGGAGCAATTTATCTCTGCAGATGCCAATCTTCGCTACTATCTATTTATTTTTTATGGAAGACGTCATTCATACACCTAATGGCTCTTGGGAAGAAACTTACCCTGAAACGATTTGTCCTCACTCTAATATTTCTGAGCCGTCTGCCAGATGGCAGCAGTTCAAAAAGATGACGTCCAGGATGAGACAAGTCGCTCACTATCCTTCCTGCTCTGCCAACACAGCGTGACTGATACATTTCGTCTACAGAGACAAACTTACAGCCCACAACTCTCGGTGCAATGTTTACAATTCTATGGAGTGCAGCCTTTTCTGCTGGCGTACAGTTAGAATACCAGGCCAGGATACAGTAAGTCAGCACGTTCTCAATAGAGGACCGTGTGGAGAGTCAGCCTGGGGCAGGCTTAAGAAGGGGTTAATTGAAGAGGGCAGGTATTTCCCCTTTAGACCTGCTTATTGCCAGCTGAGTTGAAAATGAGAGAGAAGAGTGTTTGGAGAGAGATGGCTGTTGAGCTATCAAAGCTGAGAGGAGCTTGAAGCTGGAAGGACCCCTGTTACCAATGATCCTGCAGGGTGAGCCTGCCTGAACTGGGACTTTGCTATGTTATATGCTGTGGCTGGGATGCTGAGCATTATTTAAAAAGGACTGCCTTATACTGCTAAGAAGAGTTTTTGTGTTGTTTGAACTGCCTATAAAGACAAAGCTTGTCAATTTTCTGTTGCTTTTTGCTGAATAAAGCCTTTTAAGTTGACTGAACTGTCTGAGCCAGCTTGTCACCCCCTGATCCCTGACACCGATAAAAGGACTCTAGGATGTTTCTCTCTAGACCATGTTTCCTGAGGAATCTCAGGAAATACAAATTCTGCTGACACCTTTTGGTGACAGATCTCACGTTTGCTGACCAAGTTAAGTTCTCGGTAATATAAACACCTAAGAACTTAAAGTGGGGTTCCACCCAAAAAAAAAAAACTACATGAAAAATCCTAAAAAAAAATACAAAAAAACATTTGGATATTATTTTTTTTTTAACTCACCTCTAAATGCCTGTTGCTAGGGGGTCCCTCGTAGTCTGCCTCTTCCAGTGCCTGGGCTGGTGACATCACTTCCGTCTCGGCACAGGAAGGGCTCAGCTCTGCTCCCTCCCTCCTGTCAATCATCTGGGACCCATTACAGGTCCCAGGTGACTGAGCGGCCAATCACGGCGCTCGGCGCCGCTTGCGTATGCGCAGTGGGTGCCAGGCTGTGAAGCCACAGCCCGGCGCCCACAGTTGCAATGCCGGCACTGCTGAACGGAGGGGGAGACGAGCGGGGCATCGACCCCCCCCGCATCGCTGGACCCAGGGACAGGTAAGTGTCCAATTAAAAGTCAGCAGCTGCAGTATTTGTAGCTGCTGACTTTTAATTTTTTTTTTTTTTTTTTTTAGTGGCCCTCCTCTTTGAAAACAGGGACTCTCTCTACTAATTCTCCTTTAATGTAGAGCAGTGCCAGGTCTGTTTTATCCTTCCTAAAATCTAGCATAACTTCCTTGGTCTTTCCTGTGTCTAAAGATAGATTGTTTTCCCCAGACCACTCTACAATTCTTCCAACCTCCTTCCTGTAGTACTCCTCGTCGACACCCTGAATTCGACCAACTATGGTGGTGTCACCTGCAAATTTGAGGACACTATTGCTTAGCATCTATGTTCTTACCTTCTCTGTGGTTAAGAATATGCTGTAGCCCTTTCCAACCTTCTCGTGGGTTATTTCCCTTAACATATTCCTCAATTCTGCTTTTAAAATCAGATTTGACCTCTTTTATAACTCTTTAAGTTCACCCTAGCCTCTCTGTACTTTATACTATCACCATCCCCAAAGGCATGATCCCGTTCCCTCAAAATACACCTAACCCTCTTTATCATCCAGGGCTTCTGATTAGAGAAAACCCTGATGTGTTTAACCACTGTGACATTATCTACACAGGGTAGTATGTAACTCATGGGTGCTCAACCTGTGGCCCTCCAGCTGTTTTGGAACTGCAAGTCCCATCCTGAGCCTGCCTTTGGTAGCCATGCATGTAACTCAGTGGCTTGCAATGCCTCATGGGACTTGTAGTTCTGTAACAGCTGGAGGGCCACAGGTTGAGCACCAATGATGTACCTCAACACCGCACCAGTGTACGCGTTTAGATCCTGCTGTTCAAATAGGTCCCAGTTTGTCCTTTCAAAGCAGTCTTGCAGCTGTTCAAGAGAACCTGCTGGCCACGTCCTTACCCCCCTAAGCTCTGGTGCCCTCCTCTGCCTAATGGGGATATACAGTGGGATAAGAAACAGAGAGAGATGATCTGACTGGCCAAGTGGTAAAGCAATAGCTCTATAAGCTTTCTTGATGTTACAAAAGAACATATCTAATATATTCCCACCTCTAGTAGCACATTTCACAAATTAATGGAGTCCTGAAAGCACGGACCCCAGTTTTACATGATTGAAGTCTTCAGCAATCACCAGTACCCTATCAGGTTGTGCACACTGAAATGTATCTTTTGTTTTCACCAACAGGTCCAGATCCACTACAGCATTTGCATCTGGTGGTATATAAACCGCAAGGATGAGTTCCGCCATAAACTCTCTTGGCCAGTAAAAGGGCCTGCATTTCACAGCCAAAAATTCTAAATCTGAGGAACAATAAATAGTTAGCAAAAATCTTGCTATCTGAACACCAGGCATTTAAAATATATATACAAAGCCTCCCTCCCCTACTCTTTCCCGAATCTCTTGTCCTGCCGAAAGAGTCCGTCCAGTTAACTGCATAGCAGTATCCGGAATAATAATGCGAAGCCAAGTCTCCGTTATCACCATCACACAACAGTTCATGGGTCTCTACCAGTTTACGACGACCATGGAAAAGAGTCATTGTACGCAGATATTTCTGCCTTGCTTCTGACATGTATTTTGTGAAGAACTTCAAAGGAAATGGAGTGCAGTGTTTGAATTTTTGAATCTCACGTAGCATTAAGATTCTTTGCAAGTTACTCATGCAAAGGCGCCATATAATATTGTAATGAAGCTTCCAGGTACAGGTAAAGTGATCATGTATCGTGTATCATCACTCGATCATCTTAAAACAAGCCTTTACCAAGAGGATATAGAGGCTGAAAACTCCTTCTAAAAAGAAAAAAAAACTAACTACCTTCAAAGTGTAGCCACCCCCTACAGTGTTGGGCCCCTTGCAGCTACCCAGGGGCGGACTGATAACTCATGGGGCCCCCGGGCAATAGGAGATTATGGGGCCCCCAGGCAATCAGAGATTATGGTGCCACACAGTATATACACACACAGTATACAATCACACAGTATACACATACATGTACACACAGTATACACAGACAGATGTAAAAAAAACACAGATTTATACATACTGTCCCTGGTTTTACTGAGGCTGGCAACCTTGATGGGGCCCCCTAGTGGCCCAGGGCCCTCGGGCAGTGCCCGAGTGGCTCAATGGTCAGTCCGCCCCTGCAGCTACCCAATCTTGTCTTTATAGTAATCCACCTCTGACTATATTACAGGTCTGAATTTGCAGAACCTTGGGTGATCACCTCATCTTAACGTCAGCGCCCTATTTTTTTAGTCAAGAAAAGCAGAAGAACAAGTCTATCACAATTGTTACAAGTAGAAAAAAAAATAATACAAATAAGATGGCAGAGGAATGTGGAGAGAGGGGGAGTTGATGGGGAGTTGATGTAAAGAAAATAAGCAGACCCAGACTTTATAGAAGGCTGAGGGAGGTACTACGTTGGGGGAGGGAGGTTATATGACTCAAATGAATGGACTAGCTAGCTAGTTGGTTTCCCTATTCTACAATACCTTTGGCTGAACAATGTCTGCACAGCAAGTAAGTGTCAGCTCTTTACTCATTTATTGCACTTGCAGAGAAGAACTATATACACTTGTTGCAAAAAAAATGTGTAGAAATGTATTTACAGGCATTTATAGATTGCAGGTGCCTCTGGCACCACTATCAGGAATAGTGTTGGGTTTGAAACCTTCATGTTTTTGTTTTTGCAGATGTCTGATTTTGCACCCCCTTTTTTGAGCACTTTAGTCTACGTTTAACCCGCTTAGGGCTTGCTTAATATTTGCTGAACAGCTTTTGAAGAACACTACATTTTTGTTTGCTAGCTTTGGGTGGTCACTGGTGATGCAAAGGTCCCACACGATGCTTTGGTATAAGTTGTGGCCATATAGTGTGACCAAATCCCCATATTTTTTGCTTATTTGCTGGAAATGTTCAGGTGTTTTTAATAGCCTTGCAGGATTTAAATGTCATTTTAGTATGTGTGCGCTGTAATCTTTTCTTCCGTTTGTCAGTTTTATAGCTTAGCTGCACCATCTAATGTTATGCATTCTTATGCCCCGTACACACGGTCAGATTTTCAGACGGAAAATGTTCGTCGGGAGCTTGTTGTCGGAAATTCTGACCGTGTGTAGGCTCCATCGGACATTTTCCATCAGAATTCTCGTCGCACAAAATTTGAGATCTGGATCTCAAACTTTTCCGACAACAAAATCTGTTGTCGTAAATTCCGATCGTGTGTACACTATTCCGACGCACAAAGTTCCACGCATGCTCGGAATCAAGCAGAAGAGCCGCACTGGCTATTGAACTTCATTTTTCTGGGCTCGTCGTAAGTGTTGTACGTCACCGCGTTCTTGAATTTCCGACAAGATTTGTGTGACCGTGTGTATGCAAGACAAGTTTGAGCCAACATCCGTCGGAAAAAATCCATGGATTTTGTTGTCGGAATGTCCGACCGTGTGTACGCGGCATTAGGGTGTGCCCCCCAAGTCTATTGTTGTTTGGGTATAAGTTGAGACTAGGGGATGATACTAAGCAAAGAAGTCTTGTTTATCTTAAATGATGAATACTTGTTATCACACATGGAGAATCTCCAACTTCTCCTAATGAAATGAGTAAAGATAGGTGGTAATCACGCCCGTACCACTCCTCTCCATTGACTAAGTCACGAAAACTGTACCCAACCTTATTAAGCATATCTAAGTTGAGTTGTCCTCTGTGGCATAATTGTGTAGACCAAATTTAGACAAACCAGGTAAAATTTTAAATAAATCTAAACAGTTTTTAAAATGTTGCCAATTGTATAGCATGACAAGATCTGAAAATTGGCTGTTCTACAAATGATCACAGGTTGCTGCTTTAGTCTTTTCCTTGGTGAAATTAACTGATCTAATTATGTTTAATTTATTTTTGCCATTTTTATAGACAGATTTCAGTCCCTACATGAATTTTAAGTTCCAATAGACATTGGAGATCTTTCAATAGCTACGGTTGTGTTCTTTTGAATATTTAGCCAATGTTTGTTTTTCCTCCAACTTGCACTGACAAGCATTTGCATGGGAACCTCCGTGCATACGTGCTTTCAGAATAAAAACATGTATCCGTGGTAGCATGTTAAGACTTCAAAGTGTTGTACACATACTAACTCTTTCCTGTGTAATATCTACTGTACTGGGTAATACTTCTTCTCTGCAATCACTTGCAATTTAGTTTTTTTTGTTTTAAGAATTCTCTTAAGATTTTTTTCTTCTTTAGATTTTTAGAGGTTTTTCTAAATGACTGAATTATATTCTATGCTTACATACATATACTGTATATAGACATCACACCTCTATGTGCTTGTTGAATATCTCATTCCAAAACCAAGGGCATTATTATGGAGTTGGCCCCCCCGTATCTGGCTATAACATCCCATCCTCCACTCTTCTGAGAAGGCTCTCCACCAGATTTCGTAGCGTGTCTCTGGGAATTTGTGCCTATTCTGCCAAAAGAGCATTTGTTAGGTCAAGTACCAATGATGGATGAGAAGATTTGGCTCACAATCTTTATTCCAAATCATCTCAAATGTGTAGGGTTGAGGTCTGAGCTCACCAAACTCGTTAAACCATTTATGGATTTGGCTTTGTACAAAGGGGTACAGTCATGCTGGAATGGTAAAGGGCCTCCCCCAAACTGTTGCCACAAGGTTGCAAGTACACAATTGTCTAAAATGTCTTTGTATGCTATAGCTGCAGCATTAACAATACTATTCACTGGAAATACTTGAACGTAATCCTTTGGAGGGATGTCCACATACTTACATATAGTAGGTGTGATGTATAGGTGTCAGTTTGAGACTCTTTTGCAGAAAGATAGCTTTGTCTGTTTGTTTCCATTGTTACTGGAAATAGTTGATACTTTGAGGTCAAGTACTGTTATTGCTGGGATTTATATTAAGTTCCACAGCAACACCTAGTAGTAAATAATCATTATTCAAGCTGTGGAGCATGAGGTCTGGGAACCATCCAGGAAGCTGACATTTAGGCTCGATCCACACAGGGGCAACACGACTTCAGCGCGACTTTGCAAGGCGACTTCAACGCGGCTTCAACGCGGCTTCAACGCGACTTCAGCGCGACTTTAAGCAATTTACAACGCGACTTCAAGTCGCCTCCAGGACAGGCGACTTTGGCTGTGGCCAATCACAGAATAATCAGCTCTCTGGGAGGGAGGGGTTTGCCTGGGCAAACTACATTTTTTTAACTGTAAAGTCGCTTCAATATAGAGAGAGATCCGACTTGGAGGCGACATCCATTGAATTCTATGGGTACAGGTCGCCTAGAAGTCAGATCCAAGTAGCACAAGTAGTACGCTCTGAAGTCGGAGCGACTTCAGTAGTGTCAATTAAGACGCTCTCATTCACTGTAATGCAAATCTCACAGAAAGCGACTTGGGGCGACTTGAGGGCTTACAAGTCGGATCCCAAGTCGTCCTAGTGTGAACCGACCTTTACTGTATATAGGATTTTTTTTATAAGATAATATAATAAGTATGAATGTTGTGGCCATCATGTAATGCCCCGTACACATGATCGGACATTGATCGGACATTCCGACAACAAAATCCATGGATTTTTTCCAACGGATGTTGTCTTAAACTCGTCTTGCATACACACGGTCACACAAATCTTGTCTGAAATTCCGAACGTCAAGAACGCGGTGACGTACAACACGTACAACGAGCCGAGAAAAATGAAGTTCAATAGCCAGTGCGGCTCTTTTGCTTGATTCCGAGCATGCGTTGAATTTTGGGCGTTGAAATTGTGCACACACGATCGGATTTTACGACAACGGATTTTGTTGTCGGAAAATTTGAGATCCAGATTTTTTGAGATTTGTGTGGTGGAAATTCCGATGGAGAATATCCGATGGAGCCTACACAAAGTCAGAATTTCCGACAACAAGCTCCCATCAAACATTTTCCGTCAGAAAATCCGACCGTGTGTACGGGGCATAAGTGTACACATGGTCACAAAACATATCATAGAAAGGTCAAAATTGCAAGGGGGGCAAAGCAGGATGGACTCTCAATGTATTTTTTTGTTTTTGTTTTATTACCCGTATTTATATAGTGTATGGTTACCAACTGAATGTGCAAATTGTAAAGTTTAATGGTCTATAAATTTCTCAGGAAGTCCAGAGTCTACTCTGCAACTATACTATAAAACAAAAGGAGCAATATCCCTAGCCCTAGTTCCAGTCATCTTAATCCAGTATTACAATAGGCTATATAATTTACGCAACCATTTGATGTCAGTAGCTGTTCTCCAGTGGTGTACACCAATAAAGAAGTTGTTACAATTACAAAATAAGCATGCGGTATGTGAATCCAGAAAAGTATAATCGTTTCCAAGATCAGGTCCCAGTCATATTCCAACACATATCTGCCTAGATAGTATCCTCTAAATGATCCTTAGATATTGGTATTGAAGCCCCATCATGTGGGTTCACTAGTTGGCCATAACCTGGAGAGCATACCTCCCAACTTTTTGAGATGGGAACGATACCTATGAGCAAAAGTATGTAGGCATAGGACACGCCCCCTTAAAGGCGAATTATACAAAAAAATTATTAGTTAACCACTTGCTTACTGGGCACTTAACCCCCCCTTCCTGCCCAGGCCAATTTTCAGCTTTCAGCGCTCTCACTCTTTGAATGACAATTGTGCGGTCATGCAACACTGTACCCAAATTAAATTTTTATCATTTTTTTTCACACAAATAGATCTTTCTTTTGGTGGTATTTAATCACTGCTGGGTTTTTAATTTTTTGCTAAAAAAACAAAAAAGGGCGAAAATTATAAAAAAAAAAAAAAAGTTTCAGAGTTTGTTATAAAATTTTGCAAACAGGTAATTTTTCTCCTTCATTGATGTACGCTGATGAGGCTGCACTGATGGGCACTGATAGGCTGCACTAATGGGCACTGATAAGGCAGCACTGATGGGCACTTATAGGTGGCACTGATGAGGAGGCACTTTTGGGCACTGATAGGTGGAACTGATGGGCACTGATGGGTGGCACTAAAGGGCACTGATTGGTGGCACTGATAGGTGGCACTGATAGGCGCCACTGAAGGGCACTGTTAGGTGGCACTAAAAGGCACTGATAGGTGGCACTGATGGGTGGTACTGATGGGCACTGGTAGGTGACACTGATAGGCAGCACTGATAGGTGGCACTGATGATGAGGCACTGATGGGCACTGATGGCACTGATAAGTGGCACTGATGATGAGGCACTGATGGGTGGCAATCAGGGGCGTAACTAGAAATCACAGGGCCCCATAGCAAAATGTTGTATGGGCCCCCCCCCTGCAACCCCCCCCCCCCTGCAAACCACCCCCTCCACAAAAAAAAAGAACTAATGCCATTGAACAACAGATTACCGCACCCATGTGGCACAGTACCCAGGCAACAGCTTATATTAATTATGAACAACAAAGTATGCAGTATACTGTATGCAGCCCCTAAAGGACACACATTGCTGACCTCCATGCCTTCTAACCAATTTCTGTTCTGTTATATAAAATGAACTAGTTCAACTCACCATAATGCTGAATCAGTGGGAGCCCTGAGCGTGTCACTTGACACCGTCGCCTGCCACCAGATGCAACTTGTCACGGAATGTCACTTGTCACATCACCCGCCACACATTGCAGATTGTCCACTTGCCACGTCGCCTGCCACCAGATGTAGATTGTCACTTGTCACACGTTGCAGAATGTCACCTGCCACATGTTGCCGATTGTCCACTTGCCACGTCACCTGCCACACATTACTAATTGTCACTTGCCACATCCCAGATTGTCACTTGCCACACATTAGATTGTCACTTGCCACGTCACCTGCCACACATTACGGATTGTCACTTGCCACTTTCTGGATTGTCACTTGCTACACATTACGGATTGTCACTTGCCACGTCCCGGATTGTCACTTGCCACGTCACCTGCCACACATTACGGATTGTCACTTGCCACTTTCTGGATTGTCACTTGCTACACATTACGGATTGTCACTTGCCACGTCCCGGATTGTCACTTGCCACGTCACCTGCCACACATTACTGATTGTCACTTGCCACGTCCCAGATTGTCACTTGCCACACATTAGATTGTCACTTGCCACGTCACCTGCCACACATTACGGATTGTCACTTGCCACTTTCTGGATTGTCACTTGCTACACATTACGGATTGTCACTTGCCACGTCGCCTGCCACATGTTATGGATTGTCACTTGCTACGTCACCTGCCACACATTACGGATTGTCACTTGCCACGTCCCGGATTGTCACTTGCCACACATTACGGATTGTCACTTGCCACGTCGCCTGCCACATGTTACAGGTTGTCACTTGCCACGTCACCTGCCATACATTACAGATTGTCACTTGCCACCTCACCTGCCACACATTACGGATAGTCACTTGCCACGTCACCTGCCACACATTACGGATAGTCACTTGCCACGTCACCTGCCACACATTACGGATAGTCACTTGCCACGTCACCTGCCACACATTACGGATTGTCACTTGCCACGTCCCGGATTGTCACTTGCCACACATTACGGATTGTCACTTGCTGCCACGTCTCGGATGGTCACTTGCCCCACATTACGGATTGTCACTTGCTGCCACGTCCCGGATTGTCACTTGCCACTTCACCTTGTCACTTGCTGCCTGTGTCACTTTCATGCTGTGTCCCAGAGTCAGGCAGCAGGGAGATAAGGTCATCTCTCTGCTTCCCGAGGCTGCCTGCACAGTGAGGGGGGAAAACTGCACTGCACTGCAGGGATGCAGGGAGGGCGCCGGGCGGTGAGAGATGATGTCATCTCTATGCACCCCCGGCTGCCAGCTCCCTGATTGGCCAGCCTGCTCATACACGAGCCGAGCCGCCCAGCTGACTCACCGCCTGACAGCCCTCGGAGCCGCCCACGCTCTCACCGCGGACCCGCAGAGCCGCCCACTCTCACCCGGGGGCCCGCAAAGCCGCCCGCTGTCACCCGCGGAGCCGCCCGCTGTCACCCGCGGGCCCGCAAAGCCGCCCGCTGTCACCCGCGGGCCCGCAAAGCCGCCCGCTGTCACCCACGGAGCCGCCCGCTCTCACCCGCGGGCCCGCAAAGCCGCCCGCTGTCACCCGCGGAGCCGCCTGTCACCGGTCCGGGGGGCCCCTAACAGCTGCGGGCCCCATAGCGGCCGCGTGTGTCGCTATGGCGGTAGTTCCGCCACTGGTGGCAATGGTACAGTATCTCACAAAAGTGACATTTTACTAACATTTTTGTAAATATTTTTTTCTATCTTTTCATGTGACAACACTGAAGAAATGACACTTTGCTACAATGTAAAGTAGTGAGTGTACAGCTTGTAAGACATTGTCAATTTGCTGCCCCCTAAAAAATAACTCAACACACAGCCATTAATGTGTAAACTGCTGTCAACAAAAGTGAGTACACCCCTAAGTGAAAATGTCCAAATTGGGGCCAAAGTGTCAATATTTTGTGTGGCCATTATTTTCCAGCAGTGCCTTAACCCTCTTGGGCATGGAGTTCACCAGAGCTTCACAGGTTGTCACTGGAGTCCTCTTCCACTCCTCCATGACGACATCACGGAGCTGGTGGATGTTAGAGACCTTGTGCTCTCCTCCACCTTCCGTTTGAGGATGTCCCACAGATGCTCAATAGGGTTTAGGTCTGGAGACATGCTTGGCCAGTCCATCACCTTTACCCTTAGCATCTTCACCAGTATCGGTTAATAGGATCCCACACTAGTAAAGTGAAGTGTGAGAAACAGACAATGGACACACAGACACACAAAAAAATCACATAGAGATAACAGAAAGTCCAGACGCCAAATCACCATACACACAGAGATTGTCAGCGGGATACCCCACTTACCTAGTTAAGAAAGATTAGTTCCAGTGGAAAGCATGTATAGACAATCTGTGTTTGTATGGTCCGCAGGGATAGGAAAGATACAATTGGAAAAGTCGTGCTAGACTCAATGAGAGAGGCGGCTGTTACTAGGATTTGTGAAATGAGATCACAAACTATATTCTAGTGTTTGGAGCATCTGTATCCACATAAATCAATACTGTGATCACTAGGGTCAGTGAAGGGTGGGTGGAGGTCGCCCCTGTCGTCTATTAAGTCTAGAGTGTGGAACTCCTAGCATAAGATGAACAGTAACCACATTGAAGATGAAAATGCTGCTGCTAAGTGTCCACTGGCTGCTGTTTTTAAAAAGCAGGAGTCTCTTAGCCACGAGATGAATGCCTGCGTGTACGATGATGCTCAGGTTCCCGAGTTCACCGGCATATTAAGTGCAGTCATGTCTAAGCTAAACAGGCTTCAATTCATCAGATATAGATATCTGAAAGTGCTGGCCACAGTGAATTAAGACCCAAATAGTAGGCAGACTGTATGTCAAATTATCAAGCAGGCTATTGGGCAATTGCAGCTATGCACAGCAGTTCCTACGAGAGGCATGGAGCAGAAGACGATCCTACATTACCACATCCTGTACGTTGCGAATCTTCCAAGCTCACGGCCCTGATCATAAAATGCATGCTGTGTGTCCCAGGTTGTCTATGACCAGGTAAGAAAACTCAACAGCCTGGTAGCCATGGGAGCCGGATGGTTCACAGGGTGATTCTCGGTAATTCCGTTTAAATCCGTACGTGGTTCGGATCGCCAATCATATCGCTGCAGTTCCTAATGCCTGTTGGATTGGGGGATCGTTTGGATAGCGTCACGTGACTGTGATGACGTCAACGCGTTTCGCAACGGAGAGTGGCATAGCTTCGTCAGGACGGAGGCTCCAGTAATCCATGTCCTTAGTCTGCTTGTTTTCAGCAAACTGTTTGCGGGCTTTCTTGTGTATCATCTTTAAAAGAGGCTTTCTTCTGGGACAACAGCCATGCAGACCAATTTGATGCAGTGTGCGGCGTATGGTCTGAGCACTGACAGGCTGACCACCAACTGCTTCAACTTCTGCAGCAATGCTGGCAGCACTCATATGTCTATTTTCCAAAGACAACCTCTGGATATGATCCTGAGCCCGTGCACTCAACTTCTTTGGTTGACCATGGCAAGGCCTGAGTGGAACCTGTCCTGTTAAACTGCTGTATGGTCTTGGGCACCGTGCTGCAGCTCATTTTCAGGGTCTTGGCAATCTTCTTATAGCCTAGGCCAACTTTATGTAGAGCAACAAAAAAAATTTTCAGATCCTCAGAGAGTTCTTTGCCATGAGGTGCCATGTTGAACTTCCAGTGACCAGTATGAGAGAGTGAGAGCGATAACTCCAAATTTAACACACCTGCTCCCCATTCACACCTGAGACCTTGTAACACTAACGAGTCACATGACACCAGGGAGGGAAAATGGTATAATTGGGCCCAATTTGGACATTATCACTTCATTTTAAGGATCCAGGTTGACAAATCCTTTAGTCATGATATTCTAGATTGATATAAATCAGAGGCATTTTAATCACATTTCAACAGGTGATTGCCCTCAAAGATTAACATGCAAATACTGCTGTGGTGGCTTCATTAGTATGGCCACAAATTCAGTGATTGCACATTTTATAGTGTTCCTCGGTGCACTGCCGTACTGTATCCTCTTCTATAATTGGCGTTTTCAATACATAGCAGTGTCCCCGGGGTGATCATTTATTCAAATGTAGCATATATGTACTCTATTATGTAGTCACCCACAATGCAATATATCATATGAGAACATGGCAGCCACACCCAAGCTTAAATGTCTGCCAAAAAGTGTTCATTTGTTCAAACATGGTGCCACATCGCTCCATCCAGTAGATTGCCACTAAAGCATCGTACACACTATCAGTTTTTTGGTTGAATGAATTCTCCACCATTGGCTGAGAGTGCTGATCGGGAGCTGGTCGACTGCTGATTTTTCAGCATCCTCATCCAACAGAAGCCGGCCAAAGGGCCAGATTCTTTCGGATCGGCTGCCTTACACACAGGCCGAATGACGGCCGGCTTTTACTGAAGCGGCCGATGTCACCCGTGTGTATGGGGCTTTGATTTCAACTTTGACACTGTACAGAAAAGGCCTTATGTTCATTTTGAATTCATAGTTTCCAATATAGATGCTCAGGATAACGATCAAAGTCCCCCTCATCTAGGAGCCCAAACATAAGGCTGTGTGATTACTTCTACAGGCAAAGAAAACATGATGGAACCTTGAATGGTGTCTGTCTGAGCACTTTCGCCGGCTCCAGCTTGCTGCTCTGACCAAGGCACATGGCAAGTCAAGGATCTGCTCTGTTTTCTTCACTTATGGAAAGAATCACACAGCCATATGTTGCAGCCGGGTGGGGCCAGTGAAACTGGTCAGCTTCCATAAAGGAGTCCCTCCTGTTTCCCACGCCTGTGAAAGGAATCACACAAACATAGGACCCATCCAGGTGGAGTTGATGAAGCAATAAGGTGCCGTTCATGGCTCCGTCCTGTTTTGCTCACCTATGGAAGGAATAAAACAGCCAAATATATGAGCCTTCTTGTAAAAGGGGACTTTTGGTGGGTTTTTGATGTTTTTTTGCATGGATTTTGTTTGAACCTATTAGGCGCAGGACCAAGATTTGAATGAGATTTTGTACATTGATAGAAAACAATTGTGGTATTTTAATCAGAATTGTGGTATTTTAATCTCAACTCCATGATTGTTATTGCATATTTACATTTATTTTATTTATTTATTTATTTCAGGTACTTATATAGCGCCGTCAATTTATGCAGCACTTTACATATACATTGTACATTCACATCAATCCCTACCCTCAAGGAGCTTACAATCTAAGGTCCCTAACTCACATTCATACATACTAGGGACAATTTAGACAGGATCCAATTAACCTACCAGCATGTCTTTGGAGTGTGGGAGGAAACCCACGCAGGCACAGGGAGAACATGCAAACTCCAGGCAGGTAGTGTCGTGGTTGAGATTCGAAACAGCAACCCTTCTTACTGCTAGGCAAAAGTGCTATCCACTACACCACTGTGCTGCCCCATTGGGCCTGTTTGGACCAATGTAAATATGCATATCTCATACCTGGGAGGCTGAAAATAAACGTAGTGGTCGGTGCTACTACAGTGATCACCGGGATCGTCCAGGTGCTGTGCCTAGATTTTTTGGCATACAATATATACGACCGCTTGAACCAATGTATATATGTATATGCCATACATGTGGGACTGCTGTGAAAGCAGAGAATTAAGCTGGCTACGCATGGATCCAAAGTTTGATCGCTTCAGCAGCGACCATCCGAATTTTGACTCATGTAATGTATGGGCAGGCTGATTGTACAGAAGTGGATCTACTGACTTCTATACAACCAGCCTGTTGGATAAATGCTGCTGGATCAGTGTTGCACCATTCATTCCTATTGGCAACTGGGCATGTGAATAGGTGCAACGTTTTTGAGTAATGCGTATACTTTTGTGTGCTGGCATACAGTTTATCCAGTGATTAGACACCCCAGATGCTATTTGTTAATTTAGCGAAGACTACATTCTTGGAGGTTGTTTGGAAGCAGTGGTCTTGCTGCAGAGGTCTGACTTCCCTGCTGAGTCAGACCTTTAGATCTACAATCAGCAAAGCTAATGCACCCAGCTGATTGGAAAGTTATGGCTACCACGGTGATTTCCAGCTTCCATGGGGATCCCACAGATATTGTATATACCAGGGATGTGCGGTGAGGTCAGTGGCTGGTGAGGCACTGGCTAGTATCAGAGCCAGATACACACAGGTTACATACGCCGTCATCATTAGAACAAGAGCAATAATTCTAACACTAGACCTCCTCTGTAACTCTAAACATGTAACCTGTACAAAAATCCTAAAGCGTCTCCTATGGAGATTTATAAGTACTGAAGTTTGGAGCCATTCCACAAGTGTGCGCAATTTTAACCACTTAAAGGGGTTGTAAACCCCTTTTAATGCAGCAGTGCCCCCGAGCCCCCCTTATACTTACCCCCAAATTTGAGCGACGGGAATGAGCACACCAGCTCTGTCCGGTGTCTCGTGTCCTGATTGGATAGATTGATAGCAGCGCAGCCATTGGCTCCTGCTGCTGTCAATCAAATCCAATGATGGCATTCATGCCTATGGACACAAATGCTGGATTCGGGAGCGCGCCCGCAGGGTAACCCCCTCGGGAGAGCGCTTCTCCTAGGGAGTTATCTTATGTGGGGAGGAGCCGCGAGCACCGCCGGGGGACCCCCAGAAGAGGATGTTCGGGGCCACTCTGTGCAAAACGAGCTGCACAGTGGAGGTAAGTATAACATGTTTGTTTTTTTAAAAAAAAAAAAAAACGAAACCCGAATGCCCCGTACACACGATCGGACATTTCGACAACAAAATACATGGATTTTTTGCCGCGGATGTTGGCTCAAACTTGTCTTGCATGCACACAGTCACACAAAGTTGGTCGGAAATTGCGAACGTCAAGAACGCGGTGACGTACAACACCTACAATGAGCCAAGAAAAATTAAGTTCAATAGCCAGTGCGACTCTTCTGCTTGATTCTGAGCATGTGTGGAACTTTGTGCGTCGGAATTGTGTAAACACGATTGGAATTTACGACAGCAGATTTTGTTGTCGGAAAATTTGAGAACCAGATCTCAAATTTTGTGTGACGGAAATTCCGATGGAAAATGTCTGTTGGAGCCTACACACAGTCGGAATTTCCGACAAAAAGCTCCCATCGAACATTTTCCATTGGAAAATCCGACCATGTGTACGGGGAATTACAATCACCTTAAGGACCGGGCCTATTTTTCAAAGAAAAAATCATTTATTTTTTTTTTTATAGAAAATTACTCAGAACCCCCAAACATTATATATATATTTTTTTCTAACACCCTAGAGAATAAAATAGCGGTTGTTGCAAAACTTTCTGTCCCACTGTATTTGCGCATCGGTCTTACAAGCACAATTTTTTCTGGTAAAGTAACAGAGATGATGTTAAGCCGAGTAAATTGATACCCAAACATGTCACAGTTCAAAATTGCGCCCGCTCGTGGATTGGCGACAAAATTTTACCCTTAAAAATCTCCATAGGCGATGTTTAGAAAAACTCTACAGGTTGCATGTTTTGAGTTACAGAGGTCTATGGCTAGAATTATTGCTCTCGCTTCAATGATCGCGGTGATAGCTCACATGTGTGGTTTAAACACCGTTTTTGTATGCAGGCGCTACTCACATGTGCACTTTGCTTCTACACGTGAGCTCGTCGGGACAGGGGGGGGCGTTAAAAAAAAAAATTCCTATTTATGTTAGTTTTTATTTTTTACTTTTACACTGTTCATCAGAGCTCATAGTAAGAGGCATTTTCAGAGACAGAAGTGGATACATTTCAACAGCCAGCAACAGGGAGTTTCTCTAGAGGTTGTGTCAGTTGGACAGTTGTGTAATTTATGAAAAGGAAATGTAGCTGGCCACAAACGCAACTGCATCCCACCTCCCAAAAAAGCCTTTGAGCAGATTTAATATAACGGTATATAGATGTATGCCAGTCAGCAGTACTGGCTACATGGCTTCTTCCAATGAATGACCAAAATATATAGAACAGAATAAAGGAAAAGAAACCGATCAGTCCTAACTGTCATGTAATTGTTTGCAACCGCAGACAAAGACATAAGTTAGGTAAAACAGTCCATACACTTATGCCGCGTACACACGGTCGGACTTTCTATCCTACTTGGTCCGGCACACTTTCCGACGGACTTTGTCCGCCAGGTGCGCCGGACTTTAAAACGGACGGACTTGCCCACACACGCCGGGACTTTCCGGCGGGCTAAGTCCGCCCGTCTTTCCGACGGACTTTCGCCGGAGTTCCGGCGGACTTTCAGAATGAACGGACTTGCCCACACACGGACAAGTCCGTTCATTTTGAACGTGACTCAGGTGCGACGGGACTAGAAAAGGATGTCAATCTTGCCGCTTTTATCGGCGAGATTGACACCTTGCGAGCCCCGTCGCGGGGCATACCAGGCCCTTAGGTCTGGTATGGATTATAAAGGGGAACCCCTACGCCGAAAAACCGGCGTGGGGCCCCCCCCTAAAATCCATACCAGACCCCGATCCGAGCACGCAGCCTGGCCGGTCAGGAAAGGGGGTGGGGACGAGCGAGCGCCCCCCCCCCCTCCTGAACCGTACCAGGCCGCATGCCCTCAACATGGGGGGTGGGTGCTTTGGGGGAGGGGGGCGCATTACGGTGCCCCCCCACCACAAAGCACCTTGTCCCCATGTTGATGAGGACAAGGGCCTCTTCCCGACAACCCTGGCCGTTGGTTGTCGGGGTCTGCGGGCGGGGGCTTATCGGAATCTGGGAGCCCCCTTTAATAAGGGGGCCCCCAGATCCCGGCCCCCCACCCTATGTAAATGAGTATGGGGTACATGGTACCCCTACCCATTTACCTAGGAAAAAAGTGTAAGTAATAAAACACACTACACAGGTTTTTAAAATATTTTATTAAACAGCTCCGGGGGGGGGGGGATCTTCCTCCGGCTTCGGGGGTCTTCTTCCGGCTTCGGGGGTCCCTCCGCTTCATCTTCTCCCGGCGTCCGGTTGGTTCTTCTCCGCTCTCCGGCCTCTTCTCCCGGTGTCCCAGGTCTTCGGCCGGCCCCTCCGCCGTCTTCATGTAGCTCTATTGCCAGCGGAGGTCCGGACTTCTGGGCTTCTTGTCTTCTTGTCTTCTCTTCTCTTCCCCCAGATGTTGACACGACGCTCTCTCCGGCTGGACTGGTCTCTGAGGGCTGCGTTGTGACTTATATAGGCGGAGACCCCGCCCCCTTTTGATGTCACAGTCCCTGGGCATGCTGGGACTGTGACGTTTTAGGGGGCGTGGTCGACCAATAGGAAGATTTGTTTTTCCTATTGCAGCGAGCGCGAGATGCAATACCCTGCCCTCGTGTCGTATTTGGTCTGTCGGACCAGCCTACACACGAGCGGGCTTTCCGTCGGACCAGCACACACACGAGCGGACTTTCCGCCCGAAACTGAGTCCGACTGAAAGATTTGAAACTTTCTTCAAATCTAGGTCCGGCGGGCTTTTGGGAAGAAGTCCGCCGGAAAAGTCCGCCGCCTTCCACACACGGGCGGATTGTCCGGCACACTCTGGTCCGCCGGACCAAGTATGCCGGAAAGTCCGACCGTGTGTACGCGGCATAATACATTTTTGAACATTTGTCCGTTCAAAAATTCCCAGTACATTCAAAGACTTGAAATTGTCGTTGGGAAGTACTTCAAAATTAGCTTTTACCATTCCATGTTTGAAATGAATGGACTTCAACTAACAAAAACCACATACACTATTGGAAATTTGTTTAAGAAAAAATTTCCAACCTGATTCTTCTAAATTTCACACCACAATGGTCGTAATTGAATATCGATTTTACCCCACTAATGATTAGAAAATCCAACGAATGTTCTTAAAATGAAAAACTACATTCTATTAGCTTATGGCCAGCTTAACTCTCCAATAATTATTTCCAAAATGTAGATAAAGAAATGCAAAAAATTACATATTTCGTTTTATTTGAGGGTTTTTATTTTTTGTAAATGTGGTTTTGGCTATTTTTAAGCTAGTTTTGAGACACGATTGGGCTGTTTTGTTTAATTTACATCTGGCAACCTGGACGCAAACTCTTAAAGTGGACCTGCTGTATAGTAAAATCACAATTGCACCATCCTAATCACCCTGCCCCCTTAGAGGAACTTCACTCTCCCCATGCTTTTGGTCCTCCTCATCCCCCCTTACTTGTTATAAATGGGTTCTCTTCAAAACACATACTAACCCGCCCAGCGGATCCAGCGTTGTCCTGCAACGATCTGTTGTTCAGTTGTCTGTACCTGTCCCCATCTTTGTCCTCTTCAGCCAGCTGGCTCTTCCAGGTTAAGGCAGCCCAGCCCCCGATGACGTTGGGGCTCTGCCCCCTCCGGCTGTTCTGTGAATGGGCTCCTGAAGCCTAGTGGGATGGGGATATGGGAATATCCAAGAGGTTGTGGGAGCAGGAAACGTCCTTGTAGTCTGGGCCAGACCACCCTGGGAGGTGGGGCTGCCAAAAAAAGTTTTTTTAAACTCTCAAAATCACAAGTAATACCCCCCCGTCAAAAAAAAAAAACACAATCACCATCCTAATCACCCTTGCTCATTAAAGAGGAACTGCACTGTCCCTCCTTGATTGTTTTTCTCCCCATTCTCCCCCTTACCCATTATGATGGGTTCTCGTCAAAATACATACTCACCTGCCCAGCGGATCCAGCATTGTCCTGCAGTGATCCGCTGTTCAGTTGTCTGAACTTGTCGACATCTTTTTTCTCATCAGCCCGCTGCCTCTTCCAGGTTCAGGCAGCCTGGCCCACCATGATGTTGGGCTCTGCCCCCAGCTGTTCTGTGAATGGGCTCCTGCAGCCTCCTGGGATATGTGACGGATATCCTAAGAGGTTGTGGGAGCAGGAAACATCCTTGTGCTGAGAGCCAGAATGGTGGTGGAGGGTGGGGTTTCCCAAATTTTTATAATTTTAAAAATCACAACAAATACCCCCCCCCCCCCCCCCCCCAAAAAAAAAAAAACACACAACCGCCATCCTAATCACCCTTCCTCATTAAAGAGGAACTGCAATCTCCCCCCTGCTTTTTTTTCCTCCCCATTCCCCCTTTCCCATTTTGATGGGTTCTCTTCAAAATACATATTCACCTGCCCAATGGATCCAGTGTTGACCTGCAGCCATCCACTTAGTCCTCTTTAGCCAGCTGCCTCTCCCGGCTTCAGGCAGCCCAGCCCCCCCCCCCCCCTTTGCCATTTTGTGAATGTGCTCCCACAGTCTCTTGGGATATGTGACAGGGATATCCTAAGAGGGTTTAGGAGCAGGAAACATCATTCTGGCCTAGGCCAGAATGGCGGTGAAGGGTAGAGCTGCTAGAGAGAAAACCAAAAGAAATGGCCCCCTTTTTCAAGAAAAACACCACACTATTATTATTCTGGAGGTGGGGGGCGCAGGCAGAGACTATAAGTCAATTTGTGATGTAAATTTCCTCTTTAAGCTGGCAAATTTTGGGCAGTTCCTAATTAACTGGTCGGGAATACACTTTGTGAGAGGCTCTGTGGAAAAAACTAAGGAGCCTGGTGGAAAATCTTTTGGTCGATCAGTGGCAGCACCCAAACAGATGCAGCCAATGTTTAGGTATTCTGACAGCCACTGGTGGCCTGACTACCCCAACATTGAATGCTTTTGGTAGGATGTAGTCACTGATCGTCTGATAATTTCCCAAAATTTTATCAAACGTTTTTTTTAGTCTGATGACTTTTGCCCAATCCAGATGATTATGGCTGGATCAAGAGTTGTCTATGGGCCCACACCCCATAGCTGACTGATCTGAAATAGTCACTCCTGCGAAAAGTTTTCTAATTACAATTGTTTTTTTCCAATAAAACCCTATGTGGCCGATATCTTATCTCTACAGTTGTTAAGTAAAGAGGCCGAATCATTACAGTGCCTAATCTACTCTGTCTCCGGTAGCTAATTTACTGCTGTAATCTCTACATTTACTACAACATAAACAATGAAAGAGCAAACATGGATAATGTCACATTGAAAGTAAAGCTGGCCATACACTAGCAAAATGTTGTTAAAAATTTTTCATTATCTGAACCTTTTTTTGATTTTCTAATGGTTAGTGCGAGCAAATTAGTGTTTTCTAGCGATGAGAAAATTAGAAGGATGCTCAACTGGCCAAAATTTGAGCCGCTGTCGGTACCAATTAGGTCAGGGGTAGGCAACCTCGGCCCTCCAGCTGTTTTGAAACTACAAGTCCCATGAGACATTGCAAGACCCTAACAATCACAGGCATGACTCCTAGAGGCAGAGGCATGATGGGATTTGTAGTTTCACCACAGCTGGAGGGCCCAGGTTTCCCACCCCTGACCTAGGTCAACCAAAAGTCGACCAAACAGTTGATTTTATTAATTCTGTGTATTTACTGCATCAAGGATAAAACCGCGTTGGGAATACCCCTGCTGCTAAACCAACCCTGTATGTGAAAAACACAACCTAAAATAAAATAAAATAAATTATTAAATTGTATAAATAAAATAAAATTAATATTAAATCATTTTTAAAAAATGGGCACTAGGTATCCTCTAATGCCGCGTACAGACGGGCGGACTTTTCGACCGGACTGGTCCGACGGACTTTCCGATGGACTTTTGACGGACTTCCAACGGACTTTTGAACGAATGGACTTGCCTACATATGATCACACCAAAGTCTGACGGATTCGTACGTGATGACGCACGACCGGACTAAAATAAGGAAGTTGTTAACCAGTAGCCAATATCTGCCCAAGCGTGGGTTTTCGTCCGTCGGACTAGCATACAGACAAGCGGATTTTTCGATCGGACTCAAATCCGTCGGACAAATTTGAAACATGTTCCAAATCTAAAGTCCGTCAGATTTTTGACCGAAAAAGTCCACTGCAGGTCCGATGGAGCCCACACATGGTCGGATTGTCCACCAGATTCTGTCCGTCGGACCAGTTCGGTCGAAAAGTCCGCCCGTGTGTACATGGCATAAGAACTATAAGGGTATTATTTCCTTCTATGCATGATTGGAGTACACTTGGAATAAGGATTTATATCACTGAGCACTACAGTGGACTTTTACATGTCGCTATATGATTTATGGACATTATGAGTTTACAATTATGAACAACTTATGGTGTTGTAGATTCACGGTTGCACTATAAGACTGATTATTTGAATTTTTTTGTTCAATAAAGAGGGAAATAATACCTTAATAGTTCTTAAACAGCTGATTTTACATCAAACTAGTGGAAATTTGTCAACTAAGGCCGGCCATAGACGGAGCAAATTGGTCAACTTGGGTACATTCAGCCTAGCCATACATGGTTCAGCAGGACGACATTTGAACCGTCTATGGCCAGCTTAAACAGCGCCTGCATCCAATCAGATGCAGGCACTGTTCGGGAATGCGGTAAGGTAAATTTGTTCATCTGCACTGTTTGGTGTGGTTGGAGAATACTGTTAAGCCTCGTACACACGATCGGATTGTAGGCCAACAAAACCATGACATTTTGTACGAAGGGCGTTGGCCCAAACTTGTCTTGCATACACACGGCCAAACAATTGTTTGGCCAACAAATACGAACGTAGTGACATACTACATTGTTTTTCAGCTCTTTAGCGCCATCCTTTGGGCTCCTTCTGCTAATTTCGTGTTAGTAGAAGTTTGAGTGGTGATTTGCGCTTTTCTTTGCGTGCTTTTCATTTAGCGCTTTTCAGTTTGTGTTTTTCATTTCGTGCTTTTCAGTTCGTTTCTGAACGGCCGTTCGTCAATCAGCCATGTTGCGGAATCGGAGGAGATAACGTGTTATTTATTATTGGCCTTGGAGTTATTGCTTTGACATTATTTTTTGGTTGAATAATGATTTGATTTGGTATATTTTCTATATTTTTGGATGCATAGAATGTACTTTTTGGTTAAGTTCTATTGGCAGATAGCATGTCTAATTTTATTTGTTTTCTTTTTTTAATGCGCAATAAAAAAATTGTGGAGAATAATACTTGGATATGGGTTTTTTTTTCTTCAAATGACAGTTTGGGAGTAGGCAGTTACATTTTAAAAAATACAATGTAACATTGACAAGGGACAACATAGTTGTATCTTTGATCTTAAAAACTACGGGATAATGGTGTTGTGGTAACTTGCCCAAATAAAAAAAAAAAAGTATAATAATATTATTCTTGATATCACTAGAAAAAAAAAGCCTTTGAAAATTTGTTTGCAATAACTCATAATAAATGTTAATTCTTCATTATGAACACTAGTTTACAAGACCGACTGCTTCTGGCTCGTCCTTGCTTCCGATCATGCGTGTTTGTATTTTGGACTTTTGTCCGACGGACTTGTGTACACACGCTCGGAAAATCCGGCAACACACATTTGTCCGCAGAAAATTTATAAACCTGCAATCCAACATTTTGTCCATGGAAAGTTGGCCAACAATTGTCTGATAGAGCGTACACACGGTCGGATTTTCCGCCAACAGCCTGTCATCACACATTTCCCCTCGGAAAATCCGATCGTGTGTACGAGGCTTTAGATTTATTTAATTCGGGCCTGCAGACCAAATGAAAATAAAATTCTCAGTCTTTTTGGCCCGCTTTAAGCTGAAAAATTTTGTTTAAAAAAAAAATAATTTTCAGAACATCGTTTGATTTTCTAATGGTTAGTGGGGTCAAATTGATGGTTGTTCTCAACCATGGTGATGACGAAATTTGAAGCAGCAGGATGGAAACTTTTTTTTTCTCCGATTAACACATTTTTTTTTTTATTACAAACATTTTTTATTGGAAGATCAATGGTCATACAAAAAATAATAACCAAATAATATGCATACATACATAGTAGGTAAAAGCGTAGACAAAATTTGAAGTGAAAAGGGAGTTATTGAGAGGAAGCTCTGTTAAGCCTGGATTTAACTTGGTGCAATGTACACGAAGAGAACAATGAGCCTTGTTAGACGTGGAACAGGAAAGAAAAGAAATAAAACAAAAGCAAACAATTGATAAACTTTGTAGCACTTTAATAGCCTATTTGCCATTTCAATATCTGGAGTAAAAGTTCTTTTCAAAGTGGGAAGTTCCCATTTCCTGTCAAACAGGTGCATCGTATACAGCGTGTGATGTATTCGTTCAGATAATTTGATCAATTCCATTCTGGCTAAAACTTGTGACCAGGACACAGAAGAGGCGCGCCAATTCAGGGCTGTTACCCAGTGAATGGCCACGAATAGAGTGTGGATAACAAATTTTTAAGGGCTTGTTCACACTAGCAGTGAAAGAGCCGTAAAGCCCCGCGGTTAACCGCTTCAGCCCCAGAAGATTTTACCCCCTTTCTGACCAGAGCACTTTTTGCGATTCGGCACTGCGTCACTTTAACTGACAATTGCGCGGTCGTGCGACGTTACACGGAAACAAAATTGGCGTCCTTTTTTCCCCACAAATAGAGCTTTCTTTTGGTGGTATTTGATCACCTCTGCGGTTTTTATTTTTTGCGCTATAAACAAAATAAGAGCAACAATTTTGAAAATAAAGCAATATTTTTTACCTTTTATCTATAATAAATATCCCCCAAAAATATCTAAAAGAACTAATTTTTTTCCTCAGTTTAGGCCGATATGTATTCTTCTACATATTTTTGGTAAAAAAAATCGTAATAAGCGTATATTGATTGGTTTGCGCAAAAGTTATAGCGTCTACAAAATAGGGGATAGTTTTATGGCATGTTTATTTTTTTTTTTTTTATTAGTAGTAATGGCGGTGATTTGCGATTTTTATTGTGAGATTATGGCGGACACATCGGACACTTTTGACACTATTTTGGGACCATTGTCATTTATACAGCGATCAGTACTGATTACTGTGTAAATGACACTGGCAGGGAAGGGGTTGAACACTAGGGGGCGATCAAGGGGTTAAGTGTGTCCTAGGGAGTGATTCTAACTGTGGGGGGGGATGGGCTACAACTCACATGACAGCGATCACTGCTCCCGATGACAGTGAGCAGTAGCTCCCTGTCATGTCACAAGGCAGAATGGGGAAATGCCTTGTTCTGCGGCTCCGTGACACGATCACCGGGACACCGGCGGACATCGAGTCCGCGGGTCCCGCAGCACGGTCACGCCATGCGCGCCCCGCCAATTAAAGGGGACGTACAGGTACGCCCATTTGCCCACCGCTGCCATTGTGCCGGCGTATATCGGCGTGCAGCGGTCGGCAGGTAGTTACGCTGCATTGTTACCACTGCCCAACCGCTCTCCATTTAGCTGCAGAGGCAGTGGCCAGGCGTGTCCCCATAGCAAATATACCCTCTATTGCTTTAAGAAGCTATAGTGCCTGCCAGGTGCAATCCATGCAAGTGAATGGGCCCACTCTGCAAGCACCCAACAACCGCACGCAATGCATGTGGGTTTTGGCATGCTAAAGCAGTGATCAAAGGGTTAAAGCAGGCAGTGAGCAGGTGATACAACGCCTCTTTACTGCCTGTTGATTGTTCTCTGAAGAACGTTCAGAACACGGAACACTCTGCGGAGAGCAACGCATGAGTGACAAACCCAACAGCCTTTATGTTTGTTCCGGTTTCTCATAACTGAGGTCCTCCAGGTGCAAATCGACTTTCACTTTCGACCACAGTGATGAGAAAGTTCATGAGAGCAGAATGGAACTTTTTTTTGCAAACAAATTTCTAAACGTGAATGTGGTTTTCATTGGAAAATTCCATTTATTCCAAAATTGAATGTTAATGTGGATCTTCACTGCATCTGAGCACCACAAAGCAAAAACACTATTTCATTCATTTTTAATATTCAAAGCAAACCCCTCCCATCTACCCATGTCCTTATTCTTTATTCTGTTGAGAAATCACTTTGAAAAACACCCCGCTAGCACTTTTGGCCATGGTCATCTTGAGTATAAGGCAAATGATTCATGTAGCATTTACTGCCTGGTAGTGGAGGCCGCTCCATATGGGGCACAGGGGCACCGCTTACCTATCCATGCATCCAGCCTCCTAATATACACGCGGGGCGCCGGACGCATGGATTCCAATGTTTTTTGTTTTTTTTTTGAAGCACATGATTGGAGCCTGAGGCTCTAACTGGCTTCAAAACAGTGTTGGGCCGGGTGGGTTGGCCCACCCACTTCTGTGACAATGGGATGGGCACTTCTGTGACAATGTGGTGACTTCTGTAACAATGGGGTGGGGGTGGGCGGTGTGGGTCCCCACCCACTTCTGTGACAATGGGGTGACTTCTGTAACAATGGGGTGGGGGTGGGCGGTGTGGGTCCCCACCCACTTCTGTGACAATAGTGATTAACATTCGCTATCGTCTTCCTGCTTCTCCTCCTGGCCAATCAGGAAGCGATTAGCTGAGAGGAGTAGCGATTGTATTGGCCGGTACTGGGAGCAGGGAGGATGTACAGAGATCCAGAAGATGGCCGCCATCATCCGCTCTGCATCCGTCATCTCTGCATCGCCGCCACGAGCCCGCGTGAGTACCACCCACCGGGGGGGGGCGGATGGTCTGTTTGCCACCCCTTGGGGGCGGGTCGGTGGTTTTTTGCCCCACCCCCACCCCCAGCTGGAGCACCAGCAGCCACTGCTTCCTGGAATCCATCTGTCCTTAGCTCAGACATGCAAGCAGGGGAGTGTGCTTAGCTGAGAAAACCTCTCCTCCCCTTCCTGAAGACTCCTGGGATGTTTGACATAATTTGCCTAGGCAAGAAAAAGGAAGTAACTGAAGAAATGTAAATAAAGTTTAAGCCCGGGTTCACACTATAATGCGCTGCGGATCGCACAGGAGCGATGTGCGTCCCTGTTCCCCGTTTCAGGGACGAATCAGGGCCGATTCTATGCCTGAATTCGGCCCTAAAACGGAGCCAAAGACGCACAGCGTTTTTGTGCAGTGCGCACCGCAGCCGCCCCGGAGATATGTGAACCGGCTCCATAGGGAGCCAGTCACATTCTCCTGCTATGCGAATTAGATGTGCGTAAACGCACATCTAATTCGCATGGGTGTGAACCCAGGCTGAAACAAGTAAATATGATCTATTTTTCTATCTATTTAATAATGCTAGCAGCATAAGGATCAAAAATAATCAATGTACTAATCAGCCTGGATGTCACATCACTTTCTCAAACTCAACCTATCCAAAACCGAGCCCATGATATTTCCTCCCCTACGAGCCCATTCCCCTGATCTCTCTGTCAAAAGCAAGGGCTCAACTATCAACCTGCCTCCCATGCCAAGGTCCTAGGTGTAATCCTGGACCCAGAACTATCCTTCTGGCCCCACATCCAATCGCTGTCCAAAGCTTGCCGCCTCAAGCACCGCAACATTTCCAAGATATGCCTCTTCCTAACCAATCACACCACAAAGCTCCTAGTCCACTCCCTGGTTATCTCTCGACTTGAATACTGCAACTCCCTCATTATTGGATTACCTTTATATAGGCTATCCTCTATTCAGTCTATCATGAATACTGCTGCCAGACTCATCCACCTTACCAACCACTCGGTGTCTGCTACCCCTCTCTGCCAATCCATCCATTGGCTGCCACTCAACCAACAAATTCAATTCAAGATACTACCCTGTTTCCCCTAAAATAAGACCTAGCGTGATTGTCAGTGATGGCTGCAATATAAGCCCTAACCCCCAAATAAGCCCTACCCTGTTTCCCCGAAAATAAGCCCTACCCTGAAAATAAGACCTACAAGGACTTTAACTAGGGCTTATTTGGGGGGTAGGGCTTATATTGCAGCCATCACCGACAATCACGCTAGGTCTTATTTTCGGGGAAACAGGGTAACAATAATTTACAAAGCCATCCACAACTCGGCCCCCAGCTACATCACTAACCTAGTCTCAAAATACCAACCAAATCTCTTTGCTCCTCCCAAGACCTCCTGCTCTCTAGTTCCCTTGTCACCTCCTCCCATGCTCTCCTCCAGGACTTCTCCCGAGCCTCTCCCATCCCCTGGATTGTAAGTTCTAAGGAGCAGGGCCCTCTGATTCCTCCTGTATTAAAGTGTATTGTAGTTGTACCGTCTACCCTCAAGCTGTAAAGGGCTGCGTAAACTGTTGGCGCTACATAAATCCTGTATAATAATAATAAGGTTGATTGGGAGAGTAAAGTTCCACTTTAAACACAAACAAAATTTTGAAGTAGTTTTGAACAACACTGTCAAGTTATGCCGCGTACACACGATCGGAAATTCCGCCAGCAAAACTCCGATGAGAGCTTTTTGTCGGAAAATGCGACCGTGTGTATGCTCCATCGGTCTTTTGCTGGCGGAATTCCAGCCAGCAAAAGATTGAGAGCATGTTCTCTATTTTTTTCGGTCGGGAAAAGTTCCTATCCGAAAATGCGATCGTCTGTACAAATTCCGACGTGCGAAATTCCTACGCATGCTCGGAAACAATTCGACGCATGCTCGGAAGCATTGAACTTCATTTTCTCGGCTCGTCGTAGTGTTGTACGTCACGCGTTCTTGACGGTCGAAAGTTCAGAGAACTTTTGTGTGACCGTGTGTATGCAAGGCAAGCTTGAGCGGAATTCCGTCGGAAAAAAATATCCAAGTTTTTTCCGACGGAAAATCTGCTCGTGTGTACGGGGCATTACTGTAGGTATTATCAAATGTACTGATTTTCTTTCATGCAAAAATCTACCAGTAAATAGTCAACGCTTGGTAAACCCTTCAACAAGGGTATATGATGGCTGAACACTACATTTTCTGTTCTTCGGTGATCACATGAATTCCTTTGAAGAACATACGTCCTGCAGAGTTGGCGTCTCCTAATTCCTAGATATCATGTGACAAGCATTGACAAGACCCCACTTAAAGAGCCCTCTCCTCCAACATAATTACCCCCGCTCAATGCCTTTCCCTTTGGAATGCACCATTTAACATTTCTTTGGGGATCAGTCACTGAGTCCTTTGTTATCCAGCCTTCCGGCTCCTAATCCTTGTTATCTTTCCCTCCTTGGTATTCATCTGCCAAATGAGCCTCCAGCAAAAGTTATTGGTAAACACGCCATTCCATGTACGGGCGTTGTACGGTGGAAGATGAATCTCAAGAGGTAGATTATACATAACCCAATAATCCTTTAATTATGCTAATGCATTTTTACAAGGTTGCAACTTTTTTTTTTTTTATTTGGGTCTAAAGCTGGCCATACACTAGTAGAATTTTGTAGAAATGTTCATCAGAACAGTCTTATGCCCCGTACACACGGTCGGATTTTCCGACGGAAAATGTGTAATAGGACCTTGTTGTCGGAAATTCCGACCGTGTGTGGGCTCCATCACACATTTTCTATCGGATTTTCCGACACACAAAGTTTGAGAGCAGGCTATAAAATTTTCCGACAACAAAATCCGTTGTCGGAATTTCCGATCGTGTGTACACAAATCCGACACACAAAGTGCCACGCAGGCTCAGAAGAAATAAAGAGATGAAAGCTATTGGCCACTGCCCCGTTTATAGTCCCGACGTACGTGTTTTACGTCACCGCGTTCAGAACGATCGGATTTTCCGACAACTTTGTGCGACCGTGTGTAGACAAAAAAAGTTTGAGCCAACATCCGTCGGAAAAAATCCTAGGATTTTGTTGTCGGAATGTCCGAACAAAGTCCGACCGTGTGTACGCCCTATAAATGTGAATGGAGTCTTAGTAAATCTCCTCCAGTGTCTCAGTGGGGAGGATTCCCCCTTCCACCATCCACCTCGATTGTGTGGATGGGGGAATCCAGTTGTTGTTTTACAGCATTTTTCTTTTTTTTTTCAAATATTTTATTAAACCAGAAAAGGCAGTTTCCATGTCAATAGGGCAATAAATAGATAGTGAGTCCTACACCATTATACAGAATATAAGTGTTGCCATCTAGTACATGAGATCCAGACACAAGAAGGGATCAGCGAATGTTCAAATAATGTAAATCCAATGTAAAACTCTCAGTTCCCTTATTGAAAACCAAAGATGGTCATGGAAAAAACAAAAAACTGCCCAACCTTTTTTGTTTTTGGATGCCAAACTAGAGGGGGGAGAAGAAGAGGGGTGGGAGGGATGGGAGGGGGGGAGAGAAAAAAAAACAGGAAATGGGGGGGGGGGGTGGTAAATAAACAAATAAACTTTTGTGGTGGCCCAGCAGGGGATACCACGGAGAATTCTTTAGTCAGCAACCTATACATCAAAAAGGTCTTTCTCCTCTTCAGAGTAGACAAACATGTTCCACAAAGTCCAGGTTTTGGAGTATTGTTCACGCTCATTATGTGCCGTAAGCACTAGATCCTCCATCTTGTTTATTTCTTCCACCAATGGTCTGTGGCTGCGGGTGTTTCCAAGTAAGAGGAATGAATGACTTGGCGGCGTTGAGGAGGTTACGAACTATAGATCGTTTGTAAATTTTAGCTGGGATGTTTGAAACATTGAGAAGAAAAAAGGCCGGGTCTCCTGGAACCTCGTGATCTGTACATTTTTGGACCATCCGCTGGACCTCTCTCCAGTAATGATCAAGTTTGGGGCAGGACCAAAGGATGTGTAGCATTGTTCCCGGCTCCTCCTGGCATCTCCAGCAACGATCTAGAGCATTTTTCTTATCATTATCGAGTCAACTTATTTCATTTTAAAATTTCATCCAGACCTGCCCTTTGATTCTCTAACCGATAAAAGCGTTCCAAGCAGCGGATTTGCAGCGGGATCGTTTTTAGAAGCAGCGGGAGGGGAATGCGCCCTTAGAAGCAGCGGGAGGGGAATGCGCCCTTAGAAGCAGCGGGAGGGGAATGCGCCCTTAGAAGCAGCGGGAGGGGAATGCGCCCTTAGAAGCAGCGGGAGGGGAATGCGCCCTTAGAAGCAGCGGGAGGGGACCGCGCCCTTAGAAGCAGCGGGAGGGGAATGCGCCCTTAGAAGCAGCGGGAGGGGAACGCGCCCTTAGAAGCAGCGGGAGGGGAATGCGCCCTTAGAAGCAGCGGGAGGGGAATGCGCCCTTAGAAGCAGCGGGAGGGGAACGCGCCCTTAGAAGCAGCGGGAGGGGAATGCGCCCTTAGAAGCAGCGGGAGGGGAATGCGCCCTTAGAAGCAGCGGGCTTACCTGGCGGATCGGAAATCCAGAGAACGGTGGTTGCGGCTGCTGGTAACAGAGATGAGCGGTGGAAAGATGGCGCTCATCTCTATGGTCTAGGAGGGCCGGAGCAACACCATGACACTTCCAGTTCTGGTCGAATGTAAACAAGGCCTTTTTTTCTTTTTTAAGTGCTAGATCAATGTTTATTTTTTTTAAATCTAAGGCTTTACATTGTAGAGGAGAGATGCGGGGTCTTATTGACCCCGCATCTCTCCATAAAGAGGACCTGTCACTGCTTATTTTTAAAAGTGATACTACTTTTTTTTTTTTAAAGGGAAGGTGTAAAAAAAACAAAAAATTGAATAAAATAAATAATAATAATAATAAAAAAAAAAAAAGTTAAAGCACAAAACCCCCTCCCCACCCCCACCCTGAACTCGTACGCAGTGGTGATCTCATATGTAGGTCATGCCCATATATATAAACAGTGTTCAAACCACACATGTGAGGTATCGCCGCGAATATCAGAGTGAGAGCAATAATTCTAGCACTAGACCTCCTCTGTAACTCTAACCTAGTAACCTGTAGACATTTTTAAACATTGCCTATATAGATGGCATGTTGGGTATCTATTTACTAGAGGTGACATCATCTTTCATATTTTACAAAAAACTGGGTGTATATATTGTGTTGTTTTTTTTTTTTTTTAAATCATTAAAGTTTTTTCCGAAAAAAAAAATCCCTGCACGAATACTGTGTGACATAAAAAACACAACGATCAACATTTTATTCTCTTGGGTCTCTGCTAAAAATATATATATATATATATATATATATATATATATATATATATATATGTGTATATATATATATATATATATATATATATATATATATATATATATTATATATATATATATATATATATATATATATATATATAACGTTTGGGGGTTCAAAATAATCTTCTAGCAAAAAAATACAAATTTTTACATATATGAGTGAAATGTCAGAAATGGCCCGGTAGGCAAGTGGTTAAACGAACTGGCTTTTGCAAAACTATAAGTCCCATTGTGCCTCTGCCTCCGGGTGTCATGCTTGTGGCTATCGGAGTCTTGCTATGCCTCATGGGACTTGTAGTTCTGCAACAGCTGGAGGTCCGCTAATTGCATATCCCTGCACTATATTACCAAAAGTATTGGGACACCTGCCTTTACACACACATGAACTTTAATGGCATCCCAGTCTTAGCCCGTAGGGTTCAATATGGAGTTGGCCCACCCTCTGCAGCTATAACAGCTTCAACTCTTCCGGGAAGGCTGTCCACATGGTTTAGGAGTGTGTCTATGGGAATGTTTGACCATTCTACCAGAAGTGCATTTGTAAGGTTAGGCACTGATGTTGGACGAGAAGGCCTGGCTCGCAGTCTCCGCTCTAATTCAACCCAAATCGGGTTGATGTCAGGACTCTATGCAGGCCAGTCAGGTTCCTCCACTCCAAACTCACTAAGATTCGAAGCAGATTTGGGCAATTTTATTGATGAAGTAAAAAACAGAACCTCTGGATTTGCCACTGCTGATTACTTATTAATGCCAATAGGAGTTTTAAAAGAAAAAAAAGATTTTCACATTGTTCCAATTTATCTTCAATCAGTATTTTACAATCAGGGGACAGGGCGCCCTGTAAATCCTGAAATTGTCAGTTTCCTGGTAGGGGTCAGATATTTGCTATATTTAGAGTGTTTTCCAGGGAAACATGATATTGCCGCGATCGGGAAAGTAGCTCACAGGATCAGTGACATCTGCTGTCCAGATGGTTTGGAGTTTAATATAAAGATTTTTCATTACAAACAAAATGGTAGTAAAAATCACTTAAAACAAAACCTCTGCTAAAAATGACAAGATAAAAATGAATAGCTTATTAAAAGAAAAAGTGATTAACCCTTTCATGACTAAGCCTAGTTCTGACATTTGGTGTTTACAAGTAAAAATCTGTTTTTTTTGCTAGAAAATTACTTAGAACCCCCAAACATTATATATATTTTTTAGCAGAGAATCTAGAGAATAAAATGGTGATTGTTGCAATATTTTATGTCACACGGTATTTGTGCAGTGGTCTTTTAAACGCAACTTTTTGGGTAAAAAGACACTTTCATGAATTTTAAAAAACGAAACAGTAAAGTTAGCCCAATTTTTTTGTATAATGTGAAAGACGATGTTACGCCGAGTAAATAGATACCTAACATGTCACGCATTAAAATTGCGCACACTTGTGGAATGACGACAAGCTACGGTACCTAAAGATCTCCATAGGCGACATTTAAAAAAAAAAAAACAATTACCAGGTTAGAGTTACAGAGGAGGTCTAGTGCTAGAATTATTGCCCTCGCTCTGACGATCGCGGCGATACCTCACGCGGGGATGGGGGGGGCGCTTTAAATTTTTTTTTTTTAATTTCATTTATTTTTATTTTTTTACATTGTGTTTAAAAAAAAAAAAAAAAATTTGATCACTTTTATTGCTGTCACAAGGAATGTAAACATCCCTTGTGACAGTAATAGGTGGTGACAGGTACTCTTTATGGAGGGATCGGGGGACTAAAAGACCTCCAATCCCTCCTTTGCACTTCAAAGTATTCAGATCGCCATTTACTGTATATTTTTTTAAAAACGGCGCCATTTATGGTTGTAAGTAGCAGCATTTGTTGTAATTTTTCTTAGTTATTTGGAGTGCGGGAGATCACTCCACATTCTATACGTGGCTCTATTATTTATTACTAAAGTGTATCTACCCCCCCCCCCCCCAAAAAAAAAAAAAAAATACAAAAAAGTAATATATTGCAGCTTACCAGTCTCTGGCTGTTTTCTTTTTTAGACTTTTTTTTACCTTTTTATCCTTTATTTTCACTTGGTGTGCAAATAATACACTATGCAGGTATTTATGCAAAATTTGCTGTGTGAATATCTCAGAATGTGCACAGTCATGGCAAATAATCCCCATAATCTATGAATGATGTATGAAATGTCATTTGTTATTAACTTTGTGATTACCAGCACCATCTAGTGGCTGCAATGGGGTATAGTCCTGAAAAACCACAAACCTGAAAATACTACATTATGACCATTAGATGGCGCTGACGATCAGAGAAAATAAATAGGACATTACATCACACATTACTATGGGGATTATATATGATAGCTGGCCACATGATGAGACATTCACACAGCACATTTCTTGATTGTATTTGTGTGGGTAGCCATAGTTGTCACACAGGCTGGACTAAAAAAAATGCCTGCCTTTGCTCACTGCCATCTCATGGTGGACTAATGGGAATGATAGTTTACACAAAAAAACTTTTTCCGTTTTTTCAAAAGTGAAAAGAATTCTAAATTTCTGGCAAGATCAACTCGTATTCTCTGTACTTGCTGAAAATGTTATTTGGCTGGGAAGTGAAAACGAATGCAGCCACCGCATCTGAAGACTGATGAGCTGTTTTGGGTTTAGATACACTTTAAGGGCTAGTTTACACTTGCTTCAAAACAAGGCTTTGGACCACTTTTGTTAAAGCTCTCTGAACGCCAGTCAAAGCTCCTGCCACTAAATAAATCGGCTAGCTTATAGTCCTGTTTACACCTTGCTTTTGTTGGTGCTTGGGCGAGGCTTTGGTGGAGCTTCGATGGGGCTTTGATGAGCCTTTGGTGGGGCTTCGGTGAAGGTTTGGTGGAGCTTCGATGGGGCTTCGGTGGAGCTTTGATGGTGCTTCGATTAGGCTTCTGTGGAGCTTCGATGGGGCTTCGATGAGGCTGTAGTGGGGCTTCAAGTGAGCTTTGCCATATACTTCAATGGAGGCTTTGAAGATGCTTTGAAGCACCACTGAAGCTACGTGGGGTATCATTTTTGAAGCAAAGCAAAGCAAAGCAAAAGCAGGTGTAAACAGGACTGTAAGCTAACCATTGACAGGAGCTTTGACTAGCGTTCAGAGAGCTTTACCAAAGCCTGTCCGAAGCCTTGTTGAAGCCGAAGTGTAAATGAGCCCTAAGAATACACATGACCTGGGAGACAACATGTGTATCAGCATGAGGTCCAGCAATTGACAGGAAAGTAAGTTCCAGGCCTCCTGAGGTTTCTGAATTGTGGTTCTGGGCCTCAGTGTTGTCCTCAAAGCTAAAATAATATGTTGAATATAACATTTTCATGATTAAAAAAGCACAGTTATAATTATATTATAATGAATAATCAAATTCTTGGTTGAGACCAATGGCAACGAATTCTTTATTGAACCGCAAACAGCTACACATCTGGAGCACCTTTATGGATGGTAACCTGGTGCTCTGGGAACACTGAATGTTGAGCCATGTGAATATGAAGGCTACAATGTTCAACCTCAACCCCTAGAATGTCTCTTGTAAGGGTCGGGGAAAGGGATGTTGTGCAGCACAAATGTGTTTTTCCATCCAGCAGTATATGTGAGGGTTACATACAGTATCTCACAAAAGTGAGTACACCCCTCACATTATTGTAAATATTATATTATATCTTTTCATGTGACAAGATTGAAGAAATGACACTTTGCTACAATGTAAAGTAGTTAATGTACAGCTTGTATAACAGTGTAAATTTATTGTCCCTTCAAAATAACTCAACACACAGCCATTACTGTCTAAACCACTGGCCACAGCCGTGAATACACCTCTAAGCGAAAATGTCCAAATTGGGCCCAAAGTGTCAATATTGTGTGGCCACCATTATTTTCCAGCACTGCCTTAACCCTCTTGGGCATGGAGTTCACCAGAGCTTCACAGGTTACCACTGGAGTCCTCTTCCACTCCTCCATGATGACATCACGGAGCTGGTGGATGTTAGAGACCTTGTGCTCCTCCACCTTCTGTTTTGAGGATGCCCCACAGATGCTCAATAGGGTTTAGGTCTGGAGACATGGTCAGTCCATCACCTTTACCCTCAGCTTCTTTAGGAAGGCAGTGGTCATCTTGGAGGTGTGTTTGGGGTTGTTATGCCTAAATACTGCCCTGCGGCCCAGTCTCTGAAGAGAGGGGATCATGCTCTACTTCAGAATGTCACAGTACATGTTGGCATTCATGGTTCCCTCAATGAACTGTAGCTACCCAGTGCCGGTGTTCTGCCGAGAAAGTTCCTCTCGGTGGATAAGGACCCCTCTACTGCGCAGGCGCAGCGATTGTGCAGTAGGAGCCGGCGGAAATAGCCGAATAGACTAGAAATCAGCTGTACACGGCGCCTGCGCTCGCCACGGTTTGGGCACAGCTTCGCTTCGCTCGGCTCTTTTAGATTCCCCCTCTAGGTCCACTTGGATGGTGGGGCTTCAACCTGGACCTAGGGCGCAGGCGCTATGTACAGCTGATTGGAGTTTTTCAGCTTCGGCTATTTACGGCGGCTGTTAGTCCTTCGTACTGCGCAAGCGCTGCGCCTGCGCAGTACAGGGGGGTCCTTATCCGCCGGGGGAACTTTCTCGGCATGACACCGGCAGCACTCATGCAGCCCCAGACCATGACATTCCCACCACAATGCTTGACTGTAGGCAAGACACACTTGTCTTTGTACTCCTCACCTGGTTGCCGCCACACACGCTTGAGACCATCTGAACCAAATAAGTTTATCTTGGTCTCATCAGACCAATGGCGACCCTAGGGGGGGGGCCAGAGGGGGCCCTGACCCCCCCAACATTATGCTGGGCCCCACCATGTGCCCCCCCAAAAAAAAAAAAATTTTTATTTTTATTTTTTTTTTTCTACAGAAAGGCAATTTCTTTTTGTTTGTATTCATATCGGATGTGCTGCATCTTACTCGGGCCACCGCTGGGGTAACACAGTCTCTATTGAGAGGGAGAACGTCCCCAGTCAGCTCCTGCAGGTGATTCCTCCCCCCTCCCTCTGCTCGCTGACACTGCATAATGCCAGCGCTCACACAACCACGGCCGCCCGATCTGCTCCTTCCCCTGCATCCTCATTGGCAGGGAGAAGAGTGAGTTACAGGAAGGACTCCACCAGGACTCTCAGTTACTTAAAAAACAGACTGATTTCTCCCGTCCTTAGGACAGGAGAACCAGCCTGTAAATTCCAAGAAATGCCAGACCAGCGCTGTCAATAGCAGGGGCAGGACAGCAAGAGGAGGCTGGGGAACCCCACAGTGGCAGAACACCAGGGCCCGGTGGCAAGACAACCTTTGCAACCCTGATAGTTCTCCCACTGCTTTGGACCCTTATATTTTCTTGGTATGCTGGTGACATATATCTCTTGTTCTCTGTCACCCTGGGGGGCCCCAATACAGTAGGAAGGGAGCTCACTGCAGAACATGTGAAAGGGCCGTTGTGGGATCGTAGTAAAGGGGTAAAGGGCCCCAGGATAGATAAAATATATATAGATAGATAGATATATCTATATATACACATCTATATATAGCTATATAGATATATATATTTGCATTTTATATTGCCCCCCTATTTTTGTCCCTGTCCCCCCATGTGCCCCCCCTAAATATGAAAGCTGGAGACGCCACTGCATCAGACCACAGGACATGGTTCCAGTAATCCATGTCCTTAGTCTGCTTGTCTTCAGCAAACTGTTTGCAGGCTTTCTTGTGCCTCATCTTTAGAAGAGGCTTTCTTCTGGGACAACAGCCATGAAGACCAATTTGATGCAGTGTGCGGCGTATGGTCTGAGCACTGACAGGCTGACCCCCCCCACCCCTTCAACCTCTGCAGCAATGCTGGCAGCACTCATATGTCTATTTCCAAAAGACAACCTCTGGATATGACGCTGAGCACGTGCACTCACCTTCTTTGGTCGACCATGGCGAGGCCTGTTCTGAGTGGAACCTGTCCTGGTAAACCACTGTATGGTCTTGGCCACCGTGCTGCAGCTCAGTTTCAGGGTCTTTTCCAACTTTATGTAGAGCAACAATTCTTTTTTTTTCAGATCCTCTGAGTTCTTTGCAATGAGGTATCATGTTAAACTTCCAGTGACCAGTATGAGAGAGTAATAACAACAAATTTAACACACCTGCTCCCTATTCACACCTGAGACCTTGTAACTCTAACAAGTCACATGACACCGGGGAGGGAAAATGGCCCAATTTGGACATTTTCACTTAGGGGTGTACTCGCTTTTGTTGCCAACGGTTTAGACATTAATGGCTGTGTGTTGAGTTATTTTGAGGGGACAGCAAATTTACACTGTTATACAAGCTGTACACTCACTACTTTACATTGTAGCAAAGTGTCATTTCTTCAGTGTTGTCACATGAAAAGATATAATAAAATATTTACAAAAATGTGAGGGGTGTACTTACTTTTGTGAGATACTGTATATAAAAAGATGGAATAAAACACAGAAGGTAAAGTTGGTGGACTTTAACTCAGTTGCAGTATTTCGCTTTATTTGATCAAATTGGTTGAGCTTCTGCTTGAACATTCCATTCCTTTGTTCTTTTGCAGATTACAATGACTTACCCAGTGAGCACCCAGCCTCAGATGGTGCAGCTAATCAGCACTACATCGGCTACCAGCAGCTGGAATTCTGATGTCTTTGATTGCTGTGATGACTTTGGCATCTGTAAGTAGGAATTTAATGTTAAACAGATTTGGGTAATGCTATTGGACTGTTTTTTAAACTGATATAACTATGGCCGTTGATAAGGCAGTACAGCTAGCCCTCCTGTATCGGGCCCAGGCCCCATCAATTCAAAAGGGGGGCATGACACCTGCGGAACAGGAGGGCAAGCTGTACTGCCTTATTGAAGACTCTTGAGGGTCACGCTGCAACGCTGCAAGCTTCTCCACCTTTTTCTCCCTCCGACTGCACTGCAGGGGCATCGGTATCTGTGCCCCCCCCCCCCCCCACCCTGCTGTCCACCCCCCCCCCCATGTGCCCCCCTCCTTCAGACATCGTTTGACAGGCATCCATTTTTGTGAAAATATAAATTTATATTTTCGGATGGGGAGGAGGAGGGTGCCCATCAGGTAGGCTGTACGGGTCCCCATAATCTCTAACAGCAGTCCTGTAATTATGTAATATATATATTCAAAAGTATTGGGACGCCTGCCTTTACACTCACATGAACTTTAATGACATCCCAGTCTTAGTCCATAGGGTTCAATATTGAGTTGGCCCACCCTTTGCAGCTATAACAGCTTCAACTCTTCTGGGAAGGCTGTACACAAGGTATTGGAGTGTGTCTATGGGAGTGTTTTCTCATTCCTTCAGAAGAGTATTTATGAGGTCAGGCACTGATGTTGGATGAGAAGACCTGGCTTGCAGTCTTCACTCTAATTCATCCCAAAGGTGTTCTATCAGGTTGAGGTCAGGACTCTGTGTAGGCCACTTAAGTTCCTCCACCCCAAACTCGCTCATCCATGTCTTTATGAACCTTGCTTTGTGCACTGGCCAAAATCATTTGGTGGAGGGGGGATTATGATGTGGGGTTATTTTTCAGGGGTTGGGCTTGGCCCCTTAGTTCCAGTGATGGGAACTCTTAAGGCACCAGCACACCAAGACATTTTGGACAATTTCATGCTCCCAACTTTGTGGGAACAGTTTGGGGAGGGCCCCTTCCTGTTCCAACGTGACTGCGCACCAGTGCACAAAGCAAGATCCATAAAGACATGGATGAGCGAGTTTGGGGTGTAAGAACTTGACTGGCCTGCACAGAGTCCTGACCTCAACCTGACAGAACACCTTTGTGATGTATTAGAGTAGAGACTGCGAGCCAGGCCTTCTCATCCAACATCAGTGCCTGACCTCACGAATGCGCTTCTGGAAGAATGGTCAAACATTCCCATAGACACACTCCTAAACCTTGTGGAAAGCCTTCCCAGAAGAGATGAAGCTATTATAGCTGCAAAAGGTGAGCCAACTCAATATTGAACCCTACGGACTAAGACTGGGGTGCCATTCAAGTTCATGTGCGTGTAAAGGCAGGCGTCCCAATACTTTTGGTAATATAGTGTATATGTATGTATATATATATATATATATATATATATATATATACACAGTTGTGCTCATAAGTTTACATACCCTGGCAGAATTTATGATTTCTTGGCCATTTTTCAGAGAATATGAATGATAACACAAAAACTTTTCTTTCACTCATGGTTAGTGTTTGGCTGAAGCCATTTATTATCAATCAACGGTGTTTACTCTTTTTAAATCATAATCACAACAGGAAACTACCCAAATGACCCTGATCACAAGTTTACATACCCCAGTTCTTAATACCGTGTATTGCCCCATTTAACATCAATGACAGCTCGAAGTCTTTTGTGGTATTTGTGGATGAGGCTCTTTATCTTCTCAGATAGTAAAGCTGTCCATTCCTTTTGGTAAAAAGCCCCCAGTTGCTGTAAATTCTTGGGCTGTCTTGCATGAACGGCACGTTTGAGATCTTCCCAGAGTGGCTCAATGATATTGAGGTCAGGAGACTGAGATGGCCACTCCAGAACCTTCACTTTATTCTGCTGTAGCCAATGACAGGTCAACTTGGCCTTGTGTTTTGGATCATTGTCATGTTGAAATGTCCAAGTACATCCCATGCGCAGCTTCCTGGCTGATGAATGCAAATGTTCCTCCAGTATTTTTTGGTAACATACTGCATTCATCTTACCATCAATTTTGACCAAATTTCATGTGCCTTTGTAGCTCACACATCCCCAAAACATCAGCGATCCACCTCCATGTTTCACAGTAGGAATGGTGGACCTTTCATCATAGGCCTTGTTAACTCTCCAAATGTGGTGTTTATGGTTGCGGCCAAAAAGCTCAATTTTGGTCTCATTACTCCAAATGACTTTGTGCCACAAGGTTTGAGGCTTGTCTCTGTGCTGTTTGGCGTATTGTAAGCGGGATACTTTGTGGCATTTGCGTAGTAATGGCTTTCTTCTGGCGACTCGACAATGCAGCCCATCTTTCTTCAAGTGCCTCCTTATTGGGCATCTTGAAACAGCCACACCACATGTTTTCAGAGAAGTCCTGTATTTCCCCTGAATTTATTTGTGGGTTTTTCTTTGCACCCCGAACAATTTTCCTGGCAGTTGTGGCTGAAATTTTAGTTGGTCTACCTGACCGTGGTTTGGTTTCAACAGAACCCCTCATTTTCCACTTCTTGATTAGAGTTGGAACATTGCTGATTGGCATTCTCAATTCCTTGGATATCTTTTTATATCCCTTTCCTGTTTTATACAGTTCAACTACCTTTTCCTGCAGATCCTTTGACAATTCTTTTGCTTTCCCCATGACTCAGAATCCAAAAACCTCAGTGCAGCACTGGATGAAAGATGCAAGGGTCTGTCAGGAGTCCAGAAACCCATTGACCTTTTATACACACACACTAATTACAAGAAAACAGATCACAGATGAGGATGGTTACCTTTAATAGCCATTCAAACCCCTTTGTGTCAACTTGTGTGCATGTTATCAGGCCAAAATCACCAGGGTGTGTAAACTTTTGATCAGGGTCATTGGGGTAGTTTCTGTTGTCATTATGATTTAAAAAGAGTAAACACAGTTGATTGATAATAAATGGCTTCAGCTAAACACTAACCATAAGTGAAAGAAATGTTTTTGTGTTATCATTCATATTCTCTGAAAAATGGCCAAGAAATCATAAATTCTGCCAGGGTATGTAAACTTATGAGCACAACTGTATATAACCACTAAACTACTTCAGTGATATGTCTACTTCTCAAGCATGGTTGGCGCTGAGATGGTGTGGTTCTTGGCTATTTATGGAATCATTTTTTTAAAAAATGTTTTTTTCATATAATGAGCAGGGATGAGCAATATTGGCAAGGAGTGCTTTGGAGGCAAAGCTAGAATATTGTCTTATTCCCCGTACACACGATCGGACATTCCGACAACAAAATCCATGGATTTTTTTCCGACGGATGTTGGCTCAAACTTGTCTTGCATACACACGGTCACACAAATCTTGTCGGAAATTCCGAATGTCAAGAACGCGGTGACGTACAACATGTACGACGAGCCGAGAAAAATGAAGTTCAATAGCCAGTGCGGCTCTTCTGCTTGATTCCGAGCATGCGTGGAACTTTGTGCGTCGGAATTGTGTACACGATCGGAATTTACGACAACAGATTTGTTGTGGGAAAATTTGAGATCCAGATCTCAAATTTTGTGTGACGGAAATTCCGATGGAAAATGTCCAATGGAGCCTACACACGGTTGGAATTTCCAACAACAAGCTCCCATCAAACATTTTCCGTAGGCAAATCCGACCGTGTGTACGGGCATTACGTGTTGCTTCCGAATGCTAGCCACACATTAGTAAAATAAGAATTCTAAATCAACAATTTTTAGAACATTCTTTTGATTCCTTATGCCCTGTACACACGGTCGGATTTTTCGACCAAAAATGTGTGATATGACCTTGTTGTCGGAAATTCCGACCGTGTGTGGGCTCCATCACACATTTTCCATCTGAATTTCCGACACACATCTGAATTTACGTCACCGCGTTCAGAACGATCGGATTTTCTGACAACTTTGTGTGACCGTTTGTATGCAAGACAAGTTTGAGCCAATATCCATCGGAAAAAATCCATGGATTTTGTTGTCGGAATGTCCAATCAATGTCCGATCGTGTGTACGGGGCATTATAGATTAGTGGGCTCAAATCAATGATAGTTTTTGATGGTAGTGACAAGAAAATTTGAAGGAAAGAAATGTAAATTTTTTCTGTAATAAGCAAAATTCTGCAAAATTGTACATATTGTAATTCTCATGTTCTGGGCATAGCAAAAACCTATTTAACCACTTGCTTACAGGGCACTTAAACCCCCCTCCTATCCAGACCAATTTTCAGCTTTCAGCGCTGCCACACTTTGAATGACAATTGCGCCGTCATACAACACTGCACCCAAATCAAATTTTTATCATTTTTTCACCACAAATAGAGCTTTCTTTTGGTGGTATTTGATCACCTCTGCAGTTTTTACTTTTTGTTAAAAAAAATTTAAAAAACTGAATTTTTTTTTTTTTTAATTTTTAATTTTTTTATATTTTGTTATAAAAAATTTAAAACGGGTCATTTTTCTCCTTCATTGATGTACGCTGATGAGGCGGCAGTGATGGGCACTGATAGACGGCAGTGATGGGCACTGATGGGTGGCAGTGATGGGCACTGATGGGTGGCAGTGATAGGCAGCACTGCCAGGTGGCACTGATTGGCACTACAGGTGGGCATTGATAGGTGGCACTTGTGGGCATTGATAGGTGGCACTGTGGGCACTGTTAGGTAGCACTGTGGGCACTTTTAGCTGGCACTATTATGGTGGCACTGATGAGGCAGATGTGCCTCTTCCACTTGGGGACCGATGTCCCTTACATCCGAGCCGGTGATCGGCTTTTTTTTTCTACTCATGCTGTCAGCGTGAGTAAAAAAAAAAAAAACGATTACCGATCTTTTTTTTACATCATGTGATCAGCTGTCATTGGCTGACAGCTGATCACATGGTAAGGGGCCGGGACCGGCCCCTTACTCGGATCGGTGATCAGCCGAGTCTCAGTGACTCGGTGATCACAGCGCACAGGGCGCGTGCAGGGAGCGTGCACAGGGGAGGCCGTCATATGACGGCCTCCCGGGAATTAAGGTCCCGGATGGCAGGTGGTTAATAAACCTGTAATTCTATTCAAGAAGCAGGTCTGGACATTTGGAATTTTAAGGCTTTTTTAAACAAAATTAGCTGACTCAATGATGACAAGACTGAATGCTCTGAATTTCTGTAGGAACATTCAAATAAAATTCTACTGATGTATGACTAACATAAAGTTGGCACGAGGCAGGATTCCCACCTTGCAGTTTGTTGAGGGACTGCAGGATCTGCATCACCATCCTGATTCCCCATTGCCTACAAAGAAAAGGATGAGGTTTAGGAACATAGAGGTGAGGTTAGGATACCAGAAGGGTTTCCTCGACATAAACGAAAGATATCAACATGTACATGGTCTATCTTCCAATCATTACTGGAGGAAAAGTCAGTAAAACAACGACTTAGGCCCCTTTCACACTGATGCGGTCCATCAAAACAACGGGACATAAAAGAAGTCAATAGGAAAGTGCAGCTATCCAGCACCAAACCCATGGGCACGCTACGTTGCACCTGTGATGCCGTCAAACGGCACTGCATCATTGTTAAAGGGGCCACAGGGATAGATGCCTGTTAAACTCTATATTTCAAGATGGTAGGTTATGTGGTCAGAGATCAGTGTCAGAGTTTACATGAAATATGGCACCAACATCCCGTTTAGACAAAAACAAGACATATAGAAGATATGGGACTTTAAAGGTGCAAGTTATATAAAGACAACAATATGTAAGGTAAAAAAATGATGTACAAATTTTATTAAATGAACAACATCAAACATCAAACGTAAAAACAGTGCATACAGTATAGTCATGGCCATGTATGTGTGCAAGGCACCCTATTATTGACAATGATTTACTGTCATCACGTTCATGTTTTCTACATGTTTCGCCATATGGCTTCTTCAGGAAAGAACGTGAAAGTTCATTAAATACCGAGACCTATAGTTTGACAACTCATGTTGTGAGTCTAGAGGCCCAAGCTATATTGAATTTAAAATGAAAGATGGAATCCGTCAAAATACTGCATCCACAATCCGAAATCCCCTGAATAATGCCAGGTCACCCGTAGGAAGGGGTGAAAAGAAATATACTAACAAAAAGTTTGTATAAGTATCTTCGGGAAGAATTATCTGAAAGAATAAACTACTAAACTGGAAGCCTCTACCGTCCAAAGGAGAACAGGAATTGCATCACAGGGAGAGTCATCAAGAGAAGTACTTAATGTTCGGTTTGAGAGGAACACCCCCTTTCCATCAATTTGGGGCACAAATTCCCCCAGGAAAGATAAAGAACAGAAGATGGTATGCACCCCACTCAACAGACAATGCCTGGTCTTCTATGCAGTACAACGTGAGGCTTCCAGGGATCCCAACAATGTATACTTCTTTATTTCTATATTTCAAGGTGTATCAGTTGAAGCTAGATTTCCATTTGGGGTCGTTCTAGCTATCCTTAACTCTGATTGCGTTCTTTTATCTCTCTTAGGTCTTTGTGGAACATTCGTCCCGATATGCTTAGCATGTAGCGTGGCCTCAGATTACGGCGAATGCTGCTGCTTGCCAGTGATTGGCGGTGCCCTGCTTGCCATGCGAACAGGAATCAGGGAACGGCACCGCATCCCGGTAAGAGTTTTGTTACTATGTAACCTTTGGCAGATTTTTGTAAATAGAACCTGTATTAGCTTTTATCTAGAAGCCACATAAGTTCCTTTAATCTACAGTATGTATCAGTAATTACTGTTGTCTTCAGTCTATTCAGCACTGTGCAATGTTTTTCTGCTTCTGAAGATGATGTATTTGTTTTTTAAGGGTACCAATCTTAAACTGACAATACATGGATCGAAATTCAGCTGATTCAACAAGGACTGGCAGAATTTCGACCCATGTATGGGCACCCTGGTTGATCCATCGATTGAATTGTGTACAACCAGCCTGCACAATAAGTGACACTGGCTATAATCTGGCAACACTAATCATTGTGTTCTGCCAGAAGGGAAAGCTCCCTGCGCTCCCTGCTGGCAGAACACAATAGTGCTGCAGGGGGGGGGATTTCCCCATTAACACTGAATGTGTTGATGGGGATAGTGAACTATTTTCTTTCCTTCCACCTTGGGTGCAAGGAAAGAAAATTGCATAATGTATGGCCTGCTTTAGTTTTTGCCACTAAATTATTTTTTATGTAAATAATTTTATTAAAGAGGAACTCTGGTCTTGACTCTGAGACTAAAGCTGGCTATACACTAGTAGAATTTCATTAGAAAATTTTGATTTTAAATACTTGCCAACCAGCTGCCGTTGTTATACGACAGCAGTTTGCCTCTCCTGCACGAATCACCGTAGCTATATGGCGGCTTGCACCCGCTGCACGCTGCGGGAGCGTGCCCGCCGGTCGGCGGACTTGATGTCCGCCGGCAACCTGCGATCGCCTAGTACAGAGGCAGAACGGGGATCTGCCTTTGTAAACAAGGCGGATCCCCATTCTGACAGGGGACATCTCAGAGATCTTCTGTTCCCAGTCATCGGGTACAGTGATCTATCCTGTCCCTGGCAGCCCATCCCCCCTACAGTTAGAACACACCTAGGGAACACAGTTAACCCCCTGATCGCCCCCTAGTGTTAACCTCTTCCCTGCCAGTGTCATGTTTACATTGATCAGTGCATTTTTATAGCACTAATCAAGTGCAGTCCCGCTAAAAATTGCAGATCGCCGCCATTGCTAGTAAAAACAATAAAAAAAAAAAAAAAGTCCCTAAATCTTTCCCATTGTTTGTAGATGCGATAACTTTTGCGCAAACCAATCAATATACACCTATTGAGATTTTTTTTTTTTAACCAAAAATATGTAGAAGAATATATTTCGGCCTAAACTGATGAATAAATTACTTTTTTAATATATATATTTTTTTTGGATATGTATTATAGCAAAAAGTAAAAGAAATTGTTTTTTCTTTCCAAAATTTTCACTTTTTGTTTGTTTATAGCGCAAAGAATAAAAACCGCAGAGGGGAGCAAATACCACAAAAAGAAAGCTCTATTTGTGGGGAAAAAAAAGGACATAAATTTTGTTTGGGTACAGTATTACACGACCGCGCAATTGTCCGTTAAAGCAACGCAGTGCCGTATCACAAAAAATGGCCTGGTCATTAAGGGGGCGAATCCTTCCGGTCCTTAAGTGATTAAGAACATTTATTCGATTTTCTAATCATTAGTGGAGTCATATCGACATTCAATTTCGACCACAGTGACAAGAGAATGTGCAGGAACAGAATGCAATTTTTTCTTGAACAAACAAATTTCTAGGGCCCCTTTTACATGACCGTCCTGATCAGGTCTGCCTGTCAGTTTTTCAGGTGGACCTGATTGGACGGTCCATTCATTCAGCGGGTGTAAACAGACTTGTGTCCATATACACCCGCCTATCTCCGATCTGATCCGATCCAGTCCACTTAAAACAAACGGAAGGGGTTCTGTTCTTCTCCATTTAGGTGGTTCAGTCTGGAGGGCAGTCAGGGGAGCCTATTTACACCCGACCACCGATAGAGCAGAGTGGGCCCTCTTCATGTCTGCTCTGTAGAAACTGAATGGACGCAGACCTGCCATCCGCCCGCCTAACTCTGGTCAGCAGGGGATCTGCTGATCAGAACAAAGCCCATCCTGTCTTAAAGGGTTCTAATGCCCCGTACACACGGTCGGACTTTGTTCGGACATTCCGACAACAAAATCCTAGGATTTTTTCCGACGGATGTTGGCTCAAACTTGTCTTGCATACACATGGTCACACAAAGTTGTCGGAAATCCGATCGTTCTAAACACGGTGACGAAAAACACGTCGGGACTATAAACGGGGCAGTGGCCAATAGCTTTCATCTCTTTATTTATTCTGAGCATGCGTGGCACTTTGTCCGTTGGATTTGTGTACACACGATCGGAATTTCCGACAACGGATTTTGTTGTCGGAAAATTTTATATCCTGCTCTCAAACACGCTCCGATCTGACATTTTTTCATCGGAAAATCCGACCGTGTGTAAGGGGCATAACAGTGTGTGTGGTTTTCTTTGAGTATAGTCAATCCTTTTCTAAATCAAATGTTAAAAGCAAACAAAGCAACAAAAAGTACATTCAAAAAACATTTGTCAAGGCCAGTCATTGCCCTGCCTGTCAATAAATCTTTCTATTTAACTGTGGTCAGACCAACACCCATTGCCTGAATAATAGGATCATTTCCTAGCCCAAGGCTCCAGTCCCTGTTAGTTCCCACACTAGGGCTCACACACACTCCAAATGTGCAGATACCATGGAGGGTCCACTGTCCCGGTTGTTTTTGGCAGCTACACAGACATGCTGGAGGGTTGATTTAATCTATTTGTTTGGGTTCTTTTGTCATGTCTGGCATTTTGGGTGTCTACATAACAGGAGAGTAGACAAGTAAGTGGAGGAGGTGGATTTAAATAGACTTGAATAAATCCCTTGGTCAGATCTTTATGGTTGGGTGTCTGAAGAATAGAGAGTTGAACAGGTTGGGGGGTTGACTGGACCCTTTTGGTTGCATTCCTTTGTCCAGCTGGTCTATGGATGCCTCCATGACAAAGGCCAAATAACCCAAGATTTTATGGGAAATCTTAAAAAAGTACACATTTCCCTAGAATGTGATTCAAGTGAATGGAGCTTCAATTGGCTAGATTAATATTCTGCTCTTCAGTAAATCAAACACAGTTAAGTTGACCCACTGATTGACAACAATACACTCCCTTTTTGACAAATAATCATAAAGACTGATAACGCGTTTTTTTTTCCATTTCATAGCCATGCAGACATAGTGTTACTTTTATATTCTTCCCACCAATCTTATCTTAACAGCTGGTAAAAATAAACCTTTAAGTTCCACAAGTATGAAAACATAGTGGTAGCAACAAGATCTTTTAAACATACTACTTTTTCCTCCGAAAACAGGCAAACAACCCCGATTAGACAGAGCTACTACTTGTATGCAAATTCAGACTTTTCAAAAACCTAATTTCCATATTTGACCACTCCCACTAGCCACTGACATATGCAGAACCCCATGACACATGAATAGCCATGGTGTTTATTAGTGATAGACAACCTTCACCTTATAGTAACCATGCTGTATGAGAGACAAGATGGTGGCACCCATTGGGGGAAGAACTGAGTCTTTGGGGACAGACTGGAGCAATTTACAATTTATTCACTGTTTATACATTTGTGAATTGTTGCTGATTAATTCACAATTGGTTCCTCTAAACGTGTGCAAATAAACCAGATATTTCTACCCAAAAGGGGAATTTCTGCTCGTCTGCCTCCACCTACCCTCCTCTTCTTCAAGTTTTGCCACTTCTTTTTATGGAAGGGGAGCAGGTACCTGGTTTTGACAGGTATCCACTGTCACTTTTGGTCAGATTGCCACAGCATTCGAAGAGGAAGTTTGGTCCCCCCCCCCCCCCCCTTGCCCCACAGCCTTCTGGACACGTCACAGGTCCCAGAAAGCTGCAGGACCATTCACAAAGTGCAGCATGGCTCCTCACAGCCAGCTTCCTAAAGTAAACCTGGACACAAAGACGGCCAAAGAGCCAGCTGGGGTGAGGACCACGCTGGATTGCTGGACAGGTAAGTGTCCTATTATTAAAAGTCAGCAGCTACAGTATTTGTAGCTGCTGACCTTTTAATTTTTGACTTCTCGGGTGAAGAACCGCTTTAAAGTGTACGACACTACCCAAATTTACTCACAAAGCCCGCTCTCCTCCTCTTAAGCATTTTTTTCGTTTACCTTGTTCCAGTAGCAAGAAACCGATTTTATTACACCCAGTGGCATCATCATGTCTGTAGCTTAATTCCTAATGACATAGGCATGCCCCAGAACTACATGTCTCAAGAGCCCCCTTACCTAAACCAAGAGCGGTTGATTTACTAAAGACAAATTAAGCTGTTCACTTTTACATGGGAACGTTCCCTTAGCTTAGCCTTAGTGAATGAGGTGAAGCTCTGCTAATTTTTTCCACTCACGTGCAAGAGAATAACGCGGTCTTTTTTAAGTTTTCCTTGCACAAATCTTGTGCAAAATGAATTTTCACCACATTCACTTAGCTAAGAGAAAATTCCCTTGCAATGTAGGCAGCCCATGTGAACCCCAGTGCATGAGCAGGCTCATGAAAGTCAAGGCAGCAGCACTGTTTGGCTGGGAAAAGAATCTATGTATGTACAGAGGGGTAGAGAGTGGTGGGAAACAATGGCGTACTGATGAAAAAATACACAAAAAAAAACAAATGTTACAACAATCAATGCCTAAAGGTAAGTGCAAATGTTGACATTCTCTTTAAATGCTACATTTGGTCCCAGCCCTCCTATTGGTCAATTACACTACTTTTTAATTTAAAAGATGCTTAAGAATCAGAATGGGTGGGCCCAAACTCATCTTTTACAGTGGAGGTGAGATTTGTGATTTCTGCTGCAAGGCCTAAATGTTTACCACTTAAGCCATTGTGCTGCTTATAATGACCCGATATCTGGATGCAAAGACAAGACAAAGGGTTTCGGCACAGACAGTAGCCATTGTAACTGCATGAACAGCCATTTGTCTTTTTTAACTAGGGTTGGATATGCTATGGAGAAGCATTTGAGAAGTTGACCCTGTGCTCTCTCCAGTCCTGTTTTTAATTAGTCCTCTGTCGTCAGAGCCTTGTTTTTCTTCTTGTTATTGCATTCTCCCTTTGAAGCTGTCTTCAGAGGGACCTGGAAAAACGTTGCCCTAGGGCCTCAAATTCTTGCTTTCCGCAATATGAATTCCAGGCCACTCTCACTTTACTTCCTCTCATAGAGAAGTAGGATCAAGTGTCAACCAAGCTATGTGCAGAAGGATTTTACTTTGCTGTTCATACCCCTAATTGGTGTGTTGGTGTTCTTTCTGGTGTATTCTGTAGAAAATGGGGTTAGGTCTGTTAATGAATGTTAATACACATATGCAGGGGCATTGCTAGGTCTACAATAGATCTGGGGCTAGATCCCATAGCAATGTAGTAAAGAAAGTCATACGCTTGGGCGGGCATACACATGTATATAATATAAGTGTGTGTGTTTATATCCCCAGAGAGCCTCCCCCTTAAATCAGGGTCCTCAGAGAGCCTCCCCCATGCATCAGGGTTGCCAGAGTGCCTCCCCTCCCCTTGGGGACCCCTGCAGAGACTCGGGGCTATGGGCCTGAGATTCGGGGCTATAGCCCCAAAAGCCACCCCCTAGCGACGCCCCTGCACATATGGAAACTTTCCAAAGCATTGCTCCATCAACCCTTGGAGAACACTTGATACTACAGATTTGGTATCATTTGTTCAAACGGGAGCTCCAGGCGATCAGCTTGCAGCACTGGGGACCCCAGTTTGAATCCCATTCAGAACATCTGCGTGGAGCTTGCATGTTCTCCCTATGCTTGTGTGGGTTTTTTGCTGGTTTTCTCCCACACTCCAAAAAGGTCTGCTGGAGAGTTAATTGGCTCCTATCTAAGCTGGCCCTAGTATATTTGAGGAACCTTAAGCCTCCTGTAGACCATAGGTTGCAGGAAAGAAAATTGCTTGATTCCCCCATCAACACATTCAGTTTTGATTGGGAAATCCCTCCCCCACTACAAAAGATATACTGCAGTGGTTCTCAACTCCTGTCCTCGGGACCCAACAACAGGCCAGGTTTGCAAGATAACTGAAATACATCACAGGTGATATCATTTGCTGCTCAGTGATTGCAGTATTCTAGTCTGCATTTCCCCAAGGTAATACTTAAATTATGGCCGGTTAGTGGGTCCTGAGGACTGAAGTTGAGAACCGCTGATATACTGGAAGATTAATTGGCTCCTACCTAAAGTGGCCCTAGTGTAGGAATGCATGCGAGATAGGAACCTTAAGCCGGTTATAAAGGGAGCTACTTTCTTTCTACTTTCTTTCTTGAAACCACGGGTTGCAGGAAAAAAAATGTAAACATTCAGTTTTGATGGGGAAATCCCTCCCGCACTCCAAAAGATCTACTGGAAGGTTAATTGGCTCCTATCTAAATTGGCCCTAGTGTATGAATGCATGTGAGCTAGGAACCTTAAAGTGGTGTTCCAGCCGAAATTATACTTTTTAAATAAAAATACCCCTATAATACACAAGCTTAATGTATTCTCGTAAAGTTAGTCTGTAAACTAAGGTCTGTTTTGTTAGTTTATATCAGTAGTTTGTTATTTTATAAACTTACAGCAGGCCGTGGCCATCTTAAGTCTGGGCATCTGAAGCCAGACTGTATTTCTTCCTGGATCTCACCCTTGCAGACCTCGCACATGCTCAGTGCAGCACAAGCAGTGTAATAGGTTTCAGGTCAGGTTTCCATAGCAAAGGCAGTGTCAGAGGAAGTTGCCGCCCCTTCCCAGAAGGCATTGCAAACAGGAAATGATGCGATGGGCCGCGGCCAGGGAGGAGGAAGTGAAAAATGAATACAGCAGATATACAGTAAGTGCTGAGAAAAAAAATAAAAAAATATCCAATTCGCTTACAGTGCACAGTTTAGTGAGGGATGCTGAAGAGTTGTAAAAGTGGGTGGAACTCCACTTTAAGCCGGTTATAAAGGGAGCTACTTTCTTTCTACTTTCTTTCTTGAAACCACGGGTTGCAGGGAAAAAAATGTAAACATTCAGTTTTGATGGGGAAATCCCTCCCGCACTCCAAAAGATCTACTGGAAGGTTAATTGGCTCCTATCTAAACTGGCCCTAGTGTATGAATGCATGTGAGATAGGAACCTTAAGCCGGCCATAGACTCCGTGTTGCAGGAAAGAAAATTGATTGATTCCATTGTTTGATTCCCCCATCAACACAGTCCGTTTTGTTGGGGGAATCCGTCCCACAGAGCCATTGTGTGCTCCCGGCTGGGGACTTTGGAACTTACTGTGCAATCTCGGTTCCCAGCAGCCAGTAGCAGGAACACTAGTTTGTAAAGGGATTGTAATGGGTTTGGTCTCTAGCAATCTCATGTAACATGTTCCCAGTCTCTTAACAATGTCCTACAACATGTCTGTAGCCACACGAGCCTTCACCAATCTCTGATCATCTCCACCAGTATCTCAGCATTCCATCACAATCTTCAATAGACATACATATAATGTGCGGCTTGAGGCCCCCTATATCTAGTAAATTGACCATCACTGATTTGGATAGTCTTTCTAATTTCTTTTTTTTTTTGCATTCCAGGGCACCATCTGTAATGACTGTGTGTGCCTCACCTTCTGTGGACCCTGTACGGTGTGTCAGATGGCGCGTGAGCTGAAGGCCAGGAAATGAGAGGCCCTGCAAGACAAGCTGGAGACAGGATGAATGTATATACATAGTTCAGCTTTGCTTTTTTTTTTTATGTGATGTAGTGCATGAGGTTATGAAGCAAATTAGTGCTCCCCCTCCCCCCCAACTACATAGTATTTGTTTCCTTTCGGCAGCCCCTCTGATTTAACTGCATGGCCCCTGGTGTTTTTCTGTCTGATCCAACTTCTGCATCCTTTTAGCAAAAAATGAACTGCCATGATACACAGAACTGGAAAAAAAACAAGCAAATGGTCCATCAAGTCTTCCCCTTTTTTTAATTTGTTGGGTTTTTTTTAACTTTTTTATAATTTTTGTATCTGAATATAGATCAGTTTGTCTCAAGCATGTTTACATGACTCACTACCTCTGCTGGAATACTGTTCTAGGCATCTACTGCTCTTTTGATAAATATTACTTTCTAAGGTATGAGTATGTTCTGCTTATTGAGGGGCCAAAGGAAGAAAGAGAGGCCCCAAGGCTCAGCAGGATTCTTATAAACTCAGCTAGCTAAACTATACCATATGTATGCTGTCACAATCCAGCATTTAAAGACAGGAAAAAACTGCACTGAAACCCAATCCTTGGGTTTTGAATAAGGCCGGCCATAGATGATTCAAACCTTGGCCGGTTCAGCAGGAGCCGCCTAAGATTCAAACCATGTATGGGCAGGCTGAATGCACCCAAGCTGACCAATCAACTTTGGGTACAGCCAGCCTGCCGGATTTTACATGCGATTATCGCTAGTGGCTGCTATAGCCGCTAGCAGTAATCACTGTCAATGACTGGGTGTGAGGGATTCCCCTGTCAACCTGTGGTTGCAGGAAAGGAATTTACTCTATCTATGGCTTGCTTAAGCCGTTGAAGAGGAGCGACAGCCCCCTATCCAAAATTGTTATAAAATCATCCTTGTGATTCTTGTCCTATGTCCTATGTACCTGTAAAATCTTTCATTAAATATCTCCTCTGGGTATTCTGTCAGCGGTTATTGCAGATATAGGCATCCGCTCCTCTGCATTTCTGGGATTTTGGTGCAGCTGGCTACCCAGCATGCACCTCCCAGTCTCGCGTATACAAAGTAATGACACTGCGTGGTGCCCATTGTTGGTAGCAGGGTGCCCGAAGACTCCTGGGATCAATGATGTCAGTTTTCCAGGAGTCCACAGGATAGCCCAATGATGTAATCGCCAAGGAGGGACAGGAACTGCTACGAAAAAAAAAAAGAAGAAGGTACTTTCCAAAAAAAAATAAATACAATTGTATAATATCCATTTATTCATGCATCAAGGATGGGCATTGTGATTGGGATACCATTACAAAATGGGTGAAGATCCGCTTTAATGTACAGATGTATAAGCCTTTGCCAACCTATTATTTCAATTTGGTACCTTAAAGCTCCAAGTTATTTCCAATCTACCAGATTATGTACAAAACAAAGAATGGACAGTGCTTCTGCTTCTCCCATCCATCTTCGCGGCTGCTTCATTCCGCTGGATGATGGAATTCAAATTACCAAAGAGAATGTAAAAAGATGAGTCTCACTTCATGATTAGATCATTCTTGATTTTTTATTCTGTTAGCTATAAAGTGGCTGCATACATGCAGCCCAGGACACCACACTCTCTAAACGTGTTTCGCCCCAAAGAGCTTGCTCAGAAGGATAAAGTAGGAAAAAGCCCTTTTTTGGTGAAACGCGTTTAAGTAATGTGGTGTCTTCGATGGATATATGCAACCACTTTATTGCTAAAAGAATTGAAAAATCAAGAACAAGTTAATCACGAAAGTGCAATTCTCATCTTCTTATATTTCATGTTGGAGCGGAGATGGGCTACAGGAGCAGGTTCCCAGATGTTCTGTAAACATTAAGAGGTGCAGGTTTGGCGCAGTGCCGAGAATTTGAGTATGCTTTTACTAAAGAGAAAAATTTGTATACATCATGGTAATCAGTGCCTGGACAAGGTCATCCAGCACCCAGGGCAAAGATGACAAACTGCCCCCCCACTTCCCTTAGGGTTAGGGTTAGCAGTAATGTCGCTGACGCTACTCAGCCTTCTAACAGAAGCAACTGGCACAGGGTGCTCCCATCCCTGCAATAAACCATTGCGCCCAAGGCAGCCAGACCCTCCTGCCCACCCCTTGTCTTGGCCCTGATGGTAAGACACAGGCTGACGATATTCTCTTTATGACATTCCACCCTCACCAGCTTGGTGCAGGAGCGAGGCTGTACGCCTAAAATTTGAACCAAATAGAGAGCATGCTGAGGCAGCTATAAACAGGCCACGCAGAACATGGGTAGGGAATATGGGGTGTTATAAGGGTTATTATCCCTGAATCCTGACACTGAGGCAAGAGCATTTAGGGAGTTCTTAATAAAAGTCCACTTTTCCTTTAAAGAAGAATTGTAGCTGTGGATATTTTTTCATAGAACCAGCTTGCACCAATGTAACTATGCATGTACCATACCTGCAGCCTTTTTTAAACCAGGGTTCCCTGGATGCCTAGGGTTCCTCCAGAGATTGCTCTGAGTTTCTTGAGCAATTTCTGCATCTCATAAGTTCCCAATGACACCAATGATCTTTTTACCTATCTGTAGGGGAGAATTCTTTGCAATGACCACCAATGTTAGAATCATTCTTCCCAGTGACCACAAATACTAAGGTTCAGTGAGCTGTAGCTATAGTAATTATCAGCAGGGGTCCCCCGAGCCCGGAAAGTTATTTGAAGGGTTCCTCCATGTTAAAAAGGTTGAGAAAGGCTGCTCTAGAAGCTGGAAATAACTGTGGTAGTCTCCACTTGCTTCTTGGTCCCATGCCAAGCGGCTGGCCTACTGCATTGGGAACACAGGAGGCTGTCCACCAAGTGCCATTCAGAGAATGCTTTGCACTCTCTCAATGAATGCAAACTGTTTTCTGATTGGAAGAGGTGCAGAGGCAGGGAGGTTACATCACAATCTCCACCTCTTCTAATCAGAGTATGCTTTGCATTCATTGAGAGAACACAAAGCGGTCTCTGAATGGCACCCAGGCTGAGCGCACCAATGTAACTATGTCCAAGCTGATCCAATGTAAAAATATTTTGCAACTGCATCTGAAATTTTTCTCAGAAGGTTGTAAATACGATAACGTATTTCAAATAAAACTAAAGTTCTTACGTTCTTCGTTTACAATAAGGAGCAACTGCATGTTAACCTTCCTAGTGGGACCAGTGGACAGGGAAGGGAATAGAGCAGAGTTTCTCAACCAGGGTTCCTTCAGAGGTTGCTAGGGGTTCCTTGAGCAATGAGCAAGTTCTACCTCTTAGATAGTTTCCCGTTGACACGATTGATCTATTTAGCTATCTGTACAGGGGGGAATTGTTCCCAATGACCACAAATGTAGGGAGCATTCTTTCCACTGACCATCACACTAATGTATCATGAGTTGTAGATATAGTAGTTATTAGTAGGGGTACCCTGATACTGGAAATTTATTTCAAGGGTTCCTCTGTGTTGAAAAGATTGAGAAAGGCTGGAATAGAGTGAGAACTCGTGAGTCTTTGACCCTTTGATCTGACACTTGAATGTCCCATTCTGGACAAGTTGCCGACCTGCAACTTTCATCGTGATCCTTTTCTCCTGTAGGTTCTCTGTCACGGTAATCTGTAGGTCAACACCCACAGAGGAAGGATTCAGGAGGAGATCCCAGATGTTTCTCACATCAAGTAGATTGGTGGTCTGGGGGCATATGGATAAGTCAGTTGTACAACGAACTCTCCTTCTTCTGTGTAGTCAAACCAATTTTGGTAGTTTATTGTGGAATTACCCTTAGAAAAAAAGATATTGTACTTGGGAATAGCATAGTTCTTTTTTTAATTAAAGCCTTCTTAGATATTGAGCTTGATGTTGGTGGACTGACAGAAGTAATGCCGCGTACACACGAGCGGACTTTACGGCAGACTTTGCCCGGCGGACTTTTCGACGTACTTTACGACGGACTTTCCGAATGAACGGACTTGCCTACACACAATCCACCAAAGTCCGTCGAATTCGTACGTGATGACGTACGACCGGACTAAAACAAGGAAGTTCATAGCCAGTAGCCAATAGCTGCCCTAGCGTGGCTTTTTGTCCGTCGAACTAGCATACAGACGAGCGGACTTTTCGACCGGACTCGATTTCGACGGATTAATTTAAAACATGTTTCAAATCTAAGTCCGTCCAACTTTTGAGAAAACAAAGTCCGCTGGAGCCCACACACGATCGAATTGTCCGACCAAATCCCGTCCGCCGGGCAAAGTCTGCCGTAAAGTCCGCTCGTGTGTACGCGGCATAAGTCTTTAGATTACCTACAATGCTCAGACGAGAGAGTAAAAAAAATATTATGCCGAGGAATATGGTTATAACGTAATGTATCTCCCTAACTCTTTTGTATATTTCACTTTTTAAAGAAGCTGATATTTTTTGTATTATTCTCTGAAAGTTGCATGTTTTTTGAATTTTATATTTTATGATAAAGCATAAGAATAAACAAGGCATTTGTACTCAGTGTGGTCTGTGATGATTCATTTGTGACTATATATTATATGCCTTTTTTTCTGGTTTAGCATAAAATCTTACATTCAAAACAGGTATTTATGAACTTTGTCAACTGGCATGTAAGCACTGTACATCAGTTTGCTGCATTTACACAAAATATAATAATGAAATGTTACATAGTTACAAAGCAGGTGAGGTTGAAAAAAGACCATCAAGTCCAACCTATGTGTGTGATTATATGTCAGTATTACATTGTATATCCCTGTATGTTGTGGTCCTTCAGGTGCTTATCTAATAGTTTTTTGAAACTATCGATGCCCCCCCTGAGACCACCGCCTGTGGAAGGGAATTCCACATCCTTGCCACTCTTACAGTAAAGAACCCTCTACATAGTTAAAGGTTAAACCTCTTTTCTTCTAATTTTAATGAGTGGCCAGGAGTCTTATTAAACTCCCTTCCACGGAAAAGTTTTATCCCTATTGTGGGGTCACCAGTACAGTATTTATAATTTGAAATCATATCCCCTCTCAAGCGTCTCTTCTCCAGAGAGAATAAGTTCAGTGCTCGCAACCTTTCCTCATAACTAAGATCCTCCAGACCCTTTATTAGCTTTGTTGCCCTTTTTTGTACTCGCTCCATTTCCAGTACATCCTTCCTGGGGACTGGTGCCCAGAACTGGACAGCATACTCCAGGTGTGGCCGGACCAGAGTCTTGTAGAGCGGGAGAATTATCGTTTTATCTTTGGAGTTGATCCCCTTTTTAATGCATGCCAATATTCTGTTTGCTTTGTTAGCAGCAGCTTGGCATTGCATGCCATTGCTGAGCCTATCATCTACTAGGACCCCCAGGTCCTTTTCCCATCTAGATTCCCCCCAGAGGTTCTCCCCCCAGTGTATAGATTGCATTCATATTTTTGCCACCCAAATGCATTATTTTACATTTTTCTACATTAACCACATACCGACCAGCCGCCGCAGTTGCACTGCGGCAGAATGGCACGGCTGGGCGAAATGTCGCTTCGCCCTATGGCCACTGGGGGGCGCACGTGTGCCCCCCGCTCACCCTCCCAAGCCGATGCGAGTGCCCAGCGGTCTCGATCACCGCCGGGCTCCCGCGATCACTCGGGGCACACGGAGAACCCGGAGCTGTGTGTAAACACAGAGTTTCCAGTTCTCTGAGGGGAGAACTGACAGATCGTCTGTTCATACAAAGTATTTCCCTGCACAGTCCACATCCCCCTTCAGTTAGAACACAAACTAGGACACACATTAACCCCTTCACTGCCCCCTAGTGTTAACCCCTTTACTGCCAGTGACATTTTTACAGTAATCAATGCATTTTTAATTGCACTGATCGCTGTATTAATGCCAATGGTCCAAAAAATGTCAAAATTGTCCGACGTGTCCGCCATAATGTCGCAGTCACGATAAAAATCACTGATCACCGTCATTACTAGTAAAAAAAAAATATTAATATTTTGTAGACGCTATAACTTTTGCGCAAACCAATCAATATACGCTTATTGCGTTTTTTTTTTTACCAAAAATATGTAGAAGAATACATATCGGCCTAAACTGAGGAAAAAAAAAGTTTTTTTTATATATTTTTTGCGGATATTTATTATAGCAAAAAGTAAAAAATAATGCGTTTTTTTTTCAAAATTGTCGCTCTTTTTTTGTTTATAGCGCAAAAGATAAAAACCGCAGAGCTGATTAAATACCACCAAAAAAAAAGCTCTATTTGTGGGGAAAAAAGGACGTAGATTTTGTTTAGGAGCCACCTCGCACGACGGCGCAATTGTCAGTTAAAGCGACGCAGTGCCGAAGCGCAAAAAGTGCTCTGGTCTTTGGTGAGCCAAATGGTCCGGGGCTGAAGTGGTTAAACCTCATTTGCCATGTAGTTGCCCACCCCATTAATTTGTTCATTAATGTAATAATGTCATGGCAAAATATAGCATGTTCAGTTGTAAGAAGTGTTCCTGTCCATTATAGAGTTTTTCAATAATAATCTGCGCTGACGCCCTTTAGACTCGGTTCACACTGCCGCGACTTGGGATGCGACTTGTGAGACCCCAAGTCGCATGACATGTGAAATCCCATTTTAGTCAATGAGAACTGTCTTAATTACCACTACTGAAGTCACTTTGACTTTAGAAAAGGTTCCTGTACTACTTCAAAGGGACTTCCGACTTGTGTCCATAGACGTTAATGGAAGTCGCGTCCAAGTCGGATCCTCATCTACAGTATACTGATGTGATTAGGAGCGTTAAAAAAAATTTGTGGGCTACAATCCCGTTTCAATGTCACCTATAAAACCTTTTATCTAAAACTGAACTCCAGGCTGGTCAAATAATTTCAATCTGTGAAATCCCCCCCTTTTGTACAATACAAAAGAGAGGAATACGTGCGGCACTCCAGTCTTCTCTGCCTCAAAATGTGGACAGACTCTCAATGCCATCACACGCAATGAATGACCAGAGGTGATCTCCGCTCCTGCAATAATATATAGAAATATATGATATAGAGGTTGGTATAAATAGTTTAACCACTTCAGCCCCGGAAGATTTTACCCCCTTCCTGACCAGAGCACTTTTAACAATTTGGCACTGCATCGCTTTAACTAACAACTGCGCGGTCACGCAATGCTGTACCCAAACGAAATTTGCGTCCTTTTTTTTCCACAAATAGAGCTTTCTTTTGGTGGTATTTGATCACCTCTGAGTTTATTTTTTTTTTTGCGCTATAAACAAAAAAAGGCCGACAATTTTGAAAAAAAAAAAAAATTTTTTTTACTTTTTGCTATAATCAATATCCGCCAAAAAATTTCTAAAAACAAATTTTTTCCTCAGTTTAGGCCGATATATATTCTTCTACATATTTTTGGTAAAAAAAAAAAAAAAAAATCGCAAAAAGTGTATATTGATTGGTTTGCGCAAAAGTTATAGTGTCTACAAACTATGGGAAAGACTTATGGCATTTCTATTATTATTTTTTTTTTTTTACTAGTAATGGCGGCGATCTGCAATTTTTAGCACTCCTGCGACATTGCGACAGACAGATCGGAGACTTTTGACACATTTTTGGGACCATTGACGTTCATACAGTGATCAGAGCGTTAAAAATGCACTGATTACTGTGTAAATGACACTGGCAGCGAAGGGGTTAACACTAGGGGGCGATCAAGAGGTTAAGTGTGTTCCCTTAGCATGTTCTAACTGTATGGGGATAGGACTGAGTAGGAGAGGAGACATATCGCTGTTCCTGCTTGCTAGGAACAAACGACATGTCTCCTCCCCTCTGACAGCACAGGGATAACTCACAAATCCCTGTGCTGTCAGAGGAGAGGAGACATGTTGTTTGTTCCTAGTAAGCAGGAACAGCGATATGTCTCCTCTCCTACTCAGTCATATCCCCATACAGTTAGAACATGCTAAGGGAACACACTTAACCCCTTGATCGCCCCCTAGTGTTAACCCCTTCACTACCAGTGGCATTTACACAGTAATCAGTGCCCGGACGAAAAAGGGAAGGACGTACCCGTACGGGATTTTGCCCAGGAGACCATTGTGCCGCAGTATATCTGCATGAGCCGGTCAGGAACCGGTTAATTTCAGTGTTTGCTGATGATAAAAAGCTAAGCAGGACAATAAGTTCACCACAAGATATAGAAACTATAGAAGACCTCAATAAAATAAAAGGGGGGGCAACTACATTGCAAATTACAGTGATACCTCAGTTTGTGAGTAACGAGGTATAGGAGCGTTTCGCAAGACGAGCTATATTTTTTTTAGAAATCCTGACTTGATTTGCGAGCGCTGTCTTGTAAGATGAGCAGTACTCAAGCCACTGGTGTATGTATTAATGATTGTGGCCAGAGGTCCTTGGGGGCGCTGGAGAACTCAGAGACGCTTGGAGACACTCCCAGCTGGGTGAGGCGGGCGTAACGTGCGTTGGAGCACCCAGAAGTCTCACCAGTTCCCGAGTGTCACCAGCGCCCCCCCCGCACACCTGGCCAAATACAGTAGTGCATTCACCAGCAGTGGTTGTGGAATGAATCATATGAGTTATTTCTTATGGGGAAACTCGCTTTGATATACGAGTGCTTTGGATTACAAGCATGCTTCTGGAACGAATTATGCTCGTAAGTAATCCAAGGTATTACTGTAGTTTTAATGTTAGAAAAAAAAAATCATCTTTGAGGAGAGCTCTCACCCCTGTCTTCTGTTTCTGTTATCATTATTGCTGATTTATTATATGTAGCACTCACCCCGTAGGGAGCTGCTTGATGTGTCGGGTCCTCTGTTCTTGTGCCCACGATTCTGCTAATAGCTCTGTACTCTCTGACACACCTGGCTGGGCTGAAGATATTGATGCCGACACCTGAACGTATAACTACCACCCAACACAGCAATACATATAACAGGGGCGTAACTAGAAATAACAGGGCCCCATAGCAAAATGTTGTATGGGGCCCCCCTGCAAACAGCCCCCCCCCCACAGCTGCCCTAGTGCCACATACAGCGTGACCTGTGCCACATACAGCGCGACCTGTGCCACATACAGCATGACCTGTGCCACATACAGCATGACCTGTGCCACATACAGCGTGACCTGTGCCACATACAGCGTGACCTGTGCCACATACAGCATGACCTGTGCCCAATACAGCCTGGTCTGCCTGTGCCCCATATAGCCCCACTTATGCAGAGGAAGAGGCAAGCCAGCCGGATCAGCGGAGAGCGGGATTGCCCGCTGTGATAGCTTTCATTTGAATTTCCCGTCTTCCCGGGGCTCATCGTCACATAGCCCCACCTCTTGGCCCGACGCCTTTGATAACGTTACATGTCCCGCATTGGATCGGCGTTCTGTCTATCAAAGGCACCGGGCCAAAAGGTGGAGCTATGTGACGTGAGCCCCGGGAACACTGGAAGTTCTAATGAAATCTCTTACATCGGGCAATTCAGCTCTCTGCTGATACGGACAGCTCGCCTCTTCCATTCCTCTCTCTTCCCCTGGCTGGGAGACTGTGCCGGCGGTGCTCTTATCCTCACTGGGCCCCACTCGGCTGCCGGCCCCATAGCGCCCTCATGGGTCGCTATGGTGGTAGTTACGCCCCTGCATATACACCAGAAAATAGCACAGAACTGTTAAAGTATTAACAAAGTACACTATATTGCCAAAAGGTATTGGGACGTCTGCCTTTACACGCACATGAACTTTAATGGCATCCCAGTATTAGTCCGTAGGGTTCAATATTGAGTTGGCCCACCCTTTGCAGCTATAACAGCTTCTTCTGGGAAGGCTGTCTACAAGGTTCAGGAGTGTGTCTACGGGAATGTTTGACCATTCTTCCAGAAGCGTATTTGGGTTGAGGTGTTCTATTGGGTTGAGGTCAGGACTCTGTGCAGGCCAGTCAAGTTCCTCCACCCCAAACTCGCTCATCCATGTCTTTATGGACCTTGCTTTGTGCACTGGTGCGCAGTTGGAACAGGAAGAGGCCATCCCCAAATTTTTCCCACAAAGTTGGGTTCATGAATTTGTCCAAGATGTCTTGGTATGATGACTCCTTAAGCGTTCCCTTTACTGGAACTAAGGGGCCAAGCCCAACCCCTGAAAAACAACCTCACACAATAATCCCCCCTCCACCAGATGATTTGGAGGGGTGGCCCAATACTTTGGGCAATATAGTGTGGATGAGCGAGTTTGGGCTGGATGAACTTGACTGGGTTGCACAGAGTCCTGACCTCAACCTGATAGAACACCTTTGCGATGAATTAGAGCGGAGACTGCGAGCCAGACCTTCTCGTCCAACATCAGTGCCTGACCTCACAAACGCATTTCTGGAAGTATGGTCAAACATTCCCATAGACACACTCCTAAACCTTGTGGACAGCCTTCCCAGAAGAGTTGAAGCTGTTATAGCTGCAAAGGGTGGGTCTAAGGATTAAGACTGGGATGCCATTAACCGTTTGCGCACCAGCCGCCACAATTTTACTGCGGCAGGTTCGCTCCGCTGCGCGAAATTACGTTATTGTACGTGAGGCTTGGCTAGCGGGCGTTCCGTGAGTCCGACCGCGGATCCCGCGGACTCGATGTCTGTGGGGATACCCGCGATCGTCTCACGGAGAGGAAGAACGGGGAGATGCTGATGTAAACAAGCATCTCCCTGTTCTGTCTAGTGACACTGACACTGATCACCGCTCCCTGTAATCGGGAACGGGGATCAGTGTCGTGTCACACAAAGCCCCTCCCCCCACAGTTAGAATCACTCCCTAGGACACACTTAACCCCTACAGCGCCACCTAGTGTTAACCCCTTCACTGCCAGTCACATTTACACAGTAATCAATGCATTTTTAATCGCACTGATCGCTGTATAAATGTGAATGATCCCAAAATAGCGCCAAAAGTGTCCGATGTGTCTGCTATAATGTCGCAGTCACGATAAAAATCACTGATCGCCGCCATTACTAGTAAAAAAAAAAATTAATAAAAATGCCATAAAACTGTCCCCTATTTTGTAGACGCTATAACTTTTGCGCAAACCAATCAATAAACGCTTCTTGTGATTTTTTTAACCAAAAATATGTAGCAGAATACGTATCGGCCTAAACCGAGGGAAAAAAATGTTTTTTTATATATTTTTGGGGATATTTATTATAGCTAAAAGTAAAAAATATTGAGTTTTTTTCAAAATTGTCGCTCTTTTTTTGTTTATAGCGCAAAAAATAAAAAACACAGAGGTGATCAAATACCACCAAAAGAAAGCTCTATTTGTGGGGACGTCAATTTTGTTTGGGTGCAATGTCGCACAGGCGCGCAATTGTCAGTTAAAGCGACGCAGTGCCGAATCGCAAAAAGTGCTCTGGTCAGGAAGGGGGTCCAACTGTTTGTTTTACCCCACAATACATCATCCAAGATCCAGATGTTAAATGCTGAGCCGGCCTCCCTGCTTTGGGGGGTCATCCTGCATCGTCCAGGTAGGAGGAGAGCTACAGAAACATAATACTGAAGATAGAAAAAACATGGACATCAAGATGGCACTGACCACATTAATAGACAAGATGAATACTACTTGTGCAGAAGCCTTGCTCCCCCCTTAATAGAACAAAAAGGAGGAACTTTTTATTTATTTATTTATTTATTTTTTTAATAGATACATTTTATTGCAGAAAGTAAAAGAAAAATGTATTTCTATTGGAAAACAATTTCAATTAGAGAACTAAAGACAGGTGGGGGCATCTAGTGGTGAAAAGTGGGTACTACATGACTAACACCCTTCTCCAAACTTCTTCAAGTCAGATTAGGTCAGCCTTGTTTCCTGGCTGGAGGACGTTCAGCTTCATCTAGCCCTTTGCACCCCAGTCTGACTGTCCCTTGCCTGTCCCTTTCATTCAGTGATTTTTCAGTTTCTTCAATCATGGAGGCTCAGCAGCAAAGGTCGCCATTACCTAAGGTGGTCATGTTAGGGGCAACTTTTAAACAAGTTGCTTAAGTTTATATTGCTTTGCCAAATTATTGCTTCTATAAGAAAGATGACACGGAGTCAGGTATGTCTGTATCACAGTTCTCAGCATAAAGGACTGCTGCCTTTACTCTTTCAAAGCCCTTTTATACAAGCAGTAATCTTATCGGCATTACCAAATGAGGTTAAGGTACAAAGAGTTTCTCATCAGCGAACATGTAATGATTATTCAGCAGTTCCAAATTCCATCTAGATACAGATTGATACGTACACAGAAGAGAAAAGCACAAACAATTTAAATAGAACAATTGATACGTACATAGGTAAGAAAGGAGCACAAACAATTTAAATAGAACAATTGATACGTACACAGGTAAGAAAGGAGCACAAACAATTTAAATAGAACAATTGATACGTACACAATTACAGTGGAACTCTAAGTCATTATTTCAACCCTATCAATTTCCCCCTTTGACATCATCCTCTCCCTCCCCCTGGGTCCTCATGAATAAGTTCTAGTCAGTTTTTCCCCAGAGTCCTTTCCCTGACCGCGAGTTGTCAGAGGGGTAGAACCCATCCCCCTAGGTATTACCAACATCTTAAAATTCAAGAAGAGGAGTTTTATAGGAGTAGGGTGATGTCAATACACATTTATCGGTATGCCCTGTCTATTCTCCTAATTTTCCTATTTATTTTCCTGTATACACATATATTCGTGATTGTAAGTGATATTAATATTAGAATAATAATTACCATTGGACTTAACAACCAGTGAAAGGTATTGGTTGCTGTAGAAGACATTCCACTGAATATATCCCACCAATGTGGTGCAGTATCCTGTTGTATCTGTGAGGAAAGATGTACTAGTCTACCTTTGTCAATAATCATTTGCTACTTTAGGATCATCTATAGCCCATTCGAAAGTTGTTGTTGTCTACTTCAAGTACATTAATACCAGGAGTCCATGCATATATTTGTAAAACAACAATCTTCAACAAAAAATATGTAAGTAGATATTTCATCATGTTGTTTTCTCGGGTTGTTTCTTGCAATGTGATGCGTGTATCCAGGTAGGTTTTCCTTCCAGCTTTACTGAGGTGGCTGTGGTCAAGAGTACTTGGTAAGGACCTTCAAACCTGGGTTCCAATGTCTTTCTGGTGTGTTTCTTTACATATACATAATCCCCTGGTAGCAGCGTATGTGTACCTGTTATTGAATTAGGGTCTGGAAGAGAAGAATACACACTTTTGTGGATCTTAGTTAGACGTTGTTGTAATTGTATCACATATGCAGTCAAACTATCACATTGCAATTGCATACTCTGTGGAAAGTATAAACCTAATCTAGGTGCATTCCCAAAAAGTATTTCGTATGGGGATAATCCTGTTTTCCCTGTTGGAGTGTACCTTATAGAGAATAAAGCCAGAGGCAGGCATTCTGGCCAAGGCTTGTTTAACTCTTGCATGGCTTTTTGTATTTTTAGCTTTATTGTCCCATTTACTCTCTCCACTGATCCTGATCTCTGTGGGTGGTAAGGGGTGTGAAAACTTTGTTGAACCCCTAACATGGTCATCACATTCTGCATGATTTCTCCTGTAAAGTGTGTCCCCCTATCTGATTCTATGGTTTCAGGAAGACCAAACCTAGGTATTAACTCAGTGATCAGTTTCTTAGCTGTGGCTTTAGCTGTAGCCGATTTTACTGGATAACTTTCGGGCCAACCTGAGAATAAATCGATACACACGAGGACAAATTCAAAGGGGCCGCTCTTAGGCATTTGTATGTAATCAATTTGCAGTCTCTGGAAGGGGTATTGGGCCCGGACCTGGTGTTTTCGTGGGGTTTTTACTCTCTGTCCTGGGTTATTCAGGAGACAGATTTGGCAGGCTGCACAGTAGTTTCTTGCAGTGCTACTGAATCCAGGGGCGAGCCATCCTTGGTTCACAATCCTATACATGGAATTGGAACTGACGTGTGTGGGTAGGTGAACTGCCGCTGCCATTGCTGGGTACAGAGAGGCAGGTAGGCATATTTTGCCTCCTTCCCTCCATACATTGTCAAGGTCTGGTGCTGCTCCCATTCTGACCCACTTGTCTTTCTCGCTCTCCCCTGCTTGCTCCTGTAATTTACTCAGCTGCTGCCATGTTGGTTCTGGGATACTCACCTCTACCGCTGCTAAGGTCTCAGGGCTTCCTTCCCCTAGAGCTGCCTGTTTTGCAGTCAAATCTGCAAATGCATTTCCTTTTGCCTCAATTGTTTTTGCGCTCGTGTGTGCCGCTATCTTCATGATGGCCACTCGTTTAACCTTTTGAAGATTGTTCAGGACTCTCTTAATCCCTTCTCCATGTTTTACAGGTGTACCTGCTGCTGCCAGATAACCTCTAGCCCTCCATATGTGGCCATAATCGTGCGCTACACCATAAGCGTAGGCAGAGTCAGTGTAAATATTCCCTTCTCGTTCTTTTAAGTATTCTAGGGCTTGTTCTAAAGCTTTTAATTCTGCTTCCTGTGCTGACATGTGGGCTGGTAAGGCCTGTGCTTCAATTACCTGCGTATCAGTCACTACAGCATACCCTGTGTGATATTTACCCTTGTCATCAGCAAACCTACTGCCATCTATGTATAAAGTGTGCTCAGCATTTAAAATCGGTGTATCTGTAACATGTGGGAATCCCATTGTCTCCTGTTCCATGAGCTGAAAACAATCGTGCTGATCTACTTCTTTAAACAAAAGAGTGTCAGTGTCCTCATTTCTTTTCTCACTAGTACTATTAGTACTATCGTTCCCCCTTGCCAAATCTGGTGACTGAAGAGGCAAAAAGGTGGCCAAATTTAAGGTTGTACAGCGCTGAAAAGTAACATTTGGAGGTAAGAGTAAAGTACACTGTAACCTTAATTGCCTAGCCATTGAAATGTGTTTGGGCTGTACCTGAGACAAGATTGCATGTATGTCATGTGTGGTATGCACTACGACTGGATTGTCTAGAACAGGGGTCTCAAACTGGCGGCCCTCCAGCTGTTGCGAAACTACAAGTCCCATCATGCCTCTGCCTGTGGGAGTCATGTTTGTAACTGTCAGCCTTGCAATGCCTCATGGGACTTGTAGTTTCGCAACAGCTGGAGGGCCGCCAGTTTGAGACCCCTGGTCTAGAACAATCTCTGATGACTTATCTATGATAATTGACACTGCAGCTACCGCCCGTACACAGGACGGTGAACCTCTAGATACTGGATCTAATGCTGCTGAAAAGTAAGTGACTGGTCTTTGTTTTACATGTGCCTGTGTCAGAACACCTGTGGCGTGTCCAGTGATCTCAGCAATGTACAGATTAAATATCTTGGTGTAATCTGGTATACCAATAGCCGGGGCAGAAATCAACAACTTTTTCAAAGTGATAAACGACTCATATGCTACTTCTGTAAGCACATACGGTACAATTTTCAAACAATCGTATAATGGCTGCATCAAAGCGCTAGCGTGTGGTATCCACTGTCTACAATATGACACGATACCTAAAAACATACGCAATTGTTTGAAATTCCGTGGGGGTAACATTCCCTTTATCACTTGAACCCTCTCCTCAGTGAGATGTCTCGTACCCTGTGATATACAATGTCCCAAAAAGATAACTTTTTCCTGACACACTTGTAACTTTTTCTTATTAACCTTGCAACCTTTTTCTGCCAAAAATCGCAACAAATTAAGGGTGGTGGCCAAACAAGTTTCCTTGTCAGGGCAGCATAACAATAAATCATCCACATATTGTAACAATACACAGGAATCTGGTGGTACCCATTCTCCCAACACCGTTTGTAATGCTTGCGAATACAAGGTAGGTGAATGCGCCATACCCTGAGGTAGGCGTGTCCAGGTTAGTTGCCGATTTTTGATTGAAAATGCGAACCAAAGTTGGCATTCTTCAGCAAGCGGGACGGAAAAGAAAGCGTTCGCTAAATCTATAACCGTAAAGTACATACTGGTTGATGGTATTTGTGACAGTAATGTATGTGGATTGGGTACTAAAGGTGTCATCGGGGCTAGTATTTTATTGACCGCTCTAAGGTCTTGGACCATTCTATACTTAACCGGACTACCGGCTACTGATTTCTTTTTAACCGGGTACAAGGGAGTGTTTGCCGGTGATTTTACCTCTTTTAGAACTCCACTTTTTAAGAAGGATTGGACCTGCATTTCTATGGCCGCCTCTTGGGGTGCACTAAGTGGATACTGCTTTTGTTGGGGAAGCACTGCTCCTGGAATCAGCTGTAGGGTAACCGGAGGTATGGGCAAAAGTCCAACATCAGCTGGATGTTTCTCCCATAGTTCTCCTGGAAGGGACGACAAAATCTGATCTAAGTCTGAAGGAGGTGGGCCGGACAATTCCGATTCCTCCTCTAGGTATTGTATCAGGTTACACATCTCCATGTGTTCTTGATTATCCCCTATAGCTAAGGTGACAGTGCCATCTGGGTGATAGGTAATGTTGGCTCCTATTTTCTGCAAAATGTCAGCTCCTAACAAATTAGTGGGGGCTCCTCTGGATACCAGAAAGCGTGAAAGGAACATGTGGTTTCCTACTTTAACTTTCAGAGGTTTTGTAAGCGGGGCATCGGCTAAAATGCCATCATATCCAGTTATTAGTAAAGTGTCAGGTGATTTTTGGCCAGGGAGTAGTTCAGAGTCAGAAAGTAACGAGCGTGAAGCTCCTGTATCGACTAAACAAGAGATTTTCTTATTACCAACCGTTATATTTGTCTTAAGCATTGTTGTTTTGGATTTTTCTAAAACCGGGGTGAGTCATGCTCGTGGACCATCTCCCTGCTGCCTGATATGACTATTTTTGTTGTCCCTGGGCTGGTTCCTTCTCTGATTAACTGGAGAATCAACACCTTCCTCTCCTTCATCCCTTATTCTTTTCCTACAGTTGCGTCTGATGTGACCAATCTTGTTACAGTAGTGACAGGTAAGGGGTTTGCGAGTGCGTTGATAGCATGAGATTTCCTCCCTTTGGTTTCTGCTAAGTCCGCCTCTATGCCTTGCGCTTTTTGTAACAACGTCCCTCTATCTCTAGTTGCCCTCCACTCTGGTGTGCAGACTTTCAGTCTCTCACTTATCTGTGGAATTAATCCCTCCATAAATTGTCTATTGAAGGCTCGGATTGTGACTGGCAGGGCCAAGTCCAGTCCCTCATCTGCCATCATACTTTCCATAGATAAGTAAAATTCCGATACAGTCTGTCCTGGCATTTGCTTCATGGGTGATATGGACCCCCTCTCCTGTTGTTTTGCCTGACAAAAAGCTTCTAATCTAGCAATAAAAGGGGCCCTTGAGTCTATATGTCTGATATGTCCTGCCTCCAGGTTGCCCTCCCCATCAACTTGTCCTGCAGGTCTGTGTGGACCTATTTCTGTCATAAACTGGTTAAACAGGGTCAGAGTTATTTTGTGTCTGCATAGATCCTCCCCATCCTGCCAGGTCGCTTCATGTGTATTCATTAACTGTGTCACAAATCTACAAAAAGCAGCTGGCTTTGCTACCGGGTCTGGGGCGCTCTGTATTAATGCCATAAGGGTGTCTGCCGACCATGGTGCCCAAGTCCTTATTTGCATTCTACGAGTGACAGTAGGTGGGGCATTTGGATGGGCTGCTTGTCCAAATTCTGGATTGTTTACCTGAACAATGCGTGTATCAGTGCGTACGGGAGCTACAGTTTCTGGATGAGGTTTTTGTGCCCCACAATGCACACATTCTACTGCCCATTCTGGGTTTTGTGCTCCACAATCCTGACAAACCCATCCTCTCCCCTCAAGTACCGGATATATCTTGTGTGGTTTGCTTTCTACGTCAGTGTATGGGGGTGGGATGGCTGAGCTGGGAGCCTCAACATTTTTTGTTCTTCTATCTTTCATATCCCAACCATCACAATCTGGATTATACTTCCACCCCTCTTCTTTCGCTCTATTTGAGACCTTAATTAAGCATTGAACCTGACGCATCCATTGCTTCTCTAACACCTCTCCTTGTCTGTCCCTTTTTATTTCACTCCATACATCCGGGTCTAAGCCCGCTGCTCCTTTCACCTTAAATTTACGAAGGACATCCTTTAAGTCCTGTGCTTCGGTTTTCCCATAAATGTTCTTAATTATCTGTGGCACCGTATAGTGCGCCACAATTCCCTGACGGGGTTTTGTGTTCCTCTGGCCCATTCTAACAGTCCTGCCTAGGTAGCGTGTGGGACACTTAGTGTACAATATAATGCGGCTACAACATATACAAGAATGAATAATTACTTTATATGCTAGCCCAATAACAAACCAGCTAAGTTACACTAGTTCCTCGTTGCCTTCCTCCTAGGGTGCTAGAATACTAGAAACCTCTTCCGGAATGAGATTTCTGAAATCGAATTACTTTATATGCTAGCCCAATAACAAATAATTACTTTATATGCTAGCCCAATAACAAACCAGAATGCGGCTACAACATATACAAAAATGCGGCTACAACATATACAAGCATTCCTTTAAGTGGCCAGGTATCCGACTAGATCTCCGGACTTTTGGAGATCTTATTCCCTCCCCGTATCTGGGAATCCCTCTCATACACTCTTATCCCTGCTTTATGGAGCAGACAGGGCTTATACTCTCAACCCGTCTATGGTTTATGAGTTAGATGTGAGGTTAAGCATAAGCGTCAGACCCCCAAGCTCACAAGCCCTCAAGTTCCCAATCATGTGAGGTAAGGCGCATTCCGTTGCTTAGTTCGGCAATCCCCTTCTAACTCATACCATCCTTGACAAGGCTCATTCACTTTCTCAACAAGACAGACAAGACAGACACAGACAACAAAACAAACAAATAATTCCAGCAATATAAACTAAAATATGCAGTAATTCTAGACTCACCACTACAGAGGCTGGTGTTTTAAAACCAGGAGAACCGTAACTGACAGAACGGATAGGCACAAATCAGGGGAGCACAGAATATAAGAAAAATAAAGCTTTTTCTTACCTGGCCAGGTTTTTTGATCTGTGGTTCCCGGAATGCCTGTCCTTTCGTTCCGTCAGCGTAGCTCAGCCACCTCTTGTAGCAACTTGGTGGGTCCCTGTTCGGGCGCCAAAATGTTAGGGGCAACTTTTAAACAAGTTGCTTAAGTTTATATTGCTTTGCCAAATTATTGCTTCTATAAGAAAGATGACACGGAGTCAGGTATGTCTGTATCACAGTTCTCAGCATAAAGGACTGCTGCCTTTACTCTTTCAAAGCCCTTTTATACAAGCAGTAATCTTATCGGCATTACCAAATGAGGTTAAGGTACAAAGAGTTTCTCATCAGCGAACATGTAATGATTATTCAGCAGTTCCAAATTCCATCTAGATACAGATTGATACGTACACAGAAGAGAAAAGCACAAACAATTTAAATAGAACAATTGATACGTACATAGGTAAGAAAGTAGCACAAACAATTTAAATAGAACAATTGATACGTACACAGGTAAGAAAGGAGCACAAACAATTTAAATAGAACAATTGATACGTACACAATTACAGTGGAACTCTAAGTCATTATTTCAACCCTATCAGGTCAGCATGCCTGGAAATGCCCACTCCTCCAGACTGATATCCTCCCGTCGAGACATTTTAATATTTGCATAACTCCTCCCAAGAGCCACCCCGCTGCTTGCATCAGGATTGGGGGCTCTTGAGAAGAGTACTGAGGCCGGGTGCTGTGATGTTTTCAGGAAGCCATGTACAACACCCTGCCTGCCAAGACACCAGCTGTGATCTGCCCACATTGCATAGAGAAGCACCAAGACCCAGTGATTACATCACCGGGTCTAAAAGAAGGCATGCAAAGAAATCAGTAAGGTTTTATTTTAACCACTTGCTTACTGGGCACTTAAACCCCCCTCCTGCCCAGACCAATTTTCAGCTTTCAGTGCTGTCACACTTAGAATGACAATTGCGCAGTCATGCAACACTGTAACCATATGACATTTTTATTATTTTTTCTCACAAATGGAGCTTTATTTGGTGGTATTTAATCACAGTACAAAATATCAAAATGTAAAATAACACTCTGATCCTAGCGCTCAAATGGATACAGAGTGATTTGACGCACTTTGAGCTGCCGTTATAAGGTAGAACCTGAAACAAGAAATCACTAACAATATACTTTCTAACATTAGAATAGTATTATCAGCGCTTGCATTGAATATTTATTCATGCTTATCGTTAATCATTAAGTGCTATAAAATTCCCCTGTTGTTATACTAGTACAGTCCACCTGTCCTCCTGGGGACTGCAGTATGCAACACTGGGAAATCCTTTATCTTTGGGCAGGTTTGGCAATAATATACAGTGCAAATACAAATACAATAAAATGCAATAAAACTGCCACTGAATCTTATAAACCTGAGATTAGAAAATAAAATATAAAATAAAATAAAAAGTCCCAAGTGAAATGTGATTCAAATAAATACTAAGCAGTTAGCGGTGCCCAATTAATGTACAGCATGAAGGATGCACATCAAAGGGATGAGTCCCAAAAAAAAGAGTGAGTGGATGACAGTAGTAAAAAGGGCTTCTAAATTAAATCCAATATGTTGTCCTTTAAGGCTGATAAACCTCCACCGTATCACCTCGTGATCTGTCCCTTTAGTGTAAAGGTTTACCAGAAATCTGGATTAAATAGAGCCTGTAATCTCCTTAAGTCTGGCACTGCACTCTGGAACAACTGCTGGTCGTATTCCGTTATACTCCAGGGAATTCAGTTAGCCCCAAGGCATCATACAATCTGTTACGCTACTGGAGGAACACCTCCTCTGCCGCCAAATCCAGCAACGTCTCCTCTCCACGTCCTTCCAAATGGAACTTCCTGTCTGTATCTGACATCACTTCCTGTCTGTATCTGACATCACTTCCTGTCTGTATCTGTATCTGACATCACTTCCTGTCTGTATCTGACATCACTTCCTATCTGTATCTGACATCACTTAAGTGATAAGTGATGTCAGATACAGACAGGAAGTGATGTCAGATACAGACAGGAAGTTCCATTTGGAAGGACGTGGAGAGGAGACGTTGCTGGATTTGGCGGCAGAGGAGGTGTTCCTCCAGTAGCGTAACAGATTGTATGATGCCTTGGGGCTAACTGAATTCCCTGGAGTATAACGGAATACGACTAGTAGTTGTTCCAGAGTGCAGTGCCAGACTTAAGGAGATGATCGAAAAATTGATGTAGACCTCAAAAAAGCATACCAAGCAGCTGGAGGAGCTTGTAAGCCAGGAGTAGCTCTGACTTTGTCCTACAGAGCGGCAAGGGCCTGGACGGATAATGTTCAGTTAGTCTTCAAGCAAGGCATCGAGTCGGAGGAGATTATAAAAGCCCTTGATGAATTAAAACTGGCGTCAGATTTTATAGCTGAAGCAGCTATCAATACATTGAGATGCTCCGCCTGAGCCATGATATGCTCAGTGACCGCCAGAAGAGCGCTTTGGTTAAAACTATGGTCGGCAGACCCCTCCTTTAAGCAAACATGGTGTCGCATACCCTATAACAGAAAAACCCTGTTAGATGAGAAACTAGATACGGAGATTAATCGAGTTACAGGAGTGAATTGCGGTCTAATACCTCAAGATAGAAACAGGAGGAAAAAGTTTGCAGCTCGCCCTGCCTTTCAGCAGAAGAACAAGGATACAAGATCATACAGACCAGAGAGAGAGTATAGAAGGGGCTGGAGAGGCTCCCGGGCTACCTTTTTAAAGATGGGAAAGCAGAAGGCTACATCTACTCCACTCGAAATCCTTTTGACTTCCTGCCCACCCAAACTGGTCTGGTGGGGGCTTGTCTCAAGGCTTTCGCTCAGGTTTGGGTGGAAACTTGTTTGGATCAGTGGGTCACTTCCACGGTTCTCCATGAGCTTTACTGGAATTTCAAGCACCAACCGCCCCGGTCTTCATTTCTGCCCACCAACATCCCAAGTTCCAAAGAAAAACAATAAATTCTTCTCCAGTATGTCCAGACATTAATACATCAGGAAGCAGTAGTATCAGTCCCAGAGTCAGAAAAATTCTTAGGGATTTATTCCCAAATTTTTTTGGTACTCAAAAAAATCAGGAAGCTGGAGGCCGGTTCTGGACTTAAAACAATTAAACACATTTATCAACTTGGAGCATTTCAAAATGGATAGGGAAAGTAGGAAGAACTCTGGCGAGCAGAACCATGTCAGCATCAGAGTGTCTAAGTCTCCTGGGATCATTTTCTTCATGCAAAAGGGGTTAGATTGAGGCCTGGGACTTAGTTTCCTTAAGGTACAGGTCTCAGCCTTATCAGCCCTAACTGACACCAGAAGGGCTCTGAACCCTCTGATAGAACGCTTTCAGAAGGCAGTCCTTAGATTAAGACCTCCAAGAAAGATTCTATATCCAAAGTGGGATTTGCCTTTGGTACTCAGTTCTCTTGCAGCTCCTTCTTTTACATAATGTTCTCCAGAAAATATTACTTTCAAAGTGGCCTTTCTAATTTCCATCAAATCTGGCCGAAGACTCTTGGAAATCCAAGGCTTAGGGGCTCAAAATCCCTACATTACTTTTTCCCCAGACAGGGTGGTCCTCCAGCCGATACACCAGTTTGTCCCCAAAGTCCCCTCTGTATAATTATCTTAACCAAGAATGGGTTCTCCCGGCCTTCGAGGAGGATCCAGCAATTTCAAAACTACATCAGCTGGACGTGGCAAGGACTCTCCGGTGTTACATTGAGCTAATACTGTCTTTTCACAAGAATCAACGCCTCTTTTTGATCCCTAAGGGTGCAAGAAGGGGAATGGCAGCATCAAAGACAACTTTGGCAAGTTGGATTGTACGTCTCATTCAGAGAACATATCGGGCTAGTGGTCTTCCAGTTTCTAGAGCAATCAATGCTCACTCAACGTGGGGAATGGTTCCTTCTTGGATAGCTTTAGCACGGGTCTCTCCAGAAACTATCTGTCGTGCGGCAAGTTGGTCATCTTTCACCACCTTCATGACTCACTATAGTCTAGATGCAGCCGCGCTTACTTCCCTTGACTTTGGGGAAAAAGCTTTACAGTTGTCTGCTTTATAATCGAAATTTAAAAATGTAAAACATTTTTTTTGCAGCAACCCTCCCTGTGAGCGTGTTATTTACCATGTGTATGCTGCCATGAAGGCACCAGGAAAACGGAAAATTGAATGCTTAACCTTTCTGTAATTTTCCTTTCCTGGTGCCTATCCATGGCAGCATAAGCTCTCCCTTTCTATAATCCTTAATAGTTGTTACAAGAATGGCGTATGGGGGGCTGACTCTTTCTTTTATAGAGTTAAATTGGTCCTGTGGGTTGGTTGGTTGGTTGGTTGGGGGCGGAGCAACCAACAATGTGTATGCTGCCATGGATAGGCACCAGGAAAGGAAAATTACGGAAAGGTAAGTATTCAATTTTCCGTTTTAAAGTGTTGCCTATAGAGAATTTTGGGTACCATAGTTTGTTGCAATTCCACGAGCATGCGCAATTATAAGCCCTGGTTCACACCAGTACGGCTTTGAAATCACGCTACTTCAAAGCCGCAGATCAGTGCAATTTGTACCTCCGATTTCACTGCGGCTTGAAACTTCATTTAACAGAAGTCAATGCAAGTTACAATAAAATTGGAAAAAAGTAGTGCAAGGATGATTTTCAAAGTCGCTGTGACGTGAGTCGCAGTGATTTGAACGGTTCCATTGCCGGCAATGGGGTGCAACTTGTCATGCTATTTGGTACTGTCAAATCGCATGACAAACCGCACCGGTGTGAACCAGGGCTAAAGGCCCATACACACGATAGGACTTTGTACAAACTTTCCCGTGGATTTTTGTACAAAGGGCGTCGGCCGTAAACTTATTAAGCATACACACGGCAGGACTTTTTCAGCCAACTTTCACCAAATCACGTGGTTTTTCAGCTCTTTACCGCCACCCTTTGGTCAACTTCTGTATTGTTGTCTGATCTTTTGCATTGGTTCTGAGCATGCGTGTTTGTACTTTGAACTAAAGTCCTATGAACTTGTGTACACATGATAGGATTTTGCACCATAGGACTTTTGTTGCCGGAAAGTTTGTCTGTTTGCACAGCCAACATTTGTTCGATGAAAAGCGAAAAAGTTTGTCCGATAGAGCGTACACACGGTAGGATGTTGCCTTAAAACAGCTAATTTGCATGTTTGTTGTCAAAAAGTCCTATCGTGTGTATGGGCCTTAAGACTTGACTTGTTCGATATCTATTCACTTGATGCAACAGTGTTTTATATTTTATATCGGTATAATATTGTGATTTTACTTTTTTTTTTACTTGTATTTATATGGTCATATAGAGTGATTTTTTTTTTACCTCTTAAGCTGGCTACACATTATACAATTTTCTTTTATATTTAACAAAACCATATAATATGAGGTCAAACCTAAACATTTTCAATTTGTATCCAATCAGACAGGCCCTTGCACTACATAGTTGAGGGTAAATCTTAAGGCCCGTACACACGATCTGACAACAAACATGCAAATTAGCTGTTTTAAGGCAACATCCGATCATGTGTACGCTCCATCGGACAAACTTTTTCTGTTTTCATCGGACTTTTGTTGGCTGTGCGAACGCACAAACTTTCCAGCAACGGGAAAGTGTGGCTAAAGCCCCATACACACGATAGGACTTTGTAAAACTTTCCCTTGGATTCTTGTACAAAGGGCTTTGCCCAAAAGTTTGTATTGCATACAGACGCCAGGACTTTTCCAGCCAACTTTCACCAAATCACATGGTTATTTAGCTCTTTACCACCACCCTTTGGTCAACTTCTGTATTGTTGTCTGATATTGTGTCGATCTCGTCGCTTTTATCGGCGAGATTGACACCTTGCGAGCCGGGTTCACACTGGTGCGGGGATCCGACTTGGATCCCCGCCAATGCCAGGCACTGTGTTTGGTATGAATCTTGAGGGGGAACTCCACGCCAAATTTTAAATAAAAAAACGGCATGGGTTCCCCTTCAGGGGCATACCAGGCCCTTAGATCTGGTATGGATTTTAGGGGGAACCCCTACGCCGAAAAAACAGCATGGGGTCCCCCCAAAATCCATACCAGACCCCTATCCGAGCACACAGCCCGGCCGGTCAGGAAAGAGGGTGGGGACGAGCGAGTGCCCCCCCCCTCCTGAGCCGTACCAGGCCGCATGCCCTCAACATGGGGGGTGGGTGCTTTGGGGGAGGGGCGCCCTGTGGCCCCCCCACCCCAAAGCACCTTGTCCCCATGTTGATGAGGACAAGGGCCTCTTCCCGACAACCCTGGCCGTTGGTTGTCGGGGTCTGCGGGCGGGGGGCTTATTGGAATCCGGGAGCCCCCTTTAATAAGAGGGCACCCAGATCCCGGCCCCCCACCCTATGTGAATGAGTATGGGGTACATGGTACCCCTACCCATTCACCCCATTCACCTAGGGAAAAAGTGTCAATAAAAAAACACACTACACAGGTTTTTAAAGTAATTTATTAGACAGCTCAGGGGGTCTTCTTCCGTCTTCGGGGGTCTTCTTCCGACTTCGGGGTCTTCTTTTCCCGACTTCGGGGGTCTCTCCGGTTCTTCTGCCGGGCTCCTCCGCTATCTTCTGCTCTTTTGCCGCTCTTTTGCTAGGGGAGGAGCCCGGTCTGCTGCCTTCTGCCTTCTTCCCTCTTCTCTTCTTCCGATGCTGACACGACGCTCTCTCCGGCTGGAATGCTCTCTGAGCGCTCCGATGTGACTTTTATAGGCAGTGACCCCGCCCCTTATGCCGTCATAGTCCCTGGGCATGCTGGGACGTAACATTTTAGGGGGCGTGGTCAACATCACCCGGTGACCACGCCCCCTAAAACATCACAGTCCCAGCATGCCCAGGGACTGTGACGGCATAAGGGGGCGGGGTCACCGCCTATATAAAGCCCCATACACACGATAGGACTTTGTACAAACTTTCCTTTGGATTTTTGTACAAAGGGCGTTGCCAAAAAGTTTGTATTGCATACAGACGGCAGGACTTTTCCAGCCAACTTTCACCAAATCACGTGGTTTTTCAGCTCTTTACCACCACCCTTTGGTCAACTTCTGTATTGTTGTCTGATATTGTGTCAATCTCGCCACTTTTATCGGCGAGATTGACACCTTGTGAGCCGGGTTCACACTGGTGCGGGGATCCGACTTGGATCCCCGCCAATGCCAGGCACTGTGTTTGGTATGAATCTTGAGGGGGAACTCCACGCCAAATTTTAAATAAAAACCCGGCAAGGGTTTCCCCCCCCCATACCACGCCCTTAGATTTGTTATGGATTTTAAGCCCGGTCTGCTGCCTTCTGCCTTCTTCCCTCTTCTCTTCTTCCGATGTTGACACGACGCTCTCTCCGGCTGGAATGCTCTCTGAGCGCTCTGATGTGACTTATATAGGCGGTGGCCCCGCCCCCTTATGCCGTCACAGTCCCTGGGCATGCTGGGACTGTGACGGCACAAGGGGGCATGGTCACCGCCTATATAAGTCACATCGGAGCGCTCAGAGAGCATTCCAGCCGGAGAGAACGTTGTGTCAACATCGGAAGAAGAGAAGAGGGAAGAAGGCAGAAGGCAACAGACCGGGCTCCTCTCCTAGCAAAAGAGCGGCAAAAGAGCAGAAGATAGCGGAGGAGCCCGGCAGAAGAAACGGAGAGACCCCCGAAGTCAGAAGAAGACCCCTGAAGTCGGAAGAAGACCCTGAAGTCGGAAGAAGACCCCTGAAGCCGGAAGAAGACCCCCGGAGCTGTCTAATAAATTACTTTAAAAACCTGTGTAGTGTGTTTTTTTATTGACACTTTTTCCCTAGGTGAGTGGGTAGGGGTACCATGTACCCCATACTCATTCACATAGGGTGGGGGGCCGGGATCTGGGGGCCCTCTTATTAAAGGGGGCTCCCAGATTCCGATAAGCCCCCGCCCGCAGACCCCAACAACCAACGGCCAGGGTTGTCGGGAAGAGGCCCTTGTCCTCATCAACATGGGGACAAGGTGCTTTGGGGTGGGGGGCCGCAGGGCGCCCCCCTCCCCAAAGCACCCCCCCCCCATGTTGAGGGCATGCGGCCTGGTACGGCTCAGGAGGGGGGGCACTCGCTCGTCCCCCCTTTTCCTGACCGGCCAGGCTGCGTGCTCGGATAAGGGTCTGGTATGGATTTTGGGGGGACCCCCACGCTTATTTACGGCGCAGGGGGTTCCCCTTAAGATCCATACCAGACCAAAGGGCCTGGTATTCCCCCAGAGGGGAATTCCCTCTCATGCCCGCCGCAGTAGGAAAATGTGTTTTTCCTATTGCAGCCAGCGCAAGATGTACAGTACACTGTCGCCGAGAACCAGCGCGATCGGATCGCGCTGGAAACATTCTCGCGGCTGCATACTGTAGTTTGTACAAAAGTCTGATGCTTTTGTGTACGCATGATCAGACTTTGCTCCATCGAACTTTTGTTGCCGGAAAGTTTGTGCGTTCGCACAGCCAACAAAAGTCAGATGGAAACAGAAAAAGTTTGTCCGATAGAGCGTACACACGGTCGGATGTTGCTCAAAAACAGCTAATTTGCATGTTTGTTGTCAAATTGTGTGTACGGGCCTTTTAAAGGTAAATGGAAAAATACATTTGTACAATGTGTGGCCAACTTTAGACTATTTGTCTTCTAGTAACTGCTGCTGATATTTTGTTTGATTTATTTATCTAGTTAGCGCAGATCTTCCTTGTATATAATATTGTGTTTTTTTTTATTAATATTAACAAAAATTAAAATAAAATAACCTAAAAACTTTGTGGCGGTTTTATTTCATAGGGGACTGTACTCAATAAAGGGTTTAAATTATGAAAAAATAAATGAAGACTTTTGGCCCCCTTAAATAAGCAGTTAGATGTAAAGAAAATTAGCTCAGACCTAAGAGCCCTTTCACACTGGGGCGGTCTGCAGGATTTTGCGCTAATATTAGCGCCTGCAAACCGACCCGAAAGTGCCGCTGCTTTGTATCCAGTGTGAAAGCCCCGAGGGCTTTCACACTGGAGCGGTGCGCTGGCAGGACGGGAAAAAAAGTCCTGCTAGCAGCATCTTCGGAGCAGTGAAGAAGCAGAGTGTATTACGCTCCTTCACCGCTCCTGCCCATTGAATGATGGGACGGCGCGGCTATACCGCGGAGGCGCTTTGCGGTGGTATTTAACCCTTTATCGGCCGCTAGCGGGGGGTAAAACCGCCCCGCTAGCGGCCGAATACCGACGGTAAAACGCCGCTAATAATAGCGGCGTTTTACCGCCGACGCCGCCCCCGCCCCAGTGTGAAAGGGCCCCAAAGGGTCCTTGTTTCTTTTGAACCCCAGGTGGCTGCTGTGGACAACTGTACCTCCCCCCCATGTCACTTTGCTCCATGTATTCTATATCAGCTCCCTTTTTCCAGGCTATGCTGATAGCTGAAGTTAATTATCTCTAATTAGTGAAGGAGGAAAAGTTGAGGCAGGTTGGGGAGGTGTAATAGCTGAAGCTGAATTAGTGGCAGAGCATGTTTGTGAGTATTCCATATTTTATGCAGTTTTCTTCTTTTTTTGGGGGGGGAGATTGCTGGGTCTGTGCACACTGGGCATTGAAAATGGTGTTTGAGTCAGCATCTCTATGATAACCTATGTTATTTATTCATGCACATTAGAGGCATGTTTGTAGAGGAGAGTTTTCAGGCTCAAAAAAAAACAACCCAACAACCCAAGAGGAGCCTTCGGGAAGGGGGAACAAAAAATGCTTGGTGTTCATAAATGTGGCATTTAGAAGCGCTTGGCGTTTTAATTCAAAGGGAGCAGAGTGGAATGTTTTGTAAAGGTGGGGGACTTCTAAAAGCGACTCCCATGAACTCTCATAAACTGTTATGTGATATGAGCAATTTATGTATTTTTCTCTGCTGCTTTTTCTGCGCCCAGCGTGCATGGACCCTTTATACCAATCTTTTGGAGGACTGTACACTTTGTTTAAAACGTATTAATCTGCAATACACCCCCTTCTCTCTCTTTTTTTTTTTTTTTTTTTTTTTATTTGTTTGGTATTCACTTAACTGAGATTCAAAATCTTAGGCCCTGTCCACACTAGTGCATTTTCTCCTGCATTTGCTGTTGTGCTGGCATGCATGGCAATCAAAATCCCATTCTCTATGGTGCCTGTGCACATCAATGCAGTCCAGTGCGGTGTTTGTTTTTTGTTTTTTTTTTGTCTTTGCTTGTTTTCTCTGGTTTTTACATTTTAGAGTCTCTCCCTCTCCCTCTCCCTCTCCCTCTCTGCGTTCCAGTACAGTCTGCAAAAGTAGCACATGCTGCATTTTTTTTTTTCCTGCAAGGAACTATACTAAAATGTAGCAAAACACACCAGAACATTTCTAAAAAAAAAAATAAGTACAATGAAGAGAGGTTTTTTTTAAAAAAAAGGGGAAAAAATGCATGCAGAAACTCATCTGGACTGTGTTTCTGTGGTGTGAACCAGCCTTTAAATCCAGTCTCCTTCTACAAAAAAAGGCATAAAAATGTATCGTACACAACACTAGTGTGAACCAAGGCTTTAGTCTGCTTTATTTAGCTTTGGAGGGATATGGTAAGGAATCTGGGTGGCCTCAGGGCATGTGCATACTTCTGTAGTTTGGGTGCACTTTTAACGCACAAAGAAGGTACTTTAAAGTGGACCTTCAGTCATTTTTTTTTTTTTTTTCAACTTTCCATCTATTAAATCTTCTGCCCTTGTTGTTTTAACTTTGGATAGTAAAACTTTTTTTTTTCTGCCAGTAAATGCCTTTTATACAGCCCACATCTGGTTTCTTGTCTGGTAAAAAGCCTAGGCTTATGACATCATGCACAGCTCTTACTCTTGTAAAAGTTTGCCAGAAGGGGGGGCGGTGAGTCATAAGAGGGCCAATGAGAGCTGCAGAGCTGGAGGTGTGCCTATGAGGCATAACTAGAAACTTCAGGGCCCCGTTGCAAGAAACCATGATCGGCTGCCCCTCTTCCAGCCGAGCCCCGGGCTTCCAATTTTGGGCATCCTCCCAGAACCCTGCTTCCCGCATGCTCCCTGGGACGTGCATCCAGCGCAATCACAGTGGCTCTTTACCATGTGATCAGCTGATCACATGTAAACAGACTTGCAGGTTATTCGCAGCCTTTTCCTTCCACGCTGTGTTTGTGTTAGGAAAGGACTGCCGTTAACTGTCAAGAATGTCAGTTAATTGTTTACACTGATAATTAGTGCCCTCTATTAGTGCCCATCAATGCTGCCTATCAGTGCCCATCAATTCCGTCTACAAGAGTTGCCCATCAGTGCCCATCAATTCTGGCTATCAGCACCACCTATCAGTGCTCTTCAATGCTGCCAATCAGTGCCATCTATCAGTGCTCATCAATACTGCCTGAGTTCTGCCCATCAGTGCAGCCTATGAGTTCTACCTATCGGTGCTTATCAATACCTATCAGTGCCCATTAGTGCCTCCCATCTGTGCCTTCTATCGCTGCCCATCAGTGCCTTCTTAGGACAGCACGGCTCTGAGCGGAGAGTGTGTGTCTCTCATGGAACAGCAGCACAGAGTCGGCATTGACAGTTCTATCTCCCCCTCCGTCTGTCCTCTCTCGCACGGGATGACAAAGGACACAGCTGATCTGCTCCCCCTTCTCCCCCCTCCCCTCTCCTGTGTGTGCTCCGCGGGAAATGTGAGCTTGTTAGATTCACACTTGACTGCCCGCGGAGCACACAGGGGAGGGGGGAGAAGGGGGAGCAGATCAGCTGTGTCCTTTATCATCCCGTGCAAGAGAGGATGGACGGAGGGGGAGATAGAACTGTCAATGCCGACTCTGTGCTACTGTTCCATGAGAGACGCACTCTCCGCTCAGAGCCGTGAGAATAGCAACCCTGCTAGGGCCCCCCTACAGTGACGGAATGCCAGGGCCCTGTCGCAAATGTGCGACTGTTGTGACCCTGGTAATTCCGCCACTGCCTCTGTGTAAATCCAGGAAGTGAACAGGCAGCCGCTTCAGCTGCCCACAGTTAAAATGGCTGCAGTCACTCAGTGGAGGGAGATTTCTGCAGCATATTTGGCAAGTACAGTATATATAAAATAATATGCAATGCGGTTGGAGGGAAGCTTCAGAATGGCAAAGATGTTTATGTGAGCAGACTGCAGTTACTTTTTAAATATTAGGCCTTGTTCACACAGGCATACTTTAGCAAATGCTCATGCCAGGGCCAAGTTCATCTGCACTGGGATGCCCAGGTGTTCTATGCACCCCCATACAGGCAGTCCCATTCATGCCAGTTGCGATGTAGTGGCTGCACGGGCACAGTCGCTGCTTTCAATTTGACAGCCGTGTGGATGCACAGCCCCAAATGCGGACAGTGTGCTACTTTTCACCAATGCGTTTTGCTTTGGTGTTTCAAAAAAAAAAAAAAAAATCCTGCTATTTTCAGAAGATGTACCTTCCGTTGATATAATTGTACTGCATGTAACATGCCCTATATGTGTGATCTGCACAGACCATGCATAAAAAAATGCAACAAATGCACCATAGGGCTTCATACGGGCTAATGTTGTAATGATGGACTGCATCTGTTATCCAATGGTCATGTAGTGCTTTTTATAATGGTCCTGTGCTGATTGTCTTTGCTTCTTTATATACATCTGTATACAAGTAAAACCTAATGAAATGTATTCTTTAAAAAAGTGTTATAATCAACCACACACGTTGTGTTAACCGCTTGCCGACCATCCGCCGACATTATACTGCGGCAGGTTGGCTCGGCTGCATGAATTGCCGCAGGTGTACGTCAGCTGTTTTAAAAGCGATAGTAGGCGCACGCGTCACCGGAGCTGATGCACATGGTCTGCAGCCATGATGTCTGCCGGGAGCCCGCGATCGCTCCACAGAGCCAGAACAGGGATCTGTCAATGTAAACAAACAGATCCCTGTTCTGTCAGGGGAGTAGAAAAAGATAGTCTTCCAAGTGATCAGGAACAGTGATCGTTCTTCTCCAGTCAGTCCCCTCCCCTTACAGTTAGAAACGCCTCCCTAGGGAACACTTAACCCCTTTATCGCCCCCTAGTGTTAACCCCTTCCCTGCCAGTGACATTTATACAGTAATCAGTGGTTATTTTTAGCACTGATCGCTGTATAAATGTCAATGGTCCCAAAAAAGTGTCCGATCTGTCCGCCGCTATGTTGCAGTCCCGCTAAAAATTGCTGATCACTGCCATTACTAGTGAAAAAAAAATAATAATAATAATAAATTTAAATGGAAAAATTCCATAAATCTATCCCCCCATTTTTTTTTTTTTTTTTTTTTTTTTTTTTTTGTAGACGCTATAACTTTTGTGCAAACCAATCAATATAAGCTTATTGCAAATATATTTTTACTATAAATATAATATAATTATTATATATTTTTTTTGTTACCAAAAATATGTAGAAGAACACATATTGGCCTAAACTCTTTGAATTTTTGGGGGGGATATTTATATTATATTTATAGTAAAAAATATTGGGGTTTTTTTTCAAAATTTTCGCACTTTTTTTATTTTTATTTATTTATTTTGTTTATAGCACAAAAAAATGAAACCCGCAGAGGTGATCAAATACCACCAAAAGAAAGCTCTATTTGTGGGGAAAAAAGGACGTCAAATTTTGTTTGGGAGCAACGTCGCACGACCGCGCAATTGTCAGTTAAAGCGACGCAGTGCCGAATTGCAAAAAAATGGCCTGGTCGTTAAGGGGGGGTAAAACCTTCTGGGGCTGAAGTGGTTAAAGATGACCAGTTTTAAGTCTCACAAAATAGAATATGAAAGTGTAAGCAAGCCCCTTTTCAAGCAGCTTCATTGAAACCTTGAAAGAAAACTTCAGCTCCAGTTTGAGGTTTTCTCAATATCAATCGGCAAAATATCACTGGGCTTGATTAATATTATTAATAAAACGTGTTTGTGTTTTCCTTTCTACTGTGGGTCTTTATTAAATCAGTATTCAACACAAAGCAAATATTTTATTATATTGAGCTATCAAGTTGGGCATTTATTAATTCCTATCCCCTATCCAAGTTATTACCCCTAATTAAACCTAAAAACCAAACTCAGACTGTCCTTATGTCTGAATGAAAGTGGAAAATACTTGTTGCCTGGCTGTGCAGGATTGGGGAATCCAGTCATCTACATCCCCTGCAAGGGTAGTGCTGCATGTACAGTGTTTAAAAAAAAAAAAATGTTGGCACTAATATAATTCCTGTATAATATAGTAATAGTCTACCTCTAACATTATCTCTGCCAGGCTGGAAATGCCAACCAGGTAAACATGGCACTGCCATCGATACAAGTACCACCCTCTACGCCAACACATATGGTGCCACCTACAGCTCCCATGCAAGGTCCAGTGGCTAGTGAGAAAAACCTACCACTGCCAGTGCTGCAAGTCCCACATTCTACGCCCATACAGATGATGCCAGCTACTGTTCCCATGCAAGTTCCAGTGGCTGCGAGCGCACCAACACAGACTGCAACTCATCTCTTTGCACATCCTGGTACGTACCACTGTTAATATCTTGGGTGGCTGCAGTATGTTTGTATTGCTGATGATTAACAAGTAGTATTGTAGACTACAAAATCATGTGGACTGCATTGCAAAAGCTACCTTGGCAGGGGAGAAGACCTGACCTTTCTCTGCTACACTTCAGTGACATGCAGCAGGTCTAGTCCCACCCCTACCCTGTGACTGGGCAGTGAGGGAGAAGCGGCACACTGACGACCTCCCCTGTCACTCTGCTCTCTCCTGCTGTTGGTGTGCTCTAAGGCTCCATTCACACTAATGCGTTTTTTGATGCATTTTGCAGAAATGCATGGGAATCTTTTTAACATGGGTTCCTATGGAACATGTTTACATCAATGCATTTTTGTGCCTCTGCGTTTTTGGAAAGGGTCAGGGACTTTTTTTTCATGCAAAATGCAGCGTTTTGCATGTAATAGAATTCAATGGACCAGCATCAAAAACGCAAGTACAGCGTTTTTACGGCGTTTTGCGTTTCTTGCGTTTTTTTTTTTTTTTTTACACTGTATACAGTATAAAAAAACTGTAAAAAAAAAAAAAGCGCAAAAACGCGACAAGCACCGCAAAAAACACTGCAGATATGCTCAAAAGCAACATGCATAGGTGTGAATCGAGCCTTACAGCACAGCTAATTGGCTCCTTGTGCTGTTTCTGTCTCCCCCGGTCTTAAAGTGATTATTAACCCACTTGAAGTGACCCGGTTCACACTGGAGGGGACAATCGTTCAGACTTTGGGAGCACAAGTCGCATGATCCCTATGAGATCTGTTTTAACCCCCACCCCTTTCCTGACCTGCCAGGCTGCATACTCGGATAAGGGTCTGGTATCGATTTGGGGGGACCTCATGCCGTTTTTTTTTTTTTTTGTTTTTTTTCTCAAAATCAGATCAAATTCAGATCCCGCTCATTAAAGTCACATGAAAGTCTGATCGATGTCTGGCCGAATTTGCAGGGCAAAGTCTGATCGACAGTTGTGTGACTTTTATGTTGCACCAGTGTGAATCGGGCTTACAAGTAAAATTATTATTTTTTGTTTGTTTTGTGTTTTTTTTTATATATTTTTTTTTTTTTTTTGTGTGGTGGTTTTTCTCAAAGTATAAAAAATGAGATATATATATATATATTTATTTATTTATTTATTTATTTATCAGAGTGGAGAGGGATTTGATTACCTGTGAGTTTTAATTGCTGTCTGTGTTCCTATTAGGGAAATGCACCCTCTTTATTGTCCTGTTTACCATTATTATTGAAAGTAAAAGAAAATCCTAAATTTTGGGTTGTCCCAGAAAAGTAATAGAGGGGAAATCTTCCAATGGGGACACTAGTTTTGGTCACCTGAGGATCTCCAAGGAATTTCCTGTTTGGCTATGGGACAGGAAGTAAAAGGAAATTTTCTCAATAGGACACAGATGGCAAAAAAAAAAAATCTGATAAGGGTTATGCCTATAGTTCTACTTTAATGCAGAGAATGAATTAACCACTTTAAGGCCATGTCTGCTAATAACATTTTAGAGGAGTTTTTTTCAGGCAGATGAGACATACAATGTCCAATCTATGTGCTTGCTAGCAAATTTGTTTTCAGGCTTCCATTTAAAAAAAAAAAAAAAAAAAAGGTTTACAGAACTCAATATCTCAAGCTGAATATCTCAAACACACACAACTAAGTCAGAAGGGCGCCACCTCCTCTTCCTTCCAGTTACAGAGAGACAGACTGAAGGCGATGGAGATGTAAGCTCTAAGGAGCAGGGCCCTCTGCTTCCTACTGTATTAAAGTGTATTGTATTTGCACTGTCTACCCTCAAGTTGTAAAGCGCTAAACTGTTGGCGCTATATAAATCCTGTATAATAATAATAATAATAATAATGTGCTAAAAACGGAGCACACAGAATTTTGGTTACTATGCACAGCTGCACCAATCGGCTTCAGGGTTTTATCAAGGCTTAATTGAACAAGCTGAAGTTTGAAGCTGATTGGTTATGATGCAGAGCTGCACCAGATTTTAGTAACCCTTCTCCCCCCCCCCCCCCCCCCTTAGTTTATGCTGTGATCTGCATGAGGATACACCTATGTTTGTTTTATTCAAGTTTTTATATACACAGTAAAATGTGAGTTTAAAAGAGGGGGGGGGGGGGGCAGCTTTTATTTAAAATGGTTATTCTCTGTTTAAAAGTAACCCACCACCCCTGTTGCAGATACTATACTAATCTTTGCATACTGCATTTTGCCATTGGCTGTTCTGTGCATTTGAATTTCCTGAAAGTCTCCTGACAACTAATTATGAATCTGAAATTGCGGGGGGGGGGGGGGGGGGGGGTCTAAGCAGTAGGATAACGGGACGTTTTTTTTCTTTTAAAAAAAATGGATAGATATTTATGTTTCCTTAAGACCATCACAGAGCAAAAAGCAATTCTGCCCAGTGCACCAGGGACATGGCAGGCTTGTGAGGACTTGCAGCGACTTTAAGAGACAACTTATCTGGGGGGGGGCGTGGCCTGGACGGCAATGGGATAAGACGTGTGTGAGCAACGCTCCGTCCGTGGTAGATCCTGACACGAATATCCTGTGACCCCAAACGATATTCTGAGCCCCACATCAGTGTCACAAAGACCCGCTGTGCCTGCCGAGTCATGTCGCCGCCAAAACGGAACGCTGCAGCCTCTTCGTCCCTGGAGCGGTATCGTAGGACAGAGCGGGACGGAGAGGGGCAAGATGGCGCCGCCTCTACTGCACACTCTGCCTCTCACACAGAACACGAGGCGGCTGATACAGCACGTGTCCTCGAGGCGATCTCCCTCTGTCAATCCACATTTACTACCAAGATAGAAGAGGTAAAAGTGGACATTTCACTTATAAGGCAAGACATGACTAAGATCCGAGAACGGGTCACTGAAACAGAGGCCAGAATTAGCCGGGCAGAGGATACCCTATACCCTCTTCAACATTCTCAAGAGGATCTTAAGCGAAAAGTCCAACTATTGGCGCAGAAACACGACGATCTGGAGAATCGCGCCCGCAGATCTAACTTGCGCTTTATCGGCCTGCCTGAAGGATCAGAAGGTACAGACCCAGCTACTTTTCTGGAAAAACTCCTTATTGCAACCTATGGCAGAGAGGCTTTCTCCACCAGTTTGTGGTGGAGCATGCACATCACATGCCTGCCCGCCGACCACCGGAAGGAGCCCCTCCACGCACCTTCATTGCGAAGATGCTGAATTTCAGAGACCGCGATGCAGTCCTTCGCATGGCCAGAATTAAAGGCAATATTCCGTTCCAGACAGGATCCGTTGCAGCATTTCCCGACTTTTCTGCAGAGGTGCAGAAACAACGCTCCAGATTCACGGAGGTCAAGCGACGCCTAAGAGCACAACACATCAAGTATGCCATGTTGTTTCCGGCCCGTTTACGAGTGGTGGGAGAAGACCGGGCATATTTCTTTGATGACCCAACACTTGCATCGGAGTGGATCGACAGGCGGGATGCAGAAAGAAACAGACCAGCCTAAAGATGATGCCTCCATCTACAGAGGACTAGGTGAGACTCCGTGCCCCCACATATTCCATTAACATTTAATACATATACAGCACCCTAACTAAAGCCCCTGGCTTTACTGGAAGCGGTTCAGCATCACTTGATAATACCCTACAGAGACAGAGCCCCTCCGGGTGTCACCCAGGCGCAGGTCTCACAACACACTCTGCACTATTAAGGCTGAAGTGACTTATTTCTACAATCTCTGCTCAGAGTGCACTCCCTGAACTCCAATATATATTTCTGTGCCGCCCCGACCGGGGGTACACACACTCCTATCTGTCTCCCCATGACTTTACCTCATCGAAGGAAGAGACGATACCCCTCCATCTGGTCTTTTTGTCCGGCCCCTCGGGCTCCTAAAATTTGGTCACAGCCATGTTTGCACCAAGAGAGATGAGAGAGGAGGGCACGGGGTCACCAGCTCAACTTTAATAGCTAAGTTCTACACTGTTTTATGGGGAATCTGTTACCTATTACTATATACCACATATGGGCGTAAAAATGGAATACATATTCCCAACAAGTGTTCCATAAACATACCGTCTAAAAGACCGTTGCTGGACTATCAACCAGCGAATTATTCGCCCTTACCACTAGCATGGTATATTGTCACCGGCATAGTCAACTAGGCTTTAGCCGGTGTCAATACAGTTAGAGTGTACTATTGGGTACCATGGTGCCTACTAGTGGTTACTCAGGTTATGGGTTTTATGCTCCAGCCAAGTTTGGGAGGCTGAGAGCAGGGAGGGGGGAACGGGAAATGTTATATGTACGTTCACAGAGCATGCATTTTGATATGTTGGATTATAATAGTACTGATTGTTTATGGTACTACCTGATTCTAAAATTGACCACAGGTTGGGAAATGACGTGTGTTGGAGTTGGGCCTGCCCTGGGAAGAATTGTCCAGCCGCACCTCTATACGTACCCCTATGACACATATGACTAATGTAAAGTTCCTAACATGGAACGTCCGGGGAATCCGGGACAGAATTAAGCGAACGGCAATCTTTGGTTGCCTTAAGTCCTATCGTGCGGATATAATTGTGCTAGTTGAAACGCACATAACAGGCCAATTACAGGTGGCACTGAAACGCCCATGGATAGGGTGGGCATACCACGCTACGCACTCCTCCTACTCCCAAGGGATTTCTATACTCATTACTAAAACTACCCCATTTGGCATAATTTCACTGCGGACGGATCCTCAGGGCAGGTTCATCTTCCTGCACTGTACTATCAGTGGTTCACAGTACTTGATTCTTGCCTTTTACATACCCCCACCTTATAACTCTGCTATAGTCACAGAAGGTTTATTGTATATGTCACAGCATCCTGCCATCCCTGCTATTTGGCTGGGGGATTTTAACACAGTTCTAAACCCCACCAGAGATGGATTGCAGTCTCTCCAGAGCGCTCAAACCCCAGACAGCACTAGATTTGGGCGACTAATGTCCGAATTCTCCTTAATAGACACATGGAGATCTAAATACCCGAACACCCAGGCCTTTTCTTGCTTTTCGGCAACACACTCCACTATGTCCCGCATAGATTTCATATTGATCTCAAAACTGCTCCTCCCGCTCCTAGTAGACTCAGGATACCACACTAGATCTCTCTCAGATCACGCTCCTTATTGGGCTACCCTACGCCTCACCTCACATAGGGGATCCCGCACATGGTGCCTCCATCCCTTCTGGCTGTCTGCCTTGAAAGATCAGGAGGATATCCAGGAGGAATGGCAATACTTTTTCAAGTACAATAGGGACACCGCTTCGGTAAATATGGTATGGGAGACATTTAAAATACACGTTCGTACAATCCTCTCCTCACGCATAAATAGACTGAAAGATTCATCTAAAGCTGCACTTCACGTTGCCTCTGAAAAAGTGGAAATAGCAACTAAAGAATTCAATTTAGACCCCACCCCAGCTACGGTATCAATACTTAAACGACATACCCGAACTCTGAACCAGTTACACTTTGAGAAAGCCAAACAAAAACTTTTTTTCTCAAGACAACGGATATTTGAAATGGGTGAAAGAGCGGGTAAACTATTGGCATACTTGGCTCATCAGGACACTAATCCACCGGTGGTGGTATCCTTGCTAGACTCACATAATGCTCCCTTGACAGACCCCATATTGGTAGCATCAGCATTCCGAACATACTATGCCGACCTTTACTCCTCTAAAGCAAATGTCACTAGACAGGAGACACAGACATTCCTTCAGGATATACCGTTCCCCCAGATCTCAGAACCCCCTTATGACAGAAATGGTGGCCCCTATCACTGCGGATGAGATTGCAATTGCGATCTCGTCCCTAGCCCCAGCGAAAGCCCCAGGTCAAGATGGCATACCCCTAGATTTTTATGCAGAATACTCCGAGATACTTGTCCCTGCGCTGCTCAAACTATAAAACTACATTTTCGAATCTGGCTCCCTACCTGAATCCCTCCGACGGGCAGTAATTATAGTGATCCCCAAGCCAGGAAAGAATCCCCAATATCCGGAATCATATCGCCCAATATCAATGCTCCAAGCAGATATTAAAATTCTAGCAAAAGTTTTGGCCATTAGACTTAATCAAATTATTCTCTCCATTATCCACCCTGACCAGACGGGATTCATGCCTGGAAAGAATACGGCCATGAATCTGCGTCAGCTATATATGAATATCCAAGCGACCCATGAAAACATAGGGGACCGTGCAGTGGTGGCGCTGGACGCCGCCAAGGCATTTGACTCCGTGGAGTGGGAGTATTTGTGGGAATGCCTCAGAAGGTTCGGATTCGGGCCCAGATTTATTAAATGGGTACAACTACTATATTTCTCACCAGAAGCTAGTGTGCTTGTGAATGGAACAATATCAGACCCCTTCCTGCTGGAACGCGGCACCCGTCAGGGATGCCCACTCTCCCCACTTTTGTATGCCCAGCTGTCGAGCCCCTGGCCATCTCTCTCAGGATGCACCCAGGAATTGGAGGTCTCAGGGCTGGTAACCTGGTGGAGACGGTGAGCCTGTACGCTGACGATATGCTTTTATATCTGGAGGATACTGGCCCGTCCCTCCAGGCGGCCCTAAAGACCATAGAGGATTTTGGGAAACGCTCTGGACTAAGTATGAACTGGTCCAAGTCGCAAATTATGCCTCTAGATCGAACGTCACCCACGCGCCAATCAGCCTCCCTTCCATTAATTAGAGTTGCTTCAATCAAATACCTAGGTGTATTAATTACTAGAGAACCCAAGGAATTCATTGCCAACAATATAGAGCCTTTATTCACATATTTGAAATCCCGAACACAAGTCTAGACTAGACTCCCATTGGGAGTGATGGGGAGAATCAACCTCTTTAAAATGATTCTGCTCCCAAAATTTCTCTATATACTATGGAACTCACCATTACTTATCCCCCTAAAAATTTTCAAAGCCCTAGATCAGATAGTCAATTCATTTATATGGGGATCCAATAGACATAAGTTAGCTTGGAACACCCTAAAAAACCCCACCACCGATGGAGGAGCTGCCCTCCCGGATCTACATGCATACTGTATAGCGGCACAGACCTCACATCTATTTCATCTACATAAAACTGACAAAGATAGGTATCAAGCTTTAGTATGTAGGAAATCAAATAAGGATATAGATTCCCCCCTACAAGTAATATTCAGAGGCAGGGAAGGTAGGGGAAGAGGCACAACTCAGAACCATCTGCTACACCAACATAAAAGAATTTGGGAGATTGCGCTTAAACTAACTGGAGCTGATTTCTATCACTCACACACACCCTTATGGCACAACCGCCAACTGCAAGAACTAATGCACTTACCTGGTGCTACAACGTGGGTTACTAAGGGAATCGCATATTTATTCCAGGTACTCACGCCCCTAGGGGTAAGACATTTTCAAGCACTTAGAGAGGAATTTGACCTACCTGCAAACATGCTGTTTAGCTATATGCAGATGAGACACGCTCTATGGGCCCAATTCATAGATGGTTTTCCTAACACACAAACACTACCTATGGTTGAAGTGATTATAGGCGAAGAACCAGCTAAACTGACATCCAACCTCTATAGTATCATACGGGCGCGTTCAGTAGCAAGAATTATAGATAGTGCTAAAAATAGGTGGGTAGAGGACATAGGCCCAATAGAGAACTCTGAGTGGGAGGAAGCACTGGAGAATGTCAAGAAATCATCCCCAACACTTTCCGACCGTTTGACTCAGTTGTATATTATCCACAAAGCCTACCTTACCCCCGCACGGTTGGCCAAATTCTCACGCGACCAGGATCCCAACTGTCCAGGGTGCTCAGCAAATCCATGCTCTTTTGTTCATTTAATATGGGAATGCCCAAACATCCAGCACTATTGGACACAGGTTATAACATTTTTATACGACCACATGGGCTCACCCTTACAACTTGATCCCAAGACATGCCTACCAGGCATTTTGCCAGACGCTGAAACCGAAAAGTATTTGGCAACTTTCCTACACGAAACTTTGTTCTGTGCCAGAAAAGTGATTGCCAGACACTGGATGAGGACTAGCCCCCCCACAGTCCGAGCCTGGATTGGGGAAATAAACAAAGCACTGCCATACAAGCAAGTACTATACAGACACAGAGGGTGCCCGGCCAAGTATAACAGAATATGGGATAGGTGGCTCAACTCCAGTGAAACTTGTATTGAATAATCACATAACCAAGGGAAACTTTGACATCTACAGTACTTACACTATACTGATTACTCCGTAATGCTAAAGGTATTACCAAAAAGACAAGCGGATATGGTTGGAAGACATAGGGAAGAATAGAATAATACTCAGCGTTATGTACCTAGGAACACTAATACTAATGTGAACCTTTGATTTTGTTTGTACTAATGTACTTTGACTAATCTGTACCTGGGGAACAAATGTACTCCATACATGTATGACTGTTTTCTTACTTGTTTTTTTATTGCTGACAATCAATAAACATGCTCTTGTTTAATAAAAAAAAAAAAAGCGACAACTTATCTAGATAGAACATTAGGAGACCATGTGTGGGGTTTTTCTTTCTTTTTTTTTTGTGGTAATGTGTATAAATGTTTTCTTCTAGCTGTGACCATGCAGCCCCAACCACAGACCTCTGTTGTGTTGAACATGCAGGGCGGCCCACCAATGCAAAACTACATGGGACCCCGAGGAGGGCCTATGGCATTTGGACCCGTTTCATGGGGTACTGGCCTCTGTCAGTGCTGTGACGACATCCCAATATGTAAGTACAGACAACACAATTGGATCAGTTTTTTGCAGTGACTTTTAAGCTGAACTCCAGGCAAACCACTAAATATACAGAAGAAATACATATGTTGGGCAAATAACACCTTTGGTAGGTAAAACAGCTATCTAGTCCCTGAGGTTCTTGGTTTGAGTCCTGGCCAGAATTCTATCTGCCTGGAGTTTGCATGTTCTCCTTGTTTCTTGCATGGGTTCCCTCCCAGGTACTCCCGTCTTTTCTTCCACACTCTAAAGACATGCCACCAAGTTAATTGGTTCCGTGTCAAAGGTGGTATATGTACACATTGACATAGGAGATGGGGACCTTGGAGTTTAGGCTTCTGAGTGCAGGGACTAATGTGAATGTAGAGTGCTGTGTAAATTGTCATGGCTAAAGAAAAGCCTGTAGTAAATTGCAATAGACACAGTGGTCCAATTACGGTACATTGTACAATAGTCCTGTTTCGATTGCCTGTACTGAAATGGCCCAACCAGACAAACTACCTACAAATACATCGGGAACTGAAAGGAAGTGCACAGGCTTGAGCAGTTGTTATCCCACTGGAGCTTGAAGGTTGTAGCTGGGACCCCTAGGTCCAGCCCAGCTCCTGCCTAGGTTGTGTTGTAGATCATCCAGTCCTGAGCATGTCCTATGCCTGACCTTCACAGGGAGACCCTGGATGCGCCTTTCATCTTCTAAGGGAAGCCAATGATACTCTCATATGGGCATTGCCTAAACCCTAGCAATGAACGTCTCTAATGTGTTTTTAGTCTGTTAAATATACCAGTGAAAATGTTTTGATAAATGCAAAAACAAAGTTGATCCTGCCAGAAATCTTCTGAGCTGATAACTTCCTGTGCTCTCTGCCTATGTATTTACTTTGTTCCCAGTCCTCTATGGACTACAATTGCTAAACATTTCTGTCCTGGGGTGTCAAGCCACTTATCAATAGATGCAGTAAATTTAGGAAGTGTTGTCACCCTAAGAGATGGCAAGTGAGACACTTGTAAGAATACAAGCTGAAATTAAAGGGAAGGGGCCAGAAAAAAAATAAAACTATTAGGCCACCACATCTATGGACTGGTAAGCTCTAATACACATGTCAAACACAAGGGCCCTGGGCCAAATGCAGCCCGCCAGGCCATTTTATGTGGCCCTCACACCTCTTCTGCAGCTGCGGCACCCCCTCATCTCTATGCCCACCTTGCCTCAGCGGTCGGCAGCAGAGAGGAGGACTGAACACCTCCAGATCCTGCGCCTCTCGTCTCCACCTCCCCTGGTCTCGGCATTCAGCAGACTCTGGCAACAAGTTCCAGCCCTCATCTCAACCCTGCAATGTCTGCTTTCCAGCTCTGCTCTTAGCTTCTCCCCAGCAGCAGCACATGTTTAGGGGGTGCACTGTGATATAAGGGAGGGTGGGGGACTCTTGAATTCTGATGATGGGGAGGGGCTCTTGACATCTGATGTAAGTGGGGGGGGGGTGGACATCCAATCTTGCAGATACAACTGTCCCTTTTGAGGGCAACCGTAACGCTGATGCGGCCCATGGTGAAATTTAGTTGGACACCCCTGCTCTAACATAATATAACCTTTTTCATCTTGGGTTAAAGAAGTATGGCCAAAGATGGAGTGCAGTCCTTTCTGCACTCCTGTAACCCATTTTCAGCCAACAGCGGGCTAGAGCTCGCTGTTGGCTGACAGCACAGAGCTGGTCCAGGCTCTGAAAAGATCCTGATCATATGGCTGGGATTGACCCAGAAGCCTGGACCAGCAGCTGGCTCAGCCTCATGACGCCATGTTCTTCTTTACAATGAAGATAGTCTTTAATGCCATTGGCTGTATGTATGCAGTCATTATCCTGCTGCAAAATCAGTTTGGGGCCAATACCCTGGCATTATGGGGCAAGTATCTGCCTGTATTTCTCAGCATTGAGGACAACTTGGGCAGTCCTATGCTAATGCAAAGAGTGGTGATGGCCTCAGCATCACTCTCCGAATAAATACTTTGAATGAAGGGCACTGTGATGACACTCCCTTAGGGGGCAGGAATAGAAATATTGCAGGCAACAGTCCTGAGATGCGTTTATCATTTTCTCTGCCTGGGGTCCCATTGTATTGAAAATAAATAAATAAATTGCCTGGAGTTGGACTTTAAATGGTTGCAATAAAATGCATTGTATATTCTGTCTTCTTTCTTTTTTTTTTTTTTTCCCTCTCCCAGGTTTATTGGGTTGTTGCTGCGCCTGCATATTTCCCTGCTACCTGTCTTCATTGTTCGGTGAGGGGTGCTGTTTTGGAATGCTGCCTGGTGCCATGTGCCTATTACGTACAGGAGTGCGAGAGCGTTACAGAATACCAGTGAGTCCATTTAAACTTTTGCTTTCTTCTTGCTTCCAACTACAGGCCTGATTTTGGGCCCTATAATACCTAATGTGAGCACCTTTTTTAATTGCATTGACTTCAGCCCTTTTATTTTCTATGGGCCCCTAAAGGAGAAGTACAGTCAAAGCTCGATTGGCTGTACTTTTCCTGTGGATCACAGGAGTGCAGATAATTCTGCACTCCTGTGACCCATTTTCAGCAGATGGTGAGCTGAAGCCCGCTGACGTCTTAGCGCTGGTCTAGGCTCGGGAAAGATTGCGACCATATGATCCGCCCACATGATCCGCCCACACGTCTGGACCGATGCTCAGCCTGCTCCCGCCCCCTCCACAGCTCAGAGCTTCAGTGTGTGGGGAGTTTATGGACATAGCAGAGAGCCAGTGACACCAGCTCTCTGTTCAGGGAGCTCTGAGAACCGAACGATCAGCAGTGTTTGCTCGGTTCTCAGCCTTAGCGCCAGTGTGGGATTTTTATTTATTTTTTGAGACGTCGCCTTTTTGCCCTTTCACAGCAAAGTAAACATGTCTGCTGATGTACACAAATGTTGATAAAAATCAATCATGTAAACAGAACTTCTGGAAAATGAAGCTTCTGGACAAATCTTCATTGGGTTCAGCAGAGCATCAAATAGTATTCAATCACCATCACCAGCCACACGGCCTACTCACCAGACGGAGGTGACTCCCATGACAGGAGTCAAACACGCTTTGGAGACAACCAACAGGGCTTCTCACGGTCACGGCTAAGTGCAGATGCTGGAATTCAGGTGTCTTGATTAGCACTAAGGCTACTTGGGTGCAAACAGCCAAACATCCCAAGATGGATCACAAGGACCATGGATATTTGGGATGTGGAGAAAATAGATAAAAAAACTCCCATGGTGAAGTAAGCCAAAATATTTAATGGATTAAAACAGGCTTAAAAACCACATTACCCACTTATGGGTTCATGCAGCCAAACAAGCAAACAAAAAGCAGTTACGAACGGAAATGGCGTGTCACGTTTGTTTGCGTCCGACCGGTTTCGTCATGCGTTCTGACGCCATCAGGGATCGCACGAACGGGCATGCCGCCTCCTTGAGTACACATCGCCATTAGAGGCGTCCAATCCGGTGGCATCTCAATTAACAAAGAATTAGACCAAAATTGAAAATAAAATTCGCTGCCATCTTGTGGCCACAAAGCAGAATACAATGTAGAAATGTTAAAAATTTTAAACGACATCCATACTGCCATCTTGTGGATAGATGCCAGATTACACAATTGAGTCAGATGTCATTAGTTAAAATACAATAGAATAAAAAATATGTATAAAATATATGTACAAATGTATAAAATTATACAAAAATGAAAAATAATACAAAGAAATGAAACCGAAATGGACAGCCCCTTCACAATCGGAGAAGACAAAGAGCTAAAATTCAATAGTTGGACAAATAATAGTTTAAATCAATATCGACATTGATACCTGCCGGGGTGAGTGTGTCTAATCAATAAACCCATTCCATTTCGTTTTTTGATATTCTCTGAACCATATTTCCTCCCCTCCAATCAGCATCCAGCTTGTCAATACCAAAAAATCTGGCCAAGCTAGGATCCTGTTGGTGGTGGATTCTAAAATGGTTAGAGAGACTGTGTTTATGAAAACCATTTTTAATGTTTGTGAGGTGTTCATTGATACGTGTGCAGAGATTTCTTTTAGTACGCCCAACGTACTGTAACCCACATGGGCAAACAATAAGATACTTGACGAAGGTAGACTTACAGGTGATAAACTTATCTATTTTATATTCTTTACCTGTGCTAAAAGATGTGAAATGTTCTATTTTCCTCACATCATTTCTAGTCAGTTTGCAGGCTTTGCATTTCCTACAATAAAAGAACCCTTTTACATCCAAGAAAGTGGAAGCCCTCCTGGGAGGGTTTAAAACATTCGGGGCTAGTTTGTTCCGTAGATTTGGTTCACGCCGATAAATAAACCTAGGACGTTCTGGTAGGAAGTTAGACAAGGTCCTGTCCCCCAGCAGAACCGGCCAGTATTTTAAGAACATTTTTTCAACACTTTTATAGTCCCTATTAAAGCTGGTTAGAAAAGGAACATAATCCAGTTCACATTTTTCTTTGATGTTATCCTTCAAAAGTTGGTCCCTATCCCTCTGTAAAATTAATGATTGGGTAGCCCTAAGGTCTTTTTCGTGGTACCCTTTTTTTTTAAATCTATCGACTAATAAATTTGATTGTGATATGTAATCTGATGTGGAGTCACAGTTACGCCTGATCCTTAACAGTTGACTCTTGGGAATCCCTTTCAGCCAGTTTGGATGATGACAGCTGGCCATGGATATGTTACTGTTTAGAAACTGATAGAAACAGTTACATACCCACGGCCAGCTGTCGATGTCGATATTGATTTAAACTGTTATTTGTCCAACTATTGAATTTTAGCTCTTTGTCCTCTCGGATTGTGAAGGGGCTGTTCATTTCGGTTATATTTCTTTGTATTATTTTTCATTTTTGTATAATTATATATATATATATATATATATATATATATATATATATTATACATATTTTTCATTCTATTGTATTTTAACTAATGACATCTGACTCAATTGTGTAATCTGGCATCTGCCACAAGATGGCAGTCTGGATGTCGTTGAAAATTTTTAACATTTCTACATTGTATTCTGCTTTGTGGCCACAAGATGGCAGTGAATTTTATTTTCAATTTTGGTCTAATTCTTTGTTAATTGAGATGCCACCGGATTGGACGCCTCTAATGGCGATGTGTACTTAAGGAGGCGGCGTGCCCATTCGTGCGATTCCCTGATGACATCAGAACGCATGACGAAACCGGTCGGACGCAAACGAACGTGACACGCCATTTCCGCTCGTAACTGCTTTTTGTTTGCTTTTTTGGCTGCATGAACCCATAAGTGGGTAATGTGGTTTTTAAGCCTTTTTTAATCCATTAAATATTTTTGCTTACTTCACCATGGGAGTTTTTTATCTATTTTCTCCACATCCCAAATATCCATGGTCTTTGTGACCCATCTTGGGAAGTTCGGCTGTTTGCACCCAAGTAGCCTTAGTGCTAATCAAGACACCCGAGTTCCAGCATCTGCACTTAGCCGTGACCGTGAGAAGCCCTGTTGGTTGTCTCCAAAGCGTGTTTGACTCCTGTCATGGGAGTCCCCTCCGTCTGGTGAGTAGGCTATGTGGCTGGTGATGGTGATTGAATACTATTTGATGCTCTGCTGAACCCAATGAAGATTTGTCCAGAAGCTTAATTTTCCAGAAGTTCTGTTTACATGATTGATTTTTATCAACATTTGTGTACATATTGATATTTTGGACTTTATTTTTATCTTTTAATTTTCACTTTATAATTTGATCATTTCAGTAATTTTACTTGCATTTTTCACTATGATGATTTAATGTTTCACTCAGTTAGTGAAAGAATACCAGTGATAATAAGTACTATTTCACAGTTTTCACAATAGAGTGATTTTGCACTTGCACTTTTAAAGGAGCGTGGTTTATAATTAACTTGTTGTTGTTTTTTGCTTTATCACCATTTTATAACGTGCTGCTCCCTAAGTAACTTATCCATATGCGCGAGTAGGTAGTTATTACCATTTTTTTGATGTCTGCTGATGGCCCAACCAACTAGCGAGTTGTTAGTCAATCCACTTAAAAAGTTATACTTGCCAATTTGCTATCCTTTACCACCACCTCACTCTGTCAGAGCCCACGTTCCATTGCTCTAGCAAGGCAGGGCCTCCGGTTATAGGGAGCATCTGACCTCCCCATGTGGCGATTCTGAGGTCTGAGAAGCCAAACGCCAGGCCCCAACACCTTTTACATGGGGAGGACAGAGACCTCGCCCACCTGAGTAATCACTGACAATGGAACTTAAACAGGGTGGATTCCTGCAGAGTGGAAGTATAGAGTAGTAATCCTCTGACATGTTTCGCCCCATAGTGGATGTGTGGAACACTTACCATCTTACACCTCTGTCCATACAGGGTAGTCTTTTTAACGACTACTGTACCATTTGCTGTTGCTTGGCATGTGCTCTCTGCCAGATGGGCCGGGAAATAAAAGGACGAGACTGGCATCGCAGAAGATTTCCAATGCCGTGGAGAATGGAAGATGCAGGACACTTATAGGGTGCCATGCTTTTGTTGTATCATGTATATTTATATGTAACGTTATATTTATAATGAATAAATATTTATATTTTTGAGTGAGACTGTTATGTTACAGGGTAAGTCCAACCAACATATTAAATATGTAATTTTAGTTGTCTTCCGATGGGCTGTTGCCCAATCTGTGTCCATGCTGTCCACCCCATTGCATCCTTCCTTCCTGGCCATTGGATTAGAGTTAACCTCACGTTATGGCCAAGCAGGCCCAATCGAGGGCAATCAGGCACCACATCCCTGGAATAATATTCACAGAGCAAAAAAAAATATTTAGTGGGATTTTATTGGTGGCAGAAAATAAGAGTTTAAGATATTAAAAGACTTCACATTTTATTAGTACGTTATTTAAAATCCACACATTATAATTTTACCACCATCATTTCCATGATCCGAACAATGGTGTAGTCACATAGAAAGTGATAGCGTGGTATACATTCCTGACATGTTTCGCCCCTTGGGGCTTCTTCAGGGTATTTGCGACCCGCTACTGGTCTGTTTACCAATCTGCCCCTTATTGGTCACCAACAATGCCGTCTGCACCGTGCATGAAAAAGGGGGCACTGTCTGGCCACAGGAGATACACCAAGACCAGGACAGTGTGTAACTAATGAGAGTTTAAGGGTGTCTCATTTTTACACCAAAACTTATATCCAAAATAGACTGCCTTAAAGCTTGTAGATATCAAGTGATGGTTGCCCTCATGGCTCCAGGATGATGGTATGAGCCTAATAATTAGAAAATCCTTAAAGTTGTGTATGGCATGCAGTACATCTCGGCAATACATGCACATTTCCCCTATGTTTTAACCCTTTAAAATGCTTTACATTCTGAAAAACACCTGTTTATCTGGCAGAAATCCAGTGTGCCTCAAGCTTCTTTGAACTGACAAGTGTATTTGCTGAATTGAGAGCCCAATCAGCATTTTAGTCACTGGCTGATGGATTACAGAAGTCCACCTTTCCTTCCCCGCCCCCATTCCTCCCCCTCACCCTTTCCTTCTTCAAAGGGATACATTCAATGCTCCTATCAAGTACCAGGCTTCGTACATTGTATAGGAAAAGAGTGCTTGGGAGATGGAGTTCTTGGGTGGGGATGTGCCTGTGCACATAGAACTGAGCTCCCTCCAGCTTCCCCCGTGGGAATTGTACAAGCCTGATGATGTTCCTGTAGTGAGAAACATTGGTTTACAACTGATGACCACAAAGAAAAACATAATTCTGGATCATAGTCTGGGTGGGTTAAGTCTGGATGACGCTTTATGGAAATCTTCTGGCAAATATGGTTAAAGGGTAAGTTCACCTTTGGGAATATGTAACCTGTTCCCACTGTGCAGCCTCTCCCCGACCCGCCGCCTCTAGTGACAGCGAGCCGGGGAACTTCTCCCTGAACTCGCTGTTACAATATAAACATGGCTCTGCGGGGCTCTGCCCGGGTCATTCATTCAGAGTTCTGTGAATGAGAAAACTACAACTACCATCAGGCTTTGCGGCTGACTGCTTGTAGTTTTCAATGAACTACCAGAGAGCTGGTGAGCGCACTAGGTAGTTCATTGATGGTTCCTGTCATTGTGTAACTGCCTTCTCATACAAGCAGACCCCTTACACTAACCGTCTGTAGGAGCCCTGAATTGCACCCGTGATCCACTGCTAGTGGGTGCAATGCTTTACAGGCTCCTAATAATGAAATTTTACTTTTTTTTTTTTTTTTTTTTTTTTTTGCACGTTTTAAAAAAAATAAAAGCAGAAGAATATTCTGGGTGGCACTCCTGTCAGCTAACGGGAAACTGAGGCTATAATTTCCACAGGCTCACCAAAATTGGACAATGGAAGAGTGAAAAAAAAATGTTGCCTGGTCTGATAAATCTTGATTTCAAGTGGTAGGGTCAGAATTTGGCATAAACAACATTAGTACCAAGTGAGCATTGTTTAAATGCCATGGCCTACCTGATTATTGCTGCTGACCATGTCCATCCCTTTATGACTACAGTGTACACATTTTCTGATGGCTCCTTCCAGCAGGATAATGCACCATGTCACAAAGATCCAATCATCTCACCACTGGTTTCTTGAACATGACAATGAGGTCCCTGTACTCCAATGACCTCCACAGTCACCAGATCTCAATCCAATAGAGCACCTTTGGGATGTGATGTTTGGGAAATTGGCATCATGGATGTGCAGCCAACAAATCTGCAGCAACTGCGTGATGCTATCATGGCAATATGGAACAAAATTTCAGAGGAATGTGCTTTGAGCAGAGTTGAAACAACTCCGGAGGAGCATCCTAATGATTACTGCCTCTGTTTTAACATTCTAATGTGAAGGTTCAATCTGTTAGATTCTGATGGGTGTGAGCCAGAAGAAAGGGTATCGGAGGAATATTTATCGGAGGCTGGACACTAAGACCCCTTTCACACTGGGGCGGTTTGCAGGCGTTATTGCGCTTAAAAATAGCGCCTGCAAATGGCCCCTAAACAGCCTCCGCTGTTTGTTCAGTGTGAAAGCCTGAGGGCTTTCACACTGAAGCGGTGCGCTGGCAGGAGAAGAAAAAATCTCCTGCAATCCGCATCTTTGGAGCGGGGAAGAGCGGTGTATTCACCGCTCCTAAACCGCTCCTGCCCATTGAAATCAATGGGACAGCGCGGCTATACCCGCGCTGTACGAGTGGTTTTAACCCTTTTTCGGCCGCCAGCGGGGGGTTAAAACCGCGCGGCGGAATACCGCAGTAAAACAGCGCTAAAAATAGCGCCGTTTTACCGCCGACGCCCCTACTGCCCCAGTGTGAAAGGGGCCTAAGAAATATTGCCCTATGGAATCATGGGTCTCCCTGCAAATATGGCAGGACTGTTATCACAGTTTATTGTTTGATATTGTAAGCCTCCAGAGAACTTGATGTAGGAGGCCTAAATTAGATTGCATGCCCAAGGACTTGAAAAGGCATCTATTGCTTCTGCCCAAGGATGAGGTAGATGTGAAATAAATCTCCGCAGCTTGGTATTGCTTGCTGTAGCAAAAGGATGCAGTTCAGGAAAGGTCCACTGGCCCACAATCCAACTGAATAACTTTGGTTGTAGGGACCATTTGCTGGGATTCAGGAATCCTTGGGATAGGTGATCGGCGTCTGTGTCTAAGTGGGCTGGAAGATGGACTACTTTTAGGTCCTTCAGATTCCCCTCTGCCCAAATGAAGATGGCTTCCCTTAGTAAGGAACTGTGATTGGTTCTGCCTTGGTGATGTATGTATGATATTGCAGCTATATTGTCTATCTGAATCAGAACTGATTTGTCCTTGATCTAAGAGAGCACTGTCGATGGGAGATAATCCGCCTGGATTTCGAGGATATTTGCAATGATGTCTGCCGCATTGAATGCCCATCTCTCTTGAACCAACATCTGGGCCTCCTAGCCTATTGCATTGGCGTCTGTGGTAACTGTGGTCCAGAAGACATGCCTTAAAGCGGGGGTCCACCTATCTATCGTTTTTTTTTTTTTTTTTTTTAGTTCATTCACAAACTTTTCTTCTCAGCATTACATACTCGCATATTGTGTGTAATATGTCCGCCTGTGTCAGATTTCGTCGGAAAGAATAACTTATATTATTCACTGCAGGCGGTTTCCATCTTCATTGTGGGCATTTGAAGCCCACAAGCATTTATTTCCTGGATGTGGTGAATGCTGTGCTCCCAGCATTCACTGCCCGTTCCCGCACATGCTCAGTGGCATCCGGGGAAGCCTGAGACTAGCTCCCAGGAGTCTGGGAGAGGCTAGAAACACGCCTACTCCCACGGGAGGAGAACCAGGAAGTGCAAAGAAGAATAGAAAAATAAAAGGCAATTACGGCGATTTAAATTTTTTTAAATGGCATGTCAGCATCTAGGCAAGGAAGAGAATACATACAGATATTGTTCAAAATTTGGGTGGAACCCCGCTTTAATGGACGTGGCTTTTCAGGCATCTCCCTCTCTGTCCTCTAGTGCAGACCCCTGTGCATCAAACTTGTTTGATATATGGACTGGGATAGATGGTTTGCTCCCATTGCTTCAGGAATTCTAGCTAAAAGGTGCCTGAGGTATCCATGTGTCCATGGGACCATCTGGATACAAAAATCCCTATTAAGTCTAGTTAGCCCGAGGCTTTTATATAGGACTATGTCCTCACTCTCCTTACTTTCTGAATGATCGCCCACACTTTCTGAGATGACTTTTGCGGTGTTGAATAAGGCGCCTAAACTGGAGAAAAGATGACCTGTTTGATGATTTACCATCCAACCGTATCTAGATAGAGTAGGCCACCGTATCCACCTGTGTTCCACTAGCTGGGCTGGATCTTTTGATAAAAGGAAGATATCGTCTAAAGGATTCTAGATGAGGCTGAACTATCAATTGGTGAGATGAAATTCTTTGTTATACGAACCACTGCCGCGTCAATCTCTGGCGGACCGCCTGGCATTGCAGAATCTTGTTCTGGATAACGTTTTCCTAGGCAATTGAGAGGAAAAAACATTACTTTTTTCTTTTTTCCTTTCCTCTTCAACAATGTCTCTGACATCATCCATCAGAGTAAGCCTATGTTTCCACTATTGCGACCTGAAAGTCGCATGATTTTGATGCAACTTAAAACAATGCCTGTGTATGCTTGGTCTATGGACCTCAAGTCGCATCAAAGTGAGGCCAAAGTAGTGAAGGGATTACTCTGAAGTTGCTGCGACTTGAAATCGCACAAATAAACGGTACTCATTGGAAATCATGGGGTATGACTGTCGCATGACAAGTCGCGCTAGTGGAAACTGAGCCGAAAGAAGGAAACCTGCTTCTATAGAAATGGGAAGTACATCTTTTGACTACTCCGATGTAGTGTCGGCTTTCTCCCAGCCAATAGCTGGCTTTACAGGCTGGACATAGGGCTGAACTAGGAAAAAGTTGAAGTCCGAGGGCCGAGCTCTTCTAATGTATCCTCAGATTGCCCACCATCATCCAGATGTCTAGAAGGGATACTTGCTGCGTGGTGAGAGGATTCTCTGGAGGATGGGCCAGGAAGACTTAACTTCTCTGGAGGAGATAGAGCTAATTGCTGCACTAGAACTGCTGTTGCTCATTCCGCTATGTATCCCCTGCCCATCTTTGAGTAGGACAGCTTACCTGTTAACCTTCTGATTCTTTTTCTGCTGCATAGACTCTAAAAAACCTTTTGCAGACCAATTGGCTGGTAATGGGATGACCCTGCATGCTCGGCATTTAGGGATTTAAGAGTTGGTGAATGTGAAGAACTATGTCTTTTCACGGATGAATCTTCGCCGCTTGCATTATATCCTGACCTGGTTGGGGCCATCATAGGTTTGTTTGTCGCCTTGATGTCCGCTTGGACTTCTTCTGGCGTACAAGGTTTAAATATACAGACGTACCAGCATAAGTGCTCTCCTGCGTAAAGAAATTACATTTACCATTTGCAAAAAACAGGGTCCCGTCCAGGGGCTCCCCGCATAGGCAACCTCCTCAGATGACAACAGGCTGCCATGCTGAAAGCCCCCAGTAATAAACAATGGAGAGGGGAGAGGCATCTGTGGAAGATCCAACCATCTAAAAAATGATTTTGACAAACAAGGACAAAAAATCTAAAATTTGCCCCTATTCAAGATGGCCACCACGACCTCAGGCCAGACCACGCATGCCCGGCCAGCAGCCCGCCCGACTCGCCGAGCCGGCTCCTGACGTCCGTGCATGCGCAGAGCAGGCAGAAAGACGCTGAGGGACTCAGAAAAGCCGGTGCGAGGTGTGCGCCGCCCACTATAGTAACCAGGAATGAAGGTACAATATCACAAGGAGGGGAAGGTAGTGGGGGAGGAAGAAAGCGAAAAAGAGGAACGCAAAGAAAGGAAAGCGAGAGAGAATGGATGACAGGAGGGAGAAATGGAAGGCTAAGTGAAAAATTGATATGGCTGTTTTCTCTGCTGCAGGCTTCAGTAAATGCCGGTATATAAATGCAGATAGGAGATCTTAGTTAAGAGACAACTGCTGTCCCAAAAGGCCAACAGAAGGGACTCCCCATCTTATCAGCACATTTAGCTGCCCAAGAATAGGAACTGCACCTGGGAGAGGTTGAACCCAGCAAGAAGCTGCCGACTGCAGAGGTAAGGGACGTTCGACCATCATTCACTGACCATGAGGTATGAGGACAAAAAAAAGAATGCTGGGAGTGCACTAATCCTTTTCTTTTATAATATTCACTGGTCCTGAGGGAGGAGCCAAGGTGGAGCTTGTCACATGTATGCTGCCATGGAGGCACTAGGAAAGATCATTTGTGTCCTGCAGCGTACTTTGCTGTGGCACTGACCCTGGAACTATCCAAGCACAATCAAATGGGAGGTCAATTAGCCACTGCTCAAGAAAGCCCAAGTAACTTCTAGATCAGCCATTCTCAACCAGGGTTCCTCGAGGGTTGGCTAGGGGTTCCTTGAGCTGGGGCTAACTAAGCTTCTATCTGATGGTGCCTGCATAGCTTCAGGTTGAACACCACTTGGTAAAGCCAGTGGCATGACTGCAAGGCTGCTGTAAGGGCAGCATTCGAACACCACCAATGTAAGGGGTATTTTCCCAATGACCCCTAATGGACTAATCTTACGAGAAGTTCCCTGAGATTTTTTATCAAGATTTGTTCTGGGATAAAAAGGTTGAGAATGGCTAATCTAAGGAAAACCTGTTTTGTGATTGCTTGCACTTGGTTGCAATACTATAGTGTTAACGTATATTCAACCTGTGGCAAATTTCATTGCTACACATGTTCTTTACATTCTGGGTGACCTGGCCCTTGCTTGACCCAGAGGGAAGCTAGTCCTCTTCTAAGGGACCCAAAACAGATAATTTTACAAAGGCTCACCCAAAGTCCTTAACATGATTGCTGTTTGTGGTCTAGCCTAATGCCTTTGAGCATACGGCTTGCCTGTATTGATGCTGACTCCTATTCCTCAAGTAGCCTGCATGCCAAAAGTAATATTCTTGTGTTGCTGCCAGACACATACATGTCTTCTGTCCATATCTTGTACTTACCTGAAGAAACCCCAAATCCCAAAGAACTTCCTGGGCCAAATGTAATTTGGTACAGATTCTCATACTACAAGGAATGGGTCCAATGGACCTACTAGTTACAAAACTTGTAAAGAGGTCCTGACACATTTTTCGAATCACAGTACATACCCTGTTTCCCCGAAAATAAGACCTAGCGTGACTGTCGGTGAAGGCTGCAATATAAGCCCTACCCCCCAAATAAGCCCTAGTTAAAGTCCTTGTAGGTCTTATTTTCAGGGTAGGGCTTATTTTCGGGGAAACAGGGTAGGGCTTATTTGGGGGGTAGGGCTTATATTTCAGCCTTCACCGACAGTCACGCTAGGTCTTATTTTCGGGGAAACAGGGTAGGATGGTTGTTCTGGGCAAATAGCCCTAAAATTTGGATCTAGTCAGGGTGCAACCATCTTAGGCATCATTCCCACGAGGCGGATCCGCTGCCTCGGAGTCCGCCTTTGTCCGCCAGCTCAGCGGGAGATCTCTCCGTTGATCTCCGCTGAGCCGGCGGATGACAGGTCCCTCTCTGCTCACTGAGCGGGGAGGGGCTTGTCCAGCGCCGCTGCTGCCTATGGAGAGATCAGACGAAAACAGACAGCATGTCCATTTTCATCAGATCTCACCCGATCCGCCAGCGAAGAATGCGAACATAGGGGTATCCGTCTGCTTTTAGCAGATCGGACCGGGTAGGATGTCAGCGGACATGTCCCCGCTGACATCCGTCGCTCCATAGACTAGCATGGAGCGCCCGTTCAGGTCCACCGTCAAAACTGACAGGCGGACCTGAACGGTCCGACCGTGTGAAAGGGGCCTTAGCTAGGCCCCAGTGTTTGTGAAGAACATCTCCCTCTGAATCATGACTAGTTCCTTTTGTGAATCGCTCACTGATCCGTTAAAATGGGGATGCTTCTGCAATTTATACTAGCATCTTACATAGGTGATAGGCCGACTGCTACTACACTGAAGCCACAATAGACCAGCAGTGACCCCCCCAAAAAAAATGGTTCTTCCAAGCGCTGGAGACTAAAGGGATTGAGGTTGTAAAATGGTAGATTACATTATTAAGTGGTTGAAGATTTTCCTGTTAAAGATGTAGCAACCCACCACTTCCTGGTCCTATGTAATGAGTAGTTCTTCTGACTAATAGGAGGGTGAAGACAAAATTAAAACAAAAATTTTAATGAGTACTGTAGCTTACCAGACCTTAGATGTGATGGCTCCATTCAGGTTTTTTTTTCTCAGGCATTTTTGCCCCCTTTTTCACCTGGTGACCCTGTAACATATCCTGTCCTAGTGTGACAATGCTTAACTCACTGTACTATATCCATGGAGAAGCCATGTTGTCAGTCTAACACTTACCTCTATTCTCCATAGCAGGGTGAAGTGTTCTGTAGTACTCAAAAGATTGCTGGGAACAATGTAAGTGACATGCGTCCAATACAAGCCGAGAGCCCAGGAAGTTATCCACTGACAAGATTTCCATCAACAGGTCATTATTTTCCCTTTCAAAGGGATATATCCCGAAAAACAAAACCCTTCCATGGTATATTTAATGAACAAGTAAATGATAAATAAGAGAAATTCCTTGTTAGATTTTACACTTTAGCCTTAGATGATTGGTGCACAATTCTAGCAGCCTAAAACTCTGGCCCTACCCAGAGTTTTAACATGCAGTTGTCACTTCAAGTTTTCTTTGCTGACTTTTCTTTGCATATTTAGTTTACATTGCCTAGGTCTGTGACCACGACACTTTTTTAAAATGACCTGTTTACTACAGATTTGAGGGACTGCAATGTGAGATATCTGTGATTTGAGCCCCCAGGGCTCCGTTCACATATGTTGCAGCCACAGCTCACTGCATGGGGTCCGGTGCGTCCCTTCAGCTTCTGTATGGAAATGTTATGCACAGATCTTAATGGGAGTGCTGATTGTCACTTTAACTACTAGCCACCCGCCCACCGTCAAATGGCGGCTGGGTGGTGTGGCTCTCGTTCTGGGTGGACATCATATGTCGGCCTCCCATAACGACTGCTCTCGCTTGCCGATCGAGGCCAAACCATGTGTTGCTAGGACACGGCACGACCCCGATCTGTGTAAAGAACCGCGGCTCTTTAACCATGTGATCGGCTGTGTCCAATCACAGCCCGACACATGTAAACATAGAGATGCCGGTAATCGGCTCTCCTCGCCTCACACTGACAGAGTGTGAGGAGAGGAGAGCCGATCAGCGGCATCTCCTCACAGAGGACATCTAGGGATGTAATCAGGGCACTGATCATCGGTGCCCTGATTACAATTAAGTGCCAGCAATGCCACTGCCAGCAATCGGTGGCCATCAGTGATGCCAGTCAGTGCTGGCTATCAGTGCTGCCCACCAGTGCCGCCTATCTGTGCCACATAATTATAATTTGCCATTATGGGATAATGGTGTTTGTGGTAACTTGCACAAATAAAAAAAAAAAACGAAAAAAAAAAAGCCTTTGAAAATTCATTTGCAATAACTCCACCAGTATCACCAGCAAAGCAGCTTCATTATTATCCCATTAAAGAAGAAGAGAATTGTGCGCTGCATTTGGAGATTTCATAATCTGCCACGTCACAAATGTTAATTCTCCATTACAAACACTAGTTTACAAGACCGACCGCTTCTGCTTCCGAGCATGCGTGTTTGTACTTTGGACTTTTGTCCGACTGACTTGTGTACACACGCTCGGAAAATCCGACAACAGACATTTGTTGGCAGAAAATTTGAAAACCTGCTATCCAACATTTGTTGGCGAAAAGTCTGACAACAATTGTCCGATGGAGCATACACACAGTCGGATTTTCCGCCAACAGCCTGACATCCAACATTTCCCGTTGAAAATCCGATCCTGTGTACGGGGCTTAAGACTGGGATGCCATTAAAGCTCATGTGCGTGTAAAGGGAGGCGTCCCAATATTTTTGGTAACATAGAGGTAGATTTACTAAAACTGGAGCACTCAGAATCTGGTGCAGCTGTGCATAGTAGCCAATCAGCTTCTCACCTCACTTTTGTTCAATTAGGCTTTGGCAACAAAACCTGGAAGCTGATTGGTTTCTAGGCAGAAGTGAGCCTGATTTTGCACTCTCTGCTTTAGTAAATGCCAATGTGTAATGTCTCTCCATACCCAGAGCGACCTCCTAGAACTTTAAAGTTTTAAGAAAAGTAAAGACTCCTCAGACACAGATGGTGGACATGTTTATTATCCAGACACGTCTCTCTGTAACAGTCGATCTTCATTGAAATGAATACGTTCCCATGCACAGCTGCCTATATACAAGCTGCTTGTTCTGGCAGGACAACAGTGGGTGGTGTACATGGACACTGAAGCAATACAAGGGTAGGCAACTACTAGCTGCTGTAGATCTACACCCGCCATTAGCTTTTGCTGCTAGTAGGCTGTTCTTAACCTCCCTGACGGTGTTCCCGAATGTGGCTCGGGGTTAAATTTCAGCACCATTAGCGGTAACCCCGAGCCACACTCGGGATTGCATTGCAGGATCCTGGTGCAGGTTACTTACCTTGTCCCCGGGATCCTGTGATGTCCCCTGCTGTGTCTGCGGGCTGCATCCTCCTCCGAAGCCTCTCTGTGCCAGGCTCCGTTCCCTGCGAGCGTCGCGACGCACGGGGGCGGAGCCTGGCGGCAAATTCAAAAAAATGTAAAAATCATAACACATACATAAATCTTACAGATTACAGTACTGTATGAAATCATTTCACATCCCTTTTGTCCCCAGTGCTTTGTCCAATGCCCTGCATGCAGTTTTATATTATATATACTGGAAACTGGAGATTGTCCATAGCAACCAAAAAGTGTCCCTTTACGTCAAAAGTGGCTTTAGACCAGCTAGAAAACAGCAATAGTAAATTAGAACACTTGTAGAATTGAGTGATAGTGAATCGTGGGGAAATGTATATTATTATTATTATATTATTATTTTTTTAATTATTTATATTTATTTATTATAAATTATGATTTTGTGTTTCAAACTTCATCATACCCGGGATGTCTACTAGACTCTTGATGGACAGATATAAGTGTAATTGCTAAGAATTACAGGCCTACAATATAAAACACCAAATTTCCGTGCAAAATAATTGTACCGCTTTCAGCACCTAAAATCCGAAATAATCATACCGCCAGGGAGGTTAAAGAAGGTCATAGAGCCCATGGCCCATGCTACATCACACTGTTTGGCATGATTTTTTTTTTCTATTACAATTATTTAAGCAGAACTTACCCTTAAATAAAACTGACAGCAGCAACATAATGTTAATTTTAAAAACAGCAGATTTAAACTTCGTAATAATTGCTTGCATTCATTTTTTTATGCAGTCTCTGTGGTCTGCTCTCCTTCCCTTGCAAAAGTGAGACCTGCGGAGCCATTTTTAAAAAAAACAAAATGGTCACGGCGGCTGGCTTTTTCTCCCTAATTTGTACTGTTGATTTCTAATCTTGATGGCGCTCGTGCGCTGCATAAGATCTTGCATGGCTTATTATTGAAGCATAACAAATCATGGCAGATCTTACTGGTGAAGTAGCCTTCCCAATATCTAGCTGTGAGACCCCTGCTACGTCACCAAGGAGAAAAAAAAAATCTAACCTAATGCTGAATTCTAGGTATTTTGCATAGTTATATCGGTCCAGCTTGGACCAATGTTAAGTATACATATTCCATACCTAACTGATCCAGGTGAAAACGGAGAATCTCTGTAGTAGCTGCCATAATTCTCACTGTCTTGCAGGTCCCCCCCTCCCCCACTTCAAATCTTCAGTTGCGGTGGGGGTTAAGGGCCCTTTCAGACCTGCGGATCTGTATTTAGCCATCCGCTTGCTCAGCAGGGATCGCTCTGTTGAGCCGGCGGATAACAAGTCCGTCTCTGCACACTGTGCAGGGACGGACCTGTCAGAGAGACCGCTCTCCTCTATGGGGGGATCGGATGATTACGGACCGCCTGTAAATTTTCATCCGATCTGCCAGACGGATGGAAAATAGGACATCCATCCGTCTGGATTCTGAAGTGCGGAGCGGATCGGGGCGTCAGTGGACATCTCACCACTGACATCCGTCGCTCCATAGAGATGTATTGAGCAACCGTTCAGATCCTGAAAAAACTGACAGGCGGATCTGAACGGTCCACACGTGTAAAAAGGGCCCTAATACAGCTATGGAGCTGTCAGAAGCTCTCATCAAGATAATGCTAAACTATACACGCTCTTTCCTGCCATTCATAGAAGCAGTACTACAGCTTCTGTGAATGGACACAGGATCTATGAATGGAGGACAAGCAGGTGATTGAAAGCTTCCGCCTCCTCTATTTATAGATCTCGTGCCATCCATAGAAGCTGACAGGAAAGAGTGGGTACAGTCAAGCTCTCTTGATAAGAACCCCTTAACTGTACTAACCCACCGTCAAAATGGAGGATTAGGGTGGAGGGGACAGATGAAGAATTTTAATGAAACAGGAAAAATCAACACAAGGGACATAAAAACTGTAAGTTATGCACCTTGTAGGAGGGGCACCGAATGGAAATTTTGGTGCTGAAACCGAAAATTCAGGATGCACTTGGCCAAATCAGAAAATTACAGTTTAAAAAAAAATGTGTATATATATTTAATTGTATTATATTTGACTTTTTAATTAACTTTGAAAAACACAGCATAAGCACAGTAAAATCGCATGCGTTTTCTGTGCCATAATCTGCACCTTTTCCTCTATCACCAAAACATAATTTTTGGTCGATATGTTTCGGTGCATCTCTAGCCCCTTGCGTTGATTTTTAGCTAAATTTAGACTTGACGTAAACCTGTCCCAAAAAAAAAAAAAAAAATGGCTATGGGATATAAAGAAGAGACCCTTCCATGAGTCTGTACTTTATAACTGAAATATACCGTATATACTCGAGTATAAGTCGAATTTTTCAGCACATTTTTTTGTGCTGAAAGTGCCCCCCTCGACTTATACTCGAGTCAAGCACTTATCTGCAGCAAAAAATTTCATTTTCCGAACCGACTTTGGGGCCCCGTATCTCAGGGCCACTTGGTGCTAGAAACCCCAAATTTGGTATGCAAACCCAGTGGACCTGGTACCACAACATATCCAAAGCTGAAGTTCCTAGCACTAAGTGGCCCCGAGATACGGGGCCCCAAAATCGGTTCGGAAAATGTAATTCTCTGCTGCAGAAAAGTGCTTGACATTTTCTGAACCGACTTTGGGGTCCCATATCTCAGGGTCACTTAGTGCTAGGAACCCCAGATTTGGTGTGCAAACCCAGTGGAACTGAGATGCGGGGCCCCAAAACTGGTTTGGAAAATGTCATTCTCTGCTGCAGAAAAGTGCTTGACATTTTCTGAACTGATTTTTGGGGCCCTGTATCTCGGGGCCACTTGGTGCTAGGAACCCGAGCTTTGGAAATTTTATGGTGCTAGTTCTACTGGGTTTTCACACCAAATTTGGGGTTGTTAGCACTAAGTGGCCCCAAGATACGGGGCCCCAAATTTGGTCAACTGTGTCTATCTGCAACAATGTCATTTCGGGACCCTTTGGGTTCAGAGACCCCAAATTTTGGCTGCAGCTAGGGGGCATCTAGGAACCCTTAACTACCGAGTTTGAAGTTCGGGGGACCTATGGCTGCAAATGGGCACAGTAAGGCATGCAAATGGGCACAGTGATGCTGCAAATGGACATTGTTGACCCTCTTTTCCACTTACAGTAGCTGTGCATTTCTCACCCTCGTCTTATACTCGGGTCAATAAGTTTTTCCCATTTTTTTTGTGGTAAATTAGGGCCTCGACTTATACTCGGAACGACTTATACTCGAGTATATACGGTATATATATTTTCTTTTGTGACTGTTGCCTTAACTTTTTCGTAGTGATTTTTCTGTACATTATGCAGACTCCCCTCCCCAACCGGTCCTCCATGGAGATCAGATGTGGAGCTACTGGTGCCTCTTCACAGAACAATATTGTTTCCATAAATTCCTATAGGAACATCATCAACTCTTGGTGCATTACTGTTTGCATGCACAGACCAGTGAGGAACTTTTCTGCAAAGAAGCGGTGGTGTAGCACCCTGTGTAGTTCTCCACAAATCATGGTCAGTAAGTGGGGGATTTGCTGGGGGAACCAGCATTTTAAGGATATCTGGAAATACCGTTTTCCTTTTAAGGGTGTCAATAAAAGCAGCCTGTACCTTGCTTAAAGCTTGTAAGTGGTTCCTATACACTTTGCACTTCAGACCTGATGCCGGTTTGAACTAGACCGGCCATAGATAATGCAATTGTTCTTTCCGGTAACCAAGGGTTACCGGAAAGAAAATTGCTAGATTCCCCCCCCCCCCCCCCCGAGCCATTGTGTTCTCTTGGCAGGAGGGCGTGGGGAGCTGTCCCTGCCGGATGAGCACAATGATTACTGCTAGCAGCTATAGCCACTGGCAATAATCGGATGCTAAATATCCGACATGCTGGTTGTACCCAAGTTGATCAATAAATTGACTTGGGTGCAATCAGCCTGCCCATGTATGGATCTAATCTATCTATGGCCAGCTTAAAAACACTTACATCTGGTTTCCACATCCTAACTTATGACCGCTTACTGAAGGAAGATTAGCAGTTAATGGAATGATAAAAATCTTCTTACATGGAGATGACAGGAACATTTTATACAATAGATGTATAGAATGAACATTACAACCATTTAAAGGAAAAGTTCTTGCTGCTACAGGAACCAGTCAATATTCCTCTTTTTTTGTTTCTATTGCTAGGATTGGCTGCTAAAGGCAACAAGAACAGTACAGAAACCTGAATCCTAAAATAGATTGGTCTATACAGGGTTGCGCATTGCCATCACCCCTAACAATACTACAAACCATTAAAATTTTCTCCCAGTGGGATATATTTCTAATTTTGCTGTTAAAGTCCTATGGGAGAAAATGTAAATTGTTTGCAGTACAGAAAACTGATCATAGGGCCCAGTGGCTGAATTTGCAGCGTCTAGCTGGTGGCACAAAATGGAATGTGAAGTGTCACAACAGCCAAGGAACCACAGACACCACATCTTCATCTGCTCTGTTTAGAGGTTTCTCTAGAAAAAGCCTTGATCACAAGAGCTGTAGACAGACAGCAGCTAGGAATTTGTGAAATACTGATCTATGAAGCAGTGTTTTGTTAACTCCCATCCAGACCCCATAAAAAAACCCCCCAAAAAAAACAAAAAAACAAAAAACATTGCACTAAACCATCATAAATAACCTCCCCCCTTGAATAAAAAAAGTTCATAATGTAGTTTGTTCATCTTACTCAGGCTTAGGCTATTACGCCCTTACTTAGTCCTTTTGCAGTCTTTTTTGTTCTTTCTCACACACAGTGGTGAAACAGAAGAGCTGTTTTCGGCTTATCAGTGTTATGATACTGTTTTATAGCTTATAGTCTCCAAAAGTCTGTGGTTGCTGTCTCTACTACCATAGATCCACATTTAAAGGGACATGCTAGTGAGGTTTTCATGGCTGAGAAGTCCCTTACGGGAACTGCTGACCACATGGCTAGGGCCGCAGTATTCCTGAAGGTTGTGGCGTAAAGTTACAAGGGCTGATCCCAAGCAGGCTCTGTTAGGGGCCTGGGCTCCTCCAGGCAGCTGCAACAGTAAAGTGACAACACCAGCCATACCATCATCTGTGGGTTCTAATGTGATAGGTCCAACTCTAAAGTTGCAATAGGTATACCCTAATAGCTGAGACAAAAATGGATCAGAGTGACGTAACGAGGGAGGTTGAGGGGTTGATGGGTCGTAGGATTTCACTCTTGGTTTGGAGCGGTGATGGTGGTGATGATGATGGTGATGATGTTGAAGCGATGGTAGGACTGGTCCTCCAGGGTGACATCCAACCATCTCAACGTCCGGGTGGAAGTAGACCGTTAATTTGGCAAATGGCCTGCTTGCCATTTTGCTCATCTCCTGCAGGTGACGTCTTTGCTCCCTCCTTACATCAAGCCACTGTTTTACTTTCCAGAGCAAGACACATGCAGACAGGAATAGGAAAAAACAGCTGAAGAACACAGAGAAGAAGACAAAGAGGTCTATGTGTGCTTGGTCTTGACGGAAGAAAAGCAAGCCTTGTGATTCTCCAAATCCTGTAGATGAATTGCCTAAAAGCAGGAGGTAAAAGCGACTGTTTTTCAACGTGTGGAGCTCATGAGGGTACGTGATGACCACACGGTCTCTGACACCCCGAACTATCAGTACTGTCTGCTGATTGCGAACTGTAATGTAGGTAATCAGCCCTTTTGGACGCTCTTCACGAAGCCAACTCGACCTGTTAATCGTATACAATCGACTACTATTGACCGATGCAACAGTTAGCGGCTCTGGACCTCCAGGAACATCATTATCTGTTAACCTGTACACTCTGACAAAGTGGACACCTGTTAACGGGTCAACCTCAATAGCAAAACTGTCTGGGGAGGTGGACACAAACACATCTACACAGCCAAAAGTCACATCGACAGTGACTCTAATATCCACGTTGGTGAACTTGGGCTGGACTCCAAAAAAGACACTGCGACCATAAGGCAAGTTTTGGATATTGGGCTCATGAAAGCAGTTATTCTGAGATGTTGGGTCAAAGCAGTATTCTTGTTCTACTGTCATGAGTCTGTAGCATTGGCGGCCATTCACTGGATTACCATGGAAAGAGTCCTTGCATTTCGCACACTGAAAAACACAAGAGGAAGACAATAAGATTTTTGTACTCACCGTAAATTGCTTTTCTTGGAATCTATTGAGGGACACAGGAATACTGATACTGTTGGGACATCCAAAAGCAGTCCAAATGAAAAGTGGGCAACCGCAATGAAAGTGCTAACAAGGGGACAAAAAAAAAAAAAAAAAACAGAACTGGGGCTTCCTGAAGCTCAAAAAGCTGCCTGAAGGATGTTATGCCAAAAGCTGGCATCAGATAAGGCTTGAAAAATCAACTGGTACAACTTAGAGAATGTGTGAACAGAAGACTAGGTGGCAGCCATAAGCTTGATGTCAAAGAAGCACCAACAGATCTAATAGTGCGCCTCGACCAGAGGGGGTGGAAACAAATCTTTGAGAGCATAAGCTTGAATGGCGGTCTGTCTGAGCCACTGAGAAATTGTGAATAGAGAAAGGGAACATCAGGAATGATAAAGAGAGTTGGTCTTTCTAACAAATATGGCGGCTGTGAATTAAACACGCACAGCCTAAACTATAAAGAAAAAGAAATAACCGCGCTAAATGTCAATAAAACATGTGAAATGATCTTGAAACTTCTATTGAAAGATTCATGTGTATATATGAAACATTGCAATGATCAAAAAATATAAGTCCATGCATATAAATCAATAAGTAAATTGAAAGGTAGTGTCCATATATGGTAGATGGAAATCCTTGTATATGATGATTGACCAAAATCAATCCCAGAGAAACCCCTGAGTAGACACAACCAGACTCGGTGGAAAAGATGAGAGAGACACCACACTCAGTGATCCGCCACCACACAAATATTGCGCTTACCACAAGGCAAGCAAAAAACAGCCTGTATTCCGTCCTGATAAGGGAAATCTAGCTGATGTAACTTGACTGCATACAACGTGGCTAGGAGGATATAGCCAGGACCCCAAACTCTCATCTCACAGGCATGTAGATAAAAAGAAACTATCCATAGTGTAATACTGCCAAGATAGTTTATTAAAAGAAGGTAGAAAACTTACATATGTAGATTAAAAAACAGCAAATAGCCGGCCGGCATAGCGAGCACCCGTCCACACTAGGATGGCGATGACGTCAGAGCGTCAACCTCCCGACGTACGTTTCACCACAGATGGCGTCGTCTGGGGAACAGGCGACGCTCTGAGTCATCACCTTAAATAGGATACAGAAAACCACGCCTCGTTCTGAAATCTCAGCGGTGGAAGAGAAACTAAACGAGCCGCCTATCAAATCGCGGCTCGTATTAGAAGGGGAAAAAAACGGAAAATGAATCATGTGCTTATACTTAAAACACTTGCACTTAAAACAAATTGTTTAGTATAAAATTATATGTAAAACAAACAAATAAGAAAATTATATGAAAAAAATGTCCAATCAAGAAATCCTTCCTCTAATAAGGGGTCAGGCTAACTCAATGTTCTTTGAAACTAATGGGCAAATAGATTATAAGCCTCGACACTCTGCCATCTTGTGGTGACAAAGAAAATGGCTTTAAAAATACAAGAAAACAAATGAATGACCTCAAATAGAAAATAATCTCCATAAATTGGAAGAAACTTTTATAATAAATTCCTTGTGACCATTTATTGACTATGAGGCTTGTTAATAACGAAAGCCAATACTCCACAAAATAATATTATGGACGAATTTTAAAATAAGATTAATGTGCACATCTTTGCCTAAAAGAGCCATAAAAAATGAATGATGTAGGAAATATTATATTATATTGTGTTATGAAAAATATTCTAGAAAATTTCCTGAAAAAGTTTTCTTTTTTATATATAAAAATAAATTGAAAATTTTTTTTCCATTTTTATATTAAAAGAAAAAGGAGAGGAAGAGAAATTAAAATCTTCCATTCACTGAGATGTCACATCGAGTTAACATTGGAACCAATTTTAAGCATTATCAATGAAAGCATTTAGGTCTACTTCCACGTTCAACCCGAATGGTGTGTAACATTTAATTTTAAAAATCCATGCCATTTCTAGACGAGAAATCCCTCGTACCAAAGATCCACCTCTCCAAGGGCGTGTGTATTTATCAATACCTAGGAAGACAGTTTTATCCAGATTTTTATTATGAACTTCCAAATAATGTCTGGACACTGGGTGTTTAGGGAAACCATTGAGGATGTTAGTCACATGCTCATTTAATCTGACTCTGAGGGGGCGTTTAGTCCAGCCCACATACTGAAGCCCACAAGGGCATTGGAGCAGGTATACAACCCCCTCAGTGGAGCATGTGATGAAGGGTTTAATGGCAAACTCTTCATGGGTACTGGAAGACCTGAAGTTCAAAGTTCTCCTGTGTGTACAGCCATTTAACCTCCCTGGCGGTTTTCCCGAGTGTGGCTCGGGGTTAAAATTCAGCACCATTAGCGGTAACCCCGAGCCACACTCGGGATTGCATCGCAGGATCCTGGTGCCTCCTTACTTACCTTGTCCCCGGGATCCTGCGATGTCCCCCGCAGTGTCCGCGGGCTGTGTCCTCCTCCGAAGCCTCTCCTTGCCAGGCTCCGTTCCCTGCGAGCGTCGCGACGCACGGGGGCGGAGCCTGGCGGCAAATTCAAAAAAATGTAAAAAACATAACACATACAGTACTGTAATCTTACAGATTACAGTACTGTATGAAATCATTTCACATCCCATTTGTCCCCAGTGGTCTGGCCCATGCCCTGCATGCAGTTTTATAGTGCATATACTGTTCTTTCTGCCTGGAAACTGGAGATTGTCCATAGCAACCAAAAAGTGTCCCTTTACGTCAAAAATGGCTTTAGACCAGCTAGAAAACAGCGATAGTAAATTAGAACACTTGCAGAATTGAGCGATAGTGAATCGTGTGGAAATTTATTTTATTACTATTTATTTTTATTTTTTTTAATTATTATTATTTTTTTATTATATTATAATTTATGTTTTTGTGTTTCAAACTTTATCATACCCGGGATATCTACTAGACTCTTGTTTGGACAGATTTAAGTGTGTTATTGTTAATAATTACAGACCTACAATATAAAATGCCAAATTTCCATGCAAAATAATTGTACCGCTTTCAGCACCTAAAATCAGAAAGAATCATACCGCCAGGGAGGTTAATGAACATACCCTGCATCTCCTACATTGATAAAATGCAGAAAGATTATTGAAAAAACTATTTTTGGTGGTAGGAGGATCAATAATGTTGTTGGCAATGGTGCCCCTAAGAGAGGGTACACCTCTATAAACCTCAAAATCAAAAAAATACTGCGCTATCCCTCAGATCAAATAAACATTCTAAATGTGCGTCTAGTGAAAAACAAAGTGCTGCTGCAACCTTAAATGTGAGACAACCCCCACCTCAATAGCTATAAATAGGATAGGCTGCGCTGCTAATGTGTGAGCGTGATCATAGTAAATTGATGTGACCACCCCTAAACCATCCTTATTTAGATGAAGCACAAATAAAAAGAAAAACAAAACAAATCAATGTTTGCTAATAAACAATAAAAGACTTGGGTCCCACAAATTAAAACATTCCAATAAGAAAATGAATTGATGGAAAATAGGAATCAAGAACCAAGGGATTGTATTAAGTCCATACAGTCAAAAGAAAGTCCTTGTTGCTAAAAACTTCTTTGATAGAGGGAGAAAACACCTTTCTTCAAACAGTGTGAGGCATACAAAGAATGTCTCCCTGGGGAGCGTGATGTTATAGGGGGTTCCTCCACCTCAAACAAATCAGCCCCTTACCAGATCCACAGATCTCCTGTCACAGAGATCATGCGAGCAAGTGGCTGTGTCCCCCAGCCACTGGGTCTCTGTTATGATGTGTCTCACAGGTCACCGCTCCGGAGATCAACTAAGTAGAGGTGTTACCGCTCACATCCCAAAGACATATAAAAAGAAATGCTCCATAGCGTAATACAGTTAACGTTTCAATGTTGTTAAAAAGAATAAGAAATGCACTTACAGTGTATACGATACAAAATCGCCTCTAAAAACAATATGTGCCGGCCAGCTCGCAGCTGCTGCCAGTCTCTTCCGGGATCAGCGTGATGTGGTGGTGACGTCAGCACATTAAACTCTTCATCACATGCTCCACTGAGGGGGTTGTATACCTGCTCCAATGCCCTTGTGGGCTTCAGTATGTGGGCAGGACTAAACGCCCCCTCAGAGTCAGATTAAATGAGCATGTGACTAACATCCTCAATGGTTTCCCTAAACACCCAGTGTCCAGACATTATTTGGAAGTTCATAATAAAAATCCGGATAAAACTGTCTTCCTAGGTATTGATAAATACACACGCCCTTGGAGAGGTGGATCTTTGGTACGAGGGATTTCTCGTCTAGAAATGGCATGGATTTTTAAAATTAAATGTTACACACCATTCGGGTTGAACGTGGAAGTAGACCTAAATGCTTTCATTGATAATGCTTAAAATTGGTTCCAATGTTAACTCGATGTGACATCTCAGTGAATGGAAGATTTTAATTTCTCTTCCCCCTCCTTTTTCTTTTATTATAAAAATGGGAAAAAAAAATTCTATTTATTTTTATATATAAAAAAGAAAACTTTTTCAGGAAATTTTCTAGAATATTTTTCATAACACAATATAATATAATATTTCCTACATCATTCATTGTTTATGCCTCTTTTAGGCAAAGATGTGCACATTAATCTTATTTTAAAATTCGTCCATAATATTATTTTGTGGAGTATTGGCTCTCATTATTAACACACACTATGAGATATCGTAGCCTCATAGTCAATAAATGGTCACAAGGAATTTATTATAAAGTTTCTTCCAATTTATGGAGATTATTTTCTATTTGAGGTCATTCATTTGTTTTCTTGTATTTTTAAAGCCATTTTCTTTGTCACCACAAGATGGCAGAGTGTCGAGGCTTATAATCTATTTGCCCATTAGTTTCAAAGAACATGGAGTTAGCCTGACCCCTTATTAGAGGAAGGATTTCTTGATTGGACATTTTTTTCATATAATTTTCTTATTTGTTTGTTTTACATATAATTTTATACTAAACAATTTGTTTTAAGTGCAAGTGTTTTAAGTATAAGCACATGATTCATTTTCCGTTTTTTTCCCCTTCTAATACGAGCCGCGATTTGATAGGCGGCTCGTTTAGTTTCTCTTCCACCGCTGAGATTTCAGAACGAGGCGTGGTTTTCTGTATCCTATTTAAGGTGATGACTCAGAGCGTCGCCCGTTCCCCAGACGACGCCATTTGTGGTGAAACGTACGTCGGGAGGTTGACGCTCTGACGTCATCGCCATCCTAGTGTGGACGGGTGCTCGCTATGCTGGCCGGCTATTTGCTGTTTTTTAATCTACATATGTAAGTTTTCTACCTTCTTTTAATAAACTATCTTGGCAGTATTACGCTATGGATAGTTTCCTTTTATCTACATGCCTGTGAGATGAGAGTTTGGGGTCCTGGCTATATCCTCCTAGCCACGTTGTATGCAGTCAAGTTACATCAGCTAGATTTCCCTTATCAGGACGGAATACAGGCTGTTTTTTGCTTGCCTTGTGGTAAGCGCAATATTTGTGTGGTGGCGGATCACTGAGTGTGGTGTCTCTCTCATCTTTTCCACCGAGTCTGGTTGTGTCTACTCAGGGGTTTCTCTGGGATTGATTTTGGTCAATCATCATATACAAGGATTTCCATCTACCATATATGGACACTACCTTTCAATTTACTTATTGATTTATATGCATGGACTTATATTTTTTGATCATTGCAATGTTTCATATATACACATGAATCTTTCAATAGAAGTTTTCAAGATCATTTCACATGTTTTATTGACATTTAGCGCGGTTATTTCTTATTCTTTATGGTATTTTAGTGCACATCTCACTGTTTAACTGCTGCTTTCTTGGGGGGTATATTTATTTAGTGGTAGCGCAGTATTTTTTTGTTTTTTATGATCCTAAAATATATCCAGAAGGGGGAATCGCCTTCTGATGAACTGGAGCTAGGCAGAGGGATGAAAATCAAATGTCCTAGCTGAGGAAAAAGACTGAAACTACCTTGGGTAGAAAGGAAGCTCTAGGCCTCAATACCATCTTGTATCTGTATAAGACCAGGAAGGGCTCTTTACATAAGACCAAAAGCTCATACTCTCTCCTCGCACAGTAAGGGTAGCACAGGAGCCAACACCAGAAGACAGGCCAAATGGCAGGGCCAACAAAATGTAGGTGCCGGGGACCCACAGAACAATGGTGACATGCAGGTACATCATCTTCTTGTCCACAGAGGCCAGAAAGTCTCACTGATGGACAGAGGCTATGACAGACCTGATGAATTCCATGCAGGATTTCTGGACCCGAATGAAAACCTTTATGGACTTAAGTTCCCAGGTGGGGCAAATGTATCCTTTCAGTCAGGAAACTGTGAACAGGTTGGAGTAGAACCCCTGTAACGGATCTTCCAAAGACTGGACCAATAAAATCCTGCTCCAAAAGATAAGCTAGGACTGTACAGAGATCTGCTAATTTGTGTGGTAACACAGGTAGGTCAGATATTCTAGCTTGTAGCCCTTGGAAACTACCTCCTGCATCCAAGCATTAGAGAAGCTGGTTGCTGATACGTCACCAAAAACTAACAGACATCCCCACACTTTGGAAAGTGGGTGCGTCTCCTCACACTGAGAAGGATGTATCAGAGGGTTCGGGGGACCTGGAAGTCTAGGGTTTGTGGATGCACTTGAGAGCCAAACTTTTAATTTGGATTTGGAAGTTGAGGCTTGGGGGGGGGGGGGGGGGGGGGGGAATAAAAATCTTTTGGCCTCTGAGGAGGAGTGAGCCTTCCCAGATTGAGCCCTAGGCTTCTTCTTCTGGGGCAGATGTTTTTTCTTACCTCCAATGACATCCTTAATGAGGGGGTCAGAGCAGCTCCAAAGGGACATTGTCCCTCGAAAGGCATGCAAAGCAATTACTTTTTGCATGCTAGTTTCACAGCCCAACACTTCAGCCAAAGGGGTTGATATCATAGAAACTCAAAAAAACAGAGCATGTGCACTAGCTGCCAACACTGCTCTGCAAAATCCCCAACTGTAGTGGGGACAGGGACAGAAGGGAACAGCGGGATCAACCATGTTTTTTTGCAGAATACAGAAAACTAATCCCATGGTGAATGAGTGAGTATGAACAATATGTAATACACCATTTTATTGATAGTTTTTATTGATGTGGGTTTAATGACACTTAAAACCCCTCCCGCAGTGAAACCATAAGGAACGAAATTTTAAAAATGTGCTCTGTGACTTGTTCTGGTGCTTAGCCTGCATGGCCTACTCACAAAGTGAGTCTTCAGAGACCGGGTCACACTCATTGTATGCCAGGGCTCTGGCCTCCTGTAGGCAGCAAAACAACCCAACAGTATCAGAATTCCTGTATTTCTCAATGGACAATAAAGAAAATTATATTTTGTTTGGTCAGTGTCAAATATTTATATTAAATTACTAAATGTTGAAGGTGAAGTAACCTGTGACAGACAATCAGCTTTTACGTCACTGAAACCACACTAGTACAAGATGAATTATGATTGGTTACTAGGTTTACAACACTTTTCTCTTTGCTCCATTCTACTAAATAAAAACAATAAGACCCCTTTCACACTGGAGCGCTTTGCAGGCGCTACGTCGCTAAAAATAGCGTCTGCAAAACGCCCTGAAAGAGCTGCTGCTGTGTCTCCAGTGTGCAAGCCCTGAGGGCTTGCACACTGGAGCGGTGCACTGGCAGAACGGTAAAAAAAAAGTCCTGCTAGCAGCATCATTGGAGCGGTGTATACACCGCTCCTGCCCATTGAAATGAATGGGGCAGCGTGGCTTTACTGCCGGCATAGCACTGCTGCAGGAGCAGCGTTTTGCGGTGGTTTTAACCCTTTCTCAGCCGCTAGCAGGGGGTAAAACTGCCCCACTAGCGGCCGAATACCGCCGCTAAAACTACGGTAAAGCAGCGCTAAAAATAGTGCAATTTTACCGCCGGCGGCCGCACCTCCCCCGGTGTGAAAGGGCTCTAAATGTCAAATCAGACTGATTCCATGATTGAGATATATATATATATATAAAAATATAAAACTTCACTTTCTACACTGTCTTTTCCAACATCAAGCATAGGCTGTACCTGGTATTTGTAGCACTCCTTCTTGTCACTCTGGGGACTGTTCTGACAATTCTGGGTCTCTGTGTTGTTACTACAAGGACAGTTTGTGCCATCAAGCTCATTGCAAGTATCCGCATGTCCATTACACTGACATCTATGGAAGACAGAGGGAATTCAAAGGAGGGGCAGAAATTAGGAAGTATTTGTATTTGTAATACCCTGTTATTGTATCTTTAAAGCAACATCATTAGCACTGTAAGGCTAAAATGTTATTTAATCCTTTTCTGTGTAGTATATTACCTGGTTGATCCTGCTTGTGCCTCTGTTCCTGGAAGTAAACTGGGCAATCATGGCTGCTGAACCATGACCGTGTGATCAGTTTACACCTTTCGTCATTCCTCTCCGTGTACAGACACCGAGGTTGATTAACTAAAGGCAGTTGGGCTGTGCAGTTGCTCCAGAGCTTAGTAAACGAGGGGAAGCTCTGCTGACTTCCACCATCCAATCATGTGCAAGCAAAAATGTATTTTTTTTTTCCTTGCATGTGATTGGGTATTCTTTGCACAGTGAAAATTCATCTCATTTAAGCTCTGAAGGAAGTGCACAGTCTATTTACCTTTAGTAAATCAACCTCCTCTTTGTTAAAGCCAACGTGTTACATACGCCAGCAGTGGAATAGCAGCCTCTCCCAGATAAGTCCCTGTGCTTGAGAACAGAAAAGCAAGTAATCACGTGACCGCATTATAGGACAACCCGAAAAGGGTTTAGAAATATGTGATTTAAAAAATTAAATAAACACTGCTAACATATGTTACAATCGATAATGCGACTTTATATTGCTGACTTTACAACAACTTGGAAGCAAAGCTTTGCACTGAAATACATTTTTGCCACTGTATCCAAACAAATTTGACGGGGTTTTTTCCCCACAAATAGAGCTTTCTTTTGGTGGTATTTGATCACCTCTGCTGTTTGAATTTTTTGCGCTATAAACAAAGAAAGAGCTATAATTAAAAAAAAATATTATTTTTTTTAATTTTTGCTATACTACATATCCAAAAAAATATATTAAAGAACACATTTATTCTTCAGTTTAGGCCAATATGTATTCTTCTATATATTTTTGGTAAATAAAAAAAAAATCACAATAGGCGTAAATTGATTGGTTTGCGCAAAAGTTATTGTGTCTACAAACTATGGGATAGATTTAGGGACTTTTATTTTTTTTACTGGTAATGGCGGCGATCTGCAAATTTTAGAGGGACATCATCATTGCGATGGACAAATTTGACCCCAAACGACACTTTTTAGGGACAAGTGACGTTATTACATTGATCAGTGCTATAAAAATACACTGATCAATGTAAAAATTACACTGGCAGGGAAGGGGTTAAGTGTATTCCCTAGGTGTGTTCTAACTGTAGGGGGGGATTGGGACATGACAAAGATCACTGTTCCCGATCAATAGGGACAGTAGATCTCTGACATGTGCCCTGTCAGAACGGGGATCCGCTTGTTTACACAGGCAGATCCCCGTTCTGCCTCTCTGCACAACTATCGCAGGTCGCCAGCAGGCATCGAGTCCGCCCGACCTGCGGGCATGCTCCCGCAGTATGCAACGGGGGTGCGCCGCCGTACAGGTACGGCGATTCGTGCACCGCTGCCAACCTGCCGCAGTATATCTGCATGAGCTGGTTGGCAAGCGGTTAACCTTAAACTGCTATATAACTATCTAAAGGAATCTACGGATTCCTTTTGGTGGGTTAGACCGCTGTGAGCAAAAAGCTGTGGCCGCTGAGCTGCTGAGCCCATACACTGCAGTAACAGGCTGTTGGCAGCTGCAGCTATGTGTGCTTGTTCCCACAGCCATCCATCAGACAACGTACATCCAGCAGCTGTGGCTACAGACAGCCTATCATTGCAGTGTACTGCCTCAACAACCACAGCTATCCGCTCGCATCTGTCAAACCCAGCAGCAGGAATGATTCTTGCCACTGGGATTTGCACTGCGGCTAAATAGCCGTGCAAACGCAGCTTTATACTGTCCACTGTCAGCAAAAGCTGTTAGTTATTACTTTTTTGTTCCAAACTTTTACTTTAGTAACACACTGGTTAGGACTCTTTACTTGGCACAGCTGAGGTTCTGAGTTATTTGCCATATTTAAAGATGTGCAAACCAAGTTCCTAGAGACATTGAGCTTGATTGAACTGTACTGTAATTGTGCTGTTCCCCCTCTACATCGTAAAGAGCTGCGTAAACTGTTGGCGCTATATAAATGGTGTATAATTATAATAATAATAATTTACTAAAGGCCAATAGACTGTGCACTTTGCAAAGTGCAGTTTCCCCAGACCTTAGTAAATGAGCAGAAGCTCTGCTGACTTCCATCATCCAATCATGTGCAAGCAAAAATGCATTTTTTTTTTTTTTACTTTCCTTGAATGTGATTGGGTACTCTTTGCAAAGTGAAGCTTCACCTCATTTACTAAGCTCTGGAGAAACTGCACTTTGCAAAGTGCACAGCCTATTTGCCTTTAGTAAATCAACCCCAGTGAGTAATTAAGTGACTCTGGTAGGTATGTTAAAGTGTAAACTCCTCCAGGAAGGGTCTGATGCCACTCACTTGGTGCAGCGTTTATCCAGGAGGAAGTATCCGGGCAGGCAACCTTCACACTTGTCTCCAAGACTGTTATTCTGACAATGCACACAGACAGCCGTGTCCTCTGTGGGGCCCTGGGTCACCCAAGTGGGAATCTGGAGAAAGAAAATCAAGCAACTTATGAGAAAATGTAACAAATACAAAAAAAGAAACATTGAAGGATAACACCCCCACCCCCCCAACCAACAAACACTGATGTCCTCACAGCCTCTGGGTCCTCCACGAATTGTGCCACTCTCCAATACGCAGTAGGGAACTGGCTTCACTGCCGGTTTCCCTTAGCTGAGATGGCGACGGCACCCCAGAGCCGATTGAACAATTAGCTTGGGTGAGGACACCGCTGCATTCATGGACAGGTAAGTGTATTATTATTAAAAGTCACCACCTACAGTATTTGTAGCTTCTGACCTTTCATTTTTTCTGAAGGAGCCTGGATCTCCTCTTTAATACCTTGTGTACCTCCAGTGCCTATTTACTCAGTAGTTTCCACAAGAAGAGATCTGATAATTGTTTCTTGTGTTTGTGTCGACATGGTCTGATAACCCTGAGGAATATGTAACAACCAGCCTTCATTTTGATATTTGTTGTTGTAAGCCAGGTTTTAAATGCCTTATGAAAGCTAAACACCTATCAAAAAGGGATCTGATATAAACTAAGCTGACCACACACTACAATCTGATTTGATATACACAGTGCCTTGAAAAAGTATTCACACCCCTTGAAATTTTGCACATTTTGTTATGTTACAACCAAAAACGTAAATGTATTTTTGGGGGAATTTGTGATAGACCAATAAAAAGTGGCAAATAATTATGAAGTGGAAGGAAAATGATAAATGGTTTTCAACATTTTTTACAAATAAATATGTGAAAAATGTGGCGTGCATTTGTAGTCAGCCCCCCTGAATCAATACTTTGTAGAACCACCTTTCACTGCAGGTCATTGTCCTGCTGGAAGGTGAACCCCCGCCCCAGTCTCAAGTCTTTTGTAGACTCTAGCAGGTTTTCTTCTAAGATTGCCCGGTATTTGGCTCCATCCATCTTCCCATCAACCAGCTTTCCTGTCCCAGCTGAAGAAAAGCATCCCCCCCACATGATGCTGCCACCACCATGTTTCACGGTAGGGATAGTGTTGTTCAGGGTGATGTGCAGTGTTAGTTTTCCGCCACACATAGCGCTTTGCTTTTAGGCCAAAGAGGTCAATACTGGTCTCATCTGACCAGAGCATCTTCTTCCACATGTTTGCTGTGTCCCCCACATGGCTTCTCCCAAACTGCAAATGGGACTTCTTATGGCTTTCTTTCAACAATGGCTTTCTTCTTGCCACTCTTCCATAAAGGTCAGATTTGTGGAGTGCACAACTAATAGTTGTCCTGTGTTGGTTTATCACATAAAATACATTTACATTTTGGTTGTAACACAGCAAACTGTGGAAAATTTCAAGGCATTGTATTATTGGATTGTAAGGTTGACTCTTGCCCTATGCAGCAGATGTTGGTAAATCATAAAGAACATTGTGAAATGAGACTAATGTGTGTGGCATTTAAAAGTGTATGTGAAACCTAACAATATTATTTGCTCCCATTGTAAATATATGATTGAAAGCATTTTGTTTTAATCTGTTCTGGGTAAAAAAGAATAACAAATGTTTGTTGATCTCGCCAGATATCCAGTGAGCCTTACTTCATGTAGCGAACAGACAAGACAGTGCCTATAGTGCCCAGAAATGTAAGCCTTGTCCACTTCACCTGTGTGACATATTGAACACCTCCCTATGTCTTGAAAATAAGTAGAGAGGGAGGTGTTCTGCAGTCCTAATACACTTTATAACCTTGGTTGACAACGCTGCAATACATTGAGAGATGTCACTCTAGGACAGGAAGTCTGTTACTGGCAGGACCACCAGAATAACATATAAAAGTAAAAAAAAAACAAAAACAACTAAAGCGCAGCTCCACCCAAAAGGGGAAGCTCCAGTTGTTTGCTTCCTCCGCTGCCACATTTGGCAACTTTTGGGGGTGAGCGGGTACCTGTTTGACAGGTACCCGTCCCCACTTCTGTGAGACCTCTGACGTTCAGCCCCCCTCCAGCTTCCCCCGCCGATGGCCATTCAGAGAGCGCAGCGCACTTCGTGCATGACCAGTAGGTTTCCCTTACAACGAATGGCAGCAACGGCAGCACCCGAGAGCCAATTGGAAAATCGGCTGGGGTGCCAACATCGGGGGATCCCTGGACAGGTAAGTGTCCTAATATTAACAGTCAACAGCTACAGTATTTTTAGCTGCTGACTTTTAATTTTTTGGTGGGGAGAGGGCAGAACTCCTCTTAAGGACTGGTAAGCTGCGGTATATTCCAATTTAAGGTACACTTAGAAATACCAAAAGCAGCACCTTTATAATGTGTCTGTGTACATTTATTTTACACGCACCTTCTCTGGATCCAAGGAATACTTCTCTGGTTCCCTCAGGGCTTTCTCATTCTCTTCCATAGTGATACACACTTCGCTGTTCCCGCGGCAGAAATCTAGACACGGCCGGCATGTGCCTCCATTAATAGCCGATCCCACAAAGAGGGGTTTACACTTTTCACAGTGCTCTCCCTGGAGGAGACAGAAGAAGCCATCAAGATGTTAAAAACAGACCCAAGAGACCCTGCTCCCATGTGCGCCACATCACTGACTTAAAACTCCTATCTTGCACTTCTTTTTACAGCACAAAACAGCTGGTGGTGCACCCAACACAAAGGATAAAGGTGATGATAAATATTACGATGATAGGGCCATAGCAACACAAAGCAAGTCTTGATTCTCCAGAGCAAAATTTAAAGGGTAAGTTCACTTTTACAGAAAAATCTGTAAAGGTGAACTTACACAGGACCCCCCTCCTCACCCCCCCCCCCCCCCCCGGCCCCGTTGACCTGGAGCGCGGCGATCATCCGTTCTGACACATCATTATTATTATTTAGGATTTATATAGCGCCAACAGTTTACGCAGCGCTTAACAATATAAAAGGGAGACAATACAGTTATAATACAATAAAATACAAGAGGATTAAGAGGGCCCTGTTCAGAAGAGCTTACAATCTAATAGGGTGGGGCATATTGCCACCTCACCGGTCTAGGGCTTAGAAACCCCCTTGGCTTAATCTCCAAAACGTACCTCGTCAGGTGCTACGTTTAAGAGCATTCTAATTGGTCAGCACAGACCAATTAGAACTCGCGTAGCCCATCCTATCACCGCGGGTGAATAGGAGAGAAAGCCGTGGGGATTTCAAATCCCCTGACTGGTAAAGCGTCAATACCATGTGTCAGAACAGACGATTGTCGCTCTCCAGGTTAGCGGGACCGAGTGCGATTGGGACAGAGTCCAGAGTAAGTTCACCTTACAGATTTTCTGTAAAGGTGAGCTTACACTTTAAGTAAACTGGTTGCTATAAGGAAACATAGACAAGGATAAAAATTCTAAAACATGTATAAAATCTAAGAGTCCATGAATTGCCCCAGTTTACAACAACAGGAAAAATAAAGTGAAATCTGGTTTCTACTGGCAACAACAAATTTTTCTCTGCTTCAGATTTCATATATCCAACTCATGGTGGAGCGTATATGTAAAGAAAAAAAAAAAAAAAACTGAAGATACTCCCAACTAAATTGGGTCGTGTTTCACAATCCCTGTATGGTTACTATGGTTAACAGTATGATTTTTTTCATTTGCTACAGCTTTCCTAGCATCAATTCTTCATTATGTGAACAACAGACATCCCATATGTATAATAAAAATACAAAAGGCACATACCATTGTGTTATTGTGGCACTGCTTACACACATCTTCCATTCCAAGACCCTCACAGTCACTGTGCTTATTACACCGACAGGCCACGGAGCAGTTCTCGCCCACGTAGCCAAAGTCACAGCGGCAGCTGTTTGGCTCCACACAGGTTCCATTAACACAGCCATGTTCGCAGACAGGATGACACAGACCTGTAATCCTATAGGACAAAATAGAAGAAAATGTGTCGCCATATGTGGGCTGACTTCTGTTCTGTTGTAGGTGGATGCAAGAAAAATCACCCCCTAAAATTTACAGACACACAAGTGAATAAGTCAGAGGAGCGAATGATCTAGTTGGTGTCATTGGCCAATTCATCAGATCATCCTAAAATGATAATACTGAATTTCTTGTAAGACTAGGGCCGTTTACTTACGTGTGCAGGGTATAGCCTTTCTTGCATGTGCACTTAAATCCGTGAAGAAGGTCGCTGCAGTTTTGAGTCTCGTTGCAGTCGTGATGTTGATTTAGACACTCGTTTTCAGGCGGGCAGGACATGAAAGCCCAGTCAGACTCCCTAGAACTGCACTGCTCCCCCATACCTAAAATCAGAACTTCAATTAGTACCTAAGCCCCTTGTACCAAAAAATTTTATTACTTTGACATGAACAAAATTAAAGTCAAACTCTGCAAAATCAGGATTCTAAAGCAGCCCATTGATTAAGCGATTTTCTTTTCTTCCACCACATTCACTGTTGATGGGGGAATCGTTCCTGCAGCACTATTATGTTCTGCCTATGGAAGCTGCCTATGGAAGCCTTCCTGATCAGCAGAACACAATGATTACTGCTAGCAACTGTAGCCACCGGCAGTAGAAAAAAATCCAACAGGCTGGTTGTAGCCAAGCCAATCGATGGATCGACTATAGAACAACCAGCCTGGCCATAGATGGATCAAATCTCGACCGATCCCTGCTGAACCGACTGAGACTCGATCCACCTATGGCCGGCTTAAGGAAAGATTACTTTCTACTTACTTTTAGGGATCATTTACAGTTGCTCCAGCTTCAACACACAAAGTGACTACCGCTTCAACTTGCTTTTATGATGTGTTTTTGATGCTTCGGTGAAGCTTTTGTGATGCTCTTTTCAAGCTTGGCAGATGCCCTGTGTGTGGATATCTCATACCTGCAATTTCTCCAAAACAAAGTGAAGCTAAAGCTGAATTAAAGCCTCTCAGAAGCTGCAGGTGCTTCAAGCGAGCTTTGCCATTGACTTCTATGGAGGCTTTGAAGACGCTTTGAAACACCACTAAAGCGACATGGGGTATCATTTTTGAAGCAAAGCCAAAGCAAAGCAAATGCAAGGTGTAAACAGGACTGTAAGCTAACCATTATTATTGAGTGACAGGAGCTTTGACTGACGCATGTCCGATGCTCTGTTTTGAACCGAGTGTAATCGAGCCCTTACTAATTGAGTAAGGGATCGCTTACACTTACTTCAAAACATGGTTTCGGACACCCTTTTTCAAAGCATTCTGAACCCCAGTCAAAGCTCCGGTCACTAAATCACATCAAAACACACAATAAAAACACATAAAAAAAGCATGTTGAAGCGGTAGGGGCTTTAATGTGTGTTGAAGCCGAAACAAGTGTAAATGAGCCCTAATTCAGCTTTACCTTCAATTTGTTTTGGAGAAATTGCAGATATGAGATATCCCCCGACACAAACACACAGGGCATCTGCCAAGCTTCATTAAAGCTTCAAAAAAGCATCACCGAAGCATCATTGAAGCACCACTGAAGCACCATCGAAGCATTAAAAACACATCAAAAAAGTATATTGAAGCGGTAGGCTCTTTAATGTGTGTTGAAGGTGAAGTAAATGAGCCCTAAATGCAGTATATGTGCCCTCGTTAACACCTTGAATTGCGCACTACACATAGAAACAAGGTTTTGAAACCGCTTTAACAAATTGATAAAATTATTCACATTAACCACTTGAGCCCCGGACCATTATGCTGCCTAAGGACCAGAGGTCTTTTTCCAATTTGGCACTGCGTCGCTTTAACTGCTAATTGCGCGGTCATGCAATGCTGTACCCAAACGAAATTTGCGTCCTTTTCTTCCCACAAATAGAGCTTTCTTTTGATGGTATTTGATCACCTCTGCGGTTTTTATTTTTTGCGCTATAAATGGAAAAAGACCGAAAATTTTGAAAAAAAATGATATTTTCTACTTTTTGTTATAAAAAAAATCCAATAAACTCAATTTTAGTCATACATTTAGGCCAAAATGTATTCGGCCACATGTCTTTGGTAAAAAAAATGTCAATAAGCGTATATTTATTGGTTTGCGAAAAAGTTATAGCGTCTACAAACTAGGGTACATTTTCTGTAATTTACACAGCTTTTAGTTTATGACTGCCTATGTCATTTCTTGAGGTGCTAAAATGGCAGGGCAGTACAAACACCCCCCAAATGACCCCATTTTGGAAAGTAGACACCCCAAGGAAATTGCTGAGAGGCATGTTGAACCCATTGAATATTTTTTTTTTTTGTCCCAAGTGATTGAATAATGACAAAAAAAAAAAAAATATTTACAAAAAGTTGTCACTAAATGATATATTGCTCACACAGGCCATGGGCCTATGTGGAATTGCACCCCAAAATACATTCAGCTGCTTCTCCTGAGTACGGGGATACCACATGTGTGGGACTTTTTGGGAGCCTAGCCACGTACGGGGCCCCGAAAACCAATCACCGCCTTCAGGATTTCTAAGGGTGTAAATTTATTATTTCACTCTTTACTGCCTATCACAGTTTCGGAGGCCATGGAATGCCCAGGTGGCACAAAACCCCCCCAAATGACCCCATTTTGGAAAGTAGACACCCCAAGCTATTTCCAGAGAGGCATATTGAGTCAATGGAATATTTTATATTTTGACACAAGTTGCGGGAAAGTGACACTTTTTTTTTTTTTTTTTTTTTTTTTTGCACAAAGTTGTCACTAAATGATATATTGCTCACACAGGCCATGGGCATATGTGGAATTGCACCCCAAAATACATTTAGCTACTTCTCCTGAGTACGGGGATACCACATGTGTGGGACTTTTTGGGAGCCTAGCCGTGCACGGGACCCCGAAAACCAATCACCGCCTTCAGGATTTCTAAGGGTGAAAATTTTTGATTTCACTCTTCACTGCCTATCACAGGTTTGGAGGCCATGGAATGCCCAGGTGGCACAAAACCCCCCCAAATGACCCCATTTTGGAAAGTAGACACCCCAAGCTATTTGCTGAGAGGCATGGTGAGTATTTTGCAGCTCTCATTTGTTTTTGAAAATGAAGAAAGACAAGAAAAAACTTTTTTTTTTTTCTTTTTTCAATTTTCAAAACTTTGTGACAAAAAGTGAGGTCTGCAAAATACTCACTATACCTCTCATCAAATAGCTTGGGGTGTCTACTTTCCAAAATGGGGTCATTTGGGGGGGTTTTGTGCCACCTGGGCATTCCATGGTCTCCGAAACTGTGATAAGCAGTCAAGAGAGAAATCAAAAATTCACGCCCTTAGAAAGCCTGAAGGCGGTGCTTGGTTTTCGGGGTTCCGTACGCGGCTAGGCTCCCAAAAAGTCTCACACATGTGGTATCCCCATACTCAGGAGAAGCAGCAGAATGTATTCTGGGGTGTAATTTCACATATCCCCATGGCATGTTTGAGCAATATATCATTTAGTGACAATTTTGTGCAAAAAAAAAAAAATTTGTCTCTTTCCCGCAACTTGTGTCGCAATATAAAATATTCCATGGACTCGACATGCCTCTCAGCAAATAGCTTGGGGTGTCTACTTCCAAAATGGGGTCATTTGGGGGGTTTTGAACTGTCCTGGCATTTTATGCACAACATTTAGAAGCTTATGTCACACATCACCCACTCTTCTAACCACTTTAAGACAAAGCCCTTTCTGACACTTATTGTTTACATGAAAAAGTTTTTTTTTTTTGCAAGAAAATTACTTTGAACCCCCAAACATTATATATTTTTTTAAAGCAAATGCCCTACAGATTAAAATGGTGGGTGTTTCATTTTTTTTTTTTCACACAGTATTTGCGCAGCGATTTTTCAAACGCATTTTTTGGGGAAAAAAACACACTTTTTTAAATTTTAATGCACTAAAACACACTATATTGCCCAAATGTTTGATGAAATAAAAAAGATGATCTTAGGCCGAGTACATGGATACCAAACATGACATGCTTTACAATTGCGCACAAACGTGCAGTGGCAACAAAATAAATACATTTTTAAAAGCCTTTAAAAGCCTTTACAGGTTACCACTTTAGATTTACAGAGGAGGTCTACTGCAAAAATTACTGCCCTCGATCTAACCTTCGCGGTGATACCTCACATGCATGGTGCAATTGCTGTTTACGTTTGACGACAGACCGCCGTTTGCGTTCGCCTTAGCGCGAGAGCAGGGGGCGACAGGGGTGCTTTTTTTTTTTTTTTTCTTTATTATTTTTTTGCTTTTTTATCTTATTTTTAAACTGTTCCTTTCATTTTTATTTTTTTTTAATCATTTTTATTGTTATCTCGGGGAATGTAAATATCCCCTATGATAGCAATAGGTAGTGACAGGTACTCTTTTTTGAAAAAATTGGGGTCTATTAGACCCTAGATCTCTCCTCTGCCCTCAAAGCATCTGACCACACCAAGATCGGTGTGATAAAATGCTTCCCCAATTTCCCAATGGCGCTATTTACATCCGGCGAAATCTAAGTCATAAAATGCTCGTAGCTTCCGGTTTCTTAGGCCATAGAGATGTTTGGAGCCACTCTGGTCTCTGATCAGCTCTATGGTCAGCTGGCTGAATCACCGGCTGCATTTTCAGGTTCCCTGTTGAGACAGGAGAGCCAGAGAAAAACACGGAAGACGGTGGGGGGGGGGGGCATTCCCTCCCACGGCTTGTAAAAGCAGTCTAGAGGCTAATTAGCCGCTAGGATTGCTTTTACATGAAAGCCGACCGCTGGCTGAAAAGAATGATACCAAGATGATACCTAAACCTGCAGGCATCGTTCTGGTATAACCACTCAAAGTTGTGAATGGCGTACCTGAAGACAAAAAAATGGTTAACAATAAAGCACAGTAAACGGTAAAGTATAAAAAATTGCATACCTGAAAAGCAAACATGATAAAACATAATAACAATAAAACATTGCAGAATAGAATACAGTAAAAAAGAGCAGAACAATAGAGAGAATAGAGAGAGAGAGAGAACAATAAAACGACAACTATTTTTTTTTTTATTTTATATAATTTTTTTTTTTTTTTTTTAGACTTTTTTTGTAACTAACTTTTATAACTGTAACCGGTTCCAGGTTCGGGTCTCTCAAAATGTGATGGCATCTTGGGAGACCCTGTGAAAGTGTGCCTAGTCTGTGGAATGCTGTATCCTACGCTAATACTCAACTAGTGCATAGTAGCGTTCAAAACATTCACCAATGCAAAGACCAGGATTGTCAGGACAGGAGGGACAATAATAGCGGGTGTCACGCCTATATCCACGCTTGCTGCAGACACAACATCTTTTTTGGGGGGGTTCGCTGGGTAGGGGTACTCGGGAGGACATAAAGAAAATGCCTCTCATGCAGCCGACTGCATTTGGTTGGGGATGTGAATGGGGGAAGTACGGGCGCTGCAGAAGCGGTGGGTTCCCAATTGGGATTGGCGAATGCAGCAGGAAGGGCACTATGGGCACGACGGGCCTGTGTTTGTCTTTTTGGTGGCAGCGGGACACTACTTGTGCTTGCCACCTCACCAGCTTGAACTGCACTTATGGGACTCGCCACGTCACCAAGTGTTACTGCAGTGCTGGTTTGACTACGACCGGGGTGTACTAGGTCGCTGGCGCTTGCCAGTTCACCAAAACGCTACCAAAAAATCTGTTGGCGATCGCAGGGATCAGGCCTGACTCTGCGAACGCTGCAGTTATGCGTTTTAGTCTTTTGTAAGTAACAGTGATCGATCGATACTGCACTTGGGTGGGCTGGGCTGGGCCGGGCGGAAGGGCAAAACGCAGGTGCTAGCAGGTATCTGGGCTGATCCCACTAACACTGCGTTTGTGAGAACCCTAAACTGCTGGGGATGCCAGTATAGATCTGATCGGATCAGATATTGATCCGTTCAGATACTATACCACTAAGGGTGGTGTACAGTGCGTGCGTGGGTGTTAGCGGTACTGGCGCTAACCTGACGCTGCCTGGGGCTGGTGCTTGCCAGTTCACCAAAATACTACCAAAAAAACTGTTAGCGATCGCAGGGATCAGGCCTGACTCTGCGAACGCTGCAGTTATGCGTTTTAGTCTTTTGTAAGTGACAGTGATCGATCGATACTGCACTTGGGTGGGCTGGGCGGAGGGGCAAAACGCAGGTGCTAGCAGGTATCTGGGCTGATCCCGCTAACACTGCGTTTTTGGGAACCCTAAACTGCTGGGGACGCTAGTATAGATCTGATCGGATCAGATATTGATGCGTTCAGATACTATACCACTAAGGGAGGCGTATGCTGCGTGCGTGGGTGTTAGCGGTACTGGCGCTAATCTGACGCTGCCTGGGGCGACGCATATCACCGCCGGGCGATCAGGGGGCTAAACCTTTATTCGGTAATAAACGGCGGGTGCCCTGACACTATAAAAAATAAACGAACTAACCAGCGTCACCCGCAACGGTTATATGGTGATCAGTGGTGAAAGGGTTAACTAGGGGGCCATCAAGGGGTTAAAACATTTATTAGGTAGTATATGGGGGTCCCTGACGCTATAAAACGCTGACGGCGAACCTCAATATTTACCTCCCTAACTAGCGTCACCAGCGACACGAATACAGCGATCAGAAAAATGATCGCTTAGTGACACTGGTGACAGGGGGTGATCAAGGGGTTAAAACTTTATTAGGGGGGGTTAGGGGGGTACCCTAGACCTAAAGGGGGGTAACAGTAACTGTCCCAACACTGTAACTGTCACAAACTGACACTATGCAGTAATCAGAAAAAAAAAAAAAAAAAACTGCTGGTGTCAGTTTGTGACAGGGGGGGGGGTGATCGGGGGGGGATCGGGGGCGGGGATCGGGGTGTTTAGTGTGCCTGGCATGTTCTACTGAGTGTGTAGTGTGTTGTGCACTCACATACCTGTCTTCTCTCCTCGGGCCGGAACGGAAATTACCGAGCCGAGGAGAGATGACATCATTTCCTTTGCTGCTGTTTAGCATACAGCAGCAAAGGAATGATTCGATTGGCCGGCGGCGATCGCGAGGGGGGGGGCCACGAACGGATGGTCTCCCCCTCACCTCTGATCGCCGCTGGACAAAAGACGACCGCCTCGGGCACCGGGGGGGGGGGGGGGGGGGTCCGATCGGACCCCCCACCCGCGGAAGAAGGCAAATCACGTACCATGTACGTGATTTTGCCTGTCCGTGCCACTTTGCCGACGTACATCGGCGTGAGGCGGTCGTCAAGTGGTTAAAAGGATTACTATGGTGGCCAAAAGTTTGTGGACACCTGATTACCACACCTATATAAACAGGTGCAGGTCTACCTTAGCTGAAAATTTTAACATATAAATAAAAGTAAAGGTCTCAGATATACTTATATTGGTATTCCTATAGGGCTACCCTTTACAGAGGCACTTTGGTTAGAGGTAACTTGCTTTATGTATATTTTCAAAAGCTGTTTTATTGTGTCCCTTTTGATAGCTAGTCGTTATAAGTGCTGGGATGTTTTGTAATGAATTGCCCCTTTAGCGTGCACAGTTATCACTCTATGTATCCTACCTTGTGTGGGTCCACTGGGTCCTCCTTCCATGCATCTTCCTTCCCCATTGCCTTCTTTGCGGGCACACCAGCCACAGCGGGGATGCTGGATGCAGGCAGCACAGTGGGTGTGCCGGGAGCAGGATGGAGAGCAGCTTTCTGTACCACTCAGGACTCTGCCACAGGCACCGGCGGCGCAACGCATTGGAAGGAATGTGGGACTCATACACTATATAAAGAGAAGTATTCATTTTAAGGGCACAACAAGAATGACAGAGGAAGTCTGATACTTTGCTTTATAGATATGATTAGGGCTGAAACAACTAATCGATTAATCTGCAAGTAATCGATTATGAAAATAATTGATTACTATTTTCATAATCGATTAAACGGCCAGTAACTTAATGGGGTTAAAAAAAACTAAAATGAGCCCTTCATAGTACAAAAAGAGCAAATAATCGCTACTGTAAATATTACTTTCACAGTTCTACAGTAAAAAAATGATTCCTTACAGTAGTGATTTTCTGCTTTTTTTGTACTATAAAGGGCTCATTTTATTTTTTTTAACCCCATTATTTTACTAAACGTCTTAGACCTGGTTGACATCTATGTGTGTTTTTTGGTGCTTTTTGCAGAAACGCACTACAGTTCATTTGCATGGTTTCCTATGGGACACGTTCACATCTATGCTTTTTTCAGCCACTGCGTGTTTGGAAAGGGTCAGTGACTTTTTTTTAACGCAAAACTGTGCTTTTTTGGTTCAATATACTTCAATGGAGAAGCTGCAGAAAAGCATGTAATGCGTTTTTGCAGCAATTTGTGTTTTTTAATCTGCCCAACAACAAATTGGCCAACAAAATGCAAAAACGCAAATTGCAGCAAAGTCACGTGTGCAAAAATCAAAAAGCACTGCAGAAACAGATCAAAAGCAAACTGCATAGGTGTGTACCGAGCCTTATGCTGGCCACACAGATCAATTTTCAGACGAGAATATTCAGACGAAAAATCTTTATACATTCGCTGAATGAAAGAATGTTTTGAAATTTTCACTTGCTTTTAAAATGAATGTAATCTCTGAACGAAAACCACATACACTGTCTACCAAGAAGTTTTCTATTATTTCCAAATTTTCCAGTCACTGTGGTTGAAAATGAACGTCAATTTGGCCCCACTAACAATTAGAAAATCGAAAACTAAGTTCTTAAAATTACATTTTTTTTGAAGGAAGACATTGTTTGTTTGTTTTTTTAAATATAAAAATTTGATCTCTGAGTCTGATATTTACCAGATTTACTTTTTAATAGTATATACAGAATATCTCTTCTGTCTGTTATTCTCAGAGTGGATTACCGTATATACTCGAGTATAAGTCGAATTTTTCAGCACATTTTTTTGTGCTGAAAGTGCCCCCCTCGACTTATACTAGAGTCAAGCACTTTTCTGCAGCAAAAAATTTCATTTTCCGAACCGACTTTGGGGCCCTGTATCTCAGGGCCACTTGGTGCTAGGAACCCCAAATTTGGTGTGCAAACCCAGTGGAACTGGTACCACAACATATCCAAAGATGGAGTTCCTAGCACTAAGTGGCCCCGAGATACGTGGCCCCAAATCCAGTTCGGAAAATGTCATTCTCTGCTGCAGAAAAGTGCTTGACATTTTCTGAACCGACTTTGGGGCCCCGTATCTCAGGGCCACTTAGTGCTAGGAACCCCAAATTTGGTGTGCAAACCTAGCGGACCTGGTACAATAACATATCCAAAGATGGAGTTCCTAGCACTAAGTGGTCCCGAGATACGTGGCCCCAAATCCAGTTCGGAAAATGTCATTCTCTGCTACAGAAAAGTGCTTGACATTTTCTGAACCGATTTTTGGGGCCCTGTATCTCGGGGCCACTTGGTGCTAGAAACCCCAGCTTTGGACATTTTATGGTGCTAGTTCCACTGGGTTTGCACACCAAATTTGGGGTTCTTAGTACTAAGTGGCCCCAAGATACGGGGCCCCAAATTTGGTCAACTGTGTCCATCTGCAGCAATGTCATTTTGGGACCCTTTGGGTTCAGTGACCCCAAATTTTGGCTGTAGCTAGGGGGCATCTAGGAACCCTTAACTACCGAGTTTGAAATTCGGGGGACCTATGGCTGCAAATGGGCACAGTGAGGCATGCAAATGGGCACAGTGAGGCTGCAAATGGGCATTGTTGACCCTCTTTTCCACTTACAGTAGCTGTGCATTTCTCACCCTCGTCTTATACTCGGGTCAATAAGTTTTTCCCATTTTTTGGTGGTAAATTAGGGCCTCGACTTATACTCGGAACGACTTATACTCGAGTATATACGGTAGATATTTTGCTCCCTAACCATATAGTTGGTTATTTATATTTACCACTGCATAGAGATATTTAAGAATAAATTGCCTTTATTTAAAAAAACTTTACATATTAACTAAATTATACACCACACTTTTTGTTTGATGTTATTAACCGATTAATCGAAACAATAATCGGCCAACTAATCGATTATGAAAATAATCGTTAGTTGCAGCCCTAAATATGATGCTCATATAGTTGAAACCCCTACAAATCCACAAGAACTTTCTAAGTAAAAGGTAATACAGTAAAACCTTGGTTTGCGAGTGTTTTGCAAGACAAGTAAAATGTTTTAATAAATTTTCACTTGATATACAAGCGATGTCTTGATATACAAGTAGCGTCATGTCACAACTGAGTATAAAATGCAAGAGAGGTGCCTCCAATTGTAGCAATATGGTTACATTTAATGAAGGTACAACATTTAGCAACTCACATGGTTGATGATTAAAACAGGCACATCAAAGTATGCAGGCATCCGGGGTAAAGCTGTCCACATAGACCATCCTCTGCACCGCCATCGTTGTTGTCCCTTCCATGATGTGCTTCACGAGCGGTTTAAGCCTCGCTTTCAGATCGCTCTACTGCAGGGTAGTCTTCCCGGTCACGATTGCAGACTGACAGCGGTGAGAGCTGACCATGCTGGGGATGGTCTAGGTAGACAGCTTTACCTCGGATGCCTGTATACTTAGATGTGCCTCTTTTAACCACTTGCCTACCAGGCCAATTCTGACATTTCTCTCCTACATGTAAAAATTATCATTTTTTTGCTGGAAAATTACATAGAACCCCCAAACATTATATATGGTTTTTTATCAAAAACGCTAGAGAATACAATGGCGGTTGTTGTAACTTTTAATCTCACACGGTATTTGCGCAGCAATTTTTCAAATACGTTTTTTTTGGGAAAAAAACAGTTTTGTGCTTAAAAAAACCCCAAAACAGTAAAGTTAGCCCAATGTTTTTGCATAATGTGAAAGATGAAGTTATGTCGAGTAAATAGATACCTAACATGTCACGCTTTAAAATTGTGCGCACTCATGGAATGGCGCCAAACTTCGGTACTTAAAAATATCCATAGGCGACGCTTTGAAAATTTTTACAGGTTACCAGTTTAGAGTTACAGAGGAGGTCCAGGGCTAGAATTATTGCTCTCGCTCTAACGCACGCGGCGATACCTCACATGTGTGGTTTGAACGACGTTTACATATGTGGGCGGGGCTTACGTGTGCGTTCGCTTTTTTTATTTTTACACATTTTTTTTTACATTAAATTATTTTCGATCACTTTTATTCCTATTACAAGGAATGTAAACATCCCTTGTAATAGGAATCTATCATGACAGGTCCTCTTTATGGAGAGATGCGGGGTCAATAAAAACCCACATCTCTCCTCCAGGCTGTAAAGCATAAGATCGGAAAAAAAAAAATTCTCCGATCTCATGCTGACAGCCGCGATCGTGGGTTTGTTTACAATGCGGAGTCCGGGCGTGACGTCATAACATCGCGCCCGGGCCTCCGACAGTAATAGAGATGACTGGTGACCATCTGGTCACCAGTCATTTCTATCGTCCTCATCCGGCGCCGGCCGATTCATTCTCCGGGCTCCTGATGGCACGGGAGAGCCCGGAGAAGCACCGGATGGCGGCGGGAGGGGGGGGGCGTCCCCTCCCATCGCCTATAAGAACGATCAAGCGGCGAAAGTGCCGCTATGATCGTTCTTATCGTGCACAGAATCGCCGGCTGAAAAGAATGATATCTGAATGACGTCTGTAGCTACAGGCATCATTCAGATATCCTCCCCCAAAGTGAGGACGTCATTTTACTATGGCCCGGTAGCCAAGTGGTTAATCATCAACCATGTGAGTTACTAAATGTTGTACCTTCATTAAATGTAACCATATTGCTACACTTAGAGGCGCCTCTCTTCTCTTTTATACTCTGGAGCTCCTGCTGGATTTTGCTTCTAATCCCCTTGTGGAGGCTTCCATTTGTGGATGGATATTTTATGGTTACACAACCTGGTCACATTGCTATAATCTTTATATATGGACTATAAACTGAAGGACCTATGAATAAATGGTTGTGGAACGAATCATTTGAGTGTCCATTAGTTCTTATGGGGAAATGCACTTTGATATACAAGTGCTTTGGATTACAAGCATGTTTCTTGAACTAATGGAAAATAATTCAGCTTTTTGGCCAAGCTCATGTTACCTGTTTCAGCGCGACGCTCCACACACACTGCTGCCAGCCGCCGTCTGCCCCCTTGGAGCTGAGGCACTCATTGCATGTGCTGTGATTGTAGCAAGGAGTGGGACAAGGAAGAGGTGGGGAAGACTCCACAGGCATTGGAGAGACATTGAGCAATGAGTGGCTGAAACACGTCCAGTCGTACGTTGGCTGGACACTGAGGATCCGCCGGGTCTCCCCTACAAGTGTGATAAGAGGGGATAACACAGAAAAATCAATAAAAGGCACAGCAAAGCTGGGTACATACTGTGTGTTTTATTTATTTTTTCCGTTCAACCAGCGCGTTGAAAGAAAAAAAACGTATGCCTAGTACACATGGACCGAAAATCGGGAGACTTCAGCCAGTGTGTATGTCAGTTGGTCCGACAGAAGTCGGCCGTTTGCCCGGCTTCTGTCGAACGAGCATGCTGGAAAACCGCAGCCAACCGGCTCCCGATGCCAACCGGCTCCCGATCAGCGCTCTCAGCCAATGGCAGAGAGCACTGAACGGAGTGTTCTGGTAAGGGGCTACCCCCCTGTCATAACACAACAGCTCAGCGGGGGAGATTGCTGTACTAACGTTAGACTGTTAGTACACCTGGTCTGTCTAGAGCTGTCAGTTTTTTTTTCATTCAACCCGCTGAGTTGAACAAAAAAAAAAAAACTATTAGTGTTTACCAGGCTTTAGATGGCTGCATTGATGCAAGCGAGGTGGATGCAGGGATCTCCCCTGCTGTGCTATTGTATTCTGACAGCAGGGATTCGCAGGGACTTCCTCCACTCTTCCCATCAGAATACACTAATCAGCGCTGCAGTCATCACCTGCAGTGGCTGAACGAATGCTGGTTCTCCATCTGGACTGTTCAACAGAAGTCAGTGTAATGATCAGCTTCTGTGGGACAGAGAGGGCTACTCACAGATTGAAGTTTGGCTGGTTCCTGCTGAACCAGACAAATTTCGATATGTGTGTACGAGAGAGAGAGAGAGAGAGAGAGAGAGAGAGAGAGAGAGAGAGAGAGGAGAGAGAGAGAGAGGAGAGAGAGAGAGAGAGAGAGAGAGAGAGAGAGAGAGGAGAGAGAGAGAGAGAGAGAGAGAGAGAGAGGAGAAGAGAGAGAGAGAGAGAGAGAGAGAGAGAGAGAAGAGAGAGAGAGAGAGAGAGAGAGAGAGAGAGAGAGAAGCAAAAAAAAGACAAAATCAGAGGGTGAGAAAGAAAAAAAGACAATAAGGAAAACAAGTGGGTGTAGGAATGTCACAGGGTGAGCATCAAAAAGTGAAAGAGAGCAAGAGACAAAAAAGAAGGATAAAGAATGAGCTTATAAGAAACATAACAGAGACAGCAAGATACATAAAGAAAAAGGCACGCAAGAGACATAATGGAAAAAGAGGAGAGAGACTGTGCAAGAGACATAGTGGAGTGAGCAAGCAAGAGACAAAACGAGAGGGAGAAAGAGAGAAAAACATAAAACAAAAATAGATAGCAAGAGACATACACACACACAGAAGAGACATAAAGGAGAAATAGAGCAAGAAACAAATGAGAACGAGCACACATATGTAAAAGTATTGAAAAAAATACATGTCAAGCTGCCTGCTATTACCAAGGAAAGAGTTAAAGATAGAGAGTAATAAAACACAAAAGGAGAGAGAGTAATCACTACTTCTGTCTTTATTCTGTTTTTCTTACCTGTACGTTTAAACTGACGGGTCCACATGCACTTTCCTGACGCAATGCACTTTTGGCAATCAGAAGCCTCACATGAGATCTCAGAGCAGTTACTGGCCAGGAAGATCTCCCGTTGATTAATACGACAGTCGTTCTCCGAGGTGCAGCTTCCATCACTGCCAATACAGGCTCCCTCTGGACAGTTTGTACACCATTTGCAGCGTGGGGCTCCCTGGGTAAGAAGCAGAGGACATATTCATTTATCTCAAATGTATCAAAATTAAGCTTTTTATTTCACACCCTTTGTGAGCACATTCCTGTTCTTACATCAAAGAATCAGCAGTGCTGCAAAGGTACAAGCATCCCCCATTCTATCACTCTGCATCTGAAGTTAAAGTGGATGTAAACCCAATGTCATCCTTTCTAAACTACTGCCATAGGGGTTATCTATAAGGATATACACGCCTCCTGCATGTATCTTTACCTGTCAAATGTCTCCCCTCTGTCTGTTATGAGACCCGAAAAACTGCAGATTCTGTGGGCGGGGTCTGTTGTCTGGAGCTCGGTGGGTGGAGTCGTGATGTCAGTAGACTCCCCGCCCACCTCTACACTCCCCTTGTCAATATGCATTTTCTCCTGTGTATTTCTTACACTGAACTTCTGCTATGACCTCTAACATCCAGTGAAAAGACAGGAAAGTAACCACATGACTTCAGCATGCCAAATCATACTGAGGTGTGGAACAGCCAATCCTTGCAGAGCTGCTGAAGAAAGGAGTGGGGGTGGGAATTAAAAAATAATGCATGTCTTAGGCTAGTGCACGAGATATGTAAATCACCTGTCACTCACAGCAAGGGGGAGGATTTGACAAAGTTTTTCTCTGTTTGTCAAGTTTTATCTCACTAAACAATAAAAGAGGATTGCACAGAGATGGATTAACTCTTTGTGGCAAGATTGGGCTCAAATGATAGGAAATCTTATACTCTACATTATGACATCAAAAAAACAGTTTTTTTTGGGTTTACATCCACTTTAACTTAAGATACTGTCAACAGACCTTTTTAAAGCGGATGTCCAGCTTTACTTTAACTTTAGTTTGTTGGGGCCAAGCTTTGTATTCCAACAAGGATTGGCTGAGTCGGAAATTGTGATGTCATCAGCCTGCCTTTCTCTTCACTGACTGAACAAAAATCTGCCTGTAAATGGCTGAGCACCACTCAGACTCACATTATTTTGTTCTGGATGTGAGATAGGAAGAGGTCTTGTCTCACACCCGGAACATAGTACTTTATAATGTATGTAACTAAGGCTAAATACAGTTTATATAGTGTGCTCTACAGACGCACATGTTAGTGTAGGAAATAGTTTGTTTGAGCCAGCTTGGCCTAAACAAAATATTTAAAGTGAAAGTAAAGCTGGACTTCAGCTTTAAATTAAACCTGTGCAGTGGTAGAGAATAATAAGCAAATAATATGTCAGCGCTTAGGCTACTTTCACACTGGGGCATTGGGGGCATCGGCGCTCTACCGTCATTTTTGCAGAGGTTTTTGGCCGCTTGCGGGGCACTTTTAACCCCCGTTAGCGGCCGAAAAAGGGTTAAAACCCCCCACAAAGCACCGTTGCAGCGGCGCTTTGCCGGCACTGCCCATTGATTTCAATGGGCAGAGGCGCTTTAGGAGCGGTGTATATTCTGCTCTTACAGCGCTGCAAAGACACTGTCCAGACACTTTTTGCTATGATGTGACAACGCTCTGTCTCCCAAACTTGCCCCTGCATTGTCACCCTTTCACACAGCCTTCTGATGGCTGTTTTAACACACACATTGTGTAGGTATGGTCCATTACTGTCACCCTCAGGAAACCCACCCAGAGAAATGCCATGCAGCCATTGCTGGAGTGCATGTGGACAGTAGTGGCTGCAAAGATTCTGCAGGGGATCAGCAGCACTGAAATACAACAAAGGATGAAAACAAGCGTAAAAACAGTACTGTACTTTATTTTTAAAAATATGTCAACTATCTATAATATGCAGGGATTTAGCAAAATACATGTAATTCACTTAGGGTGTACATCAACTTTAATGATTTTGGAAAGACACATATTTATGGCTATAATTTTTCCACCCTACACTGGTATAGACCATCCTCCTTGTAGACATAAAGTGCAGCAGGACTCTTATCACAGTCCCTATACAATGTATAATCCCGGCACACCTACCGTAGTTAGCTGGGCACTCATGGAGCGAGGGTGCTGTGCCAGACACTCACTGCAGGTCTTCAACCTTCTACAATCATCTGCAGATCTTGGCAATGGGAAGCATGAGCATAAGGGTTGGAGACAGCCATGCCTGATATATAAAAAACAAATGCTTTAAAACTATATCTTAATGTGCCAGAAGAGGAAAATTATCATAAAATACCTCATGACCAGTGGCGGCCCATCCATTAGGGGTGCCCCCCCCCCTCATCAGAATATGCAAGCAAAGTGATGTTGCATTGCGGCCATCTTGGTACACCCTCACTTGTCAGCAGTAAGACTAGAGTTAGAAGTCGGCAAGCGGACATCTTTATACACCCACCGGAGTCTTGCATTTCACAGTTATTTTTAACAGTAAACCCAGCTTATTTAGTGAAATATAAGTTGAGTTTACTGTTAAAAATAACTGTGGAAAGCAAGACTCTGGAGGGTGTATAAAGATGTCTGCTTGCCGACTTAAAACACTAGGTTGTGGACGAGTGCGGGAGTACCAAGATGGCCACGACGCAACGTCCCTTCAGTCTCATATTCAGAAGGGGAGCGGCTTCAACACCTGCCTGCTTGCTCAGCCTCAGTCACACGCCAGCCTCCCGCCCATGATTACTCACTCACCGGCCTGCTCACCAGCCTGCCCATCCGCTCGGTCACCCGCACGTATTTTCTCGGGGGGAGCAATTGCCCCCCCCCCGGATCTGCCCCTGCTAACATCATCATTGTGAGGAGTGAGGGGCAACAGGAGCAACTCATCTCTCACATGTAAGCATGAGGTGGCTGAGAGAACAGGTAGCAACGATTCTTGGTACAAAGAACAGTTTATACAGCACATCCTGTGGCCTCGCATGCTAGTGAGGGACATAGTTGGTTTGGGCAGCTTGGCCCAAACAAACTATGTAAAGTGCATCAAAAGCTGGAGTTCAGCTTAAGTCCACTTAAATTCCCAGACTAGACTGCAGTGCCTGAGGTTCTGCTGCAAATACTCTTTTTATAAAGCCAAGTAGCCAATTACAGCTTCTAGCACTTACATATACACTCTGTACAATGAGAAACAATTTTTGGTGCATTTTACATGGACAAAAAGTATTTTGCATTGTTACCTTTCAGCAATGTCAGCCGACATGCAGCTTTGCTGGCACCAAACACAACTTGCTGAGCTCTGATTACAAGATGATGGGGTGCTGAACAACATGCAGGGGTCCGAGGGCACAGAGAGTGTCACCATGCGTCCTAGAGCAATACCATTGAACCCGCCGGAGAGGTAAAGCCGACTTCCAACCACAGCAACTGCATGGCCTATTGACTCATTCAATGGCACACCCAGGACTACATCTGAGGAAGACAATAAAGCAACAAGTCAGAAATAGAGGATCAAACTTCAACAGTGTGATGGGAGAACTGCCAAGGTTAGTGGTGCCTACAAAAACCAGAGAAGATATGACTGAGGGCTTTAAAGACCACCAAAGACAGTTTCCCCTTACAGAAGTGAAGCCTGCTTTGACTTCACATGGTGGGGGTTATTTACTAAAACTAAAGCATGCAAAATATGCTGCAGCTCTGCACAGAAACCAATCAGCTTCCAGGTTTTATTGTCAAAGCTTAACTGAAGCTGAAATTAGAAGCTGATTGGCTACCATGCACAGCTGCACCAGATTCTGCTCCAGTTTTAGTACATTTCCTTTGTTTTGTTTTCACTTTTATGTAACATTTCAATACACAGAAAGAAGAAGCAGTTATATGCCAAATTTTTGGAATTTGTATACAGGAAAACAGAGTGTAAAGGAATGCAAACAAACCACAAAATCTGCTTCAACCCTAGAAAGGTTTACCAGCATCTAATTCATGTCAAACTCAAACCTAAGGATGGCCTGCAGAGGGAATCACACTTATTTGCAGGCTGCAGCCATAGCTTTCTTGGTATATTTCATGATTATTGCATATTAGCTGCTTGCCGCCAGCCGCCGCAGAATGGTATCGCTGGCAAAGCGATGTTATGTTACGTTACGTCGCGTCGCCTTTTGGCCACTAGGGGCACACGTGCGCAAGCCCGCAGCGTGTTCCCGACCCCGATGCGAGTGCCTGGCGGGCGCGATGACCGACAGGCTCCCGCAATCGCTCGTGTCAGAGCAAGAACCGGGATCTGTGTGTGTAAGTGGGTTTAGCACCATATAGCAATATGGTGTGACCAAATCCCCATATTTTGATAATGTTTTTTGAAAATGTTTAGGTGTTTTAAACTAGCCTTGCTGGAGGTAAATGTCTTTTTTGCATTTGTGCGCTGTAATATTTTTGTTTTGCTGTACGGTCTTATGGCTGCACCATCTTTAATGAATCTTTTAGGGTGTGCCCCCTAAATATGTTGTTTGTCTATTGTATGGATTCTGACCGAATCCTTTTGGGTGAGGAGCACCCCACTCCCTCATTAAGTACCTCTAATTAGTGTCCACTTGTGTCATGGGTGGAGACCTCAAAGTTCTCCCATATAGAGGAGTGTATTGCTCTCATTGTTCGGAGAAGCAGGATCTCCCAATCTATAGATAGTGTAGGACCCACTAATCATGGGGTACTTTGTCGCAGTAAGTGGGCTTAGCACCATATAGCAATATGGTGTGACCAAATCCCCATATTTTGATAATGTTTTTGAAAATGTTTAGGTATTTTAAACTAGCCTTGCTGGAGGTAAATGTCTTTTTTGCATGTGTGCGCTGTAGTATTTTTGTTCTGTGTTTGTAAACACACAGATCCCGGTTCTTTCAGGGGAGAGGAGACAGATTGTTTGTTCATAGTATGTATGAACAGCGATCTCTCTCTCCTCCTAGACAGTCCCTCCCCCCCCCCCCCCACAGTTAGAAACACACAAAGGGAACACAGTTAACCCCTTGATCGCCCCTAGTGTTAACCCCTTCCCTGCCAGTGATATTTATACAGTAATCAGTGCATTTTTATAGCACTGATCGCTGTATACTTGTCAATGGTTTCAAAAATGTGTCAAAAGTGTCCGATGTGTCCGCCATAATGTCGCAGTCCTGATAAAAATCGCATATCGCCGGCATTACTAGAAAAAAAAAAAAATAATAATAAAAATGCCATAAATCTATCCCCTATTTTGTAGACACTATAACTTTTGCGCAAACCAATCAATATACGCTTATTGCAATTTTTTTACCAAAAATATGTAGAAGAATACGTATCGGCCTAAACCAAAGAAAAAAATATTATATTTTTTTATAAAAAATGTGGGATATTTTTTATAGCAAAAAGTAAAAGATTTTGTGTTTTTTTTTTTCAAAATTGTTGCTCTTCTTTTGTTTATAGCGCAAAAAAGAAAAACCACAGAGGTGATCAAATACCACAAAAAAAAAATCTATTTGTGGGAAAAAAAGGACGTCAATTTTTTTGGGGTACAGCGCAGCACGACCAGCGCAATTGTCAGTTAAAGCGAAGCAGTGCCGAATCGCAAAAAATGGCCTGAGCAGCCAAATCTTCCGAGGCTGAAGTGGTTAAACACTGCATTTCTTCAGTACTAGTAAGCAAAAATACAACAGCTCCCATTTATGTTTATCTTTTATCCTCCTTTTCACTTTAAAAGAATAAAAACCTGACAGTGATAGCCAAGTGAGACTTAGGGAGCACCAACACAGTTTAATCTTCTGAGCCTCCTTCTGTGCCATCTTCAGTGATGATCATGCCACCAGCTTTAGACAGCACTGCAAGCTGCTCTAACTTTTTCTTGCACCACCTTCAGAGAGTTTCTATATAGCCGCTCTGTAGTCTCTCTGCCTTCAGATATCCTTTATCAGCAATAGCCTGTACTAGTATCACTCTAGAGCTTCAGTGCACCGTCTTTCTCCCACCCAACACCCTGGAGAAACCTCTGTCTGTCATACCATCTGGAAATGCAGAACTTCAGGTCTCCTGCCCACCCACCACCCTAGGAGACCTTCAGTGGACTGCACAGAACGGGCTTACTGGGCTGCCACAAGTTTCACATTTATAATCTACTTCTATAAATACTAAGCAAACACTCTCCTTACACCATTATTTTTTTTATGCCAGGAAGCTTACTATCCTTTCATGGAAAAAACACTGCTGCACTGACACTTTCATTAACAAAACTTTGCCTTTCTACAAAGCTTCATATGCCAGCAGGGGGTGCCTGCTAAGTTCAATAAGGTCTGGGGAGGTTGGGTTAATTCCACATCTACTGTGTCTGATTGATCACTTAAAGTGATAATAAAGGCAATCATTAAAAAAAAAAAAAAAAAAAAAAAAAAAATGTTATACTTACCTGCTCCATGCAGCAGTTTTGAACAGAGCAACCCCGATCCACCACTTTTCGAGTCCCCCCACCGCTGATCCAGGACACTCCCTCGTGATGAGTGCCGTCAGAGGAAGGAGCTTGCTATGGGGGCACCCGAGCAGGCGCATCCGGAGCTGCTGATCTGCATGTCCATTCACACACAGAGCCATGCCTCTGCCCCTTGTCTCTCCTCATTGGCTCACTGGCTGTGATTGTCAGCAGCTGGAGCCAATGGCTCATACTGAAGTCTCAGCCAAGGAGGTGGGAGAGTACCTGGAGCCAAGGCTGTCGTGCACATTGATGGATCACAATGAGGCTCAGGTAAATATTGGGGGGGGGGGGGGGGGGGCAATGGCTCCTGCTGTTTACTCAGCCAATGAAGAGGGAGAGTCCCTGGAGAGCCGAGGATGTCGTGCACATCGATGGATCGTAATGGGGCTCGGGTATTAGGGGGGATGGTGCACAAAGAATGTTTTCTGCCTTCATGCATAGAATGCATGAAGGTAAAAAAACTTGAGCCTTTAAAAGAGTTGTAAAGGCAGAAGGTTTTTTTTATCTTAATGCATTCTATGCATTAAGATAAAAAACCTTCTGTGTGTAGCAGCCCCCCCCCCCTAATTACCTACCTGAGCCCCTTCTCTCTCCAGCGATGTCCACGATCCCTCAGCCATCCAGGACACTCCTTCTGAGACAGAGCAGCAGCGCCATGGGCTCCCGCAGCTGTCAATCAAAGTCAGTCAGCCAATCAGGGGAGAGAGGGGGCGGGGCCAGTTCAGGACTCCGTGTCTGAACGGATACACGGGGCTCTGACTCGGCTTGGGTGCCCCTGTAGCAAGCTGCTGGCTGAGGGGCACTCAAAGGAGGGAGGGGCCAGGAGCAGCAAAGAGGGACCCGAGAAGAGGAGGATCCAGGCTGCTTTATGCAAAACCAACTGCACAGAGGAGGTAATTATAACAGGTTTGTTTTTGTTTTTAAACAAGCCTTTACAATCAATTTATGAATCACTTTAAATATACTTGGCTAATGTATAATATGGGCCACCATTTTTTGTTTTCTGTATTTACTACGAACTCTCCTTTAACCACTTGACGACCGCCTCACGCCGATGTACGTCGGCAAAGTGGCACGGACAGGCAAAATCACGTACATGGTACGTGATTTGCCTTCCGCGGGTGGGGGGTCCGATTGGACCCCCCCCCCCGGTGCCCGAGGCGGTCGTCGTTTGTCCAGCGGCGATCGGTGGTGAGGGGGAGACCATCCGTTCGTGGCCCCCCCCCCTCGCGATCGCCGCCGGCCAATCGAATCATTCCTTTGCTGCTGTATGCTAAACAGCAGCAAAGGAAATTATGTCATCTCTCCTCGGCTCGGTAATTTCCGTTCCGGCCCGAGGAGAGAAGACATCAATGTGAGTGCACCAACACACACACACACAGTAGAACATGCCAGGCACACAAAACACCCCGATCCCCCCCCCGATCGCCCCCCGATCCCCCCCCCATCACCCCCCCCCCCCCCTGTCACAAACTGACACCAGCAGTTTTTTTTTTTTTTCTGATTACTGCTAGGTGTCAGTTTGTGACAGTTACAGTGTTGGGACAGTTACTGTTACCCCCCTGTAGGTCTAGGGTACCCCCCTAACCCCCCCTAATAAAGTTTTAACCCCTTGATCACCCCCTGTCACCAGTGTCACTAAGCGATCATTTTTCTGATCGCTGTATTAGTGTCGCTGGTGACGCTAGTTAGGGACATAAATATTTAGGTTCGCCGTCAGCGTTTTATAGCGTCAGGGACCCCCATATACTACCGAATAAATGTTTTAACCCCTTGATTGCCCCCTAGTTAACCCTTTCACCACTGATCACCATATAACCGTTACGGTTGACGCTGGTTAGTTTGTTTATTTTTTATAGTGTCAGGGCACCCGCCGTTTATTACCGAATAAAGGTTTAGCCCCCTGATCGCCCGGCGGTGATATGCGTCGCCCCAGGCAGCGTCAGATTAGCGCCAGTACCGCTAAAACCCACGCACGCAGCATACACCTCCCTTAGTGGTATAGTATCTGAACGCATCAATATCTGATCCGATCAGATCTATACTGGCGTCCCCAGCAGTTTAGGGTTCCCAAAAACGCAGTGTTAGCGGAATCAGCCCAGATACCTGCTAGCACCTGCGTTTTGCCCCTCCGCCCGGCCCAGCCCACCCAAGTGCAGTATCGATCGATCACTGACACTTACAAAACACTAAATGCATAACTGCAGCGTTCGCAGAGTCAGGCCTGATCCCTGCGATCGCTAACAGTTTTTTTGGTAGTATTTTGGTGAACTGGCAAGCACCAGCCCCAGGCAGCGTCAGGTTAGCGCCAGTACCGCTAACACCCACGCACGCACTGTACACCACCCTTAGTGGTATAGTATCTGAACGGATCAATATCTGATCCGATCAGATCTATACTAGCATCCCCAGCAGTTTAGGGTTCTCACAAACGCAGTGTTAGCGGGATCAGCCCAGATACCTGCTAGCACCTGCGTTTTGCCCCTCCGCCCGGCCCAGCCCAGCCCACCCAAGTGCAGTATCGATCGATCACTGTCACTTACAAAAGACTAAAACGCATAACTGCAGCGTTCGCAGAGTCAGGCCTGATCCCTGCGATCGCCAACAGATTTTTTGGTAGCGTTTTGGTGAACTGGCAAGCGCCAGCGACCTAGTACACCCCGGTCGTAGTCAAACCAGCACTGCAGTAACACTTGGTGACGTGGCGAGTCCCATAAGTGCAGTTCAAGCTGGTGAGGTGGCAAGCACAAGTAGTGTCCCGCTGCCACCAAAAAGACAAACACAGGCCCGTCGTGCCCATAGTGCCCTTCCTACTGCATTCGCCAATCCTAATTGGGAACCCACCGCTTCTGCAGCGCCCGTACTTCCCCCATTCACATCCCCAACCAAATGCAGTCGGCTGCATGAGAGGCATATTCTTTATGTCCTCCCGAGTACCCCTACCCAACGAACCCCCCCAAAAAAGATGTTGTGTCTGCAGCTAGCGTGGATATAGGCGTGACACCCGCTATTATTGTCCCTCCTGTCCTGACAATCCTGGTCTTTGCATTGGTGAATGTTTTGAACGCTACCATGCACTAGTTAAGTATTAGCGTAGGGTACAGCATTGCACAGACTAGGCACACTTTCACAGGGTCTCCCAAGATGCCATCGCATTTTGAGAGACCCGAACCTGGAACCGGTTACAGTTATAAAAGTTAGTTACAAAAAAAGTGTAAAAAAAAAAAAAAAAATATATATAAAATAAAAAAAAATAGTTGTCGTTTTATTGTTCTCTCTCTCTCTATTCTCTCTATTGTTCTGCTCTTTTTTACTGTATTCTATTCTGCAATGTTTTATTGTTATTATGTTTTATCATGTTTGCTTTTCAGATATGCAATTTTTTATACTTTACCGTTTACTGTGCTTTATTGTTAACCATTTTTTTGTCTTCAGGTACGCCATTCACAACTTTGAGTGGTTATACCAGAATGATGCCTGCAGGTTTAGGTATCATCTTGGTATCATTCTTTTCAGCCAGCAGTCGGCTTTCATGTAAAAGCAATCCTAGCGGCTAATTAGCCTCTAGACTGCTTTTACAAGCCGTGGGAGGGAATGCCCCCCCCCCCCACCGTCTTCCGTGTTTTTCTCTGGCTCTCCTGTCTCAACAGGGAACCTGAAAATGCAGCCGGTGATTCAGCCAGCTGACCATAGAGCTGATCAGAGACCAGAGTGGCTCCAAACATCTCTATGGCCTAAGAAACCGGAAGCTACGAGCATTTCATGACTTAGATTTCGCCGGATGTAAACAGCGCCATTGGGAAATTGAGGAAGCATTTTATCACACCGATCTTGGTGTGGTCAGATGCTTTGAGGGCAGAGGAGAGATCTAGGGTCTAATAGACCCCAATTTTTTCAAAAAAGAGTACCTGTCACTACCTATTGCTATCATAGGGGATATTTACATTCCCCGAGATAACAATAAAAATGATTAAAAAAAAATAAAAATGAAAGGAACAGTTTAAAAATAAGATAAAAAAGCAAAAAAATAATAAAGAAAAAAAAAAAAAAAAAAAAAAAAAAGCACCCCTGTCGCCCCCTGCTCTCGCACTAAGGCGAACGCAAGCGGCGGTCTGTCGTCAAACGTAAACAGCAATTGCACCATGCATGTGAGGTATCACCGCGAAGGTTAGATCGAGGGCAGTAATTTTTGCAGTAGACCTCCTCTGTAAATCTAAAGTGGTAACCTGTAAAGGCTTTTAAAGGCTTTTAAAAATGTATTTATTTTGTTGCCACTGCACGTTTGTGCGCAATTGTAAAGCATGTCATGTTTGGTATCCATGTACTCGGCCTAAGATCATCTTTTTTATTTCATCAAACATTTGGGCAATATAGTGTGTTTTAGTGCATTAAAATTTAAAAAAGTGTGTTTATTCCCCAAAAAATGCGTTTGAAAAATCGCTGCGCAAATACTGTGTGAAAAAAAAAAATGAAACACCCACCATTTTAATCTGTAGGGCATTTGCTTTAAAAAAATATATAATGTTTGGGGGTTCAAAGTAATTTTCTTGCAAAAAAAAAAACTTTTTCATGTAAACAATAAGTGTCAGAAAGGGCTTTGTCTTCAAGTGGTTAGAAGAGTGGGTGATGTGTGACATAAGCTTCTAAATGTTGTGCATAAAATGCCAGGACAGTTCAAAACCCCCCCCAAATGACCCCATTTTGGAAAGTAGACACCCCAAGCTATTTGCTGAGAGGCATGTCGAGTCCATGGAATATTTTATATTGCGACACAAGTTGCGGGAAAGAGACAATTTTTTTTTTTTTTGCACAAAATTGTCACTAAATGATATATTGCTCAAACATGCCATGGGAATATGTGAAATTACACCCCAAAATACATTCTGCTGCTTCTCCTGAGTACGGGGATACCACATGTGTGAGACTTTTTGGGAGCCTAGCCGCGTACGGAACCCCGAAAACCAAGCACCGCCTTCAGGCTTTCTAAGGGCGTGAATTTTTGATTTCTCTCTTGACTGCTTATCACAGTTTCGGAGACCATGGAATGCCCAGGTGGCACAAACCCCCCCCAAATGACCCCATTTTGGAAAGTAGACACCCCAAGCTATTTGATGAGAGGTATAGTGAGTATTTTGCAGACCTCACTTTTTGTCACAAAGTTTTGAAAATTGAAAAAAGAAAAAAAAAAGTTTTTTCTTGTCTTTCTTCATTTTCAAAAACAAATGAGAGCTGCAAAATACTCACCATGCCTCTCAGCAAATAGCTTGGGGTGTCTACTTTCCAAAATGGGGTCATTTGGGGGGGTTTTGTGCCACCTGGGCATTCCATGGCCTCCGAAACTGTGATAGGCAGTGAAGAGTGAAATCAAAAATTTTCACCCTTAGAAATCCTGAAGGCGGTGATTGGTTTTCGGGGTCCCGTACACGGCTAGGCTCCCAAAAAGTCCCACACATGTGGTATCCCCGTACTCAGGAGAAGTAGCTAAATGTATTTTGGGGTGCAATTCCACATATGCCCATGGCCTGTGTGAGCAATATATCATTTAGTGACAACTTTGTGCAAAAAAAAAAAAAAAAATGTGTCACTTTCCCGCAACTTATGTCAAAATATAAAATATTCCATGGACTCAATATGCCTCTCTGGAAATAGCTTGGGGTGTCTACTTTCCAAAATGGGGTCATTTGGGGGAGTTTTATGCCATCTGGGCATTCCATGGCCTCCGAAACTGTGATAGGCAGTAAAGAGTGAAATCATAAATTTACGCCCTTAGAAATCCTGAAGGCGGTGATTGGATTTCGGGGCCCCGAACGCGGCTAGGCTCCCAAAAAGTCCCACACATGTGGTATCCCCATATTCAGGAGAAGCAGCAGAATGTATTTTGGGGTGCAATTCCACATAGGCCCATGGCCTGTGTGAGCAATATATCATTTAGTGACAACTTTTTGTAAATATTTTTTTTTTTTTTTTTTTTTTTTGTCATTATTCAATCACTTGGGACAAAAAAAATAAATATTCAATGGGTTCAACATGCCTCTCAGCAATTTCCTTGGGGTGTCTACTTTCCAAAATGGGGTCATTTGGGGGGGTTTTGTACTGCTCTGCCATTTTAGCACCTCAAGAAATGACATAGGCAGTCATAAACTAAAAGCTGTGTAAATTACAGAAAATGTACCCTAGTTTGTAGACGCTATAACTTTTGCGCAAACCAATAAATATACGCTTATTGACATTTTTTTTACCAAAAACATGTGGCCGAATACATTTTGGCCTAAATGTATGACTAAAATTGAGTTTATTGGATTTTTTTTATAACAAAAAGTAGAAAATATCATTTTTTTTCAAAATTTTCGGTCTTTTTCCATTTATAGCGCAAAAAATAAAAACCGCAGAGGTGATCAAATACCATCAAAAGAAAGCTCTATTTGTGGGAAGAAAAGGACGCAAATTTCGTTTGGGTACAGCATTGCATGACCGCGCAATTAGCAGTTAAAGCGACGCAGTGCCAAATTGTAAAAAGACCTCTGGTCCTTAGGCAGCATAATGGTCCGGGGCTCAAGTGGTTAATGGTGGTTTTGGTTTACCTTTGCCAATCCACTATGTCATTTTGTTAGCTTTGGACTCCCATAATCTTGTCTATGCAATTGCTCTTGGTGCAATTTAGAAACTTGTGTTAACCTTCTATAACTACTATACACTTGTTTTAATTTATCTCTAGCGGATACCTAGGGTTGTTGTAATAGCCGCTGGTGTTGTGGCTCTGTTTTGTTTTCATTTGTCTTTTTTTTTTGCTTTGTGTAGTTTATTGTCTTGTATGACTTGTAATTTCTACATTTGAAACGTAATAAAAAATAAAAAAAAGATACCAAGATGCTCCAGTACAGCTTATAGAGAACACATTTCTATAGGGACGAGGAGAAAAGGAAGAATGGAAATGTAAAAAGATACATTTAAAAAATGTTGGTGGAAGAGGACAGCTACACTAGTTCTCTAAAACAATAATACCAATTAAAGGGGTTGTAAACCTTCAAGGTTTTTGCATAGAATGCATTGAGGTGAAAAACCTCCTGTAATGCTGCAGCCCCCCGAGCTCCCGTTTTACTTACCTGTAACCCCTCTATCTTGTCCCGGGGACGAGCACACCAGTAAAACCCGGTGTCTCGGGTCCTGATTGGATGGATTGATAGTAGCGCAGCCATTGGCTCCCACTGCTGTCAATCAAATCCAATGTCCCGGGTGTCGGGGCCGAGTCATACATTCGGCTTCTATGGACCCCGAACGCATGACTCGGGAGCGTGCCCGCAAGGTAACCCCCCCGGGAGAGCGCTTCTCCTAGGGGGTTATACGATTCGGGGAGGAGCCGCGAGAGCCCCCAGAAGAGGATGCTGCACAATGGAGGTAAGTATGACATGTTTGTTATTAAAAAAAAAATTTAACCTTTAGTGTTACTTTAAAATACAAAAGAAAATAGCAGGACATAACATTTTAATTTTCTTTTACAAACCTGTCCTGGAGAAATGACAGTCAGAAAGAGATATGAGGGAACAAAGACAGTTCTTACTATGCCAAACAAGGCCCCCCTGTAATTTATAGATGGCCGGCTCACCAGTCTTGTTGGGTCTTATCCAGGAATTGCAGTGGATCTGATAGAACAGAATCTCATTGCTGTACTCCTGCTGTTCTGTTCGGCCGCCAACTACAACCATGGTGTCCTTCAGTACTGCAGCAACATGGAAGAAGTGTGAAAGAGGCTAACAAAAGAAAAAAAAAAGACAAAAGTAAGACAATTAAAAACTGCTGATGTTAAAGTAAAATCTGTGCTACACAACAGCATGTCTCAAATTACTGCAATACCTTTTTTCCCTGAGAGGGGGCGAGCAAGCTCCATGTCAGGTTAGGATAATATAAACTGTAAAGCTCAGGAGAGGGTGTCACAGCCTCCACATGGAACCGATGTCCACCAAACACATAGAAGGCATCGGTAGCTTCATGATATACAGTGGAATGACCATACAGACCTAGGGGAAAAAAAGCATGGCTTATTCAATAAGTGTGCCAGTGTTAGAAGGCAACGGTTGTCACTAGGGATGCACCGATACCATTTTTTTTACAATGAGTACGAGTACTGATACTTTTTTTTTTTTACTCGCCGATACCAATTACTGATACCTACCGCAACTGTTTTGTTTTCACTTCAGCTGTCAGCAATGGTACAAAGCATTGAAAAGTTATTTACAAATGAAATAAATTGATTTTTTTTTTAATTTAGCGCTTTTTCAACGTGAAATGTGTAAGTATATGTTAATATACATGTGTAAAAATATTCACTAACAAAGCAAACAAAAAATTTTTTAATTGTTTATCGTTTATAAAATAGACGTGAACAAAAGAAAAAAAGCAGGAAAATAATAATTAAAGGAAGTGAATAGGGAGTTAATTAAGAATGATTAGAGTAAATTAAAGTGGAGTTCCACCCACTTTTACAACTCTTCAGCATCCCTCACTAAACTGCGCACTGTAAATGAATTGGATATTTTTATTTTTTTTTCTCAGCGCCTACTGTATATCTGCTGTATTCATTTTTCACTTCCTCCTCCCTGGCCGTGGCCCATCCCATCATTTCCTGTTTGCAATGCCTTCTGGGAAGGGGCGGCAACGTCCTCTGACACTGCAGTTGCTATGGAAACCTGACCTGAAACCTATTACACTGCTTGTGCTTCACTGAGCATGTGCGAGATCTGCAAGGATGAGATCCAGGAAGAAACACAGTCTGGCTTCAGATGCCCACACTTAAGATGGCCACGGCCTGCTGTAAGTTTATAAAATAACAAACTACTGCTATAAACTAACAAAACATACCTTAGTTTACAGACTAACTTTACTAGAATGCATTAAGCTTGTGTATTATAGGGGTATTTTTATTTAAAAAGTATAATTTTGGCCGGAACACCACTTTAAGGGTTATTAAGGGGTTAAGCAAAGGAACATTTTTTCATCCCTTTGATCTGCAGATGAAGAAACAGAAAGATTCAAAAAGAAACAATGTTTCTTTTTATTTTGGTGTTTCAGGGCTGAGAAATGTTGTTAATAAACATTGCCGACTACTTTTTTTTTTTTTTTGACAGCTCCAATCATCGGACATCTTTAACACTGGGGAGACCCCCTGACAGCTCAAAGAACTGATGGTTTCAGGTATCGGTGCATTTTCACGAGTACCGATACTTGTGCAAATACTCTGTATCTATTGGCACCGATACCGATACTAGTATCGGTGCAACCCTAGTTGTCACCTCAACATCTTCCACAGGAAACAGGACTGAAAATACAAAAGCATACAGGCAGTTAAGTTCCCTCTCAATTTAGGACGTATAAATTGTATTAGAGACCCCCAGCTATTTAGAGCAAATTTGAGTCCAATACTCTGCATTGTGTTAATCTACCTGAATGCCTGAATAAAAAATACATCTACTTTTCAATCAGCTTCAACAGTCAAAATGTACAGTGAAACCCCATAAGTTTGGGTTTCCTGTCACATGTATGGTATTTATTACAGAAAAACGAATTATATTTGCAGCTGTTTGAAGTGTAGGTCCAAGTGTCATTCAAAGATACATCACTAAGACTCACCCGTTGGTGGCGTGCCTGTATGGTGTCCCACTTTCCAGATCTCTAAATCAATGTTGTACTCCAACACACGGTTATTGAAGCCGTTCTCAGGAGAGTATCCACCAATCAATACTAAGGATGATCCACGCCGTGAAGTGAGTGTGTGACCAGCCACCGCTGGCAACAGAGGATCCTAGGAAGACAGAATGGTGTCACTAGGGGAGTAATTTGCAGTAGGCCAACTCAAACTGGAATCCTGGAGTAGAAGCATTTCTTTTATATTGAGATGACAGAAACAGGCTTGGACACTCTTCCTCTGTTTACCACGCAGGTCTATAAAGCCAAACACGTTTCAAGGGGTGTCCCCTCTTCTTCAGAGCTCTAAAGAGGGGCCACCCCTTTAAACACATTAGTCTTTTTTAGACCTGTGTGGCTTCTTCCTGTGATAAGTAGGCGAACCTGTTTTGGATTGCATTGATGAGCTTGTTTTTACATTGGTTTGTGAGTAGATTACTTGTTTTAATTGGATGAATGGTGTATAAAGGTAATGCCCTAGACTGGTGCGCCCTCGTTTTCTGTTTTTCCAGTGTACAGTGCAGGACTACTCCAGTGCTAGGAGGGCAGCAAGGCATGGTGGCTGTTTGAAACAGAAACAGTCTATTGTCTTTATGCACCACACTTGAGAGAAGGCAAATTCTCTATTACTTTGCTTCATCATGCCAGAGCTTCCAGCAAAGGAAAAAAGTGATGAGCACAGTAGTGACATCACCAAATCTCATGTATTTTTTTCACACGGATGTTGGCTCAAACTTGTCTTGCATACACACGGTCACACAAATCTTGTCGGAAATTTCGAACGTCAAGAACGCGGTGACGTACAACACGTACGACGACCTGAGAAAAAGGAAGTTCAATAGCCAGTGCGGCTCTTCTGCTTGATTCCGAGCATGCGTGGAACTTTGTGCGTCGGAATTGTGTACACACAATCGGAATTTACGACAACGGATTTTGTTGTTGGAAAATTTGAGATCCAGATCTCAAATTTTGTGTGACGGAAATTCCGATGGAAAATGTCCGATTAAGCCTACACACGGTCGGAATTTCCAAGAACAAGCTCCCATCGAACATTTTCCGTCGGAAAATCCGACCGTGTGTACGGGGCATAAGAGTTATGGAAAGACAGAAGCTACCTCAAGTACTCACCAAATCTCTCCGCCACTGCAGAGTAGTGAGGTTCAACACCCAAAAGTCACTGTAGGCTCCATAATTTGTCAGGCCTCCCAGAACATACATGGCATTACGAACAGGATTATAAGCAGCCGCATGGAAGTATCGAGGACTGGGTCCAGGGCCTCCTCCCTCGGTTCCAGCCAACATCTGTGTCCAGCGCCGTTCAGAGACAGAATATCTATAGCAGAGATCACAAAAGATGAAGACAATTCCGGGCAACAAGTGAAAGCATTAGGTGAGCTAATAAGGCTATCCCAGTAAACCCAACAATTGTGAAAAGTCATTGCAATTTTCTTAATGTGAATTATGCGCCTCATTTATAACAAAAATCTGACATCACCATCTACTTTACACCACACCTGCCATTTTGTGGTGTATTCATAAAAATGCAGGCTGCTATCTGGAACATGCTGTAAGTCACTGAGGTCACTTTGCTTAATGCAGAGATAACTCTGATTGCAGAAGAGGCTGGTTATATGACTGACAGGTCAAGTCATGGTTCTTCTTCTCGCTCCCAGCAAGTAGAGCACTTAGCACATCGTTGTGCTTCATAAATGCGGGGTTTTTTTTTTTTTTTTAAAGAAGCAGTATCGTTGCAGTAAGGCCCCACCACTTCTTTTTTTTTTTTTCAAATAGACTGCTATGTGTTAAATCCTGCAGAATAAACACAGAGGGTCAGCAGAAGTGTACTTCCTGGACATTATGCAGTCTAGATACAGTGGAGGCTGGTGGTTTTTTTTTGGAGGGGGGGGGGGGGGGGGCGGCAAACAAGCCCCCCTACCCCGGCACTTACACCATCAGTTGTAGATGGGCTCCTACAGGCGGGCGAGCAGTGGCTGGGTTGCGGGCTCCTATGGGCGGCTGTGTTGTGGGCTTCTATGGCCGGCGGGTTGCGGGCTCCAATGGGCGGCGGGCAGCGGCTCCTGTGTCCACTCTGCAGCTTCCGCCATGAGGCTCCTCCCTTCTCCTCCTAGGCATCCAATAGGATCGCCTGTCCTTTCAGCCAATCAGGTGACCGGTGTAAAAACCCACTTCCTGATTGGCCGGGAGGAGGATCAGTGTTACAACAGCGAATATTGATTCGCTGTTGTAACACAACTGGGTGGGCTCGGAGCGCACTTTCTGCGACCTGAGCCCACCCTATATTGAAGCCTATTAGAGCCTCTGGCTCTAATCGGAGCTTCAAAAAAACAGCCCCTCTGCATTGGAATCCATGTGCCGGTGTCCTGAAAGGGGCCAGACCCATGGATAGGGGAGGCGGCGATGGACAAGGGGGGCCAGCATCCGTACACCCTTAATGGGCCACCCCTAGAATGTTCTCTTGTATTAAATGCAGCAAAGTGTGTGCTCCAGCACACCAGTAGGTGTGTTCCAGCATCATTAGATTGGGCAGCATAGTGGCTTAGTGGTTAGCACTTCAGCCTTGTAGCACTATGGTTCATATACCAGTAAGGACACTACTTGCATAGGGTTGGCATGTTCTCCCTGCGCATGCATGGGTTTCCTTTGGTTTCCTCCCACGCTACAAAGACCTTAGGTTAACTGGCTTCTGTCCAAACTGGCAACATGTAGGCACATGAGATAGGGACCTTAGGTTGTAAGCTCCTTAATGGCAGGAACTGATGTGAATGTACATTAAATATGTAAAGTGCTGCATAAATTGTCCTTACTATATAAAATACATGTAATAAATAATAATATTGATATCAAATAGAGTGGGATGGACTGGTGCAGTCCCACAACTTCCAGGCAGGCCATGCTCCAGGCATCTCAAGGTTTAATTTTGAATTCTGAGCAGAGTGAACTTTTAAAAGGACATGTAATGAAATTGTAGAGAAAAAATTCCCACATAAAAGCTGACTGGATAACGTGAGGAATCTGAGGAAATATAAATCTGTGGATTACCTATAAACGCTGCCCAGCACTCCATCCCGTAATGACAAGCCCCCAAACATCCACAGAGTATTATCTGGGCCTTCCACCATAGTATGTCCGAGGCGGTGCAGAAAGCGACTTGCTGTATCCTGAAAAAGCGATAATGTTGACAGTGACTACTGCAACGTTAAGAACAACGATCAATGCTGAAGAGGTGTACACTTACTGCTGTGAGTTGAGGGTCCATGAGACTTTCCCACACAATCTTTCCAGAGTCTAGATAGACTGAGCAGTCATCTCCGGCATAACCAGGAGAACAGAAACACACACCAAGGGTCTGCAAAGACACAAAATATTGTCAAAAGAAGCATTTGTAAAAGTGGACCATCCATTATGGTGAATAAGGATATTATAGATCCATCAATTTTCCACAGAAGAAATATATTAGTCTCCAACCTTATCTTCATATGAAGAAACAGAAGCGTTGGACACTACATATATGGAGTGCTCCAGTTTACCCTTGTGTTTAGATTTGAGTTTATCATGTGCTAATGCAATGCATGGAGTTTTGTGCCCAATTTCTGTATTTGTCAGCATTATGACCTATAGGGGCAACAATATCATATTCTAGATGTGCAGGATAAAACGGGTCAGACCACTCAAACTAATATTTTACTCTCTGGTAGATGCTAGAGAGTTACACCACTTGACAATTTTTTTTTTCCCTAGGGAAGTCTATAGGTGAGATTTTGCTTTATCTTCCGGGTCAGCATACCCACTGTGGCCATAATGGTGATCTCTCCACTATCCCTGTTGGAATATTTATATTAACCACTTCAATACTGGGCACTTTCACCGCCTTCCTTCCCAGACCAATTCTCAGCTTTCCATGCTCTTGTACTATAAAATGACAATTGCGCGGTCATGCTACACTGTACCCAAATAACATTTTTATCATTTTGTTCACACAAATAGAGCTTTCTTTTGGTGGTATTTATTTACCACTTGTTTTTTTATTTTTTGCGATATAAGCAAAAAAATTGCGAAAATTAAAAAAAAAACACACTATTTTCTGTTTTAAAAGAAATCCAATACAATCAAATTTCGTCTAAAATTTAGGCCAAAATGTATTCTGCTACATGTATTTGGTAAAAAAAATCCTCATAAGTGTATAATAGTTGGTTTGTGTGATCACAGATAAATGTGCGTAGATGATCACGGACAGATGTACGCAGATGATCACTGGGACAGGTGATTTTACTGAGACATATGTGGGGCAGGTGTTTTTACTGTGTGGTGACACTGTTTTGGGGACACTGTGTGGAGACACTAGCCTGGTGATCAGTGAGTAAAAAGCTGTAAAAAACTGCTCATACACACAGATCATCGGCCGGCTGCAGAGATCGGCTCTCCTTCTCCTCACTGACAAGCTCCATGTAAGGAGAAGGAGAGCCTAGCAACCAGCTCTCTATTTACATCACATGATAGCTGTGATTGGACACAGCCATCAGGTGATCAGGAGCCCTCCTGCCGATCCGAGATGTGCTGTGTCCGGGTGACACAAGCGCATTGGGATCGCACGGCCACATGATCCCGCTCCTTCTGAGGGATGTTCAGGAACGTTCATTCAGAGGGAGGAAGCGCCCACCTGGCCGTTTATGTGCAGTGGCCGGGTGGGAAGTAGTTAGAGAGAATGTAACAGGAGGAGCTGTTACACACAAAGATGGGCAGTTATGCTTTATAGAAGAGAGATCTCATTGTAGGAGTATACAAGACCTATACAAAGCTAGGGACTGACTGCACACCAGGTTGTTACAGCTAATATTTCATGACCTTCAAAAGTCATTTTTGATTTGAGACATTTTTATATGCATGCTTTTTATTTCTGTAATGATAGTGAATACAGTAGATTAGACCCAAGGAGTGAATACTCAATTTAAAGTCACTTTGCTGCCCTTTCTATTGTTAGCCTAGCAGGGAAACATGGAGGTAAGCAATTGCAGCAATCTCCTGTACAAAATGCTAGCTGCCTGGCTTTCATGCCTCCTACTCCAGTAATTTAAGGCTCTGAACAAGAATGCACATCAAAAGTTCTGACTTTTCTGGTAGTCAATAAGATCTCTCTGCTGTCTCATGATTTAGCTTCAATGCTTCCAGGTTCAGCTCCCTGCCCACTGGACAGAGTGATGATTCTCATTCACTGTCCTACAAGAAGGCTGGAGATGAAAAAGTGACACAGGAAGGTGAACAACTGAACCAAGAAAATAAATGGCCTCATTAGGAAATAAGTGTGCCACCTGATCGGTTGTGCAGTGTGGAAAACGTATGAAAATCACAAAGACAGAACTGCAAACCCCTTTGCAGGTAAAGCAGCTTCTGAGTTTGCTTTAAATCAGTTTTGAAAGGGAATGCGTCAACGGTCTCTTACCTGGTTACAGACTCCTCTGCCAACATCAGCGGAGCAGTTCCGGGGACAGACATTGCGCAGGCAGTAAGGGCCGGACAGTGGGCTCTTGCAGACACAGCTCTGTCCCCGGCACACTTTATTGGGTTCACAAGGCGGGTAACATTCATGCACAGTGTAAGTGGCGTTAAAGCCAGAGGGCTCTGTGTTGTTTGCTTCATAATAAACCACAAGGATCCCTAGGGGAAAAAAATACATAGAAATGTATTATTAATATGTAATGTAAATATTGCAGGTTATCATGTGGGTCATTATCCACTTTAAGACCAGGCTTTTTTCTGACATTTGCTGTTTATAAGTAAAAAATCTGTATTTTTTGCTTGAAAATTATTTAGAATCCTGAAACAATATATTTTAGCAGAGACCCTAGAGAATAAAATGGTGGTTGTTGCAATATTTTATGTCACACTGTATTTGAGCAGCGGTCTTTCAAACACAATTTTTTGGGGAAAAAAAATACATTAAAAAAAAAAAACACAAAACAATAAAGTTAACCCAATTTTGTTGTATAATGTGAAAGATGATTATACACAGAGTAAATAGATACCTAACATGTCATGCTTTAAAATTGCGCACGCTTGTGGAATGGCGACAAACTACTATACTTAAATATCTCCACAGGCGATGCTTTAAAAATTTTTACAGGTTACCTGTTTAGAGTTACAGAGGAGGTATTTTGCTAGAATTATTGATCTCGCTATAACAATCGCAGCAATACCTCACATGTGTGGTTTGAACACTGTTTTATTTTTTATTTTTACACTGTCTCTTAAATTTAGTTTTTTTATCACTTTTATTTCTATTACAAGGAATGTAAACATCTCTTGTAACAGAAATAAGCAGGACAGGTCCTCTTTATTGAGAGATCTGGGGTCAAAAAGACCCCAGATCTCTCATTCAGTTAGGCAGTCAGCAAGTGGTTAAACTGAGTATCACTATTCTGCATTTCAAGAAACCTGTAAAGAGAAAAATCTCTGTCTTATAATTATGTTAAACCCCACCTCCACCAGTCAACAGCCAATAGCCACTAAAATGTTAGCATTTGACAAGTGAATAACAGGGGGCAGGTATTGATGTTGGGAGGAAGCAGATCCTAATCTTGACTGTAGAAGAGGCCAAGGGGGCTCCATGGGGATTGACCTCAAAAGTAACAGAGGTACTTGTAGGTGCCTGTGCTTCAACAACATAGGGGGTGTTGCTTCACTTTCTGTTCGGTCTGATGACAAATAGACAGGAAGTGGAGGAAAATATCTTCACTTCCTTTTATGTCAGACACTCATTAGACAGAAAGGAAGAAACCACAGACAGGAAGTTGACAGAGATTCTAATCTTCTGAAGGTAGCAGGCCTATAACCCAGGGTCTATGAAGATCAAGCCTGTGTCCTGTACTGTACTATTAAGATGGGAGTATTTTTTACTGATCTGTACCTGTAGTTGCCTCAACAGTCAATGGTGCTTCGCCCCGTCCACGTCCACAGAAAGCTCCGAGCAAGCTGCGATCAGACTGCAGGAGCCCTGTATCCAGGAAGGCCGGATTCCCATCAAACACATAGACATAGCTATGCTGTAAAGAGAGGATTACAGAAATGAAGTAAGAACACCAAAGAGTAAATCTTTCTGCTTAGAAGCATGTGTTGAAATACAGCATATTGTAGACACATTTTGCTACTTAGGTATTCATATACACTCCAACCTGGATACTTATGTTAAGCTAAACGTTAAACCACTGCTCAAAAAAATTCAACAAAAAGCTGCCAGTTGGACAAAACCATTGTCAGTAGTAGGTAGATGTCACTTAATAAAAATGATTTGGGCCCCACATCTCCTGTATGCTTTTCACAATGTGGATCCCTGCTCATTTCAACATGGTGGTTCACACATTAATATGGCGGAAACAACTTCCCCGTATTAAGACTGGAAACACTACAGGAAGCCAAAGACGCTGGCGGGTTGGCGGTTCCCAATCCGCTCTACTACTATATGTCCGCTCAACGCCAACATCTTTAAGCCTGTCAAACCCACGCTTCCACAGACCCTATTAAACCCTTTTTATTATTAGACCTTTTTTTCACAATATTCTAATTTTCTGGAGATTTTGAATTTTGGGCTTTCACTAGCTGTAAGCCATAATCAATAATAAAAGAAAGAAATGCTTAAATTATATCACTTTGTGTGTAACGAATCTATATAATATATGAGTTTTACTTTTTAAATTGAATTAATGAAATAAATTAACTTTTTGGTGATATTCTAGTTTTTGAGATGCACCTGTATGTTATGGAAATGTCCCAAGCTGATTAGATACTGGACAGCTGTTCCTAAGTCGATTATTAATATTTGAACTTCACTCTTCCCTTGGATCCTAAGCTCTGCCTACTGGAATGGTTGGATGAGGAACTATATACTCCTACCTACACTGCAATCCTTTGTGTATTAATTTTCGCTCGAAAGCTCATAGCTCAGAAATGGCTTTCTACAACACCCCGTTCTCATACAGAGTGGGTCAAGGCTTGGTAATGATACCCTAATTGGGAAGAAATTGGTATATCAACACAGAGGATGCCTGACAAAACTGACAACTATCTGGGACGCTTGGCTGGGTACTCCTGGTCTAACACTGTTCCAGTTGGTAAGAGACAGAATACTGAGTAGGGCTGAAACAACTAATCGATTAATCGACAACTAATCGATTATGAAATTAATCGATTAATCGGCCAGTAACATAATGGGGTTAAGAAAAACTAAAATGCGCCCTTTATAGTACAAAAAGAGCAAATAATCACTACTGTAAATATTACTTTCACAGTTCTACATTAAAAAAATGAACCCCTTACAGTAGTGATTATCTGCTTTTTTTTTGTACTATAAAGGGCTAATTTTAGTTTTTTTTTAACCCCATTATGTTACTAAACGTCTTAGACCTGGTTGCACTTCAGTTCATTTACATGGTTTCCTATGGGACGCGTTCACATCTATGCTTTTTTTTTAGCCGCTGCGTATTTGGAAAGGGTAAGAGACTTTTTTTAACGCAAAAAATGCTTTTTTTGGTTCAATATACTTCAATGGAGAAGCTGCAGAAAAGCATGTAATGCGTTTTTGCAGAAATTTGTGTTTTTTAATCTGCCCAACAACAAGTTGGCCAAAAAAAATGCAAAAACGCAAAATCACGTGTGCAAAAATCAAAATGCACAGCAAAAAGCACTGCAGAAATAGATCAAAAGCAAACTGCATAGGTGTGTACCGAGCCTTATGCTGGACACACGGATCAATTTTCAGACAGAAAATCTTTGTACATTCGCTGAATGAAAGAATGTTTGAAATTTTCACTTGTTTTTAAAATTCTGTTTTTAAAATGAAGGAAAACCACATACACCGTCTGAAAATTCCTTTGACCAAGAAGTTTTCTATTATTTCCAAATTGTCACCATGGTTGAAAATGAACATCGATTTGACCCAACTAACGATTAGAAAATCGAACTAACGTTCTTAAAATGCTATTTTTTTTTTTTTTTTGAAGGAAGACATTGTTTGTTTTTTAAATAAAAAAAAATTGATCTCTGAGTTTGATGATATTTACCAGATTCACCCTTTAATATATCCTCCAATAGTATATACAGTATATCTCTCCTGTAATAGTATATACAGTACATCTCCTCTAATAGTATATACAGTATATCTCCTCTAATAGTATATACAGTATATCTCCTCTAATAGTATATACATTATATCTCTTCTGTCTGTTATTCTCAGAGTGGATTAGATATTTTGCTCCCTAACCATATAGTTATTTATATTTACCACTGTATAGAGATATTTAAGAATAAATTGCCTTTTTTTAAATACTTTACATATTAACTAAATTATACACCACATTTTTTTTTTAAAGCTTATTAACCGATTAATCGAAACAATAATCGGCCAAATAATCGATTATGAAAATAATCGTTAGTTGCAGCCCTAATACTGAGCAAAGGAGCTTCCTCTGACTTAGTATAAAGGTTCCTTATACCCATCCTTAAATATTATATTATCAGCTCTATAGTTATACAAGATTCAGGTCGGTAATCGGCACTACTGTATAGTTGCCACAGATCAGCGCCCTCCACCTCCAGGAATACAGGATATAGATCCCAAAGATATTCCCCACTGCGACCTTCTATCACAAATTATAGATTTGTACTGTATTTAATATACCTAGACATGCCGAGGCTTTTAGGTTATTACACTGTAGTTTAAAGAGGTGTATATGTTTTTTGTTTGTTTTTTTCTTGTAAATGTTATTGTTTTTTTTTTTTACGTTTTTGGGTCTATTGTCATGTCACAATATATTGGCTCATGTGTGAATATTATAAGTCTTGCTTGAGTAATACATTCTTTGAAAGCAGGATCTTTGTCATATTTCATATGCTAAGGGCTCTTGCAGATTTGAACCTGTGTGATATCTATGCTTCACGCTGCATTGTTTTCTATATGGTGTTTTTATGTAATTATACAAACAGGTGTAGACCTGTTATGTTATGTGAAAAGCTTCAATAAAAATGATCGGTTTAAAAAAAAGAAAAAGAAATATTGCATATTAGTAGATGATAATTTCTCACTGACAGCCAGCACATAGCGAGCTTCAAGTAGGTGCAGCAGTTTTCAGAATACAGATTTACTAGCTAATGCTATGGAACAGACCTAAATAGAAGGGAGCTCAGAAGAAACAGACTGCAGAGTGAGTTACAAAAAAAGGACACAATCCATTCCCTTTCATCTAGCAAGGATGGGGCCATCTTGTTTAGTCAGTTATACACAGATTGCCAAAAAGGCCAATGCTGCGCTTTCATTAGAAATTGCGAAATTGCAGCATTCTTTTCCAGCTATAGGTCATGGAAGTACCATGTATGTATTTAAGTAAAACAATTGAGAATTAAAAAAAAAAAATTAAAAAGTACCGTATATACTTGAGTATAAGTCGTTCCGAGTATAAGTCGAGGCCCTAATTTACCACAAAAAAAAAGGGAAAAACTTATTGACCCGAGTATAAGACGAGGGTGAGAAATGCACAGCTACTGTAAGTGGAAAAGAGGGTCAACAATGCCCATTTGCAGCATCACTATGCCCATTTGCATGCCTCACTGTTCCCATTTGCAGCCATAGGTCCCCTGAACTTCAAACTCAGTAGTTAAGGGTTCCTAGATGCCTCCTAGCTGCAGCCAAAATTTGGGGTCTCTGAACCCAAAGGGTCCAGATAGACACAGATAGACACAGTTGACCGAATTTGGGGCCCCGTATCTCAGGGCCACTTAGTGCTAAGAACCCCAAATGTGGTGTGCAAACCCAGTGGAACTAGCACCATACAATTTCCAAAGCTGGGGTTTCTAGCACCGAGTGGCCCCGAGATACAGGGCCCCAAACATCAGTTCAGAAAATGTCAAGCACTTTTCTGCAGCAGAGAATGACATTTTCCGAACCAGTTTTGGGGCCCCGTATCTCAGGGCCACTTGGTGCAAAGAACCCCAGCTTTGGGTATGTTATGGTACCAGTTCCACTGGGTTTGCACACCAAATTTGGGGTTCCTAGCACCAAGTGGCCCTGAGATATGGGGCCCCAAAATCGGTTCAGAAAATGTCAAGCACTTTTCTGCAGCAGAGAATGACATTTTCCGAACCGATTTTGGGGCCCCGTATCTCGGGGCCACTTAGTGCTAGGGACTTCAGCTTTGGACATGTTATGGTACCAGGTCCACTGGGTTTGCATACCAAATTTGGGGTTTCTAGCACTAAGTGGCCCTGAGATACGGGGCCCCAAAGTCGGTTCGGAAAATGAAATTTTTTGCTGCAGAAAAGTGCTTGACTCGAGTATAAGTCGAGGGGGGCACTTTCAGCACAAAAAATTGTGCTGAAAAATTCGACTTATACTCGAGTATATACGGTATATAAAACTTTAGTTTGTAAACTTCAAAACGAGAAAAATCCAGCATACTTCACCTTTAAATCAGAAAACAAAATAGGTTACCGTGCAGGGGATATTGAAGTCCGGCTGCAGACTGAAGCTAAGCCTCGGGCAGTTGTCCTCTGGGTGACAGGGCTCAGAGTGAGAAGATACGTTCAGCACCCACAGACAATATGAGCCGCCAGGAGATCCCAGAGCAGAGGAAGACACGTTGGTAAGCAGCTGACGGCCCTGGCATTCAAGATAACAAGTCCCACCAGTCCTATGAAAACAGATGCAGTAGTAAAATATGGAACAATCCTGCTAATGAGCTTCATATTGCTTACGGGAAAGCAAGGTTTGCTAGATAGATTTTTTTTATTATGAAAAGGTTAAAGTACAACTCCAGCACAAAGTGTGCAAACTAAACCCCCGTTTTTAACACATACTTAAGACAAAATAATTTGGTTGGTTGCAGGCTGGTTGGTAAGTTGCGCTGGGAATTTCTTTGGTTTTGTTTGACATGCTTGCCCTTCCATGTGCTCCTTGCTGTGCAGGCCAGTTATAGGTGGGGGGCAATGAAATTAGTTTGTCCAGCAAGTAACCTTTTTGAGTTTTCAATAGACTCGGGAGCACTAAAAAACGTCTGTCAAGTTTGTACTGTCGGAACACTGGTGAGGGGACTCACTGGACACCTTTGCTGCCATTGTACTATAATGTTGGGTGTCCAGGGCGCCCCTGCTCCTTAAACAACTTCAGCCCCGGAAGATTTGGCTGCTGAATGACCAAACCTTTTTTTTAGTGATTCGGCACTGCGTCACTTTAACTGACAATTGCGCGGAAGTGCGACGCTGTACCCAAACAAAATTGACGTCCTTTTTTTCCCACAAATAGAGCTTTCTTTTGGTGGTACTTTATCACCTCTGCAGTTTTTATTTTTTGCGCTATAAACAAAAAAAGGAGTGGCAATTTTGAAAAAAAAAAAACACAATATTTTGTACTTTTTGGTATAACAAATATACCCTTTTTTTTTTAAATCTATTTTTTTTCTCAGTTTAGGCCGATTTGTATTCTCCTACATATTTTTGGTAATAAAAATCGCAATAAGCGTATATTGATTAGTTTGCGCAAAAGTTATAGCGTTTACAAAAAATAGGGGATATTTTTATAGCATTTTTATTATTATTATTTTTTTTACTAGTAATGGCGGCGATCTGTGATTTTTATCGTGACTGTGACATTATGGCGGACACATCGGACAAATTTGACATATTTTTGGGACCATTGGCGATCAGTGCTATAAAAATGCATTGATTACTGTAAAAATGTCACTGGCAGTGAAGGGGTTAACACTAGGGGGCGATCAAGGGGTTAACTGTGTTCCCTAGTGTGTGTTCTAACTGAAGGGGGGATGGGACTAGCTAGGGGAAGAGATAGATCGGTGTTCACACTTTCTATGAACAGATGATCAGTCTCTTCTCCCCTCAGAGAATCGGGATCTCTGTGTTTACACACAGAGATCCCGGTTCTCACCGCGTCACGAGCGATCGCGGGAGCTCGGCAGTCATTCGGGCACTCGCATCGGCTCTGGGGGGCCAGCAGCAGGCGCACGCGCCCCTAGTGGCCACAAATAGAAGCGACGTAACATGATGGCGATTCGCACAGCCGAGCCATGTTGCCGCAGTGCAACTGTGGTGGCTGGTCGGCAAGCAGTTAAGGAGGGGTGGGCTCCCTCCAGGCTCACCTGCCCTCTATTTATCAATTATTATGCATGTGCTTTTACTATGGAGGATCTAAAAAATGTACAGAGTTAGGACTGCAGATAATACCGGGGTGCTGTGAAGAGGCTCTGCAGCTTACACATGTATTTGCAAATGTGTTTTTAATGCAAACTGTTAGGATAATTCAGCTGGTTGCAGATTGGTTGGTAAGTTGAGCTGGGAATTTCTTTGGTTTTGTTTTGGATGTGTTGCCCTTCCATGTGCTCCTTGTTGCGAAGGCCAGTTATAGGTGGGGGCAGTGGCCATTTGTTTGTCCAGAAAGTAACCTTTTTAGTTTTAATAGACTTAGGAGGACTAAAAAACATGTGTCAAGTATTATTGTTGTCACCAAGATTTCACGTCACTTCCTGTCACTATAACAGCAAGACAAAAAAACAAGGGGGAGTGATTGTCCAAGAGACAGCAAGACACAGACAGCAATAATAATGTAACCAAGCAGTGTAAGTCACAAGACTGGATGTACAGAATGTAAACTCACTTGGAAGGTCAGCAGTAAATACTTACGAGGTGTGACAATTTAATTCCCAGAATGCCTGCAGTGTAGCTCTGTTACATCAGACTTATGGAGAACATTACATTAAGAAATCAAGTGTTTTTGAATGGCATAGGCGGTTGAAGGAGGGACAGGAAGATTTCCACAATGACACAAGAAGTGGGCAGCTAAAAATGCAAAGGACAGATGCAAATGTGAACAGAGTGTAAACCCTCATATGCTCATGGTGGAGTGTTTTATTTTTTATCACAAGGAGAAGGTTCACTACGAGTTCATAGAACATGGTACAACAGGCAACCAACATTGTTACTTGAATTCTGAATAGGTTACAGGGATCTATTTGGGGGAAAAGCCTGGAACTCTGGCCTGACAGGTGGATTCTCCACCACGACGATGCTCCTATACAACCATATTTTTACACTCCATTTCAGGAATTAAATTGTTGTCACACCTTGTAAATAGGTTTAAAAGGTGTCTTTAGACTGTTTGCAAGGAGTTGAGCTGTTAATGCAGACACCTTGGATCCCCAGAGCACAGTAACAGATCTTGCACATCATGTGTCAACGTACCTAGGGTCTCCATAGTACCCGGGTGCACACTTTTCGCAGTGTTCTCCCTGAGTGTTGTCTGTACAGTAGCACACACCCGTCTCTCGGTCACAATAGCCCATTTCTGGGGTCCCGTGTTTGTTGCAGGCACATTCCTGGCACCCCGGCTTCTGTGTGGCACTTCCAAAGCTGCCAGGTTGGCACTCCTGGCAGTGTTCCCCTTGTGTCCAATCTGTATAAAAGATTGCAGGTACACATTATACTACTACCTTGACTACTACCTTGAATAAACACTTTTACATTGCATGTCCTTCCTGCTGCTTCCAAAAATACGTCTGTATATATATATTCATACCATTCACTTTACTCTGACTAAAATAAAACTCACCCTATGCTTGTGAATGGTTATTTGAAATAGCATAGTGCTCTCTGACAAAACTACTTTTGCATGAAGTTTGTATGTTCTCCCTACATTTGTGTACGTTTCCACTAGGTGATGGGTGCCCAAGCGGTGGTCCGGGGGCCACACATGGCTCCCAGGGTCCTCTAATGTCGCCTACGACCTCCCGCTCTGGGATGGCGGGTCAGCAAGTCTAGATCGCAGGTTGCCGACCCCCCCTTTCCAGAGCATCAGCATTGTGAATAGAGTCGGCAGTAGAGGAAGCAAACGGCTGTGGAGCAGAGCCGCATAAGCAGATGCTTTTTGTATAGCGCAGGCTCCTGTCACAGGCGGAGTTATACCAAATTTACTCCTCCTGGGGCAGCAACAGCCAGTGATACCTGAATGGAAGACTGTTACTAAAGGTTAGTTTATAACTAGTATCACAGTTTATATACTGTATGGACATATCTGTTCTGAAGTGGTTACTGGACTGCTTTCAAATTGATCCGCAAGTGCAGCGCAGTACACCTGCAGGTTACCTTCAATGAGCCATAGACTTCTGTTATTACCGGCAGGTTACCTGGACTGAGCCATAGACTACTGTTATTACCGGCAGGTTACCTTCACTGAGCCATAGACTTCTGTTATTACCGGCAGGTTACCTGGACTGAGCCATAGACTTCTGTTATTACCGGCAGGTTACCTGGACTGAGCCATAGACTTCTGTTATTACCGGCAGGTTACCTTCACTGAGCCATAGACTTCTGTTATTACCGGCAGGTTACCTGGACTGAGCCATAGACTTCTGTTATTACCGGCAGGTTACCTGGACTGAGCCATAGACTTCTGTTATTACCGGCAGGTTACCTTCACTGAGCCATAGACTTCTATTATTACCGGCAGGTTACCTGGACTGAGCCATAGACTTCTGCTATTACCGGCAGGTTACCTGGACTGAGCCATAGACTTCTGTTATTACCGGCAGGTTACCTGGACTGAGCCATAGACTTCTGTTATTACCGGCAGGTTACCTTCACTGAGCCATAGACTTCTGTTATTACCGGCAGGTTACCTTCACTGAGCCATAGACTTCTGTTATTACCGGCAGGTTACCTTCACTGAGCCATAGACTTCTGCTATTACCGGCAGGTTACCTGGACTGAGCCATAGACTTCTGTTATTACCGGCAGGTTACCTTCACTGAGCCATAGACTTCTGCTATTACCGGCAGGTTACCTGGACTGAGCCATAGACTTCTGTTATTACCGGCAGGTTACCTGGACTGAGCCATAGACTTCTGTTATTACCGGCAGGTTACCTGGACTGAGCCATAGACTTCTGTTATTACCGGCAGGTTACCTTCACTGAGCCATAGACTTCTGCTATTACCGGCAGGTTACCTGGACTGAGCCATAGACTTCTGTTATTACCGGCAGGTTACCTGGACTGAGCCATAGACTTCTGTTATTACCTGCGGGTTTGGTGCACTTTCTGAAAGCGCACCAAACTAAATCATTATGAAATACTCGCCTTAACCACTTGACAACTGGGCACTTAAACCCCCTTCCTAACCAGACCAATTTTCAGCTTTCGGTGCTCTCACATTTTGAATGACAATTACTCAGTCATGCAACACTGTACCCATATGAAATTTTTGTCCTTTTTTTCACACAAATAGAGCTTTCTTTTGGTGGTATTTAATCACCGTTGGGTTTTTTATTTTTTGCGCTATAAAAGAAAAAAGACTGAAAATTCGGCAAAAAAATGAAATTTTCTTTGTTTCTGTTATAAAATTTAGCAAATTTAGTAATTTTTCTTTGTAAATTTTGGCCACAATTTATACTGCTACATATCTTTGGTAAAAATAAGTACAAATCGGTGTAAATTATTTGGTCTTTGTGAAAGTTATAGAGTCCAAAAGCTATGGTGCCAATATCTGAAAAATTGATCATACCTGAATTACTGACAGCCTATCTATATTCTTGAGACCTTAACATGTCCGAAAAGTACAAATACCCCCCAAATGACCCCTTTTTGGAAAGAAGACATTCCAAGGTATTTAGTAAGAGGCATGGTGAGTTTTTTGAAGTTGTCATTTTTTCCCACGATTCTTTGCAAAATCAAGATTTTTTTTTTCTTTTTTTTTTTCCACAAAAATGTCATATTAGAAGGTTATTTCTCACACACCACATATGCATACCACAAATTACACCCCAAAATACATTCTGCTATTACTCCCGAGTACGGCGATACCACATGTGTGAGACTTTTACACAGCGTGGCCACATACAGAGGCCCAACATGCACGGAGCACCTTCAGGCGTTCTGGAGCACCCAGGCCAATTCTGACATTTCTCTCCTACATGTAAAAATCATCATTTATTTGCTAGAAAATTACATAGAATCCCAAAACATTATATATGGTTTTTTTTTGCAAAGACCCTAGAGAATACAATGGCGGTTGTTGCAACTTTTTATCTTGCACGGTATTTGCGCAGCAATTTTTTGAACGCTTTTTTTTGGGAAAAAAAAACAGTTTTGTGCTTTAAAAAAACACAAAAGCAGTAAAGCCAATCACTTCAAAACTAAGATTGATACAATTCATGAGGAGATCGCCAATGCGCAAAAACCTCCCCCATGCAACACCCCATGTCCACAGATACAATCATTACTTCCCTCATTCAACCCTGCTACTACTACTGAGGTTGCTAAACTTTTATCTAGCACTCATCTAACCACTTGCCCCCTGGATCCTGTTCCCTCGCAAATGCTACGCTCACCCTCTGACTCGATTCTACGCTCTCTAACTCACATTTTCACCCTCTCTATCTCTTGTGGCATCTTCCCAAACTCTCTAAAACATGCGCTAGTCACCCCCATACTAAAAAAGCCCTCACTGGATCCCACCAATCTCAACAACTTACGTCCCATCTCCTTACTCTCCTTCTCCTCCAAACTTCTTGAAAGACTGGTCTACAACCGACTAAGCGACCATCTGACCATGAATAAACTTCTCGATCCCCTTCAGTCCGGTTTTCGCCCTCAACACTCCACGGAAACTGCTCTCCTTAAACTCTCAAATGACCTACTAATGGCTAAAGCCAATGGACACTATTCTGTACTACTTCTCCTGGATCTCTCTGCTGCCTTTGACACAGTGGACCACCCCCTCCTCCTCAAAAAACTCCACTCCTTTGGTCTCCGTGACTGCGCTCTTCGCTGGTTCTCATCCTACCTATCCCACCGCTCCTTCAGTGTCACTTACAACTCTACTTCCTCCTCTCCTCTTCCTTTTTCCGTTGGGGTCCCCCAAGGTTCTGTTCTCGGACCTCTCCTTTTCTCAATCTACACCACCTCCTTGGGTCAGTTGATTGCCTCCCACGGCTTTAAATATCATCTCTACGCTGATGACACCCAAATCTATCTCTCCACCCCCCAGCTCTCTCCATCTGTCTCCTCACGCATTACCAACTTACTAGCAGACATATCAGCCTGGATGTCACATCACTTCCTCAAACTCAACCTATCCAAAACTGAGCTCATGATATTTCCTCCCTCAGGTGCCACTTCCCCTGATCTCCCTGTCAAGATCAACGGCTCAACTATCAACCCATCTCCCCACGCCAAGGTCCTAGGTGTAATCCTGGACTCTGAACTAACCTTTCGACCCCACATTCTATCACTATCCAAAGCTTGCCGCCTCTGTCTTCGCAACATCTCCAAGATACGCCCCTTCCTAACCAATGACACCACAAAGCTTCTAATCGACTCCCTGGTCATCTCCCGCCTTGACTACTGCAACTCCCTTCTCATTGGTTTACCTCTAAATAGGCTATCCCCACTTCAGTCCATCATGAACGCTGCTGCCAGGCTCATCCACTACACAAACCGCTCAGCGTCTGCTACACCCCTCTGCCAATCCCTCCATTGGCTGCCACTCAGTCACTGAATTAAATTCAAGATACTAACTATAAACTTACAAAGCCATCCACAACCTGGCCCCCAGCTACATCTCTAACCTAGTCACAAAATACCAACCTAATCGTTCTCTTCGCTCCTCCCAAGACCTCCTGCTCTCAAACTCCCTTGTCACCTCATCCCATGCTCGCCTTCAGGACTTCTCCAGAGCCTCCCCCATCCTCTGGAATGCTCTACCCCAATCCGTCCGATTTTCTCCTACTTTATCCACTTTCAGACGATCCCTGAAAACTCATCTCTTCAGAGAAGCCTATCTGGCTCCCACCTAACAACTGTACATTTATCTTCTCAATCAGCACATCACCCACAGTTATTACCTCTTGTATCTCTTGACCTTCCGTCTTAGATTGTAAGCTCTAAGGAGCAGGGCCCTCTGATTCCTACTGTATCAAATTGTATTGTATTTGTACTGTCTACCCTCAAGTTGTAAAGCGCTACGTAAACTGTTGGCGCTATATAAATACTGTATAATAATAATAATAAATAATAAAGTTGGCCCAATGTTTTTGCATAATGTGAAAAATGAAGTTACACCGAGTAAATAGATACCTAACATGTCACCCTTCAAAATTGCTCACGCTCGTGGAATGGCGCCAAACTTCGCTACTTAAAAATCCCCATAGGCGACGTTTTAAAATTTTTTACTGGTTACATGTTTTGAGTTACAGAGGAGGTCTAGGGCCAAAATTATTTCTCTCGCTCTACCGATCGCAGCGATACCTCACATGTGTGGTTTGAACACCGTTTTCATATGTGGGCGGGACTTACGTGTGCATTCGCTTCTGCATGCGAGCACACGGACAGGGGCGCTTTAAAAAATTATTTTTTTTTTTTATTGTTCATTTTACTTTATTTATTTTAGTTTGACACTTTTTTCCAAAAAAAAACATTTTTTGATCACTTTTATTCCTATTACAAGGAATGTAAACATCCCTTGTAATAGGAATATGGCATGACAGGTCCTCTTTACAGTGAGATATGGGGTCAATAAGACCCCACATCTCACCTCTAGGCTGGGAAGCCTGAAATAAAAAAAATAAAAAAACGATCCTGGCTTCGATCGTAGCGTTGAGACAGTAGAAGCACCGGAGGGCGGCGGGAAGGGGGGAGGTCCCCTCTCGCCTCCCATAAGAACGATCAAGCAGTGGAACAGCCGCTATGATCATTCCTATGGTGTAGGGAATCGCTGGCTGAAAAAGCTGATATTTGAATGATGCCTGTAGCTGCAGGCATCATTCAGATATCCCCGCACAAATTCAAGGACGTCGTATGACGGCCGGCGGGCGGGAAGTGGTTAAAACACTTTTTTTTTTAACACAAAGCATGTACATACCAAAAATGACACCCCAAAATAGATTCTCCTACTCCTCCTGAGTACGGCGATACCCCATGTGTGAGACTTCCACAGCCTGGCCACATACAGAGGCCGAGTACAGCTGAATATGGCCGAGCATGGCTGAGCATGGCTGCGCATGGCTGGGTATAGCTGGGCATGGCAGGGTATGGCTGCGCATGGCAGGGTATGGCTGCGCATGGCTGGGTATGGCTGGGTATGGCTGCGCATAGCTGGGTATGGCTGCGCATGGCAGGGTATGGCTGCGCATGGCTGGGTATGGCTGCGCATGGCAGGGTATCGCCGAGTATGACTGGGTATGGCTGGATATTGCAGAGTATGGCTGGGTATTGCAGAGTATGACTGGGTATGACTGGGTATTGCAGGGTATTGCGGAGTATTGCAGAGTATTGCGGGGTGTTGCAGAGTATTGCAGGGTGTTGCAGAGTATTGCGGGGTGTTGTAGAGTATTGCGGGGTGTTGCAGAGTATTGCAGGGTGTTGCAGAGTATTGCAGGGTGTTGCGGAGTAGTACAGAGTATTGCAGAGTATTGCGGGGTGTTGCGGAGTAGTGCAAAGTATTGCGGGGTGTTGCGGAGTAGTGCAGAGTATTGCGGGGTGTTGCGGAGTAGTGCAGAGTATTGCAGGGTGTTGCGGAGTAGTGCAGAGTATTGCGGGGTATTGCAGGGTATTGCAGAGTATTGTGGGGTGTTGCGGAGTATTGTGGGGTATTGCAGAGTATTGTGGGGTATTGCAGAGTATTGTGGGGTATTTCGGGGTATTGCAGAGTATTGTGGGGTGTTGCGGAGTAGTGCAGAGTATTGCAGAGCATTGTGGGGTATTGCAGAGCATTGTGGGGTATTGCAGAGAATTGTGGGGTATTGCAGAGTATTGTGGGGTATTGCGGGGTATTGCAGAGTATTGTGGGGTATTGAATAGTATTGTGGGGTATTACAGAGTATTGTGGGGTATTGCAGAGAATTGTGGGGTATTGCAGAGTATTGTGGGGTATTGCGGGGTATTGCAGAGTATTGTGGGGTATTGCAGAGTATTGTGGGGTATTGCAGAGAATTGTGGGGTATTGCAGAGTATTGTGGGGTATTGTGGGGTATTGCAGAGTATTGTGGGGTATTGAAGAGTATTGTGGGGTATTACAGAGTATTGTGGGGTATTGCAGAGAATTGTGGGGTATTGCAGAGTATTGTGGGGTATTGCAGAGTATTGTGGGGTATTGCAGAGTAGTGCAGAGTATTGTGGGGTATTATAGTATGGAGGGATGGCTGAGCATGGAGGGATGGATTGATGGATGTGACTGTATTTGTCACAGAGCAGCGTTGTGGGCACTACAGATGCAGCCCACAACGCTGCTACCATCCGATCCCTCCCCCGCTCCTCCCCCTCTGTACCGATCGGTACACAGAGGGGAGGGAGGAACCGGCGTCATGACATGACGCCGGTTTGTTTACATGTGATCGCTCCGTCATTTGACGGAGCGATCACATGGTAAACGGCCGCGATTAGCGGCTGTTCACCGTGATCCGTGATGCTGTCGCGGCGGTCACGGAAGTTCTCGGGTGCGCGCCCCAGGGGGCGCGCGAGAGCAGTATTCTGGGAGGACGTCCATGGACGCCCTCCCAGGATAAGCCGACCGCGCTGTGGCCGTCTTTCGGCTATGGCCCGGTCGGCATGTGGTTAAATCGAAGCCCCCACAGCGGTCCCGGCACACTGCTCTGCCTGGCAACATGTCTCCCAGAGTTATTTGTGGGTATCGCAGGCTCCAGCGCTGTGATTGGCCGGAGCCACGATGACGTCATTCCCACGCATGTGCACGGGAGCCGCAGGTAACGGCACGTCAGCTGAAGCAAAGGCACGCACGAGCCGTTGCTTCAGTGCACATGAGCCGATGACGTTGGCACATGCTGATAAAGGAGATATCTCCTAAACCTGCTCGGTTTAGGAGATATCCACGGTAGCTATAGGTAAGCTTTATTATAGGCTTCCCTGTAGTGAAAAGTGGTTGTAAAGAGTTTACAACCACTTTAACTACAAACCATCTATTAATATGTTATGGAGAAGAGATGTCTGTAGTCCAATCAAAGCGTAACAACTTTAAGCAAGTATTGTCAGAACAGGAAGTGTGTTACTGGCAAGATCACCAGATGAAAATAAAGGGAAAAAAAACCCTAAAGTAGAAAGCTAATACAACCACTACATCTCAGGACTTATCTGCAATAAAAAAAAATGTCATTCTTGGTTTAAATACAGATTAAATCATGCGCTGGGATTGATTTACTAAAACTGGAGAATGCTAAATCTGGTGCAGTTGTGCATGGTAGCCAATCAGCTTCCAACTTCAGCTTGTTCAATTAAGCTTTGACGAAAAGAAACTGATTGGTTCCTATACACAGCTAAACCAGATTTTGCACTATCCAGTTTTAGTAAATCAAGCCCAATGATATGATTTAGGTATTCTAGGTAGCATAATGACAGACAGTTGCACCTACAATAATTTAGTACAGTATTTGACAGGATTGATGGTGCAAATTGAGATGTCCTGTTAATAGTTTTCCAATTTAAATCTGGTTTCCTTAAAAAAAAAAAAAAAAAAGCCTCTGATAATCCCACCTTGCTTTTGTTAATCGTAAAGCGATTGATTACTCGTGCACGCTCCAGTTTTAGTAAATCAACCCCATTGTGTTACATACTGTCCAGTCAACAGCCACCCACCCAAACAACCTACTTTATGCTGCATCCTGAAGTATATGATTTAGCATAGCACTCTCCTTGCCGTCCCCTCACTCACCCTGACAAGCATCGCAGATTCCTGGTCCATGAGGACAGGTACTGTGGAAGTTACACCCGCAGTCCACGCTGCACTCGACTCCACTTTCTGTCACAGTTGTGCTGTTAGAAGTCCATCCGAGGTCACACAGACAGGCGAAAAATGGAGGCCCACTGCAAGAGCCATGGGAGCACTCATTGTAACACCTTGTGAGCAAACAAAAAATAAAAATCACTGTCAAAGTAAAAGAGGCAAAAGTGAAAATTTAAAGTATAACTAAAGCCAAAACATTTTTGAAGGAGTGGAGATGGATTACAACACCTGTTTTTATTGCTACCTCTTCCCCCGTTGGGGAGATTCGCCAGCTCTATTTGTCCCGTTTACAGTTATCATCAAAAGTGAAAGTAAAATAGAATCTCAAATTTTGGGTTGTCCCCAGAACATTTGTCCCCAGGGGACATTTTCTAATGGGGACACCGGGGGGGGGGGGGGGGGCTTCAATGGATTCCCCTAAATTGCTGGGATTTTCTCACTTCCTGTTTGGCTATGGGACAGGAAGTGAAGGCAAATCTCCCCAATGGGACACAGATGGCAAGAAAAAACTGACAGGGAAACTGACCTTCCCTTACTCTATCCAAAATGGAAAAAAAAAAAAGTTTTGCCTAGTTCTATGTTAAGAGTACAAATAAAGTTAAAGCGGAGTTCGACCCAAAAGTGGAACTTCCGCTCATTTGTCTCCTCTCCCCCTCCGGTGCCACAATTGGCACCTTTCGAGGGGGAGGGGGACAGGATACCTGTCTTTGACAGGTATCCTGTTCCCACTTCCGGGAGTTCGGGCCGCGGCCCATGACATCACCGTGGGGCTCCCTCCTCCTCTCCCTGTCACCGGGCCAGTAGGAGAGAGGAGCGGGGCCTCTCGCATGCGCAGTAGGGTTCCCGGCGTGAAGCCGCAAGACTACACTGCCAGGTAACCTTACCCGCAATGGAGGCGGCAGCACCTGACAGCTAATAGAAACATCAGCGCTGCGGTGCCGACATCCCTGGACTCCAGGACAGCTAAGTGTCCTATTGTTAAAGCAGCTGCAGTATGTGTAGCTGCTCGCTTTTTTTTTTTTTTTGGGCGGAACACCGATTTAAAGTGATTGTAAAGGAAAAAAATGTATTTAAAAAAAAAAAAAAAAACCTTGTAGTGTTCGAGAAATGTTCTTATCTTTGAAATTGGGTACAAAGTGTTGTACCGCTGGTATTACACGCCAGCCCGGCTGGCTCGCATCCTTCAACTTGTTTTTGCGGTTGTAACCAGCAGGAAACAAAGGTGCATATCTGGTGGTATTGTTTAAAGGCGAGCAGACTGTGGATTCAGGTCTATGCTTTGTTTCGTACACTTGCACAAGGAAACCCTTTTGAGGATCTTCTTTTTAAGCCTATAGATACCCCCTTTCACGCTGAGCGGCAACTGTCTACTTTTTTGTTAACTGCTGCCAAACTCATTATTGCTAGGGCACTGAAGTCCCCGGTCCTTCGTTTTGAAGTGGTAAAACGCCACATGGACGATATTATGGTTAACGGAAAACTGACAGCTGTGTTCTTTGCCTCTCGTAACAAATTTCTTAGCGTTTGGCAACCTTGGATATTATATTCTCACCCTTCGCATTATGACCACCAGTTGTTGGACATTTGATGCACCAGCGCCCCTGACCCCTGGGATGCTCTACTTCTTCTGTTCTCTCTTCCTCCTCTCTCTTCTTTCCCTTTTCTCTCTTTCTTTTTCTCCTCCTCTTGGGGTTTTTCCCCTCTGGATTACCCATTATGCATACCGGTCCTTCTTGGCTGGTCCCTTTTTATCGTTGGACAACTTTCACCTTATGTATGCGACAATTATATTTCTACTTCCATTATGTTTTATCTGTTTTATCTGACTTTTATTTGTGCACTATTTTGATATTCCTTAAATATGTGCGGTTTTTTTGTAATTTTTACTGTTGCTATCTATCAATAAAACGTATTGTAACAAAAAAAAATAAAAAATAAATAACAGACATGTTATACTTACCTTCTCTGTGCAGTGGTTTTGCACAGAGCAGCCCTGATCCTCTTCTGGGGTCCCCCACTTGCGCTCTGGGCCCCTCCCCCTTGCCGAGTGCCCCTATAGCAAGCCACTTGCTGTGGGGGCACTCGTGCATGCTCGCTCCGGAGCTGGGTCTCTGCGTCCATAAGACACAGAGAGCACGGCTTAACTCACGCTCCCGCCTCACTGGTTGTGATTGACAATAGCGGGAGCCAATGGCTGCTGCATCAGAGCCAATCAGAAGGGAGAGATCCGGGAGCCTCGGTATATGTACCTGTACATCGCTGGATCAAGATCAGGTTTAGGTATGTATTGGGGGGGGGCTGTGGGGTGAGCTGCACACTGAAGGATTTTTACTCTCATGCATAAAATGCATGAAGATAAAGAACTTTCAGATCTTACAACCACTTGTATGTGCCTTAGAAGAAACACTATTGAAAATTGAATTCCAGTCAGGTAGATTTTTGGGGCTACAATATGTTAACGTTTCTGCTACACAGGGCATTTAAATGTAGACATTGGCAAGTAACTATTTACATTGCATAATACTAAATGTAGTATTACTGTTTAATCTGCAGTACTTCAAATGTACCTGAAACCCTTAAATAGCAAAGGTAGCAATTTGATCAGTATCAATTCACCAAGAACCAATGGCATTCATGTGGCATGAGGTACCATCCAAAGGTGACCGCCATTTATTTGGGAGAGTGTGACCATATCTAATGACCTATTTTTTCCAAAATACTCGTCCAGCCCAGAAAATGTGGCGAAAAAGGGGTCTGTCTGCTGGTATCATGATTTTCAAGTGTAAAAGATATTTTATTGTTGTTTAACATAAAAAATAAATAAAATGGATTTGCTTTAACCAACACAATTTGGGAGCATGTTTTCTTTATCAAATGGTGCAATATCACCTTAGATCAGAGGTCTCAAACTGGCGGCCCTCCAGCCTCATGGGACTTGTAGTTTCGCAACAGCTGGAGGGCCGCCAGTTGCAGACCCCTGCCTTACATGGAACACTAATAGAGCTTGTGGAGATTTCATGGGTGACAGGTAATCCTAAATAATGTACTTTGCTTTCTTATACCTACACTACCGTTCAAAAGTTTGGGGTCACATTGAAATGTCCTTATTTTTGAAGGAAAAGCACTGTACTTTTAAATGAAGCTAACTTTAAACTAGTCCTAACTTTAAACAAATATACTCTATACATTGCTAATGTGGTAAATGACTATTCTAACTGCAAATGTCTAGTTTTTGGTGCAATATCTACATAGGTGTATAGAGGCCCATTTCCAGCAACTATCACTCCAGTGTTCTAATGGTACAATGTGTTTGCTCATTGGCTCAGAAGGCTAATTGATGATTAGCAAACCCTTGTGCAATCATGTTCACACATCTAAAAACAGTCTAGCTCCTTCCAGAAGCTACAAAACTGACCTTCCTGTGAGCAGATTGAGTTTCTGGAGCATCACATTTGTGGGGTCAATTAAACGCTCAAAATGGCCAGAAAAAGAGAACTTTCATCTGAAACTCGACAGTCTATTCTTGTTCTTAGAAATGAAGGCTATTCCATGCGAGAAATTGTAAAGAAATTGAAGATTTCCTACAACGGTGTGTACTACTCCCTTCAGAGGACAGCACAAACAGGCTCTAACCAGAGTAGAAAAAGAAGTGGGAGGCCGCGTTGCACAACTAAGCAAGAAGATAAGCACATTAGAGTCTCTAGTTTGAGAAACAGACGCCTCACAGGTCCCCAACTGGCATCTTCATTAAATAGTACCCGCAAAACACCAGTGTCAACATCTACAGTGAAGAGGCGGCTGCGGGATTTTGGGCTTCAGGGCAGAGTGGCAAAGAAAAAGCCATATCTGAGACTGGCCAATAAAAGAAAAAGATTAAGATGGGCAAAAGAACACAGACATTGGACAGAGGAAGACTGGAAAAAAGTGTTGTGGACGGATGAATCCAAGTTTGAGGTGTTTGGATCACAAAGAAGAACGTTTGTGAGACGCAGAACAAATGAAAAGATGCTGGAAGAATGCCTGACGCCATCTGTTAAGCATGGTGGAGGTAATGTGATGGTCTGGGGTTGCTTTGGTGCTGGTAAGGTGGGAGCTTTGTACAGGGTAAAAGGGATTCTGAATAAGGAAGGCTATCACTCCATTTTGCAACACCATGCCATACCCAGTGGACAGCGCTTGATTGGAGCCAATTTCATCCTACAACAGGACAATGACCCTAAACACACCTCCAAATTGTGCAAGAACTATTTACAGCAGAAGCAGGCAGCTGGTATTCTATCGGTAATGGAGTGGCCAGCACAGTCACCAGATCTGAACCCCATTGAGCTGTTGTGGGAGCAGCTTGACCGTATGGTACGCCAGAAGTGCCCATCCAACCAATCCAACTTGTGGGAGCTGCTTCTAGAAGCGTGGGGTGCAATTTCTCCAGCTTACCTCAATAAATTAACAGCTAGAATGCCAAAGGTGTGCAATGCTGTAATTGCTGCAAAAGGAGGATTCTTTGATGAAAGCAAAGTTTGATGTAAAAACAATGTTATTTCAAATACAAATCATTATTTCTAACCTTGTCAATGTCTTGACTCTATTTTCTGTTCATTTCACAACGTATGGTGGTGAATAAGTGTGACTTTTCATGGAAAACACAAAATTGTTTGGGTGACCCCAAACTTTTGAACGGTAGTGTATATATGTTAATAATAAGTGAAATCCAAACTATTATGACCATGTTTTCTTTAATATCTGAACTTACGTTTGATTGCAGTGAGTGACGCCGTCGCCAGTATATCCGCGGTCACAGTGACACTCGTAGGAGTCAGGAGTGTTTCTGCAGGTGGCATATTTGTGACAGGTGGCCATCCCCAGCCTGCACTCATCCACATCTGGGCAATAAGCATACGACCACTGAGCAGGTTCTGGTGGGAGTCCAGCGAGCGTCAGAGCTCTGTAACATGAAGCGTATCCCCTAACACCAGAGTAATCTCCAGAGAAGCACCTGAGGGAGAAAGAAGAACTTATCAGGGCAAATGATTGAATACCTTCTAACCATGAGTCACTCAGAAAGCAGAGGGATGGAAGGCTGGGAGTTTTTTTTTTCCTTAGAAGACATGACCACACTTTTGGTGTGCAGGATAAATGCACCATAAAAAGCACCCAGGGAGAGATTTTGCATAACAAGGACCACTAGTTTTCACAAGGGCACCGAAATTTCTTAAGCAGGGTACATACTAACTGTGAGCTCCGTCAGTTGTCGCAACCATGTGAGGTTAGTCTAGCGATCTTCCCCTCTGCGCTGTTGTGTTCTTCCAGGACGCCCGACCCGAACCCCCCCCCCCGCCAGAACACTCCGATCAGCACTCTCTGCTGTTGGCTGAGAGCTCTGATTCTCTGATTGGGAGTCGTCGGCTCTCCAGTATGCATGTTCATCAGAAGCCGGCTTCTGTCGGACAGACTGACATACAAATGGGCAGAATGTCGGCCGTTTTTTTTGAACCGGCAAATGTCTTTCGACATTCTGCCCGTCTGTACGGGGCTTTAGCTAATTGTATACAATTACCATATTATGCAAGCATCATTGTAGGCAATGTGCCTTTGTTAAGTCCAGGATTCAGCTTTCATTGGAAATAATGCAGTGGCTACCAGGAAGCTAAATAAAATAAAATAATTCTTTAACAAATGTCTATAAAAATGTACTACACATATTTCTGTTAAATATGTTTTTACTGATTTTTTTTTTTCAAATTTGAAAGTCTCCCTGGCGAAGGGGGGCAATGACAGATTTGATAGATTCCATGCAGAATTTTCGGACTTGAGTGAAGACATTCAGGGTTTTGAGATACAGAATTGGGCGACTGTCCTTATTGGACTTGGGAACAGCTTGGAGTAAAACCCCTGGAATCCTTCTTCACAGCGTATGACGTAGCGTATTCAACCATAGCGTATGACGTCAGCACTCATTTCAACATTGCTAACCCTTTCTGCAGGGAAATAAAGGAGCCAAGCAACCTAAGAATTTGAAATAGCTTCCAACGCACGGCCCAACCAGCCTACATACTAGTGAAACACTAATGAAACAAAACTTTCTTTGCTTGAATGTAGATTTAATGTAGAAAAGGGTATGCACAACTGAATAGATATCAACAGGGGAACTTGACCCGTTTCACACGGGCTGTCCAATCAGGTCCATCTGTCAGTTTTTCAGGCGGACCTAATCGGACCCTCCAGTCTCCCCTATAGAGCAGTGGATGTCAGCGGTGACATGTGCGCTGATATCAGCCGCTATCTGATCTGATCCTGTCCGCAAAATCCAAACGGATGGGTGTTCTTTTTTCCATCCGTCTGGAAGATCGGAAGAAAACAGACAGGCGGTCTGTTTTCACCCAATTTTCCCATAGAGGAGAGCGGGACTGTGTCCGTCTCCGCTCTGCATAGTGAGTGGAGACAGACCTGTCATCTGCCTGCTCAGCAGGGATCAGCGGAGCGATCCCCCGCTGAGCAAGCGGATTCCATTCTACAGAGGCACCCATGTGAAAGGGTCCTAATCCGAAGGCCTACTCAATAAGTGAGTTGTCAGAGGCAGGGCAAGTGCTGAGGAAATGCCAATGACTCTGGAGCTGAAAATCGATCTGCAGCAAACATATACTGAATGGAGTCTAGTCATTGGCCTACATAGAACCCAGTGCACAAAGGTCCCTTCCAGTCTATCCCTGCATGTCTAGTTCAGCAAGGGCCGGATGCAGTACTATAAAAGCAGATTATAGAGTATAATCTGAGTGGCTCTATAATATCATGCACCTCATCCCGCTTAGCAAAATTATAAATATGGAGGAATGGGATTATAATGGTGCTAATAACAAAATAGTTCATAACAAGTTAAATAAAATAAATTTCTTTATTAGTACAAAAAGGTAAGAGAGTCAACAAGGGATATTGAAATGATTAAAATCAATGTAGAGAATATACACAATACATATATTGCTTTGCTGGTGACCCACAAAGGAAAAGAAAAGGTGGTCACAGATGGAAGTTGAATCCCAACATGTTTCGCCAATAATGGCTTCCTCGGGGGATATTTAAATAGATAAAGTGATGCGCTCGTAATATCTATAGGATATCCTACTCATTCAATGTGCTGACAGGTCATATTCAACATGTGGATACTTTGTTACAAACTATACAAAAACTTGAACAGTATTCCTCGGGGGATAATGTGGGACCACCACAATGATCTAGCTCCCAATCAGCTCCCAAACGGGGGGGGGGGGGGGGGGGGACAGAGATGGATAGCCCCAGCCAAGAATGGTACAGGGGAGACCATGGTCGCAGGAGATAAAAAAGGACACAGTATGCTCAAAATTGAAAAATAGATGAATTTGGGGGTGCCAGTGTAATGATATAAACATAGAGATGAGGCCAAGAGTTGTCCCAAACCTTGAACACACACAGCTCAATGACCACTGCACACGAAAGAAGAAAAGTAAGGTCACCCCCCAATCTCCAGCCGGGACTGATTGAGAGCTGGGTCATTGTGGTGGTCCCACATTATCCCCTGAGGAAGCCATCATTGTCGAAACATGTTGGGAATCAACTTCCATCTGTGACCACCTTTTCTTTTCCTTTGTGGGTTACCAGCAACCCAATATATGTATCATGTATATGCTCTACAATGATTTTAATCATTTCAATATCCCTTGTTGACTCTCCCCCTTACCTTTTTGTACTAATAAAGAAATTTATTTTATTCAACTTGCTATGAACTATTTGTTATTAGCACCATTATAATCCCATTCCTTTGCATTTATAATATTACTATAAAAGCAGTAGAATGACTGCAGTACACAGTGCAATGACCTGGAATGACCACTCTGAGAAGCTACAAGAAAGAGGTGAAGCTACAGCAGTGACGTATAGCAGAGTCACGATTGAAGGAAAGACTGCAGAAGAAAAAAAAAAGGTGCTATAAAAAAAATTTAGATTCTCTTAACACAGCAGAGGTGTAAAAACAACATCCATTTTCCTAAGACACTAGCAAATAAAATGAGGCATGCTGGTAGAGAGGGATTATCCTGGACTAACCTACACTATTTTTTATGTTTTTTTACATTTCTAATCCTTCTGCAGGTAGTAGTATAACCAGACGTTTTAAGACTTCCTCTTTATCTTAAAGTGGTTGTAACCATGAAAAAAAAATGCTCCTGTTCTTTTAAAGCATGATAAATAGCACTGTGCTTTTGCAAGGTCATTTGCTCCAATACATGTTCTAAAATACCTGGTTGATCCTGCCTGTTCTTGTGTTCTCCTATGTGTACTGAGCATGCTTATCATGGCTGCTGATCCATGACAGCGCGGTCAGTTTACGTCCCTACATCATCCCGCTGTGTGTTCAGAGTCCTTTCATCTCCCCCTCACTTGCTGCCTGTAAATTACATAGTCTGTGTTGTGAACTGATCTCCTCCCCGCCCCTCCCCTCCTGCCTCTATTCCCCTGTGTCTGTAAAGTAACATATATATAAATTACTTGTATCCCCTCTGTTTTAGGAAGATATAAAGTACAGTGTGTCATTTTTTTGGAATGTGGACCATGACCGCCCTGGACCTGTGTGAACCGGCCCTACTGAGAGCCGGTCACACTCGCATGTCATGCGAATTGGATGCGGGGAAAGCCGCATCCAATTCGCACATATGTGAACCCGGCCTCAGAGTTTAGTAAATGAGCAGAAGCTCTGCTGACTTTCATCATCCAATCATGTGAAAGCAAATATTGCTGAAGTGTAAAAAAAGTGCAGTGCTAATATGACAAAATTGATGTTCCCAAAGAAATTTTACCAAAGACAAATACTGACATCATGAAATGGTGAAAGCAAACTAAAAAAAGAAAGCTAAAGTGAAGTGCTACCTCCAAAAATATTAATTATATTCTGGTAAACTGGTGAGTGGAAATTGTGAATATTACATCACCAATTAATAAAGACACTCAAAATAGGATATATAATAAAACATAAAAAGTATAAATGTAAGAAAAACATATAAATTCACATTAACGGGTGAAAATATATTTCTCAAACGTGAAAAAAAACATATGTGAAAACATTGCAAATATGGAAAACTAAAGGGAAGTCCCAGTGTGAAAAATTAAATAAGTCCCATTAATCTTGCAAAAGGGAGATTAGCCAGTGAATAGTGCAGCAAAACAATTTGTGAAGAAGGATCCCTCATCCAGAGAAACAGAACACCCGAGGTGAGTATATATTCTCCTTACCGACTGAAAAGACCAATAAGTTGGTCTCACCCAGCCCAGGGAATTCGGTCTCCCAAAAACCTATAGGACATCTGAGAATGCTGGATCTGTATCAATCTGTGTCACTCAAAAACATAAAAACAGAGAGGGCTCCCATAGTGTAGCATTTGAGTAAAATTCATTGAGCTCAAAAGAATTGCACTTACAGAAAAGCAGCTGAATGAGCGCGATCAAACACACAGCATCACAGTGGATCCGAACGGCGGCGTCTCCCGAGGCTTTCTTCACTCGCTGTCCGCTACAAACCATCACCTCCGAAGAGGAAAAACATGATGACGTCAGAGATGCAGGCTCCTCCCTACGCGCTTCGTCACTAGCGGACGTCGTCTGGGGATTGGTGCTGGCAGCTCTCCTTTCTTGATTTATTTTAAGCATATTTGTTTCTAGCGCAGCATTTGGCCTTTTGGCCTTTTTTATCTCTTTACTCAAGCAAAAAATGCTGTTTTTTTTTCCTTGTACATGACTGGGTATTCTTTGCAAAGTGAAGCTTTACCTCATTTACTAAGCTCTGCAGCAATTGGAGTGCACAGTCTATTTGCCTTTAGTAAATCCACTCCTATGGCTTTGAAAGGTTTTATACGTTCTTTAAAGTTGGTTAAAGTGCCTCCTGAGCTGTGCAACGAAACAAGATGATCTAATTGTATAGATCCAGCAGATGCAATGGGGGTGATTTACTAAAATTGGAGCACTCAGAATTTAGTGCAACTGTGCATGGTAGCCAATCAGCTTCTAACATCAGCTTCTTCAATTAGGCTTTGATGATAAATCCTGGAAGCTGATTGGATTGTATGCAGAACTGCACCGGATTTTGCACGCTCCAGTTTTGGCAAATCTCCCCCAATGGATCTCTTTAGCTCTGAAGTGACCCCACATTAATATGCGCATTGACTTACCTCCCCAAGGTCGGGTTGTCAGTATTCCCGCACCAGCCGCACTCAAAGTTTTGCAAACACTCCCGGCAGGTGTTAAACCTGGAGCAATCCATACACTGGGGCACAGAGTGGACACTGCAGAGGAGAGAGACATTGGCAGGGGATTTGGAGGAAGGCATTGTAAAGAGTCTAATGACACTATATAGTGATTGGTACATACCTGTCGTACCAGTCCCTGCAGTCACCATAAGGATACTTTGCCAGATAAGCAGCAAAGTAAAAGCAGCTTTCAGTAGACTGGCACCAAGCACAGTGGCTGGAGTTAGAAAGACATTCAGAGCATGTCTTACGCCTGAAAGAAACAGACAACTATGAAAGTCAAACCAACCATTGAAATAACTTGGGAAAGAAAAACATCAAAAGAGTAAAGTGAAGCCCTCCTTTAGACACCCACCCTTGAGGCATATATGCTGTAAATCCAACAGAAACTAGAGGACATAAATAACTTTTGCCAGACACAGAAGACTTGGACATGAGAGAGAGGGATGATATAAAGCAGAGCTTCACCCAAAAGGGGGAGTTCTGTAAGTCCTCCTCCCTCCTCTGCCACATTTGGCAAGTCTTTTTTTTCAGGGGGGGGGGGGGGGGAGCAGATACTAGTTTTGACAAAAACCCGCTCCCACTTTTGCTCGGATCACCTAGGTGATTAAAGTGGAAGTTCTCCTCCCTCCTTGCAGTCTTCTGGGACATGCCACAGGTCCCAGAAGACTGCAGGACCAATCAAAAAGCGCAGAGAAACTCGTGCATGCGCAGCTGCGAAGCCGTGAGCTGTACAGCCGCCTCCCCACAGTTAAGGTGCCAGCACCAGGAACCCAAAGGCTAGTGAAGAACCAGCCCGGGTGAGGACGGCGCTGGATTGTTAGACAGGTAATTGTCCTGTTATTAAAAGTCAGCAGCTACAGGATTTGTAGTTGCCGACATTTACAATTTTTTTTTTTTTCTACAAAGTGGAGAACCACTTTAAAGTAAACCTATGCTTTGCCCCTGCTAGGCAGGGCAATATGTTTGCTTTTATACCCCTTTCCCCAGCAGTACATACTTACCTTACCTTTACTCCCCACCGCTCTGTGCAGCTCCCGAGAGTTGAGACAATACCCAGTAGTTTCATGGAGAAAAGGCAATTTTCTCCATTCATGGAGTGCTTGGCCAAGTATTATTCTCTTTGGTTGGCGAGAGAATCCAGGATCACCATACTGCATTTCTTTGCACTCAGCAGCTGAACAGAATTATGGGGGAACAAAGCCATTGTGGATATGTGGGCTAGGAAGGAACTTGGCATTAAAGCAAACCTATTGCTTTGCCCTTAAGGGACGAAGGACAGGTTTGCTACATGTCAGAGGTTCTGATTAACCAAATGAAAACCAATGAAAGTAAGGATTTCTTTCTTTCTTTTTTTTTTTTTTTTTTTAAATGCAAGTCTCTTCCTATGCGAAAGCAAATACCAGGGTGCCATTTTTTCATCAATGCAAACAAAGGTTTCAGTGCTACTACCCATATAATCGCCCATCAGCAGAGATCACAGGTGCTTGATCCGCAGTAACCCATCAGAGAGTAATGATCCACAAAGATGATTCGTACAACCGTTTCAGCTCTAAAATCGTGCTTTTATTCAGGAAACCACAGTGTACAGTAGGGCTGAAACAACTAATCGACAACTAATCGATTATGAAATTAATCGATTACTATTTTTATAATCGATTAATCAGCCAGCCGATTAGTTGGCCTGCATACAGAATGCATTATTTGTTTAATATATCAGGAAATGCACTACAGTATAGCTCTTCTAATAGTATATACAGTATATCTCTTCTAATAGTATATACAGTATATCTACAGTATATCTCTCCTCTAATAGTATATACAGTATATCTCCTCTGATAGTATATACATTATATCTCCTCTAATAGTATATATAGTATATCCCCCTCTAATAGTATATACATTATATCTCCTCTAATAGTATATACAGTATATCTCTCCTCTAATAGTATATACATTATATCTCCTCTAATAGTATATACAGTATATCTCTTCTGTCTGTTATTCTCAGAGTGGATTAGGGATTTTGCTCTCTAACCATATAGTTGGTTGTTTATATTTACCACTGCATAGAGAGATATTTAGGAATAAATTGCCTTTTTTTTAAACTTTACAGATTAACTAAATTATACACCACACTTTTAAGGTTACTAACCAATTAATGGATTGATCGAAACAATAAATCGGCCAACTAATCGATTATGAAAATAATCGTTAGTTGCAGCCCTAGTGTACAGTACGCAAATGTAGTCAGTTGACGCATTTCAGCCTACACAGCGTTATGATTAAAGCCATGTAGGCTGAAACGCGTCGACTGACTGCATTTGTGTACTGTACACTGGTTTCCTGGATAAAATCACGATTTTAGAGCTGAAACGGTTGTACGGATCATTTTTTCATACATATATATCATACGGACATTCAACATCTATTATCCACAGTTCATTCTCCAATAAGCATGGATATTATATAAATGCCCTGCATAGAGTAGGGCTCCATTTGGACATTCCCTGACTAATGCCAAGTTGCATTATGACTGCTGGACCGTGAAAACGTGGCATCTTACAGGACTAACTTTTTAAAGAGGTTTCAGAAATACCAATGTGTACTGGGAACACAGGGTTCATAAAAAAACAAATGATACTAAAGCAGGACTCGACAAACCCCGGGCGCCAGGTCGCATTTGAGACTAGAATTAGCGACCTGGCGCCTGGGGCGGCACAGCTGGGGTATCCTGTGTCCGTTCGACACCCCCCCTCCCGCCGCGATCGCGCTGGGCCGCGCCAGTAATTGAGGCCCCGGCTTTGCGGCCTACTGCAGTCCTATGGTTCCTGGTTCCTTCTGCAATCGGGCGCCCTCTGGTGGTGGCCGTTGGTATGACAAGACATCCACCAATTCTAATGGAGCTTTCCCTACCTGTTTTCACTGCCCGCTCATCTCCTTCCCTTTACTTAGAACCCCCAAACATTATATATATTTTTTATTCTAACACCCTAGAGAATAAAATGGCGGTCATTGCAATACTTTCTGTCACACCGTATTTGCGCAGCGGACTTACAAGCGCACTTTTTTGGGAAAAAATACTTTTTTTAATTAAAAAATAAGAAAACAGTAAAGTTAGCCCAATTTTTTTTATATTTTGAAAGATAATGTTACGCCGAGTAAATTGATTCCCAACATGTCACGCTTCAAAATTTCGTCCGCTCGTGGAATGGCGACAAACTTTTATCCTTTAAAATCTCCATAGGTGTTGTTTAAAAAATTCTACATGTTGCATGTTTTGAGTTACAGAGGAGGTCTAAGGCTAGAATTATTGCTCTCGCTCTAACGATCGTGGCGATACCTCACGTGTGGTTTGAACACCGCTTTCATATGCGGGTGCTACTCACATATGCGTTCGCTTCTGCAAGCGAGCTCGGCGGGACGGGGCGCATTTAAAAAAATTATTATTTTTTCTTATATATTTTACTTTTTATTTTTTATTTTTACACGGTTTTTAAAAAAAAATAAAAATTGTGTCACTTTTATTTCTATTACAAGGGATGGGGCACATTTAAATTTTTTTTTTTTCTTATTTATTTTAACTTTTATTTTTTCACTGTTCTTTTAAAAAAAAAAAAAAAAAGTCACTTTTATTCCTATTAGAAGGAATGTAAAAATCCCTTGTAATAGAAAAAAAACATGACAGGTCCTCTTAAATATGACATCTGGGGTCAAAAAGACCTCAGATCTCATATTTACACTAAAATGCATTAAAAAAAAAATTGTCATTTGAAAAAAAAAAAAAAAATGTCCCTTCAAGAGCTATGGGTGGAAGTGACGATTTGACGTCGCTTCCGCCCTGCAATGACTTGGAGATGGGCGGGGGGCCATCTTCCTCTCACTTGTCTCCATGTCAGGCCAGGGACAGATCCGTATCGCCTCCGCCGTTACCGACGGCCACGGTAAGCGGTGAAGGGCACCGGAGAGCGGCGGTAGGGGGGGCCCTCTCCTGCCGCCGATAAAAGTGATCTCGCTGCTAATCTGCTGCAGAGACCACTTTTATCTGAAAGAGAACCGCCGACTCTTGAAGAAGATACCGGGGTTATGGTAGATAGCTGCTACCATAACAACGGTATTTCTCTTCAAAGACAGGACGTATATAGTCGTCCTGCGGGAAGGAAGTGGTTAATTAAAATGAATTTATTATTTGTCATCTCCCTGCTTGGCCCCTTTCACACGGGCTGTCTGATCAGGTTCACCTGTCAGTTTTTCAGGCGGACCTGATTGGATCCTTAGCGGGAATATGGTGGTCTTGTGTCCCTGCATGGCAGGAAATAAAAGCAGTCACATTAGTTCTAGTCGTCTCTGTGTAAATTTAAGAATGGTTAATTTTTATATTGAAAATAAAGCTTTGTCGGTCGTTTAAAAAAAAAAAAAAAAACCTGGCTCCTAACTTTTTTAGCTGGCTCCTAGATTCCAAGCAAATTTGTCAAGCCCTGTACTAAAGCACACAATCAGATGAGCTCACTGTTTCAGTGTTAAATGGAGAGGGTGGGCGTCCATCCTGGGAACACAAGAAGGTTCTATGTAGATGACATAGAGATCAAGAGATCCTACAGAAGACCCCTAAAGAAGAAAAAGTTTCCTTTAAAACGCATTACCACCCCCTTTCTGCCCCCTGTTCAGTGCGGTACCAGCTTGACAGTGACAGTAAGCACTGCTCCCAGCACTTCCAACACCTGTCCTGTCACCCTGACTGGCTTTCATTAGATGCCAGCTAGGCAGAAGCTGTCCCCTGTGTACACTTAAACTATCATTCAGAGGGGATCACCTGCATGCTGGTCCTTGATTGCTTACTGCCACCGCTAAACTCAGTCTGTATATGCAGTAAAGGATGCTTTTTATATTCACTGTGGAACTTAAGGGGTTAATCTTCTGCATTGTGTAAAAAGGCTGTTTGATCCTGTCTACCCTGATCCTCCCCTTCTTTTACTGTCCCCAATCCATCTGCTGATAGAACAGAGTCCTAGGAGGCACTCTGCACATGCTCAGTTTGGTGTGTATGGCTAGACATTTTTTTTAATCAGCACAGGGCCAATCAGCACTGTCCAGACAGTTAGGGGTCATGCAGCCTCATAGGACAGTCAGAGGAGAACAGCGGCGGGATAACACAATTGATAATATAGGAAGTCATTACTTTGCAAAAAAACTCACCGATTGCAGGCACGGGGGCACTCCTGGGGAGCTCTTATAGAACCGCTCACTCTTCCTCTGCGGCTGCACAGAGAGTCTCCTTTCTTGCTGCTGTGTATTTGCCATTCGCAGTACTGGTCCTGAGAGCACAACAACGATATAATTACCTTTCTATTACAGCCAAAACACTCCACCTGCTCATGTATATCTCAACACTTACACTGCTGCAGGCCTCACAGTCACGGTACTCCTCACACAACTGACAGTGACTCGGGGAAAGAATCAGGGGCGTGTCTTGACAGAACTTTGCCCAATCCACACCTAGTCTGTGGTGACACGTGCGGGTTTTGGAGCACCAACCACAGCTCTGATCTGCCAGGCAGGCTAAGCAGGAAAGGTAGGTACAGTCATCAGAGCGATGAGGTTCCAGGAACAGGAAAGAGATCTCCTATACAGCAAGCAAAAAGAAGTAAAAAGTGATTCAATATAAAAAACCTTGTTGAAATTGAGGTTTTGAGTTCCTGTTCAGAAGTGTGGCCCCCACTTTTAATAAGCGATTCCCCCTTAAATGACTTTTGTATTTTTAAAATCAGGACATTAAATACAGTTTAATATAATAAAAGAGAACTATGAGTTTCTTTTTTTTAGCTTATTCCTATTCCCTTTGAGCTACTAATACATGAAAATCTTTCCAATCCTCTGAGAAGTACATCCTTTCTGTTAAAATCAAGGTAAATACTGGTGGGAGGAGCTACAGCCTTCTCATGCTGACAATCTTGTCGGGATCCACCCCCATTCCTTCTCCTGTGTTTGATGACGACTCTGGGGTTGTCTGATCGCTCTCGAGACATCACACAGCACAGCTCCTCTCCCCTTCCTCCCCTCACAGCACACAGCTTAGATCGAATTCTACAGTCACACTCTATCTGCACACTGTGTATCTGGATGATATGCTGCACAGCTGTTTTTAATATAGGAACTTCACAGTTCAGAACTGCAGCATAGCATGCAGCTACACAGTGTGTACCTAGAGGCTGCCTGTAAGAGAATCCATCTGAACTGTGTGCCGTGTGAGGAGGAGGAGCTGTGCCGCCTGTGCCAAGGCTGTGTGCATTAAGGGGTTGTGAGAAGGAGCTCAATGGGCACAGCCTCCATGGAGGATGGAGGCAAAGCCCACCCCAACACCTCCCCCTAGATCCAGCCATGTCTATGCCACGTATGTGTTTGTCCAGTCTTTTTCAGTGCCTGAACTTGTGTACTTCTCAGGTGTGTGCATGCTCACTAAGCACCACCACATCTCCTGGTGGAGGAGGGACAAAAAGATGGGGGGGGGGGGTTGTTAGAGTTGTAACCGCCCCCTCTAAACTTTCAAACAGCAAACAGATTGTTACTGGAACCTACATGACAGACAAAGGGGTTTATTTACTAAAGGCAAATCCACTTTGCACTACAAGTGCACTTGGAGGTGCACCTGGAAGTGCAGTCGCTGTAGATCTGAGGGGGACATGCAAGGATAATAAAAAACAGCATTTGTGCTTGTACATGATTGGATGATAAAATCAGCAGAGCTTCTCTTCATTTCAGATCTTCCCCTCGGATCTAAAGCGACTGCACTTTCAAGTGCAAAGTGGATTTGCCTTTAGTAAATCAACCCCAAAGTATCCCTGCTGGAAAAACAAAAGCGGGGAGGAATGAAATAACAGCCGATTCATGATTACATAATATTTTGTAATTATTTAGCCTATCCCATACTTAAAATAAAGCAGGAGAACACAACAAAGTTAACCTGATTCTCTCTATTGCTGCCTGACTGATGTAGTAATAATAGATGTACATTACGGGTGAAGGTAGGATCATTCTTAGATATGACCATGTATATCTATCAGCTGGTTCACACTGATGCGGTGCAGGAAATGTAGCGATTCCTGTGCCTCTCCCACACCTCATGGCAATCGCACCGCGTTTATGCGATCTGTTGCAGGTTTCAATTAAAAGTTATCGACACCGCAAAAGCAGTCCGCAAAACGTAGCGCGTTTTCCTGTAATGGACTGCATGGATGTAAACTGCCATGCGATCCGGTTCCAGTGCGAACGAAGAAAAGCAGCCCACACTTTGAAGGCTAAGTTCAGCTCTGGGACATGTTACTGTTACACCTGTATTTGATTGCAGGTGCAATGCTTTGCAGGCTCCTCTGGGGAAAAATAATAAACGTACATTTCTTTCCTGCATTTATTATTTTTTTCTTAAAGGTGAACCTGGCCTTTAAAGATTGGGTAATGCCAAATGCTGAATGGTTGTGGTATGTACACTGTCAAACTGCATAAATGGCATGCCAGTAAAACTATGACTTGTTTACACTCTGAATATGTAAGTTCATGAGAAAGAAGGACAACAATGAATAAAGGACAGTAAAGCCTAGTACACGCTGGCCGAATGTCATCGGCCGGTTTGATAAAAACTAGCCAACATTTGGCCCGTGTGTATGGCGGATGCTTCGACAGAAGCCTTCTGTCGGATGAGTATTCTGGTTGGCGGGGGCGTCCCCCTGTCAGAACACAACAGCTCAGCAGGGGAGATCACTGTACTAACATCGGAATGTTAGTACAGCATCCCTGACCTGAGCTGTCAGGTTTTTTTCATTCAACCAAAAACCGATAGTGTGTACTAGGCTTTAGCTACTTAGTTATGAAGAGAAAAGGACATCAGCTTACACTTCCACCATGGACACCTGTACGGTCCCATGTCAAGCTCAGTTCACTCGTGTGTCCATTTCCTGTATTATTGAGATAACCTTCAATCTGCACTGCATAGCCGCTTCCCCGTTCTGCATTAGGAAACAGCCGCTCTCCACTGTTTCTCTGCAGAGCTCGCCTCTCCTTATCCTGGTGTACTGACCAGCGGCCCACTTCCTCCTGAGGAAAGAAGAGGAATTATGGCAACGATTTCAACTAGCAAAGTTATGGCACAGTCATAAAAGGAGGGGAAAAAATTCAATAATGACATTAACTCAAAACAGCTGTTTCAGTTACAAGAGAAGTCTTGCGGTCTAAATTGTATATCTCTTGGCGACTTTTTTGCAAAGCAAGGTGACCTCCATACTATACCTTCAGGCTCTGCACCTCCCACCTAACTTTGCTGTCTCACTCCTCCTACTGTTTTTCCAATGTCAGATACAACTGAGAAAGCAAGACCTAATTGTAATAGATCTCACCACCAATGCCTGGTGGAGACTCTGGTGATATACCTCTTCCATCCACTTAAAGTGTTACTAAACCCATAACAATAAAATCAGTCTGGTTATGCAGTAAAGCATACTTGATATACTCAATGTGGAACCTAAGGGGTTAATCCTTTGCATTGTGTAAAAAAGGCCGTTTGATCCTGTCTTCTCTGATCCTCCCCTTCTTCCACTGTCTCCAATATACAATATCTCCTGATATTTACAGAGCTAAGGGACAAGCTGCACATGCTCAGTTTGGTGTGTAATGCTAGAGAGTTGTTTTTTTTCTTGGGAGGATGCATGCATCAGCACAGGGCCAATCAGCACTCTTTAGACAGAGGGTCAGGGGTCCTGCATTCTCATAGGACAATTGCAGAACAATGAAAACTCCATGATTGTCTTTAACCAGACCCTGATAGAAGTCAAAAGACTGCTATATACTGCTGATGAGAAAAGGTATTTAGCAGTTTATATTTACTAAAATGATAGCATTTCCATGTTCTGTATACTGTGGGAGACCAGATATAGTGAACGAAGGGTCCTGGGTTTAGTAACACTTTAACTCTAAAATAAAAGTTTTGGATGGACTAATTCATTATTTAATGCGCAAATGAACTGCATTTACTATTAAGAAGAAAACAATGCAGAAAAAGATGCAGAAGACGACACATAAAACCCTGACCGGAATTACTGAATAGTGTAAGTAGCAATATGCCAAGTGCACTAACTCATAGGAACCAATAGAATTGTTATTTTACTGACTTCCGTAAAGAGAAATCAAAGAGTAGAGATTAATGATTTATACTCTGAATGTCTAAGGTTAGACGTGTACCCCAAGGGTCAGTATTGGTGCCATTACTGTGTCTGCAGATTGCACAAGGCTAAGTAGTGGAAAGAAGTCTCTACAAGATGTGTCTGACTTACAATCTAAACAGGATGGTTTAATGTTGATAAATGTAATGTTATGCACTTTATGGATAAAAACATGCATGTTTTATGCAATCTAGGAATAAATACAATCTGGTTGAGTGAATGATGGAGAAGGATCTGAGTGAGCTGGTTGATCATAGACAAATATGCAGTTCACAAAAAAGATGTTGCAAAACTGAGGTTGGGGGTGGGGGCTTGGGGATTTGAGAAATGTGACTAAGTTTCCTGTTACACCCTAAACATGGATGCAAGGTGAAATATAGTGGATCGTGCCTTTAAAGTGGATGTTTTAAAGTGGATGCTAAACCTACTCTCTGCCCCATTATAATCCTAATCTATCTAGCCCTGTAAAGAAAAATACCACTATACTTACTTATTCTGCAGCCGCTTTGGTTCGGTCTCCACCGGCACCCTCCTTGTGCAGGAGAGAACCGACAACGGCTGTGAAATGGCTGGGAAGTGGCGTCACCCATAGAGTTACTATGGGGCTTCCGTTGTCGGCTGCCTCTCCTGCACACACCTCCACAATGAAGCCGACGCTGACAGCTCATCATGGGACCGGATCGGCTGCAGAATAGGTAAGTATAGCGATTTTTTTCTTTACAGGGTTAGATAGATTAGGCTTAGAATGTGGTAGACCATAGGTTTAGTGTTTGTTATGGGGCGTACACACGGTCGGACTTTCTAGAAAGCTAGGTCCGACGTACTTGCCGCCAGACTTCCGGCGGACTACCACCGGACTTTCTGAACGGCCGGACTTGCCTACACACGGCCGGACTTTCCGGAATCCGGTCTTCCCGACGGACTTCCGCCGGACTTTCAGAATGAACGGACTTTCCCACACACGGACAAGTCCGTTCATTTTGAACGTGACTCGGGTACGACGGGACTAGAAAAGGAATTCAATCTCGCCGTTTTTTTTGGCGAGATTGAAACCTTGCGAGCCCCGTCGCAGGCCCTTAGGTCTGGTATGGAACTTTAAGGGGAACCCCCTACGCCGAAAAACCGGCGTGGGGGTCCCCCCAAAATCCATACCAGACCCCGATCCGAGCACGCAGCCCGGCCGGTCAGGAAAGGGGGTGGGGACGAGCTAGCGCCCCCCTCCTGAACCGTACCAGGCCGCATGCCCTCAACATGGGGGGGTGCTTTGGGGGAGGGGGCGCCTTACGGTGCCCCCCCACCACAAAGCACCTTGTCCCTATGTTGATGAGGACAAGGGCCTCTTCCCGACAACCCTGGCCGTTGGTTGTCGGGGTCTGCGGGCGGGGGGCTTATCGGAATCCGGGAGCCCCCTATAATAAGATGGCCCCCAGATCCCGCCCCCCCCCCTATGTGAATGAGTATGGGGTACATGGTACCCCTACCCATTCACCTAGGTAAAAAGTGTCAATAATAAAACACAACACAGGTTTTTAAAATAATTTATTAAACAGCTCCGGGGGGGGTCTTCTTCCGTCTTCGGGGGTCCCTCCGGTTCATCTTCTCCCGGCGTCCGGTTGGTTCTTCTCCGCTCTCCGGCCTCTTCTCCCGGTGTCCCAGGTCTTCGGCCGGCCCCTCCGCTGTCTTCATGTAGCTCTATTGCCAGCGGAGGTCCGGACTTCTGGGCTTCTTGTCTTCTCTTCTCTTCCCCCAGATGTTGACACGACGCTCTCTCCGGCTGGACTGGTCTCTGAGGGCTGCGTTGTGACTTATATAGGTGGAGACCCCGCCCCCATATGATGTCACAGTCCCTGGGCATGCTGGGACTGTGACGTTTTAGGGGGCGTGGTCGACCACGCCCCCTAAAACGTCACAGTCCCAGCATGCCCAGGGACTGTGACATCATATGGGGGCGGGGTCTCCGCCTATATAAGTCACAACGCAGCCCTCAGAGACCAGTCCAGCCGGAGAGAGCGTCGTGTCAACATCTGGGGGAAGAGAAGAGAAGACAAGAAGCCCAGAAGTCCGGACCTCCGCTGGCAATAGAGCTACATGAAGACAGCGGAGGGGCCGGCCGAAGACCTGGGACACCGGGAGAAGAGGCCGGAGAGCGGAGAAGAACCAACCGGACGCCGGGAGAAGATGAACCGGAGGGACCCCCGAAGACGGAAGAAGACCCCCCCCCCGGAGCTGTTTAATAAATTATTTTAAAAACCTGTGTTGTGTTTTATTATTGACACTTTTTACCTAGGTGAATGGGTAGGGGTACCATGTACCCCATACTCATTCACATAGGGGGGGGGGGGGGCCGGGATCTGGGGGCCCTCTTATTATAGGGGGCTCCCGGATTCCGATAAGCCCCCCCGCCCGCAGACCCCGACAACCAACGGCCAGGGTTGTCGGGAAGAGGCCCTTGTCCTCATCAACATGGGGACAAGGTGCTTTGTGGTGGGGGGGCACCGTAAGGCGCCCCCTCCCCCAAAGCACCCCCCCATGTTGAGGGCATGCGGCCTGGTACGGTTCAGGAGGGGGGGGGGCGCTCGCTCGTCCCCACCCCCTTTCCTGACCGGCCGGGCTGCGTGCTCGGATCGGGGTCTGGTATGGATTTTGGGGGGACCCCCACGCCGGTTTTTCGGCGTAGGGGGTTCCCCTTAAAGTTCCATACCAGACCTAAGGGCCTGGGATGCCCCCCGCGCTCGCCGCAATGGGAAAATTTGTTTTTCCTATTGCAGCGAGCGCGAGATGCAGTAACCTGCTCCTCCGTCGTATATGGTCCGTCGGACCAGCATACAGACGAACGGGCTTTCCGTCAGGAACTGAGTCCGGCGGAGTTACGACGTAAAGATTTGAAGCAGGCTTCAAATCTAAAGTACGTCGGATTTCCGACCGAAACGGTCCGTCGGAAGTCCGATGGAGACCACACACGGTCGGATTGTCCGCCGGACTTGGTCCGGCGGCGTCCGTCGGTCTTTTGCAGGTGAAAAGTCCGACCGTGTGTACGCCCCATTAGTGTTTAGATTTTGACTAAACCTCCACTTTACCTTCTATATACAAAAAGACTTCTTTACAGTAAAAGCTGTGGAATAGACTTCCATCGGATCTAGTTCTAGCCAAATAAGTAGATTGCTACAAAAATAAGGGTGGATGTGTTTCTAAATGCACAACATATGACTAACTATTAAAAATAATAAGACATAACACTGTAGACCAGGGATCTGCAATTAGTGGACCTCCAGCTGTTGCAAAACTACAAGTCCCATCATGCCTCTGCCTCTGGGTGTCATGCTTGTGGCTGTCAGAGTCTTGTTATGCATCATGGGACTTGTAGTACTGCAACAGCTGGAGGTCCGCTAATTGCAAATCCCTGCTGTAGACTGTTAATCCGGAGAGTATCTGATTTCCTTTGAAGGATCAAGAAGTAGTTTTATTCCCTTTGATTAAACTTGATGGACATATGTCCTTTTTTCAACCTGAGCAATCTGATTGGCTGCTAAGGGTTATTGCACTATTGCACCTCACTGATATTTATATTGGTTTATTGTGACTTGCACTTACCAGTATCTGCGTGCTGCCAGGGTACCGCCCGAGGCGGGCCACAACATAGAAGCGCTGAATGCGAGCCCATATGGAGACGCGCTCAGGGGAGGAGCCTGTGCTCAGCATGGGGTATATGAATCCTTTATACACCAGAGAAACATCCATCTCTGTGCTGGGACTTAATGTAATGGTTGTGCTGCGCACAATTGACACCTGCAAAAAGTAAAAGAGGCTTTAAACTGGATGAAACTTGACTTACTGTAAAGCAGAAAGCATTAGCTAAACTACACATTCCACATGGCAACTCAAAGTGGCCAAGGAAAAGCCATTGGATGGCCACTGACAAGGTGACTTCTACACATACACACAGGACTTACATCATCGGCAGCACCTTGATCTATTCTTGGCATGTTAAGAATGAGTCGGGATGTACACTCCACAGGGCACAGGGAAAACAAAAACTCCGAGGAGTACAAGGCAAAGTTCATTTTTTTTGACGAAAAAGACTTTGTATGTCTCTTCTGCCAAAAAACTCTACCTCCTTTCTATTTTTTACAGCAGGACTTTAGTTCAGTTTATAGTTTTGCTTACATCCATGCTGCTTCTCTTCTCCATACAAAAAAAATGCTATGACAAAAGCATCTCAAAAGCACGCAAATGTTTTTTAATTTTACTTGCTTCTGAATATGATGCCTCCATACATGCATTCTAAAAGTGTAAACAGAACTTTAGATCCTTAAAGTGGATGTAAACCTGCCACTTGCCTAGTATAAACTAATTGCAGAGCATTCATGTATATATACATGCAAGCCTCCTGCATGCATCCCTACCTTGCAAATGTCACCCCTTTCAGCAGTAGGAGCCCCGCAAAACTCTGGAATTGGTGGGTGGGTCTCTTTGCCGAAGCTCGGTGGGCGGAGTCGTGATGTCACAAGACTCCCTGCCCACCTCTACACTCTCCTATTCCTGAGTTTTATGTAACATCCAGTCAAAAGTCAGGAAAGGCACCACATGACTTCAGCATGCCCAATCATGCTGAGGTGTGGAGCAGCCAATCCTGGGAGGGCTGGAGAAGAAAGGAGGGATGTGAAGCTGGAACCATAACACTCTCTCTCTCTCTCTCATGTCTTGCATGAGATAAAGAAATCAGATGTCAGTCACAACAGGGGGGGGGGGTGTGGCAACACAAACTTATCTGAGTGTTGTTTTTTTATCTTACTAAAAAAAAAAGACAAGAGGATTTTTCAGAGCTGGATAAACTCTTCATGGCAAGACTAGGCACAGATGACTTGTCATCCTCTACTGTACCTGGTAGAAGTCTTCATTAAAAAAAAAATTCAGGTTTACATCCACTTTAAAGTGGTTGTTAACCAACTTCTATTACATCATCCCTTCCTCTCTGCACCATTATCAGTAGTTTCCCTGTGCCTGTGTTCTGTAAAAAAAACTGCACGATTCCACCTGTATGAGCTCCGCTCCAGGCGCTCAGCTGATTCCTCTCCCCTGTTCTGTCTCCGGCTCATAGCTTCAGTGGGCGGGGCCGAGCCCTCCCGCTAACGTTAGCTGGTGAGGAGATGGAGAGAGGAGACACAGAGCGCCGAGCCGCCTACAATCAGCTGGGCGGCGGGAGCGGAGCTCATACAGGTAGAATCATGCAGTATTTTTACTGAACACACGCACAGGAAAACTTCTAATAATGGTGCAAAGAGGATGGGATAATGTAATAGAAGATATGAGAGCACCTAGAGCAGCAGGAGCGGAGGGGGGCGGGCAAATTGTACGAGCAGAGAGAGGAGGGGGGATAAGGACAGGGAACAGACAAAGAAGAGCAGGCTGCGGCTGATGGAATCGCGCAAATAGACAGTGGTATCAGGGGCTCAGCAGCCATGGTTATCGCGGTCTGTTTGCAGAGGGAAGGGGGTCCAAATGACACAGCACAAGCACTGTGCTGTATAACATGCTTTAAGGGAACAGGATCTGTATTTTTTTTTTTTTGGGTTAACAAACGCTTTAAGGCAATATTTAAAGACTATGCCAGCCCCTCTTTTAGAGACTGGCATAGCACACTGTGTAAGTTGTATTTAAAAACGAGCAGTTTAAATACCGAATTTCAGCTGTCTTCAGGCCGGTCACATCACTCGCAGTCGCTCTCCAGCTCTAAAAGATGTCTTCTGTGGGAGGGGCCGTGATCTCCCTCTGACGTCAGAGGGAGATCACGTGACCGCTCTTCTCCTCCGCAGAAGCCACACATCAGAGCTAGAAAGCGGCCGCGAGTCACGTGACCGGCCTGAAGACAGCTGAAAGTCAGAATCTACATTTTTTTGGGGGGGGCTAACCAACGCTTTAATCACTTCAGGACCGCCCGCCGTTGTTTTACGTCGGCTGTTTGGAGAGGAGTACCGTTGTTATGGCAGCAGCTAGCTACCATAACCTCGGTATCCTCTTCATCAGCGAGCGATTCTCTTTCAGATAAAAGTGGTCTCTGCAGCGGATTCGCCGCAAGATCACTTTTATCAGGGGCAGGAGAGGGTCACCTACCGGAGCTGTCGGTAGCGGTGGGGACGATCGGGTCCTCTTCCCTGACAGGCATGGAGCCGAGTGAGGGAAAGATGGCCCCCCACTCCGCTCCACACCATTGGATGGCGGAAGCAACGTCAAACGTCACTTCTGCCCAATGGTCTTAAAGGTAAAATGTATTTTTTTTGCAAGAAAAAATGACATTTCATTTTTTTTATTTTTTTTTACTGCATTTTAGTGTAAATGTTAGATCTGAGGTCTTTTTGACCCCAGATCTCACATTTAGGAGGTCCTGCATTGCTTTTTTTCTATTACAAGGGATGTTTACATTCCTTGTAATAAGAACAAAAGTGACCCAATTTTTTTTTTTTAAAAGGACAGTGTTAAAATAAAAAATAAAAAGTAAAACAAATAAGAAAAAAAAAGTTGCGCCCACATATGAAAAAGGTGTTCAAACCACACATGTGAGGTTTCGCCGCAATCGTTAGAGCGAGAGCAATAATTCTAGCCCTAGACCTCCTCTGTAACTCAAAACTGGTAACCTGTAGACATTTCTAAATGTCGGCTATGGAGATTTTCAAGGGGAAATGTTTGTCCCCATTCCATGAGCGGACACAATTTTGAAGCGTGACATGTTGGGTATCAATTTACTCGGTGTAACATTATCTTTCACAATATAAAAACAAATTGTGTTAATTTTACTGTTACCTTATTTTTTACTTCAAAAAAGTGTATTTTTTTTCCCATAAAAAATTGCGCTTGTAAGACTGGTATGACAAAGTATTGCAACGATCGGCATTTTATGCTCTAGGGTGTCTGAAAAAAAATATACATAATGTTTGGGGGTTCCAAGTCATTTTCTAGCAAAAAAAAAATTATTTTAACTTGTAAACACCAAGTCTGAAAAATAGCCCCAGTCCATAAGTGGTAAAGTGATATTAAAGGCTTTCCTTTAAAAAAAAAAAAAAAATGTTATACTTACCTGTTCTGTGCAGTAGTTTTGAACCGCTCTCCTTGGGGGTTACCTTGCGAGCACACTCCTGAGTCCAGCATTTGCACCCATAGACACGAATGCCGGACTCGGCCCTGCCCCTCGTCATTGGATTTGATTGACAGCAGCGGAAGCCAATGGCTGCACTGCTATCAATCTATCCAATCAAGAGCCGGGACCCCGTGGAGAGAGGGAGAGCGAGTCTCCGCCGACGGAAATACGGGGCTCAGGTAAGTAAAACTGCCAGGTGTTTTTTCACCTTAATGCATAGGATGCAGTAAGGTAAAAAAACACGAGGGTTTACAACCCCTTTAATGCATAGTTAACCCAATTTTTAGTAAACTATAAAAGATGATGTTACACCAAGTAAATAGATACCAAACTTGCCACGCTTTGGAATTGTGCACATTCATGGATTGGCAAAAAATGACGGTTCTTAAAATCTCCATAGGCGACGCTTTAAAAATTTTTACAGGTTACCCAGTTTAGAGTTACAGAGGAGGTCTAGTGCTAGAATTATTTCTCTCGCTCTACTGTTCAAAGTGATAACTCACATGTGTGGTCTGAACGTCGTTTACACCTGTGGGCGAGACCTACGTATGCATTTGCTTCTGCGTGCAAGCACGAGGGGACAGGGGTGCTTTAAAAAAATGTTTTTATTATTCTTATTTATTTTATCATTTTTCATTTTTACACCGTCTCTTAATTATTTTTATTACTTTTATTACAATTAGAAGAATAGTAAACATCCCTTGTAATATGAATAAGGCATGACAGGTCAATAAGACCCCAGATATCTCCTCTACCCTGGAACGCATGAGAGCAAAAAAAGAAAAAAAATCGTTCTCTGCTTTACAGAGTAAAAAACTGGCAGTGTTTACATCCGCCAGCGCTGGAAATGACGTCGCTTCCGGCCTCCCAGGAGCATGGAGATAGCCGGGGACCAATCCGCAATTCCACAAGTTAAATGCAGATTATACATTTTTTCCTGCACACACCAAACATCATAGAGCTACAAGATTATTGTTGTTACCCGGTCAGGCTGAGACTCGTTGCGTGGCTGCTGATATGTGATTAGGTGAAGTCCAGGCAAGAAGTTGTTGACTCGGCAATCATCCAGAGAAGTGATGAAGGTGTTATGGGTGCCCCACCAACCATATGTGCCTGAAATCTGACCTACACGACAGTTTGAACGCTCTGATCGAAAAGTAAGAAAAAAAAAAAAGTTACACACAATTATAAAACAGACAGCAACACAGAAAATCCCACACAAGAAAAGACAGTACCTGAAACTGGCATACAGGTTTCATTCTGGACACACCAGCCAAAGGAGCGTGGGACATGGGAGAAGGTGCTCAGGTTGGAGCTGAATGCCAGACATGATTGACAATCAGAGAGGAGTCTCGCCAGACCTAGGCAGCTCTTGTCTGGGCACTGCCAATAAACAGACGCAGATCAGGGCAAAGATAAATACAGTAAGGTTCATACAACCACTACACTTGCATCAAGATGTAATCCAAGATCCAATCTAGGATTCCTTTTAGGGCTGAAACAACTAATCGATTAATCGACAACTAATCGATTATGAAATTAATCGATTACTATTTTCATAATCGATTAATCGGCCAGTAACATAATGGGGTTAAAAAAAAAACTAAAATGAGCCCTTTATAGTACAAAAAGAGCAAATAATAGCTAGTGTAAATATTATTTTCACAGTTCTACAATAAAAAAATGAACCCCATACAGTAGTGATTATCTGCTTTTTCTGTACTATAAAGGGCTAATTTTAGTTTTTTTAACCCCATTATGTTAAACGTCTTAGGCCTGGTTCACACCTATGTGCTTTTTGCAGAAACGCACTACAGTTAATTTACATGGTTTCCTATGAGACATGTTCACATCTATGCTTTTTTCAGCTGCTGCGTATTTGGAAAAGGTCAGGGGACTTTTTTTTTTTTTTTTTATCGCAAAACAGTGCTTTTTTGGTTCAATATACTTCAATGGAGAATCTGCAGAAAAGCATGTAATGCCTTTTTGCAGCAATTTGTGTTTTTTTAATCTGCCCAACAACAAATTGGCCAATAAAAATGCTAAAACGCAAATTGCAGCAAAATCACGTGCGCAAAAATCAAAACACACAGCAGAAGCACTGCAGAAACAGATCAAAAGTAAACTGCATATGTGTGTACCGAGCCTTGTGCTGGCCACATGGATCTATTTTCAGACGAGAATATTCAGATGAAAAATCTTTGTACATTCGCTGAATGAAAGAATGTTGTTTGAAATTTTCACTTGTTTTTAACATTGTTTTTAAAATGAATGTAATTTCTGAACAAAAAACACATACACTCTCTGAAAATTCCTTTCACCAAGAAGTTTTCTATTATTTCCAAATTTTCCCATCACTGTGGTTGAAAATGAACATAGATTTGACCCCACTAACGATTAGAAAATCAAACGAACATTCTTAAAATTACATTTTTGAGGGAAGACATTTGTTTTTGTTTTGTTTTTTAAATAAAAAAATTTGATCTCTGAGCCTGATGATATTTACCAGATTCACCCTTTAATAGTATATACAGTATATCTCTCCTCTAATAGTATATTACAGTATATCTCTCCTCTAATAGTATATACAGGATATCTCTCCTCTTATAGTATAAACAGTATTTCTCTTCTATCTGTTATTCTCAGAGTGGATTAGATATTTTGCTCCCTAACCATATAGTTGGTTATTTATATTTACCACTGCATAGAGATATTTAAGAATAAATTGCCTTTTTTTAAAACTTTACATATTAACTAAATTATACACCACACTTTTTTTAAAGGTTATTAACCGATTAATCGATTAATCGAAACAATAATCGGCCAACTAATCGATTATGAAAATAATCGTTAGTTGCAGCCCTAATTCCTTTATTCTACACTGGCTTCCATTGATTGATGCAACTGAAACGTTTAACTGATCATCGCTCACTTGACTAAGTTTTGATTAAAGCAGACAAATGGCAGCACCAAATTAAAAAATAAACTCAATACTCAACACTAGAGGTCGACCGATATGGGTTTTTCTCTGGCCGATGCCGATATTTAGAAATCGCGGGGGCCGATGGCCGATATGTGATGCCGATTTTTTTGGGCCGATATATTTGGCCGATTTTTTTTTTTTTTCTTTTTTCCCTTCATCTCATAAAATCTAACAGTTAGACCCCTTTCACACTGGGGCGTTTTTCAGGCGCTTTTGGGCTAAAAATAGCGCCTGTAAAGTGCCTGTAAAACGGCTCCCCTGCAGTCTCAGTGTGATATCCCGAGTGCTTTCACACTGAGGCGATGCGCTGGCAGGATGTAAAAAAAAGTCCTGCAAACGGCATCTTTGGAGCGGTGTATACCGCTCCTCCACCACTGCTGCCCATTGAAATGAATGCGCACCACTGCCGAAGCGCCTGCAAAGCGTTTTGGCAGCGGCGCTTCAGGGGCGCATTTAACCCCTTCCTCGGCCGCTAGCTGGGTTATAAGCGCCCCGCTAGCAGCCGAATAGCGCCTCTAAAATGACGGTAAAGCGCCGCTAAAACTAGCAGCGTTTTACCATCAACGCATGCCTGCTCCAGTGTGAAAGCAGCCTTAAGTAATACAGAATTTTTTTTCATTTAAACATTAAAGAAAACAAACCTCCAATCAGTTCACTTGTATGTATAATTTAGAAAAAAAAAAAAAAAAACTATCTTAAATATTAAATACACAAAAACAGGTAATCAAAACTTTTGGACGAAAAAAAATGGGCTAACTTTACTGCTTAGGTTTTTTTTTAATTCATTACTGTATTTTTTTTTTTTTTTTAAACTGCGTTTGAAAGACCGCTGCGCAAATACCGTGTGACATAAAATATTGCAACAATCACCATTTTATTCCCTAGGGTCTCTGCTAAAATATATATATATAATGTTTGGGGGTTCTAAGTGATTTTCTAGCAGAAAATACAGGATTTTTACTTGTAAGCAACAAATGTCAGAAAAGATTTAGTCTTTAAATGGTTAAACTGAAAACTTCTCCACGGAGTTCAGTCTATTGATAAAAAGAACCTGAAAGATACAAATGTATCTTCTTATCAGACTTGGCAGGCTGCCCAGAGGAGGAGAGAATCCTCTTCACAGATAACTCCAGGAAACTTGCAGAAGTCATTTACAAGTCACAGCTGAAGTTACAAAGGCCTTTTTTATCAGCACAATCGGCCGATGCCGATTAAGTAAATAACGCCAAATATCGGCCGATATATCGGCCGGCCGATATATCGGTCGACCTCTACTCAACACTATTTAAACTTAAGCTGGCCATACACCATACAATTTTCCTGTTCAATTTTCTTTAGATTTACCTTCAACTATGTAGTACAAGGGCCTGCCTGATTGCATCCAAATTGAAAGTGTTTAGGTTTGACCTCCTATTATATGGTTTTGGTAAATCTAAAGGAAAGTTGAACAGGAAAATTGAATAGTGTATGGCCAGCCTTAGGCCTCATTCACACCCTGGTGCAAAGACAGTTTTTCTGCAAGGGCCCAACAAAAAACAAAACAATGGTTTTCTATGTGCCCTGTTCACACCACACTGTGTGGATTTTTTCTGCACAGGAATCTGCAATGTGTATGCAGTTTTCTGCACGGGAAAAGAACTGACATGACATTAACATTGGTGTGAATAGGGCACATAACTCACACACATCGAAAACTGATGTCAACATGCACAAAAACTGATGTAATCTGATGTCTCTGCAAGTGAAATATGCGCAGTTCTCCCATCAGTTTTCACACACTTGGCGTGAACGAGCCCTTAAAGTGGAAATAAACCCTCCTATCGTTTAAGCCAAGGAAGCTGCCATCTTGGCCTCTGTTTAATCTTCAACTGCCATGATGCTGCACATGTGATCAGTTATGACACCAGCCATTGGATGGTTTGACAGTTTGGTTGAGAGCACAATCAATGTGACAGTTACAAGAATGTAACTGTTTTTGATACTGTTAAATCGATGGGTTTATTTCCGCTTTAATAGATCCAACATTTCTGAGCTACCCAACTTCTTTTTTTATTTAACCTAATAAATATGTATTGAAAGCAATCCATTGGTCCAAACAAAAATTCCAGAAGATCATACAACTTCCCTCATATATATATTATCCCCTTGCCGCCGAGCGTACACATATGTGCGTACTCGGCTTTTGGGGATTATACCGGGATGATGTCCGCAGCTGCAGGCATCATCCCGGTACCATTTTTTAGAGCCGGCGATCAGCTTTCCTGGGATAACAACCAATGCGGCTAAAAGCCGCTCGGCTGTTATACCGGAGGAGCGGGAGGGGACTCCCCCCCTCCTGCCGCTTTAACCGGGCCTCCCGTCCCACCGGGAGACCCGATTGACAATCCGATGGCTCTGGCAGCTAGGGACAGACTGGAACGAAGCTGGAAAAGGCTTCGTTCCAGTCTCCTAAATGTAAACACGGAAGCGATGTCATGACGTCACTTCCCGTTTACTCGGCTGCCATGGTGCCGGTTTAAAAAAAATATACAGTATTCAGAATCGCAGAAAACAGCGATCTGAATACTTTGAAGTGCAAAGGAGGGATCGGGGGTCTAAAAGACCATAAAGAGTACCTGTCACCACCTATTACTGTCACAAGGGATGTTTACATTCCTTGTGACAGCAATAAAAGTGATCAATTTTTATTTTTTTTAAACACAATTTATTAAATTAAATTAAATTAAATTAAAAATAAATAAAATAAATAAAAAAAATAAAAATTTAAAAGCACCCCCGTCCCCGCGAAGCAAAGAAAACACGTACGGAAGTCGCGCCCGCAAACGGTGTTCAAATCACACGTGTGAGGTATCGCCGCGAGAGCAATTTTCGCACTAGACCTCCTCTGTAACTCCAACCTGGTAACTGTAAAAAAAATTAAAAGCGTCGCCTATGGAGATTTTTAGGTACCGTAGTTTGTCGCCATTCCACGAGTGGGTGTAATTATAAAGAGTGACATGTTTGGTATCTATTTACACGGCGTAACATCTTTTACTTTATACAAAAAAATTGGGTTAACTTTACTGTTTCGTTTTTTTTTAATTCATGAAAGTGTCCCTTCAAAAAGTTGCGTTTAAAACACCGCTGCACAAATACTGTGTGACATAAAATATTGCAACAATCGCCATTTTATTCTCTAGATTCTCTGATAAAATATATATATAATGTTTGGGGGCTCTAAGTAATTTTCTAGCAAAAAATATGGATTTTAATTTGTAAACACCAAATGTCAAAAATAGGCTAAGTCATGAAAGGGTTAAGCTACCGCTAGAATTCACAACATGGCATCAGGTGACCAAATAATAACAAAATAGGTGAAAGACCAGAAGGAAGAAAGAAAAAATTGGTATCATACAATTTTGTTAGGCTGAGGGGTCTGGCAGCTTGTCTGACACCAGGTGCATTCTGGATCCTTGGAACAAATGGTCTCATCCGTGTACATGGAGCAGTAGTCTAGGTGATACTGTAAATCCAAAAAAAAAGTTTTTTTTTATTTATTTATATTTATATATATATATATATATATATATATATATATATATATATATATATATATATATATATAGTATATTCCAAGCTCCGTGTCCCTTACACCGATTTCATACTCACATCCTGCACTGGTGGTTGGTACACAGACCCTGGAACAGGCACTTTGTAGGCAAGCAGATCTCCACGGGGAGTACCGCTGTATCCTCCTGCCACCAAAAGTACTCCGCCTTTCATCAGAGCCGCGACATGAGAGTACCGCCCACTGCCCAAACTCTGATGGCCTGCATTTTAAAACAGAATATTAATACCTTCATTTTTTAAATAATCATTCACTCTCACAACCTAGGCTCAGAACACTTCCAAGATCCAGGAACTCACATTTGCTTCCATCTTACCCTGATTAGGTGGCGGTCTCAGTATATCACTGGGCACCCACTGGTGACAGCCGAGATGGTAAAAGAAAATTTCCTCATCATAACACTTCTCCTCCTGGTAGTGAATGTGCAGATTTCCACCTGTATTTACCAAGAATGCAAAGTCAGTAATCTGGACAATGACAACAAACAGCTACAGCCACAGTGCGTACTGGAAGACCCTGTGCATAAAAAAAAGCAGTAGCAGCTGTGAATGAATGAATGAATGAATGAATGAATGAATGAAGCTTTATTTGAAAACATAACAATATTCTCATCATGTTACAGCTCACAGGATGAACCCATGATTGGGTGCCACACTCTCATTTGCAGTTGCATGCCCAGAACAGAACCTGAAGGGAAATCTCCCCAGTGGGACACAGGCAATAAAAAAATAACCCGATAAGGTTTTTCAGCCCTTACCTACTCTATTCAAACCACTCTGATGAGGTCTGCATGCTCCCTTGCCAACGCTGAAACTTTTACCTGGTTTTCTACTGAGTTCTGCATCCTTGGGCACCTTGATTGGCCAGCCCTGGATAAGGTAACCTTCACCGTGCATGTGAGTTACTTGACCCAGCACCCAAGAATTGCTGAGTCTGTGCACAGTTCAGTATTCATTTAAAAAGAAATACTGCTAGCAGGCAGGTAAGAAGTATTTACTGCAGTAAATATGCAATATACATCTACCTGCCAGTATGCTTCAATCTAAAGCCTCGTACACACGATCGGATTGTTGGCCAACAAAGCATCAGACTTTTGTCCGAAGGGCGTGTGCCTGTATTTTGTCTTGCATACTAACGGCACACAATTGTCTGCCAACAAACACGAACGTAGTGACGTACTATGATGAATTTCAGCTCTTGAGCCCCTCCCTTTGGGCACCTTCTGCTAATGTTGTGTTTGGTGAGCACTGATTCCGAGCATGCCTGTTTATACTTTGGACTTTTGTGTGATGGACTTGTGTACACACCATAGGAAAATCTGACAACAGGCTGTTGTCTGCCGAAAATTTACTTGCCTGACATCCAACATTTGTCGGCGGAAAGTTGTCCAACAACAACTACAAGGTATAGTGACAAAGTGAGGATACCAGTGAAAGATGCACACCAAAGAACTCACCATAAATCACCATATAGTTCCCGATAACAGTGGAGCTGTGGAATGCTCTTTCACGGGGCCCACCACGGTTACCGTCTCGTGGCTTCAGAGTAGTCCAATAATTTAAATCCACATGGAACAAATCTGTGGTATTTACACGTATGCTGAATCTGGAAGAAGGACAGAAAGATAACATAATCACCCATTTGAGACTAAATGGAGCTTGTCAAGACAAGCAATGGAAACTGACAATGCTGATGTGGGTCATCTAGATGGTCTAGTGTCAGCAGTGAAAATATTCTGTATAGTTACCTTGCTTCCTAATACCGATCCCTAATACCTGTGTGTCTATGTGGCAAACAGGAAGTTGAGACTGTCAGCTCCTTTGAAGAAGTCTTTGAATTAGTAGAAAGTAGATTTGTCAGAAATTAAAAAAATGACTTTTACAAAGCAAACCTTTTCTCCCTCAACTGTTAGTAAAATAAACATGTTGTGCAGGAGGCACCATTCATTTTTATTGCGGAGGTAGTTATGGCATAGCTCCATGGGAGTCCTATGACGACACAAATCTTAAGGAACCCAATCACATACCCCTGGACCCTCCATGTGATAGCCCCAGGCTCCTCTCAACCACCTACCAGGCCCTAGCAGTGTCCCAGGGAGCACAGGCACGCCTACATAAATGCCAACTGTCACAAAATCAGTATTTTTTTTTAAGTTTTGTTTTTTCCAGAAACTCAATGAGCACATTGAAGAGATTGCTTTGCAGCTAAAGGAAGGATCTGACAGCTTAAGACAGGGCTTGACAAATTTGCTTGGAATCTAGGAGCCAGCTAAAAAAGTTAGGAGCCAGGTTTTTTTTTTTTTTTTTTAATGGACCGACAAAGCTTTATTTTCAATATAAAAATTAACCAATCTTAAATTTACACAGAGACGACTAGAACAAATGTGACTGCTTTTATTTCCTGCCATGCAGGGACACAAGACCACCATATTCCCGCTAAGGATCCAATCAGGTCCGCCTGAAAAACTGACAGGTGAACCTGATCAGACAGCCCGTGTGAAAGGGGCCAAGCAGGGAGATGACAAATAATAAATTCATTTTAATTAACCACTTCCTTCCCGCAGGACGACTATATACGTCCTGTCTTTGAAGAGAAATACTGTTGTTATGGTAGCAGCTATCTACCATAACCCCAGTATCTTCTTCAAGAGCCGGCGGTTCTCTTTCAGATAAAAGTGGTCTCTGCAGCAGATTAGCAGCGAGATTACTTTTATCGGCGGCAGGAGAGGGCCCCCCTACCGCCGCTCTCCGGTGCCCTTCACCGCTTACCGTGGCCGTCGGTAACGGCGGAGGCGATCCGGATCTGTCCCTGGCCTGACATGGAGACGAGTGAGAGGAAGATGGCCCCCCGCCCATCTCCAAGTCATTGCAGGGCGGAAGCGACGTCAAATCGTCACTTCCACCCATAGCTCTTGAAGGGACATTTTTTTTTTTTTTTTTTTTTTTTTCCCAAATGACAATTTTTTTTAATGCATTTTAGTGTAAATATGAGATGTGAGGTCTTTTTGACCCCAGATGTCATATTTAAGAGGACCTGTCATGCTTTTTTTCTATTACAAGGAATTTTTACATTCCTTGTAATAGGAATAAAAGTGACTTTTTTTTTTTTTTTTTTTAAAAGAACAGTGAAAAAATAAAAGTTAAAATAAATAAGAAAAAAAAAAAATTTAAATGTGCCCCATCCCTTGTAATAGAAATAAAAGTGACACAATTTTTATTTTTTTTTTTAAAAACAGTGTAAAAATAAAAAATAAAAAGTAAAATATATAAGAAAAAATAATAATTTTTAAAAATGCGCCCGTCCCGCCGAGCTCGCTTGCAGAAGCGAACGCATATGTGAGTAGCACCCGCATATGAAAGCGGTGTTCAAACCACACGTGAGGTATCGCCACGATCGTTAGAGCGAGAGCAATAATTCTAGTCCTAGACCTCCTCTGTAACTCAAAACATGCAACCTCTGGAATTTTTTAAACGACACCTATGGAGATTTTAAAGGGTAAAAGTTTGTCGCCATTCCACGAGCGGATGAAATTTTGAAGCGTGACATGTTGGGAATCAATTTACTCGGCGTAACATTATCTTTCACAATATAAAAAAAATTGGGCTAACTTTACTGTTTTCTTATTTTTTAATTAAAAAAAGTATTTTTTCCCAAAAAAGTGCGCTTGTAAGTCCGCTGCGCAAATACGGTGTGACAGAAAGTATTGCAATGACCGCCATTTTATTCTCTAGGGTGTTAGAATAAAAAATATATATAATGTTTGGGGGTTCTAAGTAAAGGGAAGGAGATGAGCAGGCAGTGAAAACAGGTAGGGAAAGCTCCATTAGCATTGGTGGATGTCTTGTAGTACCAACGGCCACCACCAGAGGGCGCCCGATTGCAGAAGGAACCAGGAACCATAGGACTGCAGTAGGCCGCAAAGCCGGGGCCTCAATTACCGGCGCGGCCCAGCGCGATCGCGGCGGGCGGAGGGGGGGGGGGTGTCGAACGGACACAGGATACCACAGCTGTGCCGTCCCAGGCGCCAGGTCGCTAATTCTAGTCGCAAATGCGACCTGGCGCCCGGGGTCTGTCGAGCCCTGGCTTAAGAAGCTTTGGGGAGGAAAGTGTTCCACTTACCTTGCAGTGGATGGTCGGTGACCACCATAAACCACCAAAGTTCGGGAAGTAGAATGGAACACCATGGAATGACCAGCAGCAGCCGGTGGCTTCCCTCCAGCTGGATGGACCTGCTCCCAATCCCAGGAATGGAGATTGAAACGGTACATCTCTGAAGAAAAGATATCTCGAGTTGTGCGGCCTGTGAAGAGGAAAGAGAGCAGAAATACAGAACAGGAATGTAACTGAAACCTTCAAGTGTAAAAATGTTACACACAAACATTTAAGATAAAAGTTATTATAAAAAAAGCTTAGCAACCTACGGAGTTTAGTACCATGGTGACCAGGGGAGGGTGGTAATGGTAAAGGTGAACTAAGCCTTTAAATAAAAAATGGTCACTTACTGAACTAATTAAAAGCTGAACTCCAGGAATTTAGACACTTTCTAAACTGTTTTGGATTACTAGGGTTTAGGTCCAATGAAGTGCATGCCCCCCTTATATACTTCTCTCTCTAATTTACAATACTTATTTTTACTGAGTGCCAGGAGCATAGCTATCGCTATACTTCTGGTGCACTGACACTTGACCTTCTGGTCTCAGCTCTTGCAGCTGCAAGGTCTTATGCAGCCACTTTGCCCGCCTCCTCCTCCCTCCCGCCCAATCACAGAGAGTTTTGTATTATGTCAAGCATAGGTGTGCGCAGCCTATTGTATTAGGGTTTGCACCCCAAAGCTCAAACACATGTGTGTATGTATATGGTCCCGGCACATTGCTCCCCCTGCCGTCACAGTGAAAGAGAAGTGCGTAAGTTCTTCTATTATGGCAGAGCTGGTAAACAGGAGATCTTTTCCATCTCCCCGCTGCTATACAGAGCGATAATGCTAATGCAGACTAGGTGATTAGGGTGTGCCCAGGCACACCCAGTGCGCACGCCTATGATGTGAAGACATTCCCAAAATACAAAGCCTTCTGTGAATGTGTAGGAAAGGGGAGGGACAGGAAGTGCTGCTACTGTAGGTGAAGACATTGTGTCTCCTGTCAGAATGCCAGCAGTATAGCAATAGCTGTACCCTCCCACTCAGTAAAACTGTCAGTTTTAAATTAAAGAGGTAAGTCCACAAGGTGGCATGCACCTCTTTGAAAGTAACCCTTAGTAAGCTAGCAGATTTTAGAAGGTGGCTGAATTCCTGAAATTCACCTTTAACCTTTTTTTACTCCCAAGGCAAGGACATGTCTAACACACCAAGGAGATCAAAGGTTAAAACAAATTCAAGTCTCATAGTAAAAAAAAAAAATCCTTTACCTCCTCAAAGTGAGCTATATCCCCCTTAGTTTATGCTTCCCACACTCACCCTCCCAGACACTGCAGCTCACAGTGCAAGGATTTCAATAGTAGAGGCTATGCCATCAATTCAGAAAGTCAAAAAGTGATGCAAGGAAACACTGTGTGAGAAACCCATTGAAAATAAAACCAAATGGGGAACTTTTTGACATATGAGAAGTAATGTAGCAATCCAGCATGAAAATTTGTCTCCTTGCAGTCACTGCTGCTCTCTCCTTCTGCTGGGTAACTGTTCTTGTCTCCGCCCCTCCTGTCATTTTCTGCAGGCAGCCTGTAGTAGGTGGACCTGCTGGGTCCCTCCCACAGCTCTGCTTTCTGTGATGACATTGCTACTTTTACAAGGTAATAACAAGCTTTGCAAGGGTATTTACAAAGTGTATTTATATTCTATGTGGCTATTAGGGGATACACTTAAATGAAAGTGTGCGCCCAGAAATGTTTTTTTTTTCACCAAAGCAAGAAGAGCTCAGAATATCAGATTCTTACCTCCGAACACATACAACCAGTTATCCACAGTTGCCGCAGCGTGGTTAGCTAGAGGTGGGGGCTTTATGTCGCTGTAGCGGGTGAGGTTCATCCACCGCTCTTCCAAAGGCAGAAACACCCAGGTGTCATCGGTCAGCTTTCCTCCCGGTAACTCCCCACCAAACAGAATCAGTGTACCATTCCACTCCACCACCACGTGGGAATGTCGAGCAGACTGAAGGAGACATCAATGCACAAATCAGCGACACAAATTTTAGTAACCGCTGCCACTATAAAACTGTCTAGTTACTTAAAGTGATAGTAAAGCTTTGGTTTTTTTTTTGTTTTTTAAACAAACATTATTAGTATTATTATACAGGATTCATATTGCGCCAACAGTTTTTTCAGCACTTTACAATGTAGAGGAGGAACAATAGAGTTCAATACAGAAGGGCACTACTTGTGGAGCCTATAATCGAAAGGGAGGGGGAGGTGGTACAAAAAGGTAATAACTGCGGGGGATGATCTGATGGAGGTGGCTCGGGTACAGTTCTTAGGTGGGTGTGGGATAGGCTTCCCTGAAAAAAAATGAGCTTTCAGGGATCTCCTAAGGCCGGGCAGTGTAGGGGCTGACCGGATATACTGGGGCAGGGAGTTCCAGAGGATGGTCATGGTAGGAGCGGAGAGGACGATTTGGGCGATATTGAGGTTGAGGTTGTTTGAGGTTGGTGGTGTAGCTGGGGGCGATGTTGTGGATGGCCTTGTATGTTGTGGTTAGTACTTTGAATTTTATACAGTGGGGTAGTGGAAGACAGTGAATGGACTGGCAGAAAGGAGTAGCAGTCACGGAGCGGTTAGTAAGGTGTATGAAATCATTTCCACATATGCTTATTTATTGCAATGTGAAATGATATACAGTATTTTTGCTCCATAAGACGCACTTTTTTCCCCAAAAAAATGGGGGAAAATGTCCCTGCGTTTTATGGAGCAAATACTGACCAGGCTTCGCTGATTTGGTATGTTTGCCCACTGACAAAGAAGTGACCAGTGTATAATTTTAATGGTAGGCTTATTTTGCACCTGCAAAGCGTTTCGGCAGCGGCACTTCAGGGGCGCATTTAACCCCTTCCTCGGCTGCTAGCTGGGTTATAAGCGCCCCGCTAGCAGCCGAATCGCGCTGCTAAAAGGACGGTAAAGCGCCGCTAAAACTAGCAGCGTTTTACCGTCAACGCATGCCCGCTCCAGTGTGTAAGCAACCTTAAGTGATACAGAAAATTTTTTACATTTAAACATTTATTAAACAAAACAAACCTCCAATCAGTTCACTTGTATGTAGAATTTAGATTAAAAATTTTTTTTCAAAAAAACTACCGTATATCTTAAATATTAAATACACAAAAACAGGTAATCAAAACTTTTGGATGAAAAAAAATGGGCTAACTTTACTGCTTAGTTTTTTTTTTAATTTATTAGTGTATTTTTTCAAAAAATATTGCATTTGAAAGACCGCTGCGCAAATACCGTGTGACATAAAATATTGCAACAACCGCTATTTTATTCCCTTGGGTCTCTGCTAAAAAATATATATATATATATATATATAATGTTTGGGGGTTCTAAGTGATTTTCTAGCAGAAAATACAGGATTTTTACTTGTAAGCAACAAATGTCAGAAAAGATTTAGTCTTTAAATGGTTAAACTGAGAACTTCTACACACAGAGTTCAAGAGGAGTTCCACCCAGGGGGGCCATTAAAAAAAAAAAATTAAAAGTCAGCAGCTACAAATACTGCAGCTGCTGACTTTTAATTGGACACTCACCTGTCCCTGGGTCCAGCGGTGCGGGGGATCGAAGCCCCGCTCGTCCCCCCCCTCCGCTCGTCGGCGCCGGAATTTCAACTGTGGGCGCCGGGCTGTGGCTTCACAGCCTGGCACCCACTGCGCATGCGCGAGCGGCGCCGAGCGCCGTGATTGGCCGCTCAATCACCTGGGACCTGCAATGGGTCCCAGATGATTGACAGGAGGGAGGGAGAAGAGCCGAGCCCTGCCAGGGGGAAGTGATGTCACCAGCCCAGGCAGACGAAGGGGCAGATTACGAGGGACCACCTAGCAACAGGCATTTAGAGGTAAGTAAAAAAAAAAAAAATATCCAAATGTTTTTTTGTTTTTTTTTTTAGAATTTTTTAGGTATGTTTTTTTTTTTGGGTGGAACCCCACTTTCAGTTCATTCATAAGTGTAAACATTGTATCACTTCAGGTTCTTTTTATCAGATTTGGCAGGCTGCCCAGAGGAGGAGAGAAGTAGCTTCACAGAAGATTTCAGGCAACTTGTATTGACTTCTATTACAGAAGTCATTTGCAAGTCCGCTGATATCAGCCTTTTTTATCAGCACAATCGGCAGATGCCGATTAAGTAAAAAAAAAAAAACAAATATCGGCCAATATATCGGTCGGCCTCTAGACAAAACCCTTGTTGGCAGAGGTCAGACGTTTCTTGTAGTTGGCCACCAGGTTTGCACACATCTCAGGAGGGATTTTGTCCCACTCCTCTTTGCAGATCCTTTCCAAGTCATTAAGGTTTTGAGGCTGACATTTGGTAACTGGAACCCTCAGCTCCCTCTACGTATTTTCTATGGGATTAAGGTCTGGAGACTGGCTAGGTCATTCCAGGACCTTAATGTGCTTCTTCTTGAGCCCTTCCTTTGTTGCCTTGGCCGTGTGTTTTGGGTTATTGTCATGCTGGAATACTCATCCACTGCCCATTTTCAATGCCCTGGTCGAGGGAAGGAGGTTATCACCCAAGATTTGATGGTACATGGCCCCGTCCATTGTCCCTTTGATGCGGTAAAGTTGTCCTGTCAACACCCCCAAAGCATTATGTTTCCTCCTACATGTTTGACGGTGGTGATGGCGTTCTTGGGGTCATAGGCAGCATTCCTCCTCTAAACACGGCGAGTTGCTTGATTTTGATCTCATCTGACAACAATACTTTCACCTAGTTCTTCTCTGAATCATTCAGATGTTCATTAGGAAATCAGACGGGCCTGTACATGTGCTTTCTTGAGCAGGGGGACCTTGCGGGCACTGCAGGATGTCAGTCCTTCAGGGCGTAGTGTGTTACCAATTGTTTTCTTGGTCCCAGCTGCTTGAGATCACTGACAAGATTCTCCCTTGTAGTTCTGGGCTGATTCCTCACCGTTCTCATGAAGACCGAATCTCCACGAGGTGAGATCTTGCATGGAGCCCCAGACTGAGGGAGATTGACAGTTATTTTTGTTTCTTCCATTTGTGAATAATCGCACCAACTGTTGTCACCCTCTCACCAAGCTGCTTGGCGATGGTCTTGTAGCCCATTCCAGCCTTGTGTAGATCTACAATCTTGCCCCTGACATCCTTGGACTGATCTTTGGTCTTGGCCATGGTGGAGAGATTGGAATCTGATTTATTGCTTCTTTGGACAGGTGTCTTTTATACAGGTAACAAGCTGAGATTAGGGTCACTCCCTTTAAGAGTGTTCCTAATCTCAGCTCGTTACCTGCAAAGAAGACACCTGGGAGACAGAAATCTTGCTGATTGAAATGCGTTTTTCTGGATATTTTTGTTGTTATTCTGTCTCTCACTATTAAAATAAACCTACCAATTATAGACTGATTATTTCTTTGTCAGTGGGAAAATGTACAAAATCAGCAGGGGATCAAATACTTTTTTCCCCTCACTGTACTTACCTGCTTTGTGTAATGGTTTTGCCCAAAGCAGTCCCAATCACCTCTTCTCTTCGTCCCCCGCCGGCACTCCTGATTCCCGCCCCCTTGCTGAGTGCCCCATAGCAAGCTGCTTGTTAAGGAGGGCACCCGTGCGTGCTCGCTCACAAGTGCTACTTTAAGTGATAGTAAAGCTTCGCTTTTTTAATAAAAAAAAAAAAATGTCACACTTACCTGCTCTGTGTAATGGTTTTGCACAGAGCAGCCCTGATCCACCTCTTCTCGGGTCCCCCACCAGCCCTCCTGGGTCCTCCCTCCCCATCGAGTGCTCCCATAGCAAGGCGCTTGTTACGGGGGCACTCGTGCATGCTTGCTCCCAATCTCCACACAGATCGTGGCTTGCCCCCCTCATCACTGGCTGTGATTGACAGCAGTGGGAACCAATGGCTTCCACTGCTGCATCGGAGCCAAGGAGGAGGGAGAGAGCTGAGAGAGCCTCGGTTCTCGTGCACATCATTGGATCGAGATTGGGCTCAGGTATGTATTTAGGAGGGGCTGCAGGGAAGGGAAGGCTGCATGCAGAAGGTTTTGTTTTTCTTCTACCTTACTGCATAAAATGCAGTGAGAAAGAAAACTTCTGTATTTACAACCACTTTAAAGCTGAATTTGTCAAGCAGCTCAATACAGAACTGAAATACATATAAGTGAGCTCTTAACTTGTCAAAATACTTTACGCTCATTCAGTCTTGTGACACCCCTGCCAGTCTACATAGCCAGCATGGTAAAAGCACTATACACTGCTGCAGCTCTATATCTTGCAGTATTATCTTTGACAATGAAGACGTCTCAGCATGCTGAAATGGCCCTCTCTCCACTTTTCTTCCCTCCTTAAAAGCAAACTCCTGATGCCTGAAATCATTTGAGCAAACATAACTGTCTCACAGTGCTGGCCCTTCCTCTTGCCCTCTGCTTGCCTTTTTGGGCACAGTACCCACAATTTAGGTCCTTAAATCATGCCTTGTCTTCTTTCTATAGAGTTTGAATTTATATTTGTATATTAGGGAAGCCATTTTAGTTCATTACATTGACGGTCTCTGCTGTTTAACGCTGCTATTATCTTATTACAAGTATACCAGTCTTCTCGGGCTACTTAAAAAAAACAACAACAAAAAAAAAGACTATTTAATTGATTTTCTCAAAGTGATTATAAGTAAAACATACCGGGCTCGGATGGTATGTCCTTCTCTCCCAGGTGTTTGACGTGAAGTTATAAATGGCCATATCCTGAAGAGCAGAATTCAGATCCAAACCTGTGAAAAACATTTTACAATACATAAGCTATAGCTGGCTGCCCATATGAAACTCATACTGGGAAAATATGTTGGCTGCCACTGGTGAACCCACCTTTCAAAAATTCTGGGTGCCTGGTTATTATATTAATGCAAAGCTCAAAAAAAGTCAGTAGCCCAGAACAAGTATGCAGATCAGGAGTTCCAACTTCATTTGCTGCACACTTGTTCAAGGTCAGTGAGTGAACAAGTATTTAAATAAATGGTCCCCAAACTGCGACCCAATACTTGCTTTTATCCGGCCCTTGAGGCATTATTTCCCCCCACTGTCAGCAAAAGTGGGGCACAGTACCTGCCACTGACAAAGGGGCACTAATCCTCTCACTGACACCAATGTTGGCACACTACGCCGCACATAGATACCAATGATGGGGCACTATTCCTCCCACTGACACCAATCATGGGACACTATTCCTCCCACTGACACCAATGATGGGGCACTATTCCTCCCACTGACACCAGAGATGGGATACTATTACTCTGCCTAATACCAATGATGGAGCACTATTCCTCCCACTGACACCAATGACTGTGCGCCATTCCTCCCACTAACACCAATGATGGGGTGCTATTCCTCTTACTGACATCAATTATGGGGCACTATTCCTCCCACTGAAACCAATGGTGGGACACTATTACTCTGCCTAATAGCAATGATGGGGCATTGTTTACTCCCAATGACACCAGGGCACTTTCTTCTCCAACCTGGCCACTGTTGCACCCCCCCCCCCCCCCCTAAAGTGACCCTTTGTTTAAAAAGTTTGGACACTCCTGATTTAGATCAAAGTCAGTAAGACAACTAGCATTCTCAAAAGGAGTTTGGCAAAGTGATAATTTGCAGGATCCAGTAATAATTCACCTTGTACTTGATTAAAGGCATTTCTGTACTGTTGCTTAATCAGACAGGAATACTGTACATATTTGTATTACTATGTGAAATAGTGATTGCAATCTAGTTGTGACCAAGGTATGCCTGCTACGACATAGCATGGGCTAGCATGGACAGGTAATTCTGAAGGCTTGAGGGCTATACTGGATGCAGCATAGCAACCAGTGGTCTGTCATATTCTTTTAGATCACCTCCAGCCTTCATACAGACATTCTGGCATCATATCAGATACAGTAACTACCAAATCCATACATTTCACACTCAGCAGTTTGATCCTTATGTCCAATAAAATTAGCAACTGGATTCTCCTGACACATTCAAACTTACCTCCAAATATATAAAGAGCATTTGTTGGGGGCAGAAAGGCTCCAGCGGCAGCGGTGCGAGGGCTGAAGGCTGGATCCTGACTGCTCACATTGTACCATGTTCCAGATCCCTGGTTATCAGTGAGGGATAGGTCACATTGTTCCCCCATGTACCCGGGAAAACAGACACAGCGTTGAGTCTCCTAAAAAAAGAGACAACTGCATGTTAAAACAATAACAAAGACAACCAATAAACAGAAAAGAGATGATAGCAGAATGACCCAGAATGGGTGTAGAAATTGCATAATTGTGGAGAAGAAGTAAAATTTAAAAAGAGCACTAAATCATTGATCATGCAGCCTCTGGCATCATCAAAGTGTTGCATGCAATTTACAATGTATATAATGCTAAAGCAAACTGTAAGTTACTGTGGATGTTGCCAGGGTATGAGGACAGAGACTGCCAGCATGCTACAAAAGATAGTCAGAGATTGCCGACATGTTACAAGAAATGGTCAGTGACTGGCAGAATGCTACAGGGGATGGTCAGTGACTGCAAGCACGCTACTGGAAATTGTAGAATACTACAGGAGATGGTCTATTGACTCTAGAGCCCCGAATCTGGGGCCCATAGCCCCGAGTCTCTTGCCGCAGGAGTCCCTGCCTAACCAGCAGGCCGTGGCCACTCTGCAGCTAGGCGGGCTGCATGATAGAGCCAGGCAGGCGGAAGGGAGCAGATTCGAGTGGGCAGATGAGCAGAGATGACATCATCTTTCTCCGCCCACCCCACATCAATGCTCTCCTGCACTCACTCAGAAACAACAGCTGCACCTGCCTCTGCTAAATGGACCAGTGCTGCCAGCCTGCCACCAGTGCAGCGATAATACACATTTGGTGGCACTGGCTGGCATTGCAAGTGACAATCTGCAAATAGTGGCAGGTGACAGTGGCAAGTGACAATCCACATCTGGTGCCAGGCGACAGTGGCAAGTGACAATACGCAAATAGTGGCAGGTGACGTGACAAGCGATCATCCACATCTGGTGACTGGCGACAGTGGCAAGTGACAATCCACAAATAGTGGCAGGTGACATGGCAAGCAATCATCCACATCTGGTGGCAGGTGACGTGGCAAATGACAATCCACATCTGGTGCCAGGCGACGGTGGCAAGTGACAAGCTGCATCTGGTGGCAGGAGATGTGGCAAGTGACACGCCAAGGGCTCCCACTGATTCTGCATTATGGTGAGTTGAACCACTTCATTATATATTACAATGTAACAATAGAAATAATGCGCTTCAATCACCCTGACACCATATCAACCATGGTGCCTTGATGATTGAAGCACCAACACCAGCCATTGCCATTGCAAAATTGCTTACCACCTGGGTGCGCCCCCATCCCCTCCCCCCCGCAATGCCCCTGCTACAGGAGATAGTCAATGACTGCAAGCAAGCTACTGGAGACTGCAGAATACTACAGGAGATGGTCAGTGACTACAAGCATGCTACTTGAGATCGCAGAAATCTAAAATTTCTTTTTTAGCTGAAATAAAGGAAAGATATTTTTTGAACTTTTTACCCCTTAGTCCTGACCATAACATATAAATCATACACAGACTCATTATCCAGTCTCTTTAAAATGTGTCCTTCAGGGAGCAAAGTTGGTAACAAATGAAATTTTTGGCAGCAATCTGCAAAGCCTCATTTACTTTTAGGTACCTGATTACAAATCCCATGATGGTGGTGACAGTAGGTACTGCAGTCCGGCACCTGACAACCTTCTCCTCCCCATCCCGAGTCACACAAGCATTGGCTGTTTTCCTGGCAAGTTCCATGTCCAGAGCAACCTTGCGGGCACAAGGAGAAGCTGTATGTGGCGTTAAAACCCAGCAAGTTGTAATTTGCGTCGCTGAATAGATGAAGAAGCATCTGACAAAACATTTATAGAAGAGATTAATGACTATTTAGACAATACGCCTCAGAGACAAGTACAGATAGCATGGCTTTAAGGGACAGTTCAGGTATATGCACTGCTTAATGCCATGCATCCACATGCGCTTTGTTAAGGCAGCCCATTCATTTTGTGTCTGAATTAGATAATTGGCTGAACAGAATTACAATTTCTTGGCAGGTAAGATAGTTTACATATATGCATTTTAAAAGAGAAATCAACAGTTTGCCTACATTTCTGCTTGAAGCACTACAATATAAAGCAGGGATCTCCAAACATTCTAAGGATAGGGGCAATTTATTGTCCTTCAGACTTTAGGGGGGCAGACTGTGTCCAGTAGGAGTAAACAAGGTCCGATCTTTGGTATTAGGGTAGAAATAGTTGGTGTCGGGGGGGAATAGTGCCCCATTTTTTATGTCAGTGGAAAGAATTATGCCCCAATGTTGGTGTCAATATTGCCTCACGGGCCAGACAAAGGCAAGCAAATAGCCACATCTGGCCCCAGTTTGGAGACCACTGCTATAAAACAAAGTAAAAGGGTAAATGTCCTAGAGACAAAACCATGCAAGACTACCTATAACTACTGCAAATTTCTACACATTTCTTGGTTGACCCTTTATAATTACCAAATGCCGCTATGTGATCAGATCACTGATTACAGTTGGTTCTACTCTAGTCCTTACAAAACAAACAAAGCAATCCTGTCAGTCACATACAAAATCCAAAAGGGCAATTTCCTGTACAGTAATACCTTGGGTTGCAAGCACAATTTGTTCCAGAAACATGCTTGTAATCCAAAGCACTCGTATATCAAAACAAATTTTTCCATAAGAAATCATTGAAACTCAAATGATTCATTCCACAACCATTTATTCATATAAAAATGATTACAGAAATACAAAATACAGTATAAAGTGTACCCTAAAAAAAAAAAAAAAAAAATAACCTGCACTTAAAGTGGTTGTAAACCCTTACAGATCACTTTTTGCTACAGATAAGCCTATAATAAGGCTTACCTGTAGCTACCCCGGATATCTCCTAAACCTGAACGGTTTAGTAGATATCCCCTGTATTTGCATGTGCCGACGATATCGACACATGCGCACTGAAGTAAACTGAAGCAATGGCACGTATGTGCTGTTACTTCAGTGAGTGTGCCGTTACCGGCAGCTCCCGCGCACATGTGACGCCATCGTGGCTCCGGCCAATCACACGCCGGAGCCGTGACACCCGGAAGTAACCCCCGGGAGTGATGTCGCCGGCCGGTGCTGTGTACGGGCACCACAGCGAGGGCTTCGATCTCAGGTGAGTATTACATAATGACAAAAAAGGGGGGACCCAAGAGGGAGGAACGGGACAAGTACCAGTTCCACCCAGGGAAAAAGAATTCATCAACAAGGAACCAGCAAATTAGCAAAAATATGAAAAATTTAATGTTAAGTTGAATAATTCCACATATACACCAAACACAAAATCAAAAAATATGACAATAAGTGAACCAAGACCTGACACTAAAAAAATAAAATAGACAACGTTGTCTAAAAACAGAACAGCACACAGATGGCCACCACTAAACACACACAAGGACGCCCAGCTGGATTAATGAATGAAAAGAAACACAGCAAAACATAAAACGTCTCATGAGTATCTCAGAAGGTTGTGGGTTGAGGCTGGGAGATTGGTGTGTGCAGCCGTATGGTTGGGGGGAAGTCCGCCTAAGAGGATGCCAATACCAGGCCTTAGGTGAGCCTTGAGATATGTTGCATGGAAATAGCTGGTTGAGACACTAACAGCTGAGTGTCATACAATGACTGGTAATGTAGGTGAGCGGCTGTGTAGGGATGGTACATGGATCAAGATGTAGATGTGCCTGCATCGGTAATGATCACTGTAAATGAAATAGACAGTGGGTGGGAGACAGCTGTGTAACTATGGTGACAGCAGTCACGATTAGAACATGAGCAGATACATTCTCACCAGTCCCGTGATACCGATGTTAAGCAGGCTAATAGATCATTCCAATCCTACTCGGATCATCTCAGGTGGTACGGAGCGGCTACATCCAGATCAGGTCAGCTGGATAGGGCTTCGTAGATCCGTATGCTCGGTTACCAGCAGCGGTGATGAGGAGCGGAGGCGTGTTAGATGCTCTGAAGAAATCCCTGTGACGGATGAAACGCGTCAGCATGACGCCATCACGCTCCACCTAGCGTCACACACAGACCCACCCATCAGCCCTGGGTATTCCGTCCGCCCTCGTGTGAAGCCTCACAGCATGGAACCAGGAAGTGGACGCTGACCTACGCCGCACTCAGACGGCATGTTCTAACACGCCTCCGCTCCTCATCACCGCTGCTGGTAAACCGAGCACACAGATCTACGAAGCCCTATCCAGCTGACCTGACCTGGATGTAGCCGCTCCGTACCACCTGAGATGATCCGAGTAGGATTGGAATGATCTATTAGCCTGCTACGCTACGAGACGTTTTATGTTTTGCTGTGTTTCTTTTCATTCATTAATCCAGCTGGGCGTCCTTGTTGTGTGTGTTTAGTGGTGGCCATCTGTGTGTTGTTCTGTTTTTTTTTTTTTTTTACAAGAAAATGTTGTTCTGTTTTTAGACAACGTTGTCTATTTTATTTTTTTAGTGTCAGGTCTTGGTTCACTTATATTTTTTGATTTTGTGTTTGGTGTATATGTGGAATTATTCAACTTAACATTAAATTTTTCATATTTTTGCTAATTTGCTGGTTCCTTGTTGATGAATTCTTTTTCCCTGGGTGGAACTGGTACTTGTCCCGTTCCTCCCTCTTGGGTCCCCCCTTTTTTGTGATATGCCTTTAATTCAGAGGAACACACCCTGCTATTTCAATTAGATCCCCCGGGTGTTTTGCAATTAGCTTTATCTACATACAGATGCAGTCAGGGCACTTCCCTCATCTGTTATTACTTTCTACATTGAATCAACCTGAGTCTCTTGGATCATAATTCCCTCCCCTCCCCCCCCTGTTGTTTTCGAGTATTACATAATGAGCTAGTATGCTATGCGCCATTATGCCTTTGTCTTGCAGGTGTTAGTTTTTTGGGTTTTTTTCAAAGTGTGTTTACAACCACTTTAAAAATACAGTACTGTATCAATGGTAGGAATACTGCAAAGTACCGTACAGTACCTCTGTGAAAAAAAAAATAACAGTTTTAATGTAAAAAAAAAAGAATAACGCTCACATTGTTACGGAGTCTGGTGTTGATTCATGTAAAGCCACTGGTGTATACAGTTTTACGGCAGCTCCCAGCGCTTCCTGGAGAACTCGGAGACACTCGGGAACTGTTGGCACTTCCAGGTGTTCCGAACGCGTGTTACGCCCGCCCCATCCAGCTGGGAGTGTCTCTGAGTTCTTCAGGAAGCGCTGGGAGCCACCAGAGCCCTCGGACCTCTGGCCACATACAGTGCTGTATACTGTACACCAGTGACTTTACATAGAAACACTCCTTAACATTGTGCATGTAATTCTTTTTTTTTTTTTTACATTAAAACTACTGCTTGTATATCAAGACAGCGCTCGAATATCAAGTCAAAATGTGAAAAAAAAATGTAGCTTGTCTTGCAAAATGCTTGTATACCGCATTACTCGCAAACCAAGGTATTACTGCAATAGAAGAACTATTGTACTCACCTCTACCACGGCCTGTGTATCCTGTGTTCCCTGTGTCCAGTGCTGCAGTCTCAAGGTGGCCATAGATGGATCGAAATTCTGCTGGTTGAGTAAAGACCGGACAAATTTCGATCTATATATACCCAACCCTGTTCGGTAGCAGTTGATCAAAGGACCGACTGCTCTTGAACGAGCTTGTTGAAAAAAAATTGGCTACAGCACTGATCAGTGTATTCTGATGGCGGTGGATTCCCTACTGTCAGAATACAATAGCGTAGTTTGGAGAATTCCCTCATCCACCTGAAATGTCTGGATGAGGGAACAGGTTCTATCTTTGGCCAGCTTTAGTAAGACACTTCAACATTCAACACTTTCAGGAGTATTGACAGCCCGTTTCCCCGTGTTTTAATCTTCTGTCCCTCTACATAACTAATGATTCCAATAACAACATAGGTGTTAGACCCCTTTCAAACGGGGGCGCTTTTCAGGCATTTTAGCGCTAAAAAAAAGCATATATAAAGCGCCTGAAAAGCGCCTCTCATGTCTCCCCAGTGTCAAAGCCTGAGTGCGGTGCACTTGCAGGACGGGAAAAAAAGTCCTGTAAGCAGCATCTTTAGGGCGGTGCAGAAGCGGTGTATAGAGCACTCCTAAACCGCCCCTGGCACTGAAATCAATGGGCAGCACTGCCAAAGCGCCTGCAAAGCAATTCGGCATTGTTGCTTTTCAGGCACTTTTAACCTTTTCCTCGGCTGCTAGCAGGGGATAAAAGCACCCCACTAGTGGCTGAAAAGCACCGCTATAACAGCAGTAAAGGGTCGCTAGAACTTGCGGCGCTTTACCGCTAACACCCCCCCGCCCCAGTGTAAAAGTAGCCTTAAAAAGGAAGAAAACACAATGCAATGGGAGACACAGGCCACTGGAGATGTGATGCAATACCCCTTCTATTGCAGGGAAGCGCCCTTTGGAATTTTTTTTTATGCTACTGACAAGGTCACTTTAAAGGAGAAGTACAACCAAAGTTAGTTTGGCTGTACTTCTCCTGTGGATCACAGGAGTGCAGATCATTCTCAGCAGGCAGCGGGCTGTAGTCCGCTGTCGGTTTATATCACAGAGCCGGGCCAGGCTCAGGAAAGATCACGACCATATAGTCAGGATCTGCCCACATGCCTGGACTGGCACCCAGCTCAGCCTCTTAGTGAGCTGCTGAGAGCCTGAGCCAGCCAATCCTGCCTCCTTCACAGCCCAGAGCTCCAGTGAGTGCGGGGGGGGGGGGGGGGGGCACAGCAGAGATCCGGTGACTGACAGTCACCAGCTCTCACCTCAGGGAGCTCTGAGAACTGAGTGATCAGCGGTGTTCGATCGCTCAGTTCTCTGCCTTAGAGCCAGCGGGGGACAGATGCAGCATTGGAGCGATTTTGCATCCACCTAGATAAGTATGATTTAAAAAAATTCCCATACTTCCCTTTTAACCAGCAGTTATGTATCTTACTGTTTCTTTGCATTATAATATAAAATAGACCATACAGACTATGTAGCACAAAAGAAACAGGGAGTAAATCAAAAATATTGCTATGGTGCTATCCTGAATATTTACATCAATGTGTAGTCTATATATGTAAATACATTCTACCCCACTTTCTGCTCCTGCAAGACATGCCCCATAACCCTTTACCTTCCCAGACGTGGCCTCCAGGGTGGGGGGCAGGCTGCTCCCACTCAGGCTAGCTAGCAGAGGATCACTGTAGGAATCTCCATCATACACAAAGAGGTAGTCGTAGGTACACTCTGTATCCATGAACAGAAATCGGAGCAACACGCGGTAATTGCTGTCAGGTGCTGCAATAATGACATTTTAAAAAAATATAAATCAGGATGAATTCATGGTTTTGAGCAAATCATGGTGGATGTTAAAGTTAGCATAGAAGATCACTAGTGTCAAGATTAATATCCAAAACATGGTTCTGCATGTGAGCAGTGGGGAGTGTCAGCTGTGGTTCCTCAGGAAGCTACAGCCCTGATCATGCCGCCCCCAGAGTAGTACAGTGTGACACTGAACTACTCTAATGAAAGTATGTAGAAAAAAATAAAAAAAAAAATTGTAAAAAAAAAAAGGAAAAAAATTGTAAAAAAAAAAAAATTAGAATAAAATATTATTTATTTATTTTTTTTAACATACTGTCACCAGTCAGTATACCTAATCACCATCACACCAGTCATATGACGGTGTACTACACCGGTGACAGAATGTAAAAAAAAAAATTGTTTTTCTTTTTTTAATTATTATTTACTTCATTTTCCAAAAAATTAGACAACGAGAAAGATCCCCTAATGGTGGACTTTTAAGGCAAATACAAAAATATATAGAAAATATATCTCAATACAAAAATAATTTATTGAGTTGAAACAATAAAAACATAGCAGTAGTATAACATCTATTGTCTGGAATGCACATTAAGCATTTTTATATTGGTGTGTATACAATGATCGAACAGTACTCTTGCACCCGTCAGCAGAGAGCGTGATGCGCCGCGGTGGATGCCTGGTCGTGGGCGGTACCACGTTTCTCAGTCGGGAAACACAGTGAGCACCAGCAGGCATTTTTCCAACACAAATGTGAGCTGCCCTATATATATTATGAATATGTCTGCTTGACTGCTGAAGTACTTGGACTTGATAACCAGAAAGCCCAGGACATAGGAGGGGGTAATCTCAGTCCCCCCTATGTCACCATGCACCGCCCACAGATCTACATTATAAAATGGTTCATTTAAAAAAGAAAAATCTATATCAAAGTTAAACTCAACAAGAAAAATAAATAAATATATGTATATATTTTTTTCTTGTTGAGTTTAATTATATAATAAATATAATAATAATTATTTAATTATAAATTAACCATTTTATAATGTAGATCTGTGGGTGGTGCGTGGTGACATAGGGAAGACTGATATATATAGATGTTCAGAAGTTGTAAATCTTTCAAATAAAAATTTTTTGAGAATCGTGAGAGAATTGTGATCTTTAGTCTAAGCAAAAGAATTGTGATTCTCATTTTTTCCCAGAATCCTGCAGCTCTACTATAGTTCTACTTTAATATCACATTAAGTCAATTTTGCCAAATTTGTACTTCTTGGATACAATATGACATTGCTGGAACACCACTTTGATTACTCCATACCTTCTATCAACCATTCACAGTTGCCGTTCACTGAATAGTTTCCTGGGCCGTCGCTTACAAATCCCGGCACACTGCGCAGCACTATCCGGTGCCCCTTGCAGTCCCCTGATGTGGCTGTATGGACCTGGCACAGCAGAAGGAGGCAGGGGAGCCAGCTCCACATCCACAAGCCAGCGTGGGCCTCCATCTCTGTTCAGCATCCCTCGGTAGGGGACCTGGAAAGGAAGCGTGAGATTAATCAGAAAAACAGAAGCTGAATGAATAGTTGATTCAGAGTTGTTACTAATTAGCCAGCATTTTCCAGTGCCAGCTCAGATGATCAAACACTCTTTACCCAAGTTCTATTCACGGCAACATTCAGACAATCCACTGATCTGTGTCTGAGAAACGTATTAATCAGTTACCAATTTAAAAATAACAGACTACAACGAATGGTCACCAATGTACAGCACAGGAGCATCCAGTTATACGTAAATCTGCAGAAGATACATAACATGTTACAAATTAAATAAAGAAGCGTCCTTCAAATTTAACCTTAAGCTCCATTCACACTTGTGCGACTCCAAAGTTGCACCAACTTTGGTGCAACTTTGGATGGGTGCAACTTGGAGACAACTTTGGCTTTGACCAGTGATAATGGCCAACTGTTGCACACAAGTTGCATTGCATAATATTCAGGTACAACTTTCATGCAACTTCTGAGGTTTAACGTTGAAGTCTATGGCCCTCAAGTTGCATGAAAGTTGGACAAAAGTAGTGCATGAACTTCTTTGAAGTTGCTGCAACTTTAAGTTGCGCATATCTGAATGGGTATCATTGGAAAACATGGGGAACGACTTGTCATGAAACTTTGATGTCCAAAGTTACATGGCAAGTCGCACAAGTGTGAATGGAACCTTAAAGAGTAAATTCATCTTTACAAAAAATCTGTAAGGTGAACTTACCCTGGACCCCCTCCCCATCGCACCCGGTCCTGCTGACCTGGATTCCTGCGACTCCCCGTTCTGACATATCGGATAGCCGATTTACGGCTCCGGGTGTTGGAAATCCCTATGGCTTTCTCTCCTCTTCTCCAGCACTGACAGGACAGGCTACGTGGGTTCTGATTGGTCGGCACCGACCAATCAGAATGCCTCCTATATGTACGTTTATAAGGTATGTTTAGGAGATTAAAGGGGTTGCAAAGGTTCCTTTTTTTTTTTTTAAATAACAAACATATCATACTTACCTCCACTGTGCTGCTCGTTTTGCACAGAGTGGCCCCGATCCTCGTCTTCTGGGGTCCCTCGGTGGCTGTCTCGGCTACTCCCCGCATCAGCTAACCCCCGTTCTGGGAAGCGCTCTCCCAAAGGGGTTTAGCTTGTGGGCGTACTCCCGTGATACAGTACTCGGCCCCGCCCCCCGGCACGCCGCAGCAATTGATTTGATTGACAGCAGCGGGAGCCAATGGCTGCGCTGCTATCAATCATTCAATGAATGAGCCAAGAAGAGCCGAGAAGCCAGCGCGTTCACAACGCATGACATTCGAGGGCTCAGGTAAGTAAACGGGGGGGCTGGGGGGGCCGCTAATCGTCGGATGTTTTTTCACCTTAATTCATAGAATGCATTAAGGTGAAAAAACATGTACTTTTACAACCCCTTTAAGCCGAGGGGATTTCTAATCCCCGGAGCAGTAAAGCGGACAGCCAGAGCAGGTGATCGCCAGTCTCCTGGTCGGCGGGCCTGGGGGGGATGGGGAGGGGAACCAGTGTAAGTTCACCTTACAGGTTTTTCTGTAAAGATGAACTTACCCTTTAAGGAGAAGTATGGCCAAAGCTTTCTTGGTCATACTTCCTGTGGTTCACAGGATTGCACTTAGTTCTGTACTCCTGTGACCCAGTTTCAGTCTGCAGTCGGCTGATGTCACAAAGCCGCTCCAGGATCTGTAGTGATCATCAATAATGTTGAGATCCACCCAAATCCCTAACTAGCAGCTGGCTCAGCCTCTCAGCATGCCGCTGAGAACCTAAGCCAGCTGCTCCCACCCCCTCTACAGCCCAACGCTCCAATGAGTGCTGGAGGGGCAGAGCATAAAGCCGGTGACTGACAGTCACTGCTCTCTGCTCAGAGCAGAGGGGAGAACTGAGCGATCAGCGGTCTTTTATTGTTCAGTTCTCGTTGTAGAGCCAGTGAGGGACAACTGTAGCATCAGGTCAATGCTGCAGCCATCTAGGTGAGTATCTGTGTGTAACTGTGTGTTTGTTTGTTTTTTAACCACTTCAATACCGGGCACTTTCACCCCTCTCCTGCTCAGGCCAATTTTCAGCTTTTAGCGCTGTCACACTTTGAATGACAATTGCGCGGTCATGCAACGTTGTACCCAAACAAAATTTTTAACCTTTTTTTTTTGGACAGTTTGAGCTTCCTTTTGGTGGTATTTAATTGTAACTAGGTTTATTCTTTCATATGGATGGATGGTGCCGCGCTAATCCTATTGTGTAGACCTCTAATTGTTAAAATATATAAAACTAAATGTGTGGAGATGGCCTGAAAAGCCAGTGGTGTATTTTAACAGGTGATATAACCCACTACACGGACTGAAGTAAATACAAATAAATAAAATATGTGGGTGTGAGCAAAAGTTAGCAACCTAAAAAAGCTTATATTAAAATATCAATCGTAGCTGACCATATGTTGACTAATTCAGTAAAGTGACAAGAAACAACTTTGTAATAAGGTGGCGTGGATTAAACTATATAATTATCAATCACAAATTGGCAAAGTGCATTGTGCAAACACTGTGCAACATAATAGCTAAATCATATGATGGCTTAAAGTGTTAAACAGCAGGCATTCCATAAAGTGCAAGTGTGCAGACAAACGTAAAAATATATATATAAATAATAGCTCCAAACTGAGTAATAATGAGATAAAAGTGAATGTCCCAAAAAATTGGATGAAAAAAGAGGAAAAAAATCACACAAAAAAACGTCCTTATTCATAGAAAAAATCTGTGACAATATGGTGCTGGCATGCGCATGTAGCAGTTAAAGTGCCTGGTGACTCAGAATCTCATGCAGCTTTGTGTGCAAACACTCCAGTGGGTAGTGGCCCCTTACCTCAAAGTAATGGGGCAACAGCATATGACCAAACTGGTTCTTTATCTTTTCCACCTAGCGGCTCCTACGTATTCCTCACCGTTCTGGGGTAGGATTCCCTCAGATATGATGCAGGGAGGTGTTTATAGACAAGGATAAAAAGGAACCCAATAGTGTAACTCCGTATAAAATTTACTGGTTTATTAAGCAAAGACAGCAGGTACTCACATTTGACAGTAAATGGTACAGTGTTTGTATCCGACGAGCGGCGAGCTCGTAGCTTTCTCTCAGTGTGTCCAGCCTATCCTGTCCCTACGCGTGACGTCACACCACACGTGACTTCTTCAGTGGAAAAAAGTGTGTAAAATTTTTTTTAACAAAATTAGCTAGATCAGGGTTTGGTCTGGGTCAGTGTTGGAGTTTGTTTTAGGGTTTTTAAGTAAAGGTCAAGGTGGATGTCAAAGGTTAGGGTCAGTATATTTTGGGTAGGATTTTTTTTTAAAGCATTTTTAAAATTAGTATCAGTGTCAATTAGTCCCCGTTCACACCACCGGGGCGACTTGTCATGCGATTTGACAGGTCAAATGGAACTGTTCAAATCGGTGCAATACGATTGCGATGCAATACCGATTTAAAAAAGTAGTTCCTGCACTACTTTTTGGCGATTTCAGTTGCGACTTGTATAGACATCTGTGCATGAAGTCGCAAAGATGTCAGCCAATTAGCACTTGAGGTCGAACTGACATGCGGCTTTGAAAATCGCGTGATTTCAAGTGAAGTTGCGCGATTTCAAAGCCGCACTCAGTGTGAACCCAGACTTAAGCCTCGTCCACACGGTACAATTGTTGGGTAACCGAGCATCTGATTTTTGTCAAAAGGGCGTGTGCCACGATCTTGTCTTGCATACTAATGGCACACAGCTAAAGTGGAGGGCCACCCTAAAAAAAAAAAATTGCATCAAAAATCTTAAAATTTTTTTTAAAAAAACTTGAAAAAAAAAAAATGAACTTACCTGAAACCCTTGTTGCTAGGCAGTCTTCCCAATCTGCCTCTTCCTATTCTGTGGTGTGTCTTGCTCCTCGGTGAGCGGCCCCGTTGCCTTCTGGGAACTGTGTGTGTTCCCAGAAAACCACGGGGCCATTCACAGAGCGCCGCGCCACTCGCGTGTGCGCAGTCGGAAACTGGCAGTGAGGCCGCAAGGCTCCACTGCCTGTTTCCCTTAGTTAGGATGGCGGCGCCGGCAGCTGATCCGATGGACGGATTGGCCTCGGGGGGGCCGACATCGCGGGCTCGCTGGACAGGCAAGTCTCCTTATTAAAAGTCAGCCGCTAAAAAAAATTTGTCTTGAAAAAAATAAGGTATAATTCACCTGGATATGCAATGATATAGTTGTACTAACACATGTCAAAGTTGCACAATTGTGTTCAGTCAGTTTACGCTCAGTCACTAAGGGGTTAAAGATGCTGTTATTTCTGGGGTCTGAAATTGGGTGACATTAAACCTTCTTTAGTTACATTGTAAACAGAGGACAAGAAATGTTTAGCAGCTCCATGTTAATGAAGATGAAACTGCCATTGTTACTTATAGCACCTTGTCTGTTTACCCCTCTCCAGGCTTCCATTCTTTCACTGGACATTCTTTGAGCTCTGTTTGTTTTGTACCAGCTGGTTGTAGTTACACAGAGTGCATATAAAAAGTCTACACACCCCTGGTAAAATGTCAGGTTTCTGTGATGTAAAAAAATGAGACAAAGATAAATCATTTCAGAAATGTTTCCACCTTTAATGTGACCTATAAACTGTTCAACTCAATTGAACAACAAACTGAAATTTTTTAGGGTGTGCACACCCTTATGCCGCGTACACACGACCGGTTTTGCCGTCGGAATAAACTCCGAAGGTCTCTCGAATGAAATTCCGCTCAAGCGGTCTTGCCTACACACAGTCACACCAAAGTCTGACCGTCCAGAACGTGGTGACGTACAACACGTATGACGGGACTCGAAAAAGGAAGTTCAATAGCCAGTAGCCAATAGCTTCCATCTCGTACTTGTTTCAGAGCATGGGTCGTTTTTGGTCCATCGGAACAGCATACAGACAATCGGTTTTCCCGATAGGAATTGGTTCCGTCGGAAATATTTAGAACATGTTCTATTTCTAGGTCCGTCAGAATTTTCGAAAAAAAAAGTCAGATGAGGCCTACACACGATCGGAATATACGATGAAAAGCTTCCGTCTGACTTTTTCTGTCGGACATTCTGCTCGTTTGTACGCGGCTTTTAACTAATACTTTGTTAAAGCATTTGATTTTATTGCAGCATTCAGTCTTTTTGGGTATGAGTCTATCAGCACAAACACTCCAAATCTGTCAGGTTGTGAGGACATCTCCTGTGCACAGCCCTCTTCAGATCACCCCACAGATTTTCAAATGGATTCAGGTCTGGGCTCTGGCTGGGCCATTCCAAAACTTTAATATTCTTCTGGTGAAGCCATTCCTTTGTTGATTTGGATGTATGCTTTGGGTCGTTGTCATGCTGAAAGATGAAGTTCCTCTTCATGTTCAGCTTTCTAGCAGAAGTCTGGAGGTTTTGTGCCAATATTGACTGGTATTTGGAACTGTTCATAATTCCCTCTACCTTGACTAAGGCCCATGCTCCAGCTAAAGAAAAACAGCCTCAAAGTATGATGCTGCCACCACCATGCTTCACGGTAGGTATGGTGATCTTTTGGTGATGTGCAGTGTTGTTTTTGCGCCAAACATATCTTTGGGAATTATGGCCAAAAAATTCAACCTTGGTTCATCAGACCATAACACATTCTTCTACATGCTTTTGGGAGACTTCAGATGTGTTTTTGCAAAATTTAGCCTGGCTTGAATGTTTTTCTTTGTAAGAAAAGGCTTCCATCTTGCCACTCTACCCCATAGCCCAGACATATGAATATTACGGGAAATTGTTGTCACATGGACCACAAAGCCAGTACTTGCCAGATATTCCTGCAGCTCTTTTAATGTAGCTGTAGGCCTCTTGGCAGCCTCCCTGACCAGATTTCTTCTCGTTTTTATCAATTTTGGAGGGACGTCCAGTTCTTGGTAATGTCACTGTTGTACCATATTTTCTCCACTTGATGATGACTGTCTTCACTATGTTTTATGGTATATCTAATGCCTTGGAAATTCTTTTGTATCTTCTCCTGACTGATACCTTTTAACAATAAGATCCCTCTGATGCTTTGGAAGCTCTCTGCGGACCATGGCATTTGCTGTAGGATGCGACTAAGAAAATGTCAGGAAAGACCTACTAGAACAGCTGAACTTTATTTGGGGGCACTCTAAATCAGGGCTCGACAAACCCCGGGCGCCAGGTCGCATTTGCGACTAGAATTAGCGACCTGGCGCCTGGGGCGGCACAGCTGGGGGTATCCTGTCTGTGCCGACTCCGACCCCCCCCCGCGCGATCGCGTCGGGCCGCGCCGGACGTTAATTGAGGCCCCGGCTTTGCGGCCTTCTTCGGTAGTTCTGGAGTCCTTCTGAAATTTGGCGCCATCTTGTGGTGGCCGTTGGTATTGCAAGCAGCAATGCTAATGCAATGCTAATGCGAAATACCTGCCTGTTTTCACTGCCCATCTCCTTCCCAAAGTGGAGAAGAGAAGGAAGTGAATGTGGGGATAGCCTTTTTTTTTTTTTCGTAATAGATTTTATTTTTATTAATTTATATTTATATAAAAACTGTTTATTTATTTTTTTCCTAATTAAAATTAATTTGTTATCTCCCTGCTTGGCCCCTTTCACACGGGCTGTCTGATCAGGTTCGCCTGTCTGTTTTTCAGGCGGACCTGATCGGACCCTTAGAGCCCTTTCACACCGAGCCACGGGGGGCGTCGGCGGTAAAGCGGCGCTATTTTTAGCGCTGCTTTACCGTCGTTTTAGTGACGCTATTCGGGCCTCTAGCGGGGCGGTCTTTCTGTGTAAATTTAAGATTAGTTATTTTTTATATTGAAAATAAAGCTTTGTCGGTCGTTTAAAAAAAACCTGGCTCCTAACTTTTTTAGCTGGCTCCTAGATTCCAAGCAAATTTGTCAAGCCCTGCTCTAAATGATGCCAGGTGTGTGCTGACTCCTATTTAACATGAATTTGAATGTGATTGCTTAATTCTGAACACAGCTACAATCCCTAGTTATAAAAGAGGGTGTGCACACTTATGCAATCACATTTAGTTTTTTATTTTTACTTCTCCCCCCCCAAAAAAAGATTTCAGTTTGTTTTTCAACTGAGTTGTACAGTTTATAGGTCACATTAATGGTGGAATAAGTTCTGAAATGATTTATATTTGTCTCATTCTTTGACATCACAGAAACCTGACATTTTAAGGGGTGTGTAGACTTTTTATATCCACTGTATGTTGCTCTCTGTTTTCTTGATTATACTTTTTTTTCTTAGTATATAAATAAAAAATGTGAAAAATGAATCAGCGTGAAGTGGTGTACAACAAGAACAGCAGCTGAACACTAGGGTCAAAATTCAAATCCCTCAATAAACATCAAAAAACAGACAGTGCAGCGCTAATAAATGAAAAATAAAAAACAAGGTAGAACACAACACAATCCACCACAGTGTGTAGACAAAACAGTCCATAAAATCAGGTCCAAATAAATCTTCAAGGTAGAAAAGACTGCATGTTTGCAAAGGGTGATTCCAGGAGCCCACCACCACGGTAACAAATGGCCTCTCACCTGATGTTGTGGACCCTTTAATTATAGAGGGTCAGAAAACGCCTTTAGCATGTAATCAAATGGTATGCAGCTTTAATGAATCGTCATCAAGGACCCAGTGCAGGACACTCCAATAAGACCATATAAGAAATAAAAGTGGCGAAAAATAGTGCTCTCCGTATGCAATAATCTTTATTATATGTAAAAAATCATCAAAACACTCACAAGAGAAGTGCTTGGTACAGGCAGACAAGCAGTGGTAACGATCTTCCGTTCCTCCGAACAGCAGAGCAGATGCGCAGTGGCCGCGGGTGACGTCACGACGCTTCCTCGTTCTGGACGCGTTGCGTCCCAGTGGGCGGGAACTTCATCAGCAGATGAGGAGCGTCGTGGGCACCCGCGCTATATACCAGGTAAGTAACCATGGCAACAATACACAGAACGAAATCGACCTAAAGCTCACCCGGAAGTCAATCCGGATGAGACTCCTTATGGAGAAATACAAAATAAACGGAGGTAGATCTCCCAAAGGCAATAAAAAAGGGCATAAATAAGATAATAAAAAACGCATCAATCCTAAAAAGGACAAGTGCATAATTCCCAAAAGGAAATAATAACAAACCAAGGGAAAAATTGAATGGTAAAAATACAAAACATATATATATATATATATATATATAAAAAAATATATATATATATATAAAATAAATTTTCAGAACACTATAAAAAAAAAATTTAAAATGTGAGTCATCCGCGGCCACTGTCATCAAATATAGTAAGATAAAAAATCAATCAAATAAGAAACAATTAACAGTCTGATATAAAACAATTTGTGTCGAAATCCACGTTTAACCCTTCAGGGCAAAGAACCCTGGTTTCGAAGATCCAGTAAGATTCTCTCTTACTCAGTTGCCTTATGAAATTGCCCCCCCCTCCAGTGTCTCGTGACCCTCTCTATACCCCAAAACCTCAAACTTTTAGGATTCTGATGATGATGGAGTTTAAAGTGTCTAGAGACATTGTGGGTTTTCAGGCCTTTCTTAATGTTGTTAACATGCTCAGCAAGCCTCACATGTAGGGGTCTGGATGTTCTCCCTATATACTGGAGCCCGCAACCGCACTCCAGCATATACACGACCCCTACCGTGTCGCAGGTAATTAACTGTTTGATTTCATATTCCTTACCAGTAGCTGAGGCTAGGAATTTTTTCCTTTTCTTTATGTTCCCCTTTGCATGTTTACACGGAATGCATTTACCGCATGCGTAGAAACCACCCAGAAAAGAAAATAACCTATCAGAAGAAGGGACAGGAGGGTTCAGAACACTAGGGGCCAAACGGTCCCTTAATGATGGAGCCTTCTTATAAATGAACTGAGGACGGTCAGGGAGCACAGGGCCTAAGACTTTATCTTGTTTTAAGATGGGCCAGTTCTTAAGTACTATTTTCTCAAATGTGCGGTATTGCACGTTATAGTCAAGCACCATCTTAAAATTATGATCATCTCCACCATTTTCCCTGACAGTATCAGAAACCAAAATACCTCTGTCGAGACTTTTGACTTTAGTGATCTCCTCCTCAAGCTTGGAACGGTCGTATCCTTTTTGTTCAAACCTAGATGTCAAAATATGTGATTGCGCCAGAAAGTCCTCCTCCGAGGTACAATTCCTACGTAGCCTAATGTACTGACCCCTGGGGATGTTGCACAACCAAGAATGGTGGTGACAACTCCCCAGGGGGATGTACGAGTTGCGGTCTGTAGGTTTGAAATAATTGGTCATAGTGAGACGGTTGTGTATAATGTTGATAGTCAAATCCAGAAACACAACCTTTTCCTGGTCGATCGTCCAAGTCAAGACAATGTTTTTGTGATTATTATTGAGAGTGTCAATAAACAAGTCGAGTTTATCCCTATCCCCTCTCCATATCAGAATAAGATCGTCAATAAAACGACGGTAACAAATGAGCTCTGGGGGCCTGTTAGCAAAAACTGCCTCTTCCTCCCAGTGGGCCATAAATATATTGGCCACACTGGGAGCAAAACGGGCCCCCATAGCAACTCCCCTCGTCTGCAAATAAAAATCCCTATTGTACCAAAAATAATTTTTGGTTAAACAAAAATTTAAACAACTCAACAGGAATTCTTGATGCCTCCCAGACAATGAGGAAGAGGATAGAGCCCATTCAACAGATGTCATAGCATCTCTGTGAGCTCATTTGTTACCGTCGTTTTATTGACGATCTTATTCTGATATGGAGAGGGGATAGGGATAAACTCGACTTGTTTATTGACACTCTCAATAATAATCACAAAACATTGTCTTGACTTGGACGATCGACCAGGAAAAGGTTGTGTTTCTGGATTTGACTATCAACATTATACACAACCGTCTCACTATGACCAATTATTTCAAACCTACAGACCGCAACTCGTACATCCCCCTGGGGAGTTGTCACCACCATTCTTGGTTGTGCAACATCCCCAGGGGTCAGTACATTAGGCTACGTAGGAATTGTACCTCGGAGGAGGACTTACTGGCGCAATCACATATTTTGACATCTATGTGAACCAGGGTTCTTTGCCCTGAAGGGTTAAACGTGGATTTCGACACAAATTGTTTTATATCAGACCGTTAATTGTTTCTTATTTGATTGATTTTTTATCTTATTATATTTGATGACAGTGGCCGCGGATGACTCACATTTTAAAAAAATTTTTTATAGTGTTCTGAAAATTTATTTTATATATATATTTTTTTTATATATATATATGTTTTGATTTTTACCATTCAATTTTTCCCTTGGTTTGTTATTATTTCCTTTTGGGAATTATGCACTTGTCCTTTTTAGGATTGATGCGTTTTTTATTATCTTATTTATGCCCTTTTTTATTGCCTTTGGGAGATCTACCTCCGTTTATTTTGTATTTCTCCATAAGGGGTCTCATCCGGATTGACTTCCGGGTGAGCTTTAGGTCGATTTCGTTCTGTGTATTGTTGCCATGGTTACTTACCTGGTATATAGCGCGGGTGCCCACGACGCTCCTCATCTGCTGATGAAGTCCCCGCCCACTGGGACGCAACGCGTCCAGAACGAGGAAGCGTTGTGACGTCACCCGCGGCCACTGCGCATCTGCTCTGCTGTTCGGAGGAACGGAAAATCGTTACCACTGCTTGTCTGCCTGTACCAAGCACTTCTCTTGTGAGTGTTTTGATGATTTTTTACATATAGATTATTGCATACGGAGAGCACTATTTTTCGCCACTTTTATTTCTTATATGGTCTTATTGGAGTGTCCTGCACTGGGTCCTTGATGACGATTCATTAAAGCTGCATACCATTTGATTACATGCTAAAGGCGTTTTCTGACCCTCTATAATTAAAGGGTCCACAACATCAGGTGAGAGGCCATTTGTTACCGTGGTGGTGGGCTCCTGGAATCATCATTTGCAAACATGCAGTCTTTTCTACCTTGAAGATTTATTTGGACCTGATTTTATGGACTGTTTTGTCTACACACTGTGGTGGATTGTGTTGTGTTCTACCTTGTTTTTTATTTTTCATTTATTAGCGCTGCACTGTCTGTTTTCTTAGTATATGACAAAGGAGGTTCACCCCTTAGTGTTATGCTCCTACTCTGAACACATCATTTTATAAAAATACAATTCGGGACTCTCATCCTTAAACTATAACTAAAGGCATTTTTATTTCATTTTGGATAAAGTGGAGAGGGATTAGAACACCTGTCAGTAGCGGTGCACTGAAATGAAAATTCCGGTGCTGAAACTGAAACCAAATATTCAGGATGCACTTGGTTGAAAACCGAAAGGGATGTTTTTTTTTAAAAAATAATGAAGTTTAATTAACGTGGCTGGTATTTTTGCATTGAAGTCAATGGGACGAGATTGTGCATTAAAGTCAAAGGGAAGCGATTTTGCATTGCAGTCAATAGGGGCGTTTTTGCAATGAAGTCAATGGGACGCGAATTTGCATTGAAGTCAATAGGGGGCAATTTTGCATTGCAGTTAATAGGGGGCGATTTTGCATTGAAGTCCATAGCACGCGATTTTGCATTGAAGTCAATGGGACGCAGCATGCCATTATATGCACCTTTTATTTTCTATTGCCAAAAAGCTGATGACCCTATTTTTGGTCATTTTCGGCGGCGGATATATTGGTGCATCCCTACCTGTCAGGCTTTAATTGTTGCCTGTGCCTCCAGACAACAATAGGTAGAGTAGAGTGGGAAATCTTTCAATGGGGACACTAGTTCTGGTGACAAACAGGGATTCCCTCACTTTGGTGGGATTTCCTCCCACTTCCTGTTTTGGCTGCTTACAATAAAGCTGACCGTCTCCTCTAAAGAACGGTACCGGTGTGATGCATGCAGCTGCAATATCATCACGGTAAAACCCCTTGAATATCGGCCACCGATAATCGGTCGATCCCTACTACCCTGTTTCCCCGAAAAATAAGACCTAGCGTGATTGTCAATGAAAGCTGCAATATAAGCCCTACCCCCCAAATAAGCCCTACCCTGTTTACCCGAAAATAAGCCCTACCCTGTAAATAAGACCTACAAGGACTTTAACTAGGGCTTATTTGGGGGGTAGGGCTTATATTGCAGCCATCACCGACAATCACGCTAGGTCTTATTTTCAGGGAAACAGGGTATAGATACATACTAAAAGTCAGTGTGGTGTTTTAGGCCTCATGCACACTGGAGGTTTTACCAGCTTCTTCTAGAGGCATCAGACATTCTTATTCCTGCCTCTAAACTCCCCTGCATGTTAGCCGTGTCCATGCACATATAGGCTTGTAGCAGCGTTTAGTAACAGGGGCTTTTAGAGGCAGAATAAAAAAACCCTCTGCCAGAGCAGCAAAGTTTGGGCAGAAAAAACGCATGAGGCTTGTAAACACGTGTAAACATGTCTAAACGCATGTTAATGCTAGGCGCATTCATTCATTTCAATGCCCAGAATAAATTATTATTAGCTTGACACCTGTAAACACTCCTAAAATCTTGTAAAAGCTTTAGACACTTCATAAGCATCAGGCAATTTTTATGCTGCTGGCTTCTAGGAGAGTTAATGTGGTTCTAAAGGCAGAAAGTTTTTTTATCTTAAAGACCCCTTTCACACAGACCCCCTTCATGGAACAGATTCCGCTTGCTCAGCGGGGGGGGGGGGGGGGGGGGGGGATCGCTCTGCTTATCCCCGCTGAGCAGGCGGATGACAGGTCCGCTCCCCTCTATGTGGAAATCGGGTGACAATGGACCGACTGTCCTTTTTCACTTTTTTCATCAAATTTGATCCGCCAGACGGATGGAAAATAGGACCGCCATCCATCTGGATTTTGCGGACAAGATCGGATCAGATAACGGCGGACGTCAGTGGAAAAGTCACCACTGACATCCACCACTCCATAGGGGAGGCTGGAGGCTCAGATCAGGTCTGCCTGAAAAACTGACAGATGAACCTGATCACACAGCCCGTGTGAAAGGGCCCTAATGCATTCTATGCATTAGGATAAAAAACCTTCAGTGTGCAGCAGCCCCCCCCTAATACTGACCTGAGCCCCATCTCGATCCAGCAATGTTGCACGAGAGACTCGGCTGTCTGGGACTCTCCCTCCTGATTGGCTGAGACACACAGCGGGCGCCACTGACTCCCGCTGCTGTCAAAGTCAGTGAGCCCATAAAGAGAGCGAGGAGGGCGGGGCCCGAGCCGCGACTCCGTGTCTGAATGGACACACAGAGCAGGGGCTCAGCTGCCCCCATAGCAAACTGCTTGCTGTGGGGGCACTCAGCAGGAGGGAGGGGCCAGCAGCACTGGCGGGGGGGACCCAATAATATTTGGATCTGGGCTGCTCTGTGCAAAACCATTACACAGAGCAGGTAAGTATAACATGTTTGTTATTTTTAAACAAAAGAAAACAAGTAGGGTTGCAATACTAGTATCGGTATCGGCGCCGATAACGAGTATTTGCACAAGTATCGGTACTCGTGCAAGTGCACCGATACCTGAAACCGATACGTTCAGGCTCGGTTCTTTGAGCTGTCAGGGGGTCTCCCCTGTTGACAGCTGAAGTGTTAACAACTTCCCGCCCGGCCGTCAATCTGCTATAGATTAGATATGGTGGTTCCGTTATCCTAACTGCGCATCATATGACGTCCAGCAGGATAACATGCCTCCACGCGCCAGCGCATCGCGGCAATCGGTGGAGCGGTGTGTCAGTCTGACACACCGCTCCACCGATCTTGGTAAAGAGACTCCGGCGGAGGCTCTTTACCACGTGATCAGCCGTGTCCAATCACAGCTGATCATGATGTCAATAGGAAGAGCCGTTGATCAGCTTTTCCTCACTCGCGTCTGACAGACGCGAGTAGATCGGCGACTCTCCTGACAGGGGGGGTCTGCTCTGATTTATTATCAGCGCAGCCCCCCCTCAGATGACCACACTGGACCACCAGGGACGCCACTAGGACCACCAGGGAAGGGGGCAACATGTGGATGGCCAGGTATATACCCCATGGCCATCCACATGTGCCCAATGTGCCCAGTCTGTGCCCAATCTGTGCCAATCAGTGCCCACAAATGGGCACTGATTGGCACCATTATATTTTAAGTTATGCCCAGCAATGCCACCCATTAGTGTCATCAGTGCCACCCATCAGTGCCCATCTGTGCCCATCAGTACCCACCTATCAGTGCCCATCAGTGCCACCTCAGTGCCACCCATAAGTACCCATTGCCACCCATGAGTGCCCATCGGTGCCACCTATGAGTGCCCATCAGTGCCGCATACCAGTGCCACCTATCAGTGCCCATCATCAGTGCCACCTCATTGGTGCCCATCAGTGCCGCGTATCAGTGCCCGTCAGTGCAGCCATATCAGTGCCCGTCATTGAAGAAGAAAACGTACTTATTTACAAAAAATTTTAACAGAAACAAAGAAAAACTTGTTTTTTTTCTAAATTTTCGGTCTTTTTTTATTTGTTGTGCAAAAAATAAAAACAGCAGAGGTGATCAAATACCACCAAAAGAAAGCTCTATTTGTGGGAACAAAATGATGAAAAATTTGACAGCGCTGAAAGCTGAAAATTGGTCTGGGCAGGAAGTTGTCTAAGTGCCTGGTATTGAAATGGTTAAAGAAGTCCGGTGATTGGAGCTGTAAAAAAAAAAAAAAAAAACAGCCGGCAATGTTTATTAACAACATTGCTCAGCCTCTAAAACACTAAAGTAAAAAGAAACATTGGTTCTTTTTGAATCTTTCTGTTTCTTCATCTGCAGATCAAAGGGATGAACAAATGTTGCTCTGTTTAACCCCTTATAAACCCATAATTTACTATAATCAGCCTTAATTAACTCCCTATTCTCCTCCATTGTTTTCCTGCTTTTTTTTTTTTTTTGTTCACGTCTATTTTATAAACCATTAACAATTAAAACTTTTTTTTGTTTGCTTTGTTAGTGAATATTTTTACACATATATATTATCATCTATTTACACATTTCACATTGAAAAAGAGCAAATTTAAAAACAAAAAACAATTTATTTCATTTGGAAATAACTTTTCAATGCTTTGTACCATTGCTGACAGCTGAAGTTAAAACAAAACAGTTGCGGTAGGTATCGGCGAGTAAAAAAAAAAAAGTATCGGTACTCGTACTTGTAAAATAAATGGTATTGGTGCATCCCTAAAAACAAGACTTTAGTATTACTTTACATCAACGTCCTGTGCACATAAGGCCTTAATCTCAGACCCCCTTCATTAGTATGGTAGCCGGTTTGTCCCTGTAACAAACTATTGCAGAGGAGGTCATAACACCACACAAGATATATAAAGACGATCATTACCTGATCGGATTCCAGCTGGATCAGGATATGTGGACACCACCAGCAAAAAATCTCTGGGTGAAACAGCAATCGGACAAGTCATAGGATCCTGTGTAATCATTACTATTTCCCCCTGGAGATTTGCTGCCAGCAGAATGTCTGTGCGCTCCCCTCCCTTCTTCCCACTCCATAGTATAAACATGAAGCCCGGAGCAATTTGAATGATTCTATTTAGGCCTAAGGTCTCATTCACATCAAATGCAGCCATGAAGTCTGCTGCATTCTGCAATGCAGACAAAATGCATCAATATATTATCAATAGAGACAGTTCTCACTGCAAGGATGCTTTGCAGGGCCCAATGAAAGTGGTTATGAACCTCATGGAAAAAGGTGTTATGGTCAGATGAGACTAAAACTGAATTATTTGGCCTCAACACCAAACAATATGTCTGGCGGAAATCCATCCAAGTAACGCCATTCCTACAGTAAAGCATGGAGGTGGTAATATCCTGTTATGGGGATGTTTCTCTGCAGCAGGGACTGGAGCACTTGTCAGGATAGAAGGAAAAATGGGTGGGGCAAAATACTGTCACATTCTTGGGGAAAATCTGCTGCCCTCTGCCAGAGAGTTGTCAATGGGAAGAAGGTTTATCTTCCAACATGACAATGACCCAAAGCACACCAAAGTATCAAACCATAACTGAGAAGGAGAGCCGTCTGCCTCGGTAAAAGTCAGGAAGGAAATCCATTGAAGCATAGTTATGTCACCAAAAAGGGTCAACGTTCCAACGCGTTTCACTCCATGGGTGGCGCTTAGTCATAGGACCCTATGAAATGAAACGCATTGGGATATTGAAGCTTTTTGGTGATGTAACTATGCTTCAATGGATCACCCTCCTGGCTTTTACCACGGTGAGGGGCTCCCCTTCTCTGTTATGGATTGATATGTGAAGGTGCATGCTGATTGGAGGAGAGACCTGAGCTGGATGGTCTGTCGCTGCTCCCTCACTATCCAACCACAGGCCGGGGTTTGGACGGTGACCAAGCTGTATAGCCTAAGAGCCCAGTAACACAGTAAGTCCAAGTAACGCCATTCCTACAGTAAAGCATGGAGGCGGTAATATCCTGTTATGGGGATGTTTCTCTGCAGCAAGGACTGGAGGACTTGTCAGGATAGAAGGAAAAATGGGTGGGGCAATATACCGTCACATTCTTGGGGAAAATCTGCTGCCCTCTGCCAGAAAGTTGTCAATGGGAAGAAGGTTTATCTTCCAACATGACAATGACCCAAAGCACACAGCAAAAATGACCACACAGTGGTTGAAGGAGAAAAAGGTGAATGTCCTTGCATGGCCTAGTCAGAGCCCAGACTAAGGCAGGCCATAGATGGATCGAATTTCGAAAGAATTTTCTTTAGAGAACCTTATATAAGAATTTTCGTTCGCATTTCGCACCATTAGTGGGCGGCAGCAACAGCCCGATTTTCGTGTGGCGATCAAATTTGAGTAATCGGACATGTTGGAAAATTTTTGAAAAACTAACGATTTTCTTATCAATGATTGGAGAATCTTGTGAGAAATGTAATTGAAAAAGAAATGCACATGAGTGCAAGAAAAGAAAATTCCCGGAAAGAAAAGAAGATTTCCAGCCACGAAAAATTCTTTTCTGTAGCAACATGGAGGTGAAATTGAAGGCTTGGTTGGCCGAATTTCGAAATCAATGGTGGCACCATCAGATCAAAAAACGCACACATTTTCTGATTTTCAAAAGAAAATTCTTTGGAAATTCAACCATGTATGGCCAGCCGTACACGAGGTTCACACTGATGCGATGCGGGAACCAGTGCGATTCCAGGTTCCCATATCGCTCTTCTCCCGCAGGCAGTTCACACTGCCTTCTGCGAACCGCTGCGGGCGTCATTACATGGGTGAGAAAACCCATCTAATCCGATTCTAGTGCGGGGAAAAACAAGTCCCTGCACATTTTTCTGTGCGAATCTAATGCGAGTTCAGCCATACAAACTGTACGGCTGAACTCGCATCTCACAGACATCGCATGTGATTGGCACTGAAAGTGCCAATCACATGCAATGTCTGTGATCGCACTGGTGTAAACCTGGGCTTAAAGAGGGAGTAAACCCTGATAGGTTTTACTTCCTTTTTTGTTCCCTGCAAAGTAAAAACATAATGTGCTAGTATGCATCACATTTTCACTTAGGGGTGTACTCACTTTTGTTGCCAGCGGTTTAGACATTAATGGCTGTGTGTTGAGTTATTTTGAGGGGACAGCAAATTTACACTGTTATACAAGCTGTACACTCACTACTTTACATTGTAGCAAAGTGTCATTCCTTCAGTGTTGTCACATGAAAAGATATAATAAAATATTTACAAACATGTGAGGGGTGTACTTACTTTTGTGAGATACTGTATATAAGAAGATGGAATAAAACACAGAAGGTAAAGTTGGTGGACTCAAATGCAGTATTTCGCTTTATTTGATCAAATTGGTTGAGCTGCTGCTTGAAAAGCCCCTCTGTAAAGGGCATTAAGCCGGACCTGAAGCCCCTTGCACTTTTTTCTGAACACAGACACCAAACTAAAGTCTGATGGGGGTCCTAAAGGAATTTTCCACCTTTTGTTAAAAAAAAAAAAAAAAAAAAAAGCACCTATGTTGCAAAAAGAATAAAATGTATTAAGTTGCATTTGAGTGTGCAAAGCATTGTTCGGTGGACCAGGGGTGCAATGCTCGGGCTCCTGAAGAATATTCTTCCAGCCACCAACTCAAGCTATATCCAGCACTGCTCGCTCTCCATCCACAAGACTCTATTGGCTCCCGCTGCTGTCAATCAAATCCTGTGAGGAGGGAGCAGGGGGCAGGGCCTTACTGTGTGTGTCTAAGGGGCTCACTGTGGGGGCACTGGGAGGGGAGGAAGAGCCGGGAGGGGACCCCAGAAGGGGAGATCCAGGGCTGCTCTATGCAAACCCATTACACAGAGTAGGTACGGTGCCTTAAAAAAAGTATTCATATCCCTTAAAATAGTTGCACTGATACCACTTTTTTAACACCGAATACGAGTACCGATACTTTTTTGTAAGTACTCACCGATACCAATTACCGATACCCATCGTGTAGGTAGGGGGGTGGTTTGGGATGGGGGTTGTTAGGGAGTTGGGCGAGGCTGGGGTGAGGGCAGGGTGGGAAGTAGAGGGGTAAGTGAGGGCCGGGTAGTTGAGGGTGGGGTGAAATAGGGATTGTGGGGTGGGAGAATTGAGAAGAAAAAGGCTGTGATTGCTGGGGGAAGAGGATGGGAAAGTCATTGAGAGTCATGGGGGTAGAGGTGACAACTGGTGGGGGGGGGGGGGGGGAACAGGGAGGGCGCAGTACAGGGCATTAGGAGGGTGCAGTACAGGGCGTTAGGAAGGAGCAGTACAGGACATTAGGAGGGTGCAGTACAGGGCATTAGGAAGGAGCAGTACAGGACATTAGGAGGGTGCAGTACAGGGCATTAGGAAGGAGCAGTACAGGGCATTAGGAGGGCGCAGTACAGGGCATTAGGAAGGCGTAGTACAGGGCATTAGGAGGGCGCAGTAAAGGGCATTAGGAGGGCGCAGTACAGGGCATTAGGAAGGCGTAGTACAGGGCATTAGGAGGGCGCAGTACAGGGCATTAGGAAGGCGTAGTACAGGGCATTAGGAGGGCGCAGTACAGGGCATTAGGAAGGCGTAGTACAGGGCATTAGGAGGGCGCAGTACAGGGCATTAGGAAGGCGTAGTACAGGGCATTAGGAGGGCGCAGTACAGGGCATTAGGAGGGCGCAGTACAGGGCATTAGGAAGGCGTAGTACAGGGCATTAGGAGGGCGCAGTACAGGGCATTAGGAGGGCGCAGTACAGGGCATTAGGAAGGCGTAGTACAGGGCATTAGGAGGGCGCAGTACAGGGCATTAGGAGGGCGCAGTACAGGGCATTAGGAGGGCGCAGTACAGGGCATTAGGAGGGCGCAGTACAGGGCATTAGGAGGTGCAGTACAGGGCATTAGGTACAGACCAGTCTTTACACTGACACCGTACCTTACATTATTTACAGACTGGTCTGTATATACTGTATGGTACTAGTGTATAAGACTGGTCTGTACCCGGCTGACACTGTCCTGTACACACTACACTAACCTGTTTGCAGGACTTGCTCTCCTCATTACTCGGTTCTGCTTCCAGAGACGATTCCACGGCTGCCTCACATAGAAACACACGTGCTGATGCTGTCCAGCCCCTTGCCCTTGGCGACCCGCCCACTCTCTGTTATTGGATAGCGGCCAGCCATCCAGCTAGTTCTCTCTCTGTGCAGGAACAGGATGGGAGGAGTCATGACATCACCCACCCTCTTCTTGTTTACAGAGCCTGGAGAGGATCTCAGCAATGCTGCATAAAGAAAAAAAGACAGCCGGGAGCAGGAGTGTCGGTGTGGCCAGCTGTCAGCCTGTTCCCACTGTGCTGTGGATTTTCCCGACCCCCCCCCCTCATCCTGATGCCAGGAACCCCACTGCCGGAGGGGAGGAGGAGGTTCCCCGCCCCCCCCCCAACTGACGTCACTTCCGGTATCGGAACATTTTTCTGAGTACCGATACCCGTGAAAATGCCTAGTATCGGCACCGATACCAGTATCGCTGCATCCCTATATATACATTTATATATATATATATATATATATATATATATATATGTATATATTTTATTGGGATTTTATGTGACAGACCAACATAAAGTGGCACATAATTGTGAAGTGGAAGGAAAATAATGAACGGTTTTCAACATTTTTTTTTACAAATAAATATGTGAAAAGAGTTAATACTTTGTAGAACCTCCTTTCTCTGCAATTACAGCTGCAAGTCTTTTTGGGGATTTCTCCACCAGCTTTGCACATCTAGAGAGTGACATTGTTGCTCATTCTTCTTTGTAAAATAGCTCAAGTTCTGTCAGATTGGATGGAGAGAGTCTGTGAACAACAATTTTCAAGTCTTACCACAGATTCTCAGTTGGATTTAGGTCTGGACTTTGACTGGGTCATTCTAACACATGAATATACTTTGATCTAAACCATTGTAAATCATTGTAGCTCTGGCTGTATGTTTATGGTTGTTGTCCTGCTAGAAGGTGAACCTCCGCCCCAGTCTCAAGTCCTTAACAAGTTTTTCTTCTAAGATTGCCCTGTATTTGGCTCCATCCATCTTCCCATCAACTCTGACCAGCTTCCCTGTCCCTGCTGAAGAAAAGAATCCCCACAACATGATGCTGCCACCACCATGTTTCACAGTCGGGATGGTGTGTTCAGGGTGATGTGAAGTGTTAGTTTTCTGCCACACAGCATTTTGCTTTTAGGCCAAAACATTTAATTTTGGTCTCATCTGACCAGAGCACCTTCTTCCACGTTTGCTGTGTCCCCCACATGGCTTCTCACAAACTGCAAACAGGACTTCTTATGGCTTTTCTTTCAACAATGACTTTCTTCTTGCCACTCTTCCATAAAGGCCAGATTTGTGGAGTGCATGACTGCTTTCACACTGGGGCGGTGGGGGCGTTGGCGGTAAAACAGCGCTATTTTTAGCGCTGCTTTACCGTCGTTATTGCAGCGGTATTCGGCCGCTAGCGGTGCAGTTTTAACCCCCACTGGCGGCCCAAAAAGGGTTACAACCGCTCGTATAGCGCGGTATTGCCGCGCTGTCCCATTGATTTCAATGGGCAGGAGCGGTTTAGGAGCGGTGAATACACCGCTCCTTCACCACTCCAAAGATGCGGCTTGCAGGAGTTTTTTTCTTCTCCTGTCAGCGCACCGCTTCAGTGTGAAAGCCCTCGGGGCTTTCACACTGAACAAACAGCAGCGGCTGTTTTGGGTCGGTTTGCAGGCGGTATTCTTAGCGCAATAACGCCTGCAAACCGCCCCAGTGTGAAAGGGCTCTTATAGCTGTCCTGTAGACAGATTCTCCCACCTGAGCTGTGGATCTCTGCAGCTCCTCCAGAGTTACCATGGGACCTCTTGGCTGCTTCTCTGATGAATGCTCTCCTTGCCCGGCCTGTCAGTTTAGGTGGACAGGCATGTCTTGGTAGGTTTGCATTTGTACCATACTCTTTCCATTTTCTGATGATGGATTGAACAGTGCTACGTGAGATGTTCACAGCTTGGGATATTGTTTTATAACCTAACCCTGCTTTATACTTCTCCACAACTTTATCCCTGACCTGTCTGGTGTGTTCCTTGGCCTTCATGATGCTGTTTGTTCACTGAGGTTCTCTAACAAACCTCTGAGGGCTTCACAGAACAGCTGTATTTATACTGAGATTAAATTTTACTAAATTTTTACTAATTAGGTGACTTCTGAAGGCAATTGGTTCCACTAGATTTTAGTTAGGGGTATCAGAGTAAAGGGGGCTGAATACAAATGCACACCACACTTTTCAGATATTTATTTGTAAAAAAAAATTTGAAAAACATTTATTATTTTCCTTCCACTTCACAATTATGTGCCACTTTGTGTTGGTCTTAGAGCTGCACAATTAATCGTTAGAAAAATCGTGATCTCGATTCACCTCCCCTGACGATCTCTCCTGCAGAGGTTGCCGATTCTCTTTCATATAACAAGTGGAGAGACTTATCTGCTCACTCAGCTGTCAAAAGAAAACATCCGGGCAGTCTGCCAAGTTTTTAACATGAAACATTGTAACTAACTCTTCCTTCTTAGATCAAAAGGGATAGAACTTCTGTGTAAAGAAATAACCTGGGCAGTCTGCCAGTTTTTAACAACCTGTAAATGCAGGAAGTTTAACCACCTAAAGTCTAAATCTTTTTCTGACATTTGTTTCTTCAGTTAAAATCAAGATTTTTTGCTAGAAAATGACTTGGAACCCCCAAACATTATAAATATTTTAGCAGAGACCCTAGGGAATAAAATGTCAATTGCTGCAATATTTTTATGTCACACCAGCGGTCTTTCAAAAGCAATTTTTTGGGAAAAAATACACTTCAATGAATAAAAAAAAAAAAAGAAAAAAAAAGAAACAGTAAAGTTAGCCCAATTTTTTTTTTTTGTTTTAATGTGAAAGATGATGTTACGCCGCGAGAATTCTGAGCAAAAAAGTGGCGATTCTCATTTTAGGCAGAATTGTGCAGCTCTAGTTGGTCCATCACATAAAATCCCAATAAAACACATTTATGTTTTTGGTTGTAACATAACAAAGGGTTCCTTTCACACGGGCTGTCCGGTGGGGTCAGTTTTTCCGGCGGATCTGATCGGACCCTCCGGTCTCCCCCCCATGGAGCGGCGGATGTCGGTGGACACAGGTCTGCCGACACCCTAAATGTTGAAAATGTCAAGGGGTGTGAATACTTTTTCAATATCAATCCATAACAGAGGAGGAGAGCCGCTTGCCGTGGTAAAAGTCAGGAAGGTAATCCATTGAAGCATAGTTATGTCACCGCAAAGCGTCAACGTCCCAACGCGTTTCACTCCATGGGTGGAGCTTAGTCATAGGACCCTATGAGACGAAACGCGTTGGGCTATTGAAGCTTTTTGGTGATGGAACTATGCTTCAATTGATTACCTTCCTGGTTTTTACCATGGTGAGGGGTTATTTTTGTTATAGATTGATATGTGAAGATGCTGATTGGAGGAGAGACCTGAGCTGGATGGTCTGCCGCTGCTCCCTCACTATCCAATCACAGGCCGGGGTTTGGACGGTGACCAAGCTGTATAGCCTAAGAGCCCAGTCACACAGGCAGAGATAAAAGCTGCACTTTTGTGTACAGAAGATAGTTTTGCCTCTAAACCTCTTCTTTGTTATGGATTATGTGAAGTGCAACCGACCGCAAGGGGCCTGCACCCGACATCAGAAGCATGCAAGGATACTGAGCTTGTAGCAGCTCTCGGGACTGCATGGACTTTGCTGAACATCTACATGCAGGACACCCCATTGGGCTTTAGTGCTACCTCACCCTCTCCCAGTCTGAGTGCTGCTGAACCACACCAAAAAATCCTAAGTTGGCAAAGCTGTGTAAATCCCAGACATGCATGGACATAAATACAATAAATAGCTCCATTATATACAATTCATTGGTGAATAAAGCGGTGTGCCTGGCTCTAGGCTCTCCATACACAACCTGGAAGGGTCTGCTGGGACTTACAGTGCCACACCACCTAACAATGGGGAGCCTGCCAGTGCATGCTGGGAACTGTGGTGCCATTGGATGTCCCAGCCTTCCCAGCACCGACCCCGGTCCAGTATACACCCCTCCCCCCCACCTCCAGCACACTCACCCTCCGCCAGCTCGATCCGCTATTTACACCTCTGGAGTCCTACATGAACCGGAACCAAAACTCGCCAGCTGCGCACCGCACCGGAAGGAGTCGCTACACCCCGCCCCCTGTACGGAAAATACACGGCCTGAGAACAGAGCGCTGAAGCTTGATAGAGGATGATTGGGATAGGGCGACGCCTGTGGAGACTGCGAGAACTGCTATTTCCGTACAACAGCTCTCCTTGCGCCCTCTAGGGGCAGAAAATTGCGTAGGTAACATGACATTGCATTTGCAATTGCATTGCAACAAAGCTTGGACCAGATGTGAACTGAGCAGCTGTCTTTTTCAAATTCCTTTTCACTGAAAACAAAAATAATAATCAAAAACAATAGAAATAGATTGTCATCGTGTATAAAGCATCTACTTGTTTGCAATACAGAAAAAAATCAATTGCAGCCACTGTGCCCATCAATTGCAGCCACTAGCGCAAATGCTGCCACTGTGCCCATCAAACGCTGCCACTGTGCCAAATGCCTCCACTGTGCCCATCAAACACAGCCACTGTGCCAAACACCGCCACTGTACCCATCAAACGCAGCCACTGTACCCATCAAACGCAGCCACTGTGCCAATCGCTGCCACTGTGCCCATCAAACGCTGCCACTGTGCCCATCGAACGCTGCCACTGTGCCCATCAAACGCTGCCACTGTGCCCATCAAAAGCTGCCACTGTGCCAAACGCTGCCATTGTGCCCACCAAACGCTGCCACTGTGCCCACCAAAAGCTGCCACTGTGCCCATAAAATGCTGCCACTGTGCCAAACGCTGCCACTGTGCCATCAAACGCTGACAGTGTGCCCATCAAATGCTACCAGTGTGCCCAGTGTGGGAGCTATGCTAATATGCTGCACTGATGAGGTGGCACTGATGGGCACTGATAGATGGCACTGACGGTCACTAATATGTTGCACTGATGGGCACCGATTGGCAGTGATGGGGCTGCACTGATCATCAAGGCACTGATTATCAGTGTAAAACTGTAAATGTCCCCGGTCACAGGAAAGCTGGGTATCGGCTTCCCTTTCCTCAGACACTGACAACGCTGAGGAAAGGAAATGCTGATAACTGGCATTTGTTTACATGTGATCAGCTGTGATTGGACAACGTCCAACGTCATTGGCTCTTTTCCCCGATCAGTGATGCGCTGTTTCCGAGGGACACAGCTCACCACTGATCGCTGTGCAGCAAGAATGGGAGGATGTCGTATGACGTCCTCCCAAAACAAGATCGGTCCCGCTCAGCCATCATTCTACAATAGGCCAGGTGGGAACAAGTAAAAGTAACCCTGTCACCAGCTTAAAAAAATTGCAGGTACAGAAAAATCAAGTATGATAAATGCTTACTTGGACAATTAACAGGTGGATGACCGCACAGTGTTGTTGCTAAGATCCATAAATGTATTGAAAAAATCCAAAAGGTCCAAATAGGCTGACCTTAATAAGGTGTAAATTTTGACTCTCATGCGGTGTACACACGACCGGATTTTTCGACCGAACTGGTCCGATGGAACGAATCCGTCGGACAATTTGATTGTGTGTGGGCTTCATCGGACCTTTTCTGTCGAAAAATCTGTCGGACTTTAGAAATAGAACATGTTTCAAATCTTTCCGACAGACTTGAGTCCGATCGAAAAATCCGTTCGTCTGTATGCTAGTCCGACGGACAAAAAAGGATGCAAGGGCAGCTATTGGCTACTGGCTATGAACAGCCTTATTCTAGTCCGGTCGTAAGGATCGGACTTTGGTGTGATCGTGTGTAGGCAAGTCCGTTTCGTTGGAACTCCGTCGGAACTCTGTCGAAAAGTCTGGTCGTGTGTACACGGCATCAGATTAGATCCCAAAATGTTGCCTTTGAATGTCCTTGAGGACCCTCCTCTGGGCAAATATGTCATATTGTTTATATGTTACGCTTCTTTCTGTGCTTGTAGGGAGATGTTTCTTAGCTGGAAGTCGGCTAACCTTCCCATGGTAACCTCTTGGCGCATTACTCTTAACACAGTTCTGCCTCTGTATAAGCTTACGTATATTTACCGCAATTGTCCTAAAAAAATGATCTGGTCTTCTGCATGGATAGATTCTTGGGGCTGATGTCAACCTGCCTGTGGAGCTCTGAGGTGGACCCATATGTTAAAATCTATGTGTCAGGAGTATAAAAATAAATGATGCAGCGCTAATCCACACTACACGACCATGTGTAGGAAAGTGAATATAAAATCCCAGTAATAAATGTAAATATCGTAAAACAAAAAATAAAAAATAAGTGAAAACAGTTTAGGTGACAACAGGTGACAAAATCCAAAACCTAATAATAGTCAGAATAATAAATAAATGTGGGTCATAAAAGACTCTACGTGATAATATAAATCTAACATCAAAAGTGATACAACCATCAAATATAACATATATCAATAAATAAAGAGGAAATGGTATACAATTAGTGCAAATGACGCTGCAGAAAGTGACACTGTGCAAATGTGCAAAAAGCAATGACAGTAGTAGGGGGAAAATCCTTTAGCAATAGGTGACAGCTGTGCAAAAAACACCCATCCAAGTGGGTGGGGGATAATAAATAATAAATGTCCCAGACATTAAGGTGCAAACAGTGCTATACACAGAAAGTCTTGGAAACTGAAATAGGTGACAGCAACGGTTTAACATGCGGCCGTTGTATTAAACGTGCTCAATGTGGGTAACATCATGAGTGTCTTCGTGTCACAGCACACAGGTGGGTAATAGCCCCTTACCTTAAGGTAATAGGGCATGCGCGTATGATCACTAAGCCTTTGGGGTGTTCACCTAGGGGCTCCAGCGCGTCCCTCACGGTCCTGGATCCGGGATGTAATCCCTCAGGTATGATGCAGGGGGGGGATTATATAAAAGCAAGAAGGGTCCCAATAGTGTGATAACGTTTAAACCAATCACTTTTATTGTAAATAAAACATAGGGTACTCACATCAAAATTTTAAAAACAGCGCTTTTATCCGACGAGCGGCGAGCTCGTATACCTCTGGCAGTCTCTGTAGCCTGTCTCGTCCCTACGCGTGACGTCACACCACACGTGACTTCATCAGGGGATGATCCATTTCCTCTTTATTTATTGATAAAGATATACCATTTCCTCTTTATTTATTGATATATGTTATATTTGATGGTTGTATCACTTTTGATGTTAGATTTATATTATCACGTAGAGTCTTTTATGACCCACATTTATTTATTATTCTGACTATTATTAGGTTTTGGATTTTGTCACCTGTTGTCACCTAAACTGTTTTCACTTTTTTATTATTTTTTGTTTTACGATATTTACATTTAATACTGGGATTTTATATTCACTTTCCTACACATGGTCGTGCAGTGTGGATTAGCGCTGCATCATTTATTTTTATACTTGTTTCTTTGAAGGTTAGTTGTGTACCTGAATCGTTGCTAGCTGCTTTTCCCGTTTTAGCCGTCCTCCATATATGATAGCACGGGAATAATCTTATTCCTTTTACTCTATGTGTCAGGAGTGTCTAGCCCTCCTGCTTCTCATTCCCGCATCCGGGTTTTGGCTATGGCACTCTCCTTGTCTGTCTGTCCACCTGCAAGCTGATTGATGTGGTCAGTCTCTGGGTGAAAACCAAGCCTGTTATAAGACAGCAAAACCTTAATTTGGATGCTTTTGATAGAGTGTAATACGTGTGTTGTTCATGATCAAGCTCCTTGTCTGTCTGCCCTGCTCTGTTAGATTGGATTTCCCTGTGTATGACTTTAGACCGAAATTATGGACTATGTCCTGAACTCAGCCTGCCTTTTCTTGGACTGTTATAGAACCACGCTATCTGTCTGCTAACCGCAAGTATCTGTTTGCTTTGCTCAGTTCACATCTGCCCTGGCATGGTGGCCAGGCACTATAGCATTGTGTATAAGTCCTGGGGGCAACTGTGTACAGGTAGGCCTGCTTGCCTAATGGGAAGGGGGCTGCTATAGGTGAAGAACAAAGTAGCCAGCTATAGTGTGTGACCACCTGCGTTGGGGTAGACATGACACTAGGTTAGTGGTTCCTGGCTCCTTTCCTCTAAACCCCCCCCCCCCCCTATTCCCAGCCTCCCCTTTTTTCTTTTCCCCTTCAGCATCAGCACCCTTGAGCTCCTTCTTCCCTATCTTCTGCCCCCCCCCCTCCTATCTCCTGTCCCTATTCTCCCTCCTCATTCTTTCCACATTGCTCCATGTCCTAGGTTAATTTAGATTCATATATCCTTCCTAAGGTTTTGTGGAACCACGGAAGGTATCCCACCAATTTCTGGTTGAGTTATTCAAGTTTTTTTCTCTCATGGTTGACAATGTGTTCCATGTATCCACTTATTCAGTATTTACTGTGCTGATGTTCAATAGCTACTGGATCTTGGCTATGCCTTCTCGGTATTGTGGTGCACATTGTAATATACAGTGGGGAAAATAATTATTGATCTCCTGCAGATTTTTTAAGTTTGCCTACTTACCAAGAAATGAAGGGTCTATCATTTTTATCATAGGTGTATTTTAAATGATAGAGACAGAATACCAACCAAAAATCCAGAAAAAACACATGATACAAATGTTATAAAGTGAGTTGCAGTTCAGTGAGTAGAATAAGCATTTGATCCCCAAGCCAAACATGACTAATGCCCCGTACACACGGTCGGATTTTCAGAAGGAAAATGTGTGATAGGACCTTGTTGTCGGAAATTCCCACCGTGTGTAGGCTCCATCACACATTTTCCATCGGATGTTGTCGGAAATTCCGATCGTGTGTACACAAATCCGACGCACAAAGTGCCACGCATGCTCAGAATAAATAAAGAGATGAAAGCTATTGGCCACTGCCCTGTTTAAAGTCCCGACGTACGTGTTTTACGTCACCGTGTTTAGAACGATCGGATTTTCCAACAACTTTGTGTGACCGTGTGTATGCAAGACAAGTTTGAGCCAACATCCGTCGGAAAAAATCCTAGGATTTTGTTGTCGGAATGTCCGAACAAAGTCCGACCGTGTGTACGGGGCATTAGTACTTGGTGGAGAAACCCTTGTTGGCAAGCACAAAGGTAAGACATCTTCTTGTAGTTGGTTTGCACACCTCTCAGGAGGGATTTCGATCCACTCTTTTTTACAGATCTTCTCTAAATCCTTAAGGTTTCTTGACTGTCGCTTGGCAACTCGATGTTTCAGCTCCCTCCATAAATTTTCTATAGGATTAAAGAGGAAGTAAACCCTCCTGCAAAAAAAAATACAAATAAAAACACACCCTGCAAGATAAAGGCATAATGAGCTAGTATGCATAGCATACTAACTCATTATGAATTACTTACCCGAGAACGAAGCCCCCGCAGCCGTCCTCATCTCCCCCTCAGGCTGCCGACATGTCGCCCGGGGGTTGCTTCCGGGTATCACGGCTCCAGCGCTGTGATTGGCCGGATCCGCGATGACGCACGGAAGCCGCCGCGAACAGCACAGTACAACTAAAGCAACGGCACGTACGTGCCATTGCTTCAGTTGGCTTGAGTGCGCATGTGTCGCATGACGTCGGCACATGCAAATACAGGGATATCTCCTAAACCATGCAGGTTTAGGAGATATCCAGTGCAGCTACAGGCAATTCTAATTATAAAGTAGTTTAAAGTGGTTGTAAAGGGTTTACAACCACTTTAAGGTTTGGAGACTGGCTAGGCCACTACATGACCTTAGTGTGCTTCTTCTTGAGCCTCTCATCTGTTGCCTTGGTGGTATGTTTTAGGTCATTGTCATGCTAAAAACCCATCCACGACCCATCTTCAGTATTTTGGCTTATGAAAGAAGGTTCTCATCCAAGATTTTACAATACATGGCCCCATCCGTTGGCCCCTCAATGCGGCAAAGTTGTTCTGTACCTTTAGCAGAGAAACAGCTCCAGTCCAAAGTATCATGTTTCCACCTCCGTGCTTGAATGTAGGGATGGTGTTCTTAGGGTCATAGTCAGCATTTTTCTTCCTCCAAACACAATGAGTCCCCCTCCTCAAGAAGGCACATCTACAGTCATGCCAATGAACATCTCAATGATTAAGAGAAGGATTGGAAGAAAGTGCTGTGGTCAGATGAGACCAAAATTTAGCTCTTTGAATTAACTTGACTCGTCATGTTTGGAAGGAAGAAAAATGCTGACTTTGACCCTATGAACAACATCCCAGGTGGAAACATGATGCTTTGGGGCTTATTCTTTGCTAAAGGTACAGCCGAATTTGCCTCATTGAGGGGCCAATGGATGGGGCCATGTATTGTAAAATCTTGGATGAGAACTTTTTTCCCTCAGCCAAAACATTGAAGATAGGTTGTGGATGGGTCTTCCAGCATGACAATGACCCAAAACATACCGCCAAAGCAACAAAGGAGTGGTTTAAGAGAAAGCACATTAAAGTCGAGTGGCCTAGTCAGTCTCCAGACCTTAATCCTATGGAAAATGTATGGAGGGAGCTGAAACTTCAAGCTGCCAAGAGACAGCCAAGAAACCTTAAGGATTTAGAGAAGATCTGTAAAGAAGAGTGGACCAAAAATCCCTTTTGAGAGGTGTGCAAACCTTGTCACCAACTACAAGAAACATCTTACCTCTGTGCCTGCCATCAAGGGCTTTTCCACCAAGTACTAAGGAATGTTTTGCTTGGGGATGAAATACTTATTTTACTCACTTAACTGCAACTCAATTTATAACATTTGTATTGTGTTTTTTCTGGATTTTTGGTTGATAATCGGTCTCTATCATTTAAAATACACCCATGAGAAAAATGGCAAGGATAAATAAAAATGTAGGCCTTAGGGGTTTACACATCTAACGAAGGTATGGGGGGTACCATCATCCTAGCATTATTAGTCAAAGAGAAAATTGAAGGGCACTCTTCATGTACCCATTAAAAAGAACTGAATGGAATATCTCGGTACCCAAGGATTACACACATTTTAAAAAATATAAAGTTTTATTTATACATGGTTAAAAACTAAGACATATATCCATAAATATAAAAAACATGAACTAAAGTGACATCTCCAAAATCATTAATATTTCAAGCTGGTGTTGCTGGAAGAGTAATGTCCTCAGTCGAAGCTGAGGGCATCTATGCTCTTGGATGTTTGCCGGATTCTTTACATGTTTCGTGGTGAAAGTCGCTTCTTCAGAGGGAATTACACACAAATCATCCAGGCAGAACAGGCAAATAAGCGCAGCAAGGAGAAGGGATGCCCGGTGGATACAGGGAAATAAGCAGACACACGTAACCGGGTGAATACTGAAATCAACCTGGATAAGAATAACTTGACTGTGGGAGGAACAGAATTCAATCCAAATCGCTGGACATCTACACGGTTGAGATCATAAGGTGTTACCACAATATTGCCAATGAGTCTGACACTAAAAGGAATAACAGTGTAGTTAAAGCACTGGTAGCAGAAAAAGTTCCCGGTGGCTATCTCACAGCTAAATACTCCTCCACAAGGGGGGGTATCGCTTCCATAGTTTGCTTGAACTGGAGAAATCCAACGCGTTTCGAACACAAGGTAAAATTAATTCTTCATCAGGGAGGTACCACAACCATCTGCCTGCAACTAAACTTATGATCCTTACAGATTTCCTAGGCATGGACTCATCACATACTTGAAGAGGAGCAATCAATCCATAGGTAACAAAGCCACATGACGAGACCCAATAGGGGCACCAATTGATATGTGAAAGAAGAGCAGCGTCTTTACCATTCCCCAACAGTAAAACTTTACTCCGGTGATAAGTCCTTAGGGGTCCAGTTAACAACTGGCTGTACCACTATCTGTCAAGTACATGTCTGTAACATAGATCCTTTGTCCATTGTACCTGCTGTATGTATGCAATCTTTTTCCTTTTAAATATAGAACAGTCTTTGTGGTTTTTAAAGATAACACTATGAATAAGGAAACTATTTTTCTACTTTTTTAAGAAAAAAATGTCTATCTTCTATTTTCTTTGGTTGCCGACAAAATCCCATTAGAGGTGTAATTTATGGAATATCTCCATCAATGCTTCCGCTTGCTTCTACTCTATTACTGCTAGGATTACACCAATGCCGATACTGGTATCAGTGCCGATACTAAGCATTTGTGCGAGTATCAGTACTCATGCAAATGCTCTGCTACCTGAAACCAATACTTTCAGGCTCGGTTCTTTCAGCTGGTTCCCCCCACTGACAGCTGAATTGTAAAAATAAAAAAGCCAGCAATTATCGGTTGTTAAAGGAGTTGTAAAGTCTTGTGGTTTTTCATCTTAATGCATCCTATGCATTAAAGCGGAGTTCCGCCCAAAAATAAATATTAAAAGTCAGCAGCGACAAATACTGCAGCTGCTGTCTTTTAATATTAGGACACTTACCTGCCCAGGGCGCCCGCAATGTCCTCACCCAAAGCCGATCTGTCCCTCGGCTCCTGGGTGGAGGCGCCGGCATCTTCGGTAAGGGAATCAGGAAATGAAGCCAGTTGCGCTGCGCAATCTCACTGGTCCCTGCTGTCTTTTGGGACCTGTGTGTCTCCCAGAAAACAGGGGGGTGGTGGAGGAGGGGCCAGACACGGCGTAGATCGCCGCAGATACTGCGGCAATCTATGCCCGGAAGTGGGAGCAAATACCTGGATTATACAGGTATCTGCTCCCCCCCCCCCCCGAAAGGTGCCACCAGAGGGGGGAGGAATCCGAAAAGCGGAGGTTCCATTTCCATTTTTGGGTGGAACTCCGCTTTAAGGTGAAAAGCCTTCTGTGGTGCAGCTGTCTCCTAGAGCCCCCCCCCCCACGCCCCCTGTTTACCTACATGAATCCGATCTTTCCAGGGATGAGAATGAGCCCAGCAGCTCCAGCCGTTGTCTTGGGTCCTCATTGGATAGATTGATAGCAGCGAGAGCCATTGGCCCCTGCTGCTGTCAATCAAATCCAGTGACACAGGAGCCGGGGGCGGGGCAATGGACGCAGCAGCAGGACTTGGGAACGTGCCTGCACGAGTGCCCCCATGGAATGCGTTCTTTGAGGAGGCACTCGATGAAGAGGAGAAGCCAGGAACGCCACCGGAGGACCCCAGAAAAGGAGGATCTGGGCCACTCTGTGCAAAACCCTTGCAAACAGGAGGTAAGTATAACATGTTTGTTGTTTTAAAAAAAAAAGGAACCTTTACAATCACTTTAAGGAGCGGGACTGCCGCGTTGCGGTAGGTATCGGTAATTGGTATCGGCGAGTCCTAAAAAAAAAGTATCAGTACTTGTACTCGTTGTAAAAAAAAATGGTATTGGTGCATCCCTAAATACTGCTACTTGTTTATTGAACCTGGCCTGTTATCAACCACAAACTTGCAGACACACTGCAGCATAGCTCCCAACTGTCCCTGATTTGGAGGGACTGTCCCTGATTTGAAGCAATGTCCCTCTGTCCCTCTTTGCCCCTCATTTGTCCCTCATTTTGCTCTGATCTATATAGTTGTATATAAAATGCACTTTTTATCTTTCAAAAAGTATTTCCCAGTGCTAAACCTTTTATCCAATTTCTAAATTGCTGCATTTGTAAATTTAAACGCCATTATAAAGGAATAGGAGTGGTAAAAAAAAGTCCTTGTGGATTTAATTAACCTTTTTTTGGTTAATTCTCCTTTAAGGGGGTGTGTCAGGGGGCGTGTCCTGTACCTACATACGTTTGCAAGTAGGTGTCCCTCATTCTCATCTCAAAATGTTAGGAGGTATGCTGCAGAGCAAGGTATGAATGGTCAGTAATGGGGAAATGATTAGTGACAGGAAGATCACAGGCAAAGTAGTAAGCAGAGGTTAGCTCCCCTTTTAGACAAATTCCTCTTCTAGTGATGAAATGGGTAAGGTTAGTGCCCATATAAATGTCAGCTGTGGGAGAAGCCCAGGGTTGTCAGGGCATTTGAACAGGGCACTCCAGAGGTGCTAACAAGGGCCCTTTGCAGGTCTGAAATCCCAGGCAAGGATCATGTGAAAAAGAACTGTAGTCGGCCTGTCTTCCCTAACCTTGTTCTGCAGGTTCTAGGGGCTACTTAAGGCCTTGGGGGCCTGGACAGAGTCCTTGCATGTGAGTAATGGTGGAAGCTTGGGAATGAGAACGTCATCTGGGAGCGTGCCTGGCTGGGCAAAGCTATAGAAGGGACATTAGGAAGAGACTGGTATACTAATGGAGGTACCTCCCCCCATCAGGCCCTCAGCTGTGGGTCGTGTGACTTGGTGGCAGAACTTTAATGCTGTGTACTTAGTATACATATTGAAGTGGTCCCAACTCTGTGGTGCTCCCAAGGAAGGTAATTGGGAAGAGAGAAGATGGCTTAACAAGCTTAACCTTGCTCATGGCATTCCATGACAATGATTCTAATAGTATGTCTATTGTGATACACTATGTCACCGGAAGCTTTGTGAAGACGTGAAGTTGCAGGTAAGGGCTGAAAAAGCATTTGCTTGTGGACATTCCTTTCATTCCTAAATATTAAGACTTCTGGTTGGGGATGTTGTGAGCGGGCCTCTGGCCAAGAGTGTGATACAATATAAGAGTTTAACTCAAGAAGTGCCCTGTGGGACTTGCACAATTGGCACCAACATTCGCCAAATTAATAGCTGCCCTTACATGCGGCCCATAAGCACCCAAGGCATTCCTCAATCCCAGAGCCACACGCATACAAGGGGTGTGTATATGTGCGGCTGTGGGGCATGGAATGCCTCAGCTGCTTATGATTGGCAGTTTGCAGCGACAGCTTTCTGGCGGGATAGCTCAGGTGGGTTCAGGATAGGATCCCCTAGGACAGTGATGGTGAACCTTGGCACCCCAGCTGTTTTGGAACTACATTCCCATACTGCTCATGCACTCTGCAGTGTAATTGAGCATTTTGGGAAATGTAGTTCCAAAACATCTGGGGTGCCAAGGTTCGCCATCACTGCCCTAGGAACTTCCCTAAGCTCATCACTGGTCCTTTGCCCCCCATCAAACTTTTTTTGAGCACAGCTTCCAGAGCTTCACTTCCTCTTTAACACATTTACTGAATGATTATACTCCCCAATAACATCACTCGAACACCCCCAAAAAAATTAGGCACACACAAACTTTTATTATTTACAAAAATGAAATTTATTCTGCAAGTTATTTAATACCATGTCTTTCTCTGTGCAACATGTAGTGCTAAGTTCTACTAGAACTGGGTACAAGAGTACCTTGTGTTGTATTGGGTAGCCTTGTATGACGTCGATGATAAATTGCTTCTCTAGTAACAGTATGAGGGTTGAAGAAGCCCTGTCAATAATACGAAGAGGCAGCCATTTTATCTGCTGAGCCAGTATTGTTTTATATCATAGCAGAAGCAGTGGTGCCCGCAGTGCTTTGGTCACATTCTTTTGGCTCCCTTGAGTGGGCTCTTCTGCTTGCAACAATGGAAATTTTGATAAGCCAACTTTTCTGTGATATTGAACTTCAAAATATCACTAATGCCCCTGTTCCTCATTTCATTAATTCCCACTGAACAGTTATGCTGACACTCGTTTCAGTAGATAAAATGGTTCCCTCTTCAGTACATCTGTAGTAGACCAAATTTAAGGTGCGCCTTCTATTTTATGATAGACATAGTGCTGCAAAGGAGGAGGATGTGAATGAGATAACTATTGAGAGGTAAACATTTTGGCAGGTTGGTTTGAGGGAGTTATGCCGCGTACACACGAGCGGACTTTACGGCGGACTTTGCCCAGCGGACTTTTCGACGTACTTTCCGACGGACTTTCTGAATGAATGGACTTGCCTACACACAATCCACCAAAGTCCGTCGAATTCGTACGTGATGACGTACGACCGGACTAAAACAAGGAAGTTCATAGCCAGTAGCCAATAGCTGCCCTAGCGTGGCTTTTTGTCCGTCGAACTAGCATACAGACGGCGGACTTTTCGACCGGACTCGAGTTCAACGGATAAATTTTAAACAAGTTTCAAATCTAAGTCCGTCCAACTTTTGAGAAAACAAAGTCCGCTGGAGCCCACACACATCGAATTGTCCGACGAAATCCAGTCCGCCGGGCAAAGTCCGCCGTAAAGTCCGCTCGTGTGTACGCGGCATTAGGTGTGTGTGCAGCTGCGATTTACAAAATGAAGGAAAGGCTGTTGCCCGACCATTCACTTCAACAAAAATCTTTCCATAAAATTATGCCTGCAGTTAATGTATTTTATGCATATTTTATGAATATTAAGCCTCCCTTGTGTAGGCATCCAAAAGCTTTTGGGATTGCTGCTGGGCAACGCCATTTTGGATGTGACGTGAGCTGCCCAAGCAGATTTAGAGTTGTCACTTATGTTATGTGACATTCTGTAGTATTACCCTTCTACCTTAATATTTATATAGGAACCTATATAGGGGGGTGAGAAGAAGGGCAGATTAGCTGGCCCAGCACAGGCAGTAATAAGACACTCCCAGAAGAGGAGAGGGCTATTTTTCAATCGGCTCTCGGGTGCTGCCACTGCCATCTCGGCTGAGGGAAACCATCAGTGAAGCCTTGCGGCTTCACAGTTGCTTCTCTACTGCGCATGTGTGAAGTGCGCTGTGCTTTGAGAAAGGCCTGGCAGTGGGGGAAGGAGGAGGGGGGCCGAACTGAGTTTGCTGCGGCAAAATCAGCCAGAAGTGGGAGCGGGTACCTGTCAAAACTAGGTACCCGCTCACCTAGTGTGGCAGCGGGGGGGGGGGGGCAAACAGGCGGAGCTCCCCCTTTTTGGGTGGAGGTGCTTTAAGCAGAGAGCTGCAATTTTCTGCATAAGAAAAGCGCAGCTCCCCGCAAAGGGCACACAATCTTTGCACTTCCTTGCAGCTGTCAGCTGCGGGGCAGAGTGGTATAAAAGAATGCAACATGCTTGCATTTTTCCGCACTGTTCCGCAGGTCTCTGTGACTCTGTGAAGCTGCCATGCTTAGAAATTAATGGAATGTTATTTTTGTGACATTCCATTAATGTTAAGAAAAAAAAAGGGGGGGGAGGTAACAGTTTCTTGCGTTGTAAAAATGCAAGGCATCGCCTTGCCCCTTTGCTGGCAGCTGCGATTACTACCCACAGAGATAAATTGAACATTTTCTCTGCAGGTAGCATGAACCTACCCTTATTTCAGTAGGTTCAGTAGGTTCTTTGCCCTCTTCATAATTTCCATGTAACAACTGTGCCTACTCTACCCAACACTCTTCCACAGCCTAACCTCCTTGAGCTGTCAGGGGAAGCTGGAAAACGTAAAGGGTAGAACATTTTAACTGAAGATATTTAGTTGTGGAAAATAATTTCTGTGAACAGCTCTGGAATAATTAATATTAATTAATTAATTAATAAGAAGAAGAAAAAAAGCTGATTTTTTTAATCTTTTAATAGGCTATTCTTCTTTTTTACTTTTGGCTAGAGTTCTCCTTTAAAACAGGAATGGTGTGTCCTTCATTCCATGTGTTTGTAATTACGGTAGCTTTCTTTCTCATTTTCTTTCATGCTTTATACTGCAAATGAAGAATATGTGTAAATACAATGTTTTAAGGTGGTATATCTATAATATATTGTTCTTCTATTTAAAATGTACTAAGTCTACCTTGCTCCTTTGCAGCAGCGTCTAAAAGGTCCACCTAAAACTGAATCGTTCAACCACTGTAAACCAGGTCCTGCTTATGAGCAGATACCACAAAGTGCCTGCAATAATTCTATATGGCCAAAATGTTTGTGGACATCTGACTTTCACACTTATATGGCAAAAAGTGAACACCCCTCCAAGTTATTGAGATCAGGTGTTTCCAGTAAAGGGTACTGGTAATGCTACATCATGCATGGACATTTTAGACAATTCTGTACTTTCACCCTTGTGGTACCAGTTTGGGGTAGGTCCTTTTCTGTTGCAGCACAACAGTGCCCTTGTGCACAAAGCCAGCTTCGTAAAGACACAGTTTGATCAGTTTGGTGTGGAGGAACTCAAGTGGTCTGAGCCACAGAGGCCTGATTCCAAGTCTACCAAAAACCCCTGGAATTATTTGAAATGTTGATTGTGAAGCAGGACTTCTCAGGCTGAATAGACCCAAATTTCAGAGGGAAAGTTCCAAAGTCTTCCTCGAAGAGTGGAGGCTGTTGGGGGCCTGGTGGGGGAACTCAATAGTAATGCCCATGGTTTTGGAATAAGATGTCCAACAAGCTCATACAGGTGGGACGATCAGGTGCCCACAAACCCTTGGACATACATTATACCGTTCATATTTGAAAATCCTGTCATCTGCCCATCTTCTGTCCAATGAGAGTGGCTCTGTAGCCAAAAAGGGCATTCTCCTTGGACAGAAGAATGGTGGTTGTAGGGTTTAGCCATAAAATCAAGCAAATTGGCCCCTTAGCAACATAAAACTAGTTTTAAAGTGACACATAAGATAAGCTTTTGCTAGTAATAATGACAGACATCTTGTGGTATCTCTTCTTAGGCAGAACTTAGAAACCTTAAAAGCTGAAGTTTAGGTATGGCAACCAATGTATATATGTCTATGCTATACCCGCGGGATACCAGTGGAAGCTTGAAATCACTCTACTAGGCACCACTACCCTAGTCTCCACTAGCGTCCAGGTCACTGGCTGACCTACTGCTTAGCGAACACAGGATTTCGCTCACTTAGCACAGGCACCATTCAGGGAACACTTTGCATTTTCTCTATGAATGCAAAGTGTTCTCTAATTAGACGAGGTGGAGATTGTGAAGTCACCGGCCCACCTCTCCATCTCGTCAATTCACAGAAAGCTTTGCATTCATTAAGATAATGCAAAGTGTTCCTTGAATGGCACCCATGCCAAACAAATGTAATGTAACTGTAAAATTGCCATACCCAAGCTTTACAACTGGTACACTAACCTTTAAGGAGTTTACATCCTATATAATAAGCTGCTAGTGGGTACATACTTTCCTGCAACTTTTTACTTATTTGCTCTGGGATGCAAATAAGCTGTGATGCGCTGTCGGTATAGGATGCTGTACTAATACACTGTTCATACTATTCTATGCAAAAATCAGCTTTTGTGCTCAACAAAATAATAAAAAATGATAATATTAATAATGATAATAATAATAATAAACACCTTTATATTATATATACAGAGAAAAAACTTATAGAAGGAAGCTTCAATACAAATGCAATGTATTAAATGAAAGTTGCAGAAGGTGACACAGATTAAAAAAATTGTTTTAGTTAAACCCAAAAACAAAAATGTAATATATTTCAGCTTACCAGACCTTAGATATGATGACGGCAGCAATCATTTTCTTTTTTTCAGGCTTTTTTCCCATTTCATTTTGACTAGGTAATCCTGCGAATAACACACTAAAGGGGTTTATTTACAAAAGGCAAATCCACTTTGCACTACAAGTGCAAATTACAAGTGCAAAGTGCACTTGAAATGTAGATCCGAGGGGGACGTGCAAGGAAAATAAAAAAACAGCATTTTAGCTTGCACGTGATTGCACGTTATATCAGCAGAGCTTCCCCTCATTTCAGATGTACCCCTCAGATTTACAGCGACTGCACTTCCAAGTGCACTTTCAGTGCAATTTCAAGTGCACTGTGCACTTGTAGTTTGCACTTGTAGTGCAAAGTGGATTTGCCTTTCGTAAATAACCCCCAAAGTGTCACTGTGTGTCTACACTCCTTTCTCCACTATATCTATGCCGGGATCCATGGTTGTCACACAGGCTTTGACTTCAAACATGTCTGCCTTTCTTAATTCACATTATATGGTAGGTAATGGGATTAGTAGTTTAGAACATTGTTTTTTCTGTCTTTTCAGCCAACAGATACATACAACGTGTTTTGGGGAAATGGATTCCCACTTTTTCAGGGCTAACATGTAGAATAATATACACATGTTCACACATTTACTAATGCTTTGTCATAATTTTTATCATGATTTATTTGGGTAAATTGTATTCTACACAATGTATTTTAGCCACTACTACTGTTATTATTTTATTTCAATATACATTTGATTTTTATTGTTCTTTACATGTTAGCCCTGAAGAAGAGGGAGTCCATTTCCCTAAAATACGTTAGCTATACATTGTTCCTACACAAATAGGTAAAGATTTTATACAAATTTCAAGTGAGGCATAAGTTTGTACTATGTGTTTTTCACCATACACTTAAAAGAATAAGTTCACTTTCGAATAAGTTCCACCAATTTTTAGGGTGAACATGTAACATGCTCTTGCAGCCGCTCGGTGATCCACTGCCTCTGTGTGACAACAGTACAGTCATTCACACAGCAGCGTCATTCATTCACAGAGCTCTGTGAATGAACTACAAGTTCCAACATCCTTTGTGGCTGTCGGCTTGTAGTTCTCAAGTTGCTGGGCGCTCTGATAGTTCATTGATTCTTCCTGTCAGTGTGAAACTGCCTGCCTGTACAAGGTACGGGCAGACAGCTTACATTGACAGTCTGCAGGAGCCCTGCATGGCATCAGCGATATGCTGATTGCTGGTGCAATGCTTTCCAGGCTCCAAAAAAGAAAAAAAAAACATAGTAAATGCACATTTTTTTTTTACCTGCAAAAAAAAAGTGCATTTATTATTTTATTTTTTTTTAAAAAGTGAACTTATCATTTAAGCTTCATTCTATGGGCATACCTGTATTTATGGCATGGAATGCAGGTTCTTGCTGGCAGAGCTAGCAATTGGATTAGGCCCCCTACCATAAACTGAATTCCTGCAAACAAAACATTCTATCTTAGATGCATTTGCATTAAACCCTTCGCACAATGGTCTAGCGCTATCAAACATCTATCAGATTTTCAGCTAACAGGATCAACATATATTTTCTGTACTTGATGTTCTTAGCCTGAAGAAAAAAACAACTAATGCCGCGTACACACGGTCGGACTTTTCGTCTACAAAAGTCCGACAGCCTGTCCGACAGACTTTCGATGGACTTATGGCGGACTTATGGCGGACTTTTGGCGGACTTGCGGCAGACTTTCTTACGAACGGACTTGCCTGCATACGATCACACAAAAGTCAGACGGCTTCGTACGTGATGACGTACACCGGACTAAAATAAGGAAGTTGATAGCCAGTAGCCAATAGCTGCCCTAGCGTGGGTTTTTGTCCGTCGGACTAGCACACAGACGAGCGGATTTCTGGGTCCGGTGTAGTTACGACGTAAAGATTTGAAGCATGTTTCAAATCTAAAGTCCGTCAGATTTGAGACTGGAAAAGTCCGCTGAAAGTCCGCTGAAAGTCCGGGGAAGCCCACACACGATCGGATTGTCAGCCAGCTTTAGTCCGTCGGCGTCTGTCGGACTTTTGTAGACGAAAAGTCCGACCGTGTGTACGCGGCATAGGGCTCGATTCACACTACCACGACCTAAAAGTCACACAACTTAAGATGCGACTTTGCCAGGTGACTTCCTGGCGACTTGAGTACTACTTGATGCAACTTTGAAGCAACTTCAAAGCAGCTTTCATGGAATGCATGGGCAATCTTTCTGTAATTTCGGATTCAAATTACATCACTATAGATGAGGATCCAACTTGGAAGCGACCTCCATTAAAAGTCTATGGCCACATGTCGATTAGAAGTCTCCTTGAAGTAGTACAGGAACCTTTTCTAAAGTCGGAGCAACTTCAGTAGTGCTAATTAATACATGTCTCATTGACTAACATGGGATTTCACATGTCACGCGACATAGGATCTCACAAATCGGATCCCAAGTCCAGTGTGAACCAAGCCTAATGCAGCCACCATATTTAAAGACTGGTAAACTGAAATTTAGTTACACTTTAGACGTCAACTGAGGCGAACCATGGCTTTAACGTTAGCTGGTTGTATTACGCACCCATGCCTTTTTTTGCATGCCATTTACAGAGTATTACCAAGCAGTGATCTTGGTGTTTCTCTTAAATACACAGGGTACATTTTTGTCTAGATACCATATGCAACTTTGCAGGAATAAATGACACAATGGCTTTTGCACTGTACCCAGGTGCCTTCATTCCACTATAAAAATATAAGCAAAACTCCATCAGACATTACGAGTGGAAACACAGAAGATGATTAGAAAACATGCCTAGGAGCATTTGCAGTAATTAATATTACGATATCTATTAGTAATCTTTAGCTATGTCAATGCCCAACTCTTATGTGCTCTGTAAATTGCAACTCTCCAAATATCCTACAATACCACCACCCTTGTTCAAATTGTGCCACTGGTAATGACTGGACAGGCAGAAATAGCAGTATGGAAAAACCATTCAGTGGCAGGACATATTGAGATCGTACCACTCTGAAATAAAATGACTGGGATGGGAGACAGATAAGAAAGACTTAAAATAGAAAAAGCAAAAAAAAATTAATCTGCAAGAATAAGAGACAGTAGATGGGGACAGATGAGGCACAGGTAGCTGCAGGAACAGAGCAATATTCTGTACCCTCATTATTACAGACTGCTCAAATACAGAGGGATATAGGAGTACAGACAGCTGATATAAAGAAATGCAAAAAAAGACATAAAATAACATAAAGTAACATAGTTATAATGAAAACAAGAGGCAGGTGAAATAGGAAGATAGGGAGCATTACAGGTAGCAGGAACAAATTAATACAGAACATTACAGACAGCTGGCATAGAGAGATACAGGACACTACCAATAATAGTAAATGACACACACCTGCTTTAAAGGAGGTGAAGAAAACTAGTCAGCTGAAACTAATATACAAAAAAATACAGACAGAAGGACTCGCGAAACATAAGAAACTATTACTGAATGATTATCTTCACCCTCATGATGACGTTGCCTCCTCTCAATCCCTCAATCCCTTCACTGTGCAAATTGGACTTTTTTTATTTCCTTTTTTTTTTAATAAGAAACCTCTGGCTGGCCCTAAGCACATAGGCAAATGATGTGCACTTTGCCCGCTGTGCCTCCTGGGATATGTACAGTATCTCAAAAAAGTTCACTGAGGGGTGTGCTCACTTTTTTTGCCCGCGGTTCAGACATTAATGGCTGTGTGTTGAGTTATTTTGAGGGGGCAGCAAATTTACACTGCTATACAAGCTATACAATCACTACTTTACATTGTAGCAAAGTGTCATTTCTTCAGTGTTGTCACTTGAAAAGATATAATAAAATATTTACAAAAAGGTGAGGGGTGTACTCACTTTTGTGAACTACTGTATGTCACATATCTCAGGAGGCATAGTTCTCCATTGTGAAAAGAGGAGAGGGAAAGGTCTAGTGGCGTGTCATCAGGAGGGAGATCGGCTGAACCCAGAAGAGCCAGCAGCTTCCAAATGACAACATGCAACAAGATGGGGAGTGGAGCCGAGGGGGGGGGGCAGCCGAGAAGCAGATCACAGCCAGACAATACTGGATCCACTGGGCACGTTAGTCCCTTAATCGTGCAGGACCCGGGACCAGGTAAGCAAGCGTTAAAAGAAATGGGGGGAGCGTGAAGATATGTTTTAAAATTTTATATAGCTACAGCTAAATGGTAAAGAGTATTACAGGAAGCTTAAGGTGCCCATATACCTCTAAGTGCGGTCAAATGTGCAGGTATGATTAACCTTTCTGGAGCACCTTGGTCCTCTGGCACACCCATAAACATGAAGGCACGGCTTGGCTGAGTACTGATGTTTGTGTCAACTCAAAGAGGAAGGCGAAGTAGTAGAGGGGCACAAGTGGAGCTGCCATTGCTGCCCTTTTGGTGGATTGGGGAGGGCAATAGTGATAGGGGTAGATTTTCTAATCCACCCAACTGACATCCCCCAAAGATGTGCCACTCAGTTAGCTTATGGCTGAAAGAATGGACCTGAGAGACTGTTTTCTTGGCCAGAGTATCTGGATTGGGCAACTCTCATCCAACGTCCATAGGAAACTGAAGATAGAGGGTAAGTAGATGCAAGTAACTACATACAGAGGGAATGGAAAGATGCAAACAGGAGGAATTGATAGCAAGAGAAAGCTGCAGACAATGGAAAGAAAGTTACTGTAGGTAGGTTGAAAAATGTCCATTGTGTTCAACCGATAACATGATACAGGAAATGATGGACAGTGGTGGCAAATAATGTAGAATATCGTGAATACTGAAATTGGAGCAAAACCAAGGCAACTAGAAGAAAGATATGAGGGAACTACATACAGCACTGAAAAAAACAAGAAACCAAAGATTTTAAATGAATTAAAGAGCTACAAAATAACTCTGAAAAAAGATGTGTAGAAAAGATACAGGTAACTACAGACTGATGGACAAAAGAGATAAAGAAAATTATAGATATTGGAAAGGAAAAACACAAGAAGACTGTGCATTAATAGATACAGACAACTGCAAGCGAGTCATATACAGTAGGAAACTGTATGGAGAGACAGCTGGAATGGAGAGATACTGAAAACTTTTGTACAGCTGGAATGGAGAGATACAGCAAACTAGAGACATCTGCAATGGAGAGATACAGCAAACTAGAGACAGCTGGAATGGAGAGATACTGAAAACTAGACACAGCTGGAATGAAGAGATACAGGAAACTAGAGACAGCGGGAATGGATAGATACTGAAAACTATAGGCAGCTGTAATGGAGAGATACAGGAAACTAGAGACATCTGCAATGGAGAGATACAGGAAACTACAGACAGCTGGAAGGGAGAGATACAGGAAGCTATAGAGAGCTAGAATGAAGAGATACAGAGAACTACAGACAGCTGCAATGGTAAGATACAGGAAACTACAGACAGCTGGGAGGGAGAGATACAGGAAACCAAAGACAATTGGGACGGAGAGATACAGGAAATTACAGACAGCTGGAATGGAGAGATACAGGAAACCAAAGACAACTGGGATGGAGAGATACAGGAAACTAGAGACAGCTGCAATGGAGAGATACAGGAAACTAGAGACAGCTGGAATGGAGAGATACAGGAAACCAAAGACAGCTGCAATGAAGAGATACAGGAAACTAGAAACAGCTAGAATGGAGGGATACAGGAAACTACAGACATCTGGAATGGAGAGATACAGGAAATTAGAGACTGTTGCAATGGAGAGATACAGGAAAACAGAGACAGCTAGAATGGAGAGATACAGGAAAACAGAGACAGCTAGAATGGAGAGATACTGAAACTAGAGACAGCTGCAATGGAGAGATACAGGAAAACAGTGACAGCTAGAATGGAGAGATACGGGAAACCAAAGACAGCTGCAATGGAGCGATAGAGGAAACTAGAAACAGCTAGAATGGAGGGATACAGGAAACTAGAGACAGCTGCAATGGAGAGATACAGGAAACTACAATCAGTGCAACACAGACTCAGAAAACTACAGGCAGCTGTAATTGAAAGAGGTGGGATACTACAAACAACTGAAATAAAGAGACTACGGAATGTGGGAATAGAGATGCAGGAAACTAAGCATGGCTTAGACACAGAAATACAGAAATTGAAAAAGAAGGATAACAGGAAAATACAGACAACTGAAATATAGAGAGGGAGAGAGATAAATGAAAATAGAGGCAGTCAAAATGGAGAGATACAAGGAAGTGCAGACAGTGGGCATAGAGAGATACAGGAAACGTCATACATCGTCAATAGTGGGGAAACTACAGGCAGCTGGAATAGAGATACAAGCAAACTACAAGCATCTGGATTAGAAATACAGGAAACTACAGGCAGCTGGATCAGGGAGATAAAGGAAATTATAGACAGTTGGAAAAGAGAGATAAAGGAAACTATAGATAGATGGGATAAAGAGACACAGGAAAACTACAGATTACTGAGAAAGAGCTAAATTATACTACAGACAGCTAGAATAAAGAGATACCAGGAAACTACTGACTGGAGGAAGAAAATGATATATAAAACTATAAACAGAGAGGCTAGAAAAGTACTGGAATTCACAGAGGAGAGGGAGGTGACAGAAAATACAGAAACGGTCACCCACGTCACCAAGTGTGCAGGTTGCTGGAATAGAGGCACCTACAAGCAGGAGCAGGGAGATGAGAACTACACCAGTGGAATGGAGGTAAAGAAACCACAGGCAGGGGATAGAGAATGTAAGGGAAATAAATAAATTGCATATGGCGGCAATGGAGAAAAACAGGAAACTACAGAAAACAAAACACACCAGAAACAGAGTACAGAAATTAGAGAGATACAGGAAACAAAAGACCTTGATGATGAAGAGATGCATAAAAAAGACACAAGTGACCTCTGAATGCAGCCGCATCACAAGAATGGTTAAAGTTCTGTTAAGTGGTCATCAACATATCTTAGTGCTGGTCTATGAACAATGTAGTTAAAGTTGGCTGTAACCTAAAGCAACCAATAAAACAGTACGTTTTATTTTAAAGGCTGGCTGATATGGGCTAAAGTTTCATTGTGGCCATTGGTTCTGACAGTCGTGTTCATTAAAAAAAACGGTTGTGTACATGTGACCAGATATACTGAGGGACATTATGCACGTGCATTTTCTGTGCTGCTGTGTTATTTTTTTTTGTGCTCGCATCCAATGACGACAGAATATGAGCTTGTGTAGATGGGCGAATGCAACATGCTTTTAAGTGCATTTCATTTGCCAGTTGACATCAGTTTGAGATGCTTCTGGGCTCCATATGGATCCCTTTACAGGTGCATTAAACCTCATAAGTTGCAAAAAAGCTGCTTCAAGCTGCTTTTGCATGTAAAGGGAAAAAGGCAGTAATGATGTAAATAAAAGCCCAATGTACACAGGTTGTAAATAGAACGGGTCCAAGAAATAAAATCCACACCTGTGTACACTGAGAAAACAGCAGGAACAAAAGGGCATGAATGCACAGATAGCAAGCCATATTTTAGAAAAACACTGGGAACCTGTAAGCAAGTAATGAAAAAAATTGTATTCTTTGACAAAAAAAGAAGATAGCGATAATTAGAGAGCTATAGTCAAGAATTTACAACACGGCAGACAGAAATAAATTGTTAGTTAGCTAAGCATAGAATCTTCGCAATAGGGAACAATGGATAGGCATCAATGAAGCAAACCACTCAGGGGGTTCTGGGAAACCAAAACATTGGTTAATGTGATAGACAAGAGCCGAGGCAGAGGCACATATTATCGACATACGTAGGCACATAACTAATTGATATCCTGTATACCTATGCACATGCACACACCAACATACAGAGTATGAAATATATACAAATGGTTGTTTCTTTACAAACATTTACATAGGTACTTGCCCATTCAGACATACTCCCACATTTTGTACACTGCCACACACACATAGATTCTGGCTCAGGTGGTCAGCCCATGGTCACTCCAAAGGGTTTGTCTTGGCTCAACATGGACTGCAGTGTTCTCTTTCCAGCAGGTCAGTCTACATCGGTTGAGGACCCGCAGACCGTATGCTAAAATATTCAGGGAATCCATTCTGATGATGTATTTGGGGGGCATGAAGTTGCTGAAGTCCCCCAAGCTGAGTTTCACCGACTGGTACTTTCTGGGTTCCCGGGGCTCCGTTCATTGATGGGGGGCTAAACATATGATGTGCGTCAGAGGTCAGCTGTGAACAGCAATGTCCCAGGGTCACTGGATATTGAACTGGTTTGTTTATCTAAGTGAAGACAGATTAGGACTGATAAGAAAAAACGAAGTTAGAGGTCAAAAAAAGACACAGAACAGGGCTGGTCATACATGGAACATCGAAGTTCAGCCTTTCCTGCTAAATCAGCCAAAATTTTACAGATGGGTGGCCCTGACGGCACTACCCAGCTCAACAAATTTCAATGGAGGGAAATCTGCCAGCCAACCAGTGACTGCAGCCAATCAGGTACAGTATCTGTTTGGGCACTCTGACAGCTGCGGGCACCAGCTGTCAGAATACAATAGCCGGGAGGAGAGATTTGTCCATCCAAACTTTAACGTAGATGGAGGAATCTGTTGGATATGTTTTGTTCAGCCCACAGGCTGAACGAAAAAAAACTATTCATGCCCAGCAAGCTTAAGTCAAAGAGGAATGGCGATGAAGGTAATGAACACACAAGCAAGATGTGCACTAATAAAAAAATAAATAAAAGGGGGAAATTTATAAAGCACAGTGGTGCCATTTACAAATGTGCACTATACTGCCCATGCACATTTTATTCCAATGTATAAAAGGAATTAAATAAATGTCCGTGGTACATTGATTGAGTGATGTCCTGATGCTGCTGGATGCCTTAATACAAGGTCCTATACAAACCTGGTTTGCCTCTCATCTGCCACGTCAACAGAGGGATGTTCCAATACTTGCTGGTTATCCGGCCCTTGGTTTATCTACGAGCTTATTGAGCTTACTATCTGGTAAGCATGTATTCTTAAAGGTAGGGGATCACTGCAAGGGGTGTCGTTTTCACTTTTTACTTTCAGACACTGATCCCTATAAAGAGCCAATTGGGGACTCTTCCCATCCTTTTAGAAGATTTCCCTTTTGGTCCTGGGACTTTTTTGTTTATGTGTCACTATTTTGTGCCTTTGGCACTTTTGTGACTTTTATTATATAATATTGATTGTTCATTATTGATTTGTGTGCTATTTAATTTAATTTTTAGAGGATTCACATATACTTCCTTAAACTACAGGCTAGGTGAAGATATCCGGAATCTAAAGAACTTCCTTTTCTGCCAAGCTCTGCTGTTCTATATACAGGGTTGATTACGGTATTACAACCTAGGGGGAGCCATTTTATTTGGACATCCTAAAAACATTGCACTGTATGCAAATGTGTTCATTTATGCTGGTCTGTGTGCTGAGGCCTCAGGGAATGGATATCCAATACATGCGTTGAGGGTGTTGGATATTCACCTCTCTGTGTACCTGTTCACATATGCCTTTTCAGAGTACAGAACCCAACATACAATAAGCGGCTCCTCCGGGGGTAGCGCTACATATTTTATTGGGATTTTATGTGATAGACCAACACAAAGTGGCACATAATTGTGAAGTGGAAGGAAAAATGATAAATGGTTTTCAATTTTTTTACAAATAAATATCTGAAAAGTGTGGCATGCATTTTTATTCAGCCCCCTTTACTCTGATACCCCTAACTAAAATCTAGTGGAACCAATTGCGTTCAGAAGTCACCTAATTAGTAACAAGAGTCCATCTCTATGTACAGTGCCTTGCAAAAGTATTCGGCCCCCTTGAACTTTTCAACCTTTTGCCACATTTCAGGCTTCAAACATAAAGATATAAAATTTTAATTTTTTGTGAAGAATCAGCAACAAGTGGGACACAATTGTGAAGTGGAACGAAATCTATTGGATATTTTAAACTTTTTTAGCAAATAAAAAACTGAAAAGTGGTGCGTGCAAAATTATTCGGCCCCTTTACTTTCAGTGCAGAAAACTCACTCCAGAAGTTCAACGAGGATCTCTGAATGATCCAATGTTGTCCTAAATGACTGATGGTGATAAATAGAATCCACCTGTGTGTAATCAAGTCTCTGTATAAATGCACCTGCTCTGTGATAGTCTCAGGGTTCTGTTGAAAGCGCAGAGAGCATCATGAAGACCAAGGAACACACCAGGCAGGTCCGTAATACTGTTGTGGAGAAGTTTAAAGCCGGATTTGGATACAAAAAGATTTCCCAAGCTTTAAACATCCCAAGGAGCACTGTGCAAGCGATCATTTTGAAATGGAAGGAGTATCAGACCACTGCAAATCTATCAAGACCTGGCTGTCCCTCTAAACTTTCAGCTCAGACAAGGAGAAGACTGATCAGAGATGCAGCCAAGAGGCCCATGATCACTCTGGATGAACTGCAGAGAACTACAGCTGAGGTGGGAGAGTCTGTCCATAGGACAACAATCAGTCGTACACTGCACAAATCTGCCCTTTATGGAAGAGTGGCAAGAAGAAAGCCATTTCTCAAAGATATCCATAAAAAGTCTCGTCTAAAGTTTGCCACAAGCCACCTGGGAGACACACCAAACATGTGGAAGAAGGTGCTCTGGTCCGATGAAACCAAAATCGAACCTTTTGGCCACAATGCAAAACGATATGTTTGGCGTAAAAGCAACACAGCTCATCACCCTCAACACACCATCCCCACTGTCAAACATGGTGGTGGCGGCATCATGGTTTGGGCCTGCTTTTCTTCAGCAGGGACAGGGAAGATGGTTAAAATTGAGGGGAAGATGGATGTAGCCAAATACAGGACCATTCTGGATGAAAACCTGTTGGAGTCTGCAAAAGACCTGAAACTGGGACGGAGATTTATCTTCCAACAAGACAATGATCCCAAACATACAGCAAAATCTACAAAGGAATGGTTCACAAATAAACGTATCCAGGTGTTAGAATGGCCAAGTCAAAGTCCAGACCTGAATCCAATCGAGAATCTGTGGAAAGAGCTGAAAACTGCTGTTCACAAACGCTCTCCATCCAACCTCACTGAGCTCGAGCTGTTTTGCAAGGAAGAATGGGCAAGAATTTCAGTCTCTCGATGTGCAAAACTGATAGAGACATACCCCAAGCGACAGCTCTCAGGAGGGATATGACTTTGGAGGCCCTGGATTGCTCTGGGAGAGCCTTACAGATCATTTTGTGTTTGGCGATGAAGGGGAACCTGACCTTGAGGACCTGCGAGAATATAGAGAGGCTATGCTCGGTCTTGCAGGGGTCTCAGAGCTCAAACCTGATCTGGACCATTTGCTAAGGAAGGAACAGCATCTGGAAAGGGCATACAGAAAACTGCTAGAACACGTTCAGCAGCATGCCAGAGAATCGGCAGTGGAAAATCCAGAGATTGCCATCCCCAAACCTGAAGTGCTGACAACAGGGCAGAGCTCTGCTAACCTCTGCCCAGCAATGATAGCATCTTCTGGGTTCCATGGACAGGAGATGGTGAACCTATATCCCCAGACATCAGTTGCAGAGACATGGCATTTGATAGACTTTTCTGCTGAGGAAGAACAACCTGATGAGCCTCCAGCAGAAGAGCTGCTATCAGGGCCAAAGTTCACTGTGCTCTGCTCAGCACCAACAGTGGCTTCGGCCTTCTTAAGAAAAGAGGTAGTCGGCCTTTCTCCCACAACACTGACAGGGACATGTGATTTTCTACCAGCAGCATCTATAGAGTTACAACAAACTTCTTCAGCTGAAGATCTGTTAACGGAACAGAGGGTCCAAGACCTCTGCCCCACACTTTTAGCAATTCCAGAGACTGGGGATTTAATAGACATTTCTGTAGAGGAGGAACCACCTAGTAAACCCCCAGCAGAAGTGCTGGCAACCGGACAGAGGGTCCAAGACCTCTGCCCCACACCTGTGGCAGTTTCGGAGGCTCAGGGTGAGAAGGTGGCAATCACTTCCCAGCAGCAGATACAGAGGGAGAAGGGAGAGGAGGTGTGTGTTGTCCCTCCCCAACAGTTGGCCAGGGTGGAGAAAGCGGACTTTTCTCCCCAGCAAAGATCTATGCACCTGGGAGACAGTACCATAGACATGTCGTCCCAGCAGCCAGATGAGGGAATGGAAAAGGAAGCAACCGGCTCACCTCCCCAATGGCAGCTACACAGTTTGGGAGTGGAGGAAGCCAGCCTCCTGCCCCAACGGTTAGCCGGAGCGGAGGATGCGGAGTCCCCAACAGAAGTGTTGGCAACAGGGCAGAGTACTACCAACCTCTGCCCAGCACCGGCAACAACTGTGGAGTCCCAGGGAGCCGGAGCAGTCGGCCCCTCTCTCCAGAGACAAGCTGATGTAGTGGAGATGCTACTCCCAGCTGAATCGTTGGCAACAGGGCAGAGCACTGCTGGCCTCTGCCTAGCACCTACAGTTTCTTCTCAACTTCAGGGAACTGGGACAGTGGGCCCCTCTGCCCAGCAACAGGCCAAGTCATGGAATGGTAAACACCACCCAGATGAAGCGCTGACAGACGGACAGAGAGTCAATGACCTCTGCCTCACACCTACTGAGGTCAACTATTCCTTGCAGCCAAGAAAGGATATCATGCGGACAGACTTTCTGAGTTCACTCTGCCTGACTAACGCATGTACAGACCAGGTGGAGGTTTGGGACCTTGTTAGTCAACTTTTGATGGGGGAGAAATGTGACAGACTCACCCGGGATAGAGGCTTTTGGAGGGGACTGAATGTGAGCCTCTTGCCTACAGATTATGGGCCCTGGCATTTGGGGTACCCTTGAAGTGTTGTTACTTTGGCTTCGGGTCCTTGTCCCCCAGGACACACAGACTCTGGGGACCCTGTATTTGCCATAGTAGCAATAGTGACTGAGTCATACTGTTGGGACTCATACTGTGAGAAGATGCTAATGTCATCAACTCCACTCACCTGTCTGATGTCAGCTATAATGTGTTTAATGTAAATGAGTTTAGTCTGGCTTACCACAGGTTCTAAGGGTATTCAACTCATTGTTGTTTGTTCTAATTAACCCTGTGTTGATGTTTATGGTAATGTGTGTTGAATAGTCAATGAGCTAGGAGACGTAGTCACTTAGTCTGGGTAAATGATTTAGTAAACTAGCTCATGTTAATTAGGTTACAGTTGTATTGTTAGAGGAGGTTCCAACGGCATATAAAGTCTTGTAATTTTGATTCTAAATAAAGTTAGTCCATGTTAGCATCTAAGCAAGTGTCGCCTTGTTTCGTGCTCAGAGCGGTTGGAATATCTGATATCTGTATCCAGACTACAAGGAAGTGGTATACTGACGGAAAGCACTCAAGTGGAGTGTGGGACGTTCCGTGACACATGGTAACTCTGGAAAAGCTGCAGAGATCAACAGCTCAGGTGGGAGAATCTGTCCACAGGACAACTATTAGTCGTGCACTCCACAAATCTGGCCTTTATGGATGAACCATTGTTTAAAGAAAGCCATAAGAAGTTCCATTTGCAGTTTGCGAGAAGCCAAGTGGGAAAAAACAGCAAATATGTGGAAGAAGGTGCTCTGGTCAGATGAGACCAAAATTTTACTTTTGGGCCTAAGAGCAAAACACTATGTGTCGTCGAAAACTAACACTGCACATCACCCTGAACACACCATCCCAACCGTGAAACATGGTGGTGGCAGCATCATGTTGTTGGGATGCTTTTCTTCAGCATGGATAGTTGATGAGAAGAAGGATGGAGCCAAATACAGGGCAATCTTATGTAGCGAGGTCCCAGGCCTCCTTTAGTCTAATGAGAACCTCCAGAGCCAGGGACAGCTGACATCCTTCTGTATAGAGTGGGTTGCAAGGCATAGTGGGTGTAATGCAAGGTAGCTTCATGGGTGCCAGACACTTCTTGAATGCAAAGAGATTTATTTTCTCTTGAACAGAAGTGTGGGAGAGAGGGTTTAGGGCCAGGACACCCTTAGGTAGTTGCAATGTTAATTGGCAGACTCCGAGACTTTTTTTACAGTGAGACATGTGGCCTGCGAACCAGCGGTTGGGCACCCCTGGTTTGGATCAAAGCATATTCATGTGTTAGAATGGCCCAGTCAAAGTCCAGACCTAAATCCAATTGAGAATCTATGGCAAGACTTGAAAATTGCTGTTCACAGATGCTCTCCATCCAATCTGACAGCACTTGAGCTATTTTGCAAAGAAGAATGTACAGAAATGTCCCTCTTTAGATGTGCAAAGCTGGTAGAGACATCCCCAAAAAGACTTGCAGATGTAATTGCAGCAAAAGGTGGTTCTACAAAGTATTGACTCAGGGGGGCTGAATACAAATGCATGCCACGCTTTTCACATATTTATTTGTAAAAAAATTGGAAAACCATTTATTATGTGCCACTTTGTGTTGGTCTATCACATAAAATCCCAATAAAATACATTTACGTTTCTGGTTGTAACATGACAAAATGTAGAAAATTTCAAGTGGTATGAATACTTTTTCAAGGCACTGTATGTCTGGGCAAAATAAAAAATGTAGTGCAGTATATGTACATTTCCCAATGTTTTGCCTACTTAAAACAACTTCAAGTACAGAAAAATACCTGTTGATTCTGCCAGAAATTCAGTGAGTTTATACCTTGTTTGAGCTGCCAACAATGCCTTTGATGTACTGAAATCCCAAGCAGTGTTGTTAGCCTTGCGGACTACAGTACTTAGCTTTCTTATTTTTTGGAGATGAAGAGAGAAGGAGTCAGTCGATAGTCCAGTGGGAAGTGATTCGGATGAGGCTGGCAACAATGTTTAGGATTTCTGTTCAACAGAGGGAGCGTTTTCAGATCCCTACAGGAAGTCAGGAGCTTGTAATAGCAGTATTTTTCTGTATTTGCAGCATTAATAAAGAGATGATCACTGTGGTGGCTTATATGCAAACTATAAGCATACGTGAAAGTAAATAATAGAAATGAATATAATTACCACTGCAGCACTCCCATTGCTATTGGGAATAGAGAAGAGTTCAGTGACGTTGGGGACAGAGTCACTGATAAAGGTGACATTTCCGTAAACATGGTGGGGAAATTTCTCAGTGTTTTGCTCCATTATGCCGATCTGGGAGGTTCGCACATGGTAAGGGAAGTTCTTATTGGCTGCAGAGGGTCTGGTGATTATCTGATGCATAAAAAGAAAAAATTGAAAAATGTAAGGGAAAAAAAACAAGATAGACTGTCTCAATGTCTTCTGTTACAAACATTTGTGCTAAAGTGCAAAAGTTGTATTTTAAGAACCAGTAAGAGTATTTTTAGAACCTGTCACCACCTATCATTTGTAATCATCTGAATCACCACTCTGAAGTCACTTATGGCCCGTACACACGATCCGAATATCGTAGGAAAACTGACGTCTGAGGAAGAATGTCATGAAGATCCTGCCAGTAATCGGCGCTCCAGGCTCACTGAAACACGGCCGCGGGCGCTACCGCGCGCGCTCACGGGTGCTGTCACGCACGGGCACGCGCGCGCTCCCATTGGCGTCAGGCGGGCTATTTAAACCTGCCTGTCACACTCAATCCCCGCTGTCTGCTCTACAGCGTTCCGTCTGCCAAACCTGATCTGATCTGAACCCTTCTGTTATCTGACCCGGGTTCCTGTTGTGACTATCCAGCTATCCGCCTGCATCTGACCCCTTTGGCTTGCTTGACCATTCTCCTGTTTGATCCCTGGTACCTCTGCTGTCCGCCTGATATCGACCACCGGCCTGTTTGACTATTCCTCTGCCTGATACCTGTTACCAGTCTGTTACCTGCTGCTGTTCCTGGTTCCAGTCCAGCGTTCCAGTATCCAGCCTGCTATCTGCTGTTGCTCCTGGTTCCAGCCCAGCCCTTCAGTATCCAGCCTGCTACCTGCTGTTGTTCCTGGTTCCAGTCCAGCATTCCAGTATCCAGCCTGCTACCTACTGTTCTTCCTGGTTCCAGCCCAGCGTTCCAGTATCCAGCCTGCTACCTACTGTTGTTCCTGGTTCCAGTCCAGCGTTCCAGTATCCAGCCTGCTACCTGTTGTTGTTCCTGGTTTCGGTCCAGCGCTCCAGTGTCCAGCCTGCTACCTGCTGCTTGTTCCTGGTTCCAGTCCAGCACTCCAGTGTCCAGCCTGCTACCTGCTGTTGTTCCTGGTTCCGGCCCAGAGCTCCAGTATCCAGTCTGTTACCTGCTGCTTGTTCCTGGTTCCAGTCCAGCACTTCAGGGTCCAGCCTGCTACCTGCTGTTTGTTCCTGGTTCTGGCCCAGCGCTCCAGTTCCTGCCTACTTACCTGCTGTGGTCCCTGGTTCAGTCTGCATTCCAGTCTCCAGTCTTCTCTTCAGTTCCTGGTTCCGGAGGTTCCCACCACTCCTGGACTTCTGGTGACTGTTGATCCTGCCAGGCACCCATACCACTCCTTACTCCTGTGTCCTCTGTCTCCATTCCAGAGGGACGAGAGTGGGAGCCGTAGGGGAGGTCTTCAGGCTCAAAACCTACCAGGTACATGACAAAGAATCATACGATTTTCGGATCGTGTGTACACTACTTTCGGCAGCCGATCAAGACAGTTCATCATATTTATATTATTCAATCGGATATGCACGAAAATTTTCCTCATACGTTTCCAGATCGTACGATTTTAGCTTAGTCAGTACAGTTGTCGTCCGAAAATTCAATACAAATACATTACAACACATGACATCACTTTTTTCTGTTGTACGAGAATTTTCATGACTTTATTTATCTATTCAATTTCTACTTGCGACTATTAAGCGAAAAAGGTTTTACGATCTGTCGTACGATATTTGGATCGTGTGTACGGGCCATTAAGCATTGCTTGATTTTTTTTATTATTTATTTGTACAGTAAAACCTTGGTTTGAGGGTAACTTGGTTTGAGAGCGTTTTGCAAGACAAACAAAATTTTTAAATACATTTTGACTTAATATACGAGCGATGTCTTGACATACAAGTAGCGTCATGTCACAACTGGGTATAAAAGAGAAGAGAGGCGCCTCTAAGTGTAGCAATATGGTTACATTTAATGAAGGTACAACATTTAGCAACTCACATGGTTGATGATTAAAAGAGCCACATCTAAGTATGCAGGCATCCGGGGTAAAGCTGTCCACATAGACCGTCTTCTGCACCACCATCAACGTCATCCCTTCCACGAGCGCTTCAAGCCTCGCTTTCAGATCAATCTACTGCAGGGTAGTCTTCCCGATCACGATCGCAGACTGACATCGGTGAGAGCTGGAGGATAGTCTATGTAGACAGCTTTACCCCGGATGCCTGCATACTTAGATGTGCCTCTTTTAAGCATGAACCATATGAATTGCTAAATGTTGTACCTTCATTAAATGTAACCATATTGCCACACTAATGCCCTGTACACACGATCGGACTTTGTTCGGACATTCCGACAACAAAATCCTGGATTTATTTCCGACGGATGTTGGCTCAAACTTGTCTTGCATACACACGGTCGCACAAATGTTGTCGGAAATTCCACACGTCAAGAACGCGGTGACGTACAACATGTACAACGAGCCGAGAAAGTTCAATAGCCAGTGCGGCTCTTCTGCTTGGTTCCAAGCATGCGTGGAATTTCGTGCGTTGGAATTGTGTACACGCGATCGGAATTTCCGACAACGGATCTTGTTGTCGGAAAATTTGAGAACCAGCTCTCAAATTTTTGTTGTCGGAAATTCCCACAACAAATGTTCGATGGAGCCTACACACGGTCGGAATTTCTGACAACAAGCTCACATCGAACATTTGTTGTCGGAAATTCCGACCGTGTGTACAGGGCATTAGAGGCTCCTCTCTTCTCTTTTATACTCTGTAGCTCCTGCTGGGTTTTGCTTCTAATCCCCTTGTGGAGGATGTCATTTGTGGATGGATATTTTATGGTTACACAACATTGCTATAATCTTTTTCTATAGACTATAAACTGAAGGACTTATGAATAAATAGTTGTGGAACGGATCATCTGAGTTTCCATTATTTCTTATGGAGAAATTCACTTTGATATACAAGTACTTTGGATTACAAGCATGTTTCAGGAACAAATTATGCTCACAATCCAAGGTTTTACTGTATTCTCTTCCTGTCAAAGCAGATTTATCTGGTTGTAAAGCTGTCCTATTTCTTGCCCGAGCTCAATTCTGATTACAGACATTAAAAAATCCTGTCATTTAACAAAGACGCTGTCAGGATTACATGAAAGAAAACTAAAGGTCTGAGGAGCTCCAGGCTCCCCCCTAAAAAAAAAATAAAGTCAGCAGCTACAAATACTGTAGCTTCAGACTTCACTTACCTGTCCAGAGATTCAGAGATGTCCTCATCCGAGCAGATTCTTTAATCGGCTCTGGGTGGAGGCGCCGGCATCTCAAGTAAGGGAAACAGGCAGTGAGTTTCCTACTGCACATGTGCGAGCCGCCTTGACAATAGTCCCGTAGTCTTCTGGGACCTGTGATGTGTCCCAGAAAACTGCTGGGGGAGGGGGGGTTGACCATCTGGCTCAGATCGCCGTGGCACATCTGACCAGAAGTGGGAGCGGGTACCTGTCAAAACCAGGTACCCGCACTCCCCTTCCCCAAAAAGTGCCAAATGTTGTAGTGGAGGGTGAAGTTACACGTAAACTGATAGACTGAGGCTGGATTCACACCTCCAACGGATTCGGCTCGCAGCAGGGGTTCAGTGCATCCCCGTTCTCTGTTTCAGGGACGAATCAGGGCCGAAATTTTGCCTGACTTCGACCCTGAAACTGAGCAAAAGACGCACAGCGTTCCTGTGCAAGCCAATCCACAGCTGCAAAGGAGATATGTGAACCGGCTCCATAGAGAGCCGGTCACAAACTTCTGTCCTGAATTGGATGTGGGGAAACCGCATAGGTGTGAACCCAGCCTAAAAGTATTACTAAACCCACAACAGTAAAATCAGTCTGTATATGCAGTAAAACATGCTTGTTATACTCATTGTGTAACCTAAGGGGTTAATCCTCCGCATTGTGTAAAAAGGCTGTTTGATCCTGGCTTATCTGATTCTCCCCTTCTTCCACTGTCCCCTGGTGATTTCCTGATAACACAGTCTATTGAGTCAGGCCGCACATGCCCAGTTTGGTGTGTATTGATGGAAAAGTTTTGTTTTTTTCTTGGGAGGGTGCATGTGATCAGCACAGGGCCAATCAGTACTGTCCAGACAGAGGGTCAGGGGTCCTGCAGCCTTATAGGACAGTCACAAACCTCCTCCTACAAGCTTTAACTAGTGCTTGGCTGGACACTGATAGAAGTCACAAGACTGCTATACACTGCTAATGAGAAAAGGTATTTAGCAGTTTATATTTACTAAAACTATTGCATTTCCATGTTCTGTGTACTGTGGGAGACCAGATATAGTGAATGCAGGGTCCTGGGTTTAGTAACACTTTACGTTGAGCATATACTAGTAGGATCCCAAAAGAAAATTTGTAGGAAGAGTCTTAGAAAACTTTGTACCAATTGTTTTAGTACATTTGAATGTCGTTCGAAAGTAGTTTTTAGCATTTGAATTTGAAATGAAAAACCACATATCCTGCTAGAAATTCTTACATTTGAGCAAACCTTTCCATAGTGCTCCTTTCAATTTTCTTATCACTGCAGTTAAAATCGAACGTTGATTTGACCACCGACTATTAGAAAAATGTCTTAAAAGTTCTTAAACGTTGAATGAAAATCTACTAGTGTATATATCCAGCTTTACTTTCCTCCAGCAACCCAGAGAGTTTTACAGTTATCAGCTTTGAGCTCAGGCAGGAAATGGAAACTTCCATTGGCACTGGTACTAGGGAGCAAAAGCCGCATAAGCCGATGCCTCCTCTGTAGTGCCGACTCCTTTCCCATGAGAGGATACCAACTGCACTCCATTGTTATTCCAGCTCGCGGTCTCCAGAGTGGTGCCAGCAGCAGGAAAGAAGAGATCTTCAGGTCAGATGGAAGCAATACAGCGGGCATAAAAGTTAGTTATATAAGGCTGCTTTCACACTGATGTGCTGAGGTTTACCCACACCGCGGGTGCAGTGCATGTACTTGTAGCTTTCCTGCGGGTTTGCTGCTCTTAGTCCTAGACTTCTATTATATCCTGAGGGTTCAGAGTGCTTTCAGAAAGTGCACCATACCTGCAGGCTAAAATAGAAATCTATGGCAAATTGCAGCTAACCCAGGAAAGTCGCATATGCACTGCACTGCACCCGCGGTACAGGTAAACCCCAGCACATCAGTGTAAAAGCAGCCGTATAGGGGGCTCAGAACAGCAAGGGTTCATTTGCATTTGCAGTTTCGGGGGGGGGGGGGTAAAACCCATCGTTAAGACGTGTTTTTATCACCCCCGCCTCAACCGCACCCCCTTTAGCTGCAGTAGCCAGGGATGTACACATGACGCAGTTACAGCAGGAGTTATACGCCCTGTCATGATTGGTGGGTGTGGCACCTGCCCAGCATGACCCATTCAAGTGAATGAGGCCACTCTGCAAGTGTCCTTCAACCTTGTGCAGTGCTGCTGCTGCTGCAAAAAAAAATTAAAGCAGGCAGCGTTGTGTTGCTTTCTCACCACCTGCTTTAACCTCTTGGACCCCGCAGAAGCATGCAGTTGCAGGGCGTTTGCCAAGTGGCCCCATTTACTTGAATGGGTCACAATTGGCAGGCGGTAGCACCCACCAAAAGCAACAAGGGGCTTAATTTCTACTGCGGCATGTGTACACCTTTGGCTGCTGCCTAGACAGCTAAAGGGCGTAGGGACTGGGGGCAGGGTTTTACTAACCCCCAACTTTATGAGCACTAAGGGTGCCGCTGCCAAATGCAATGAAGGGCCCATTTACAAGTGCAGCAGGCACTGCTGCTCCCCTGAAAAGCAACCTGAGTGTGTTTGACAGGCAGCGAGAAGGCGATATGTTGCCTCCTCATCACCTGATTTAAACCCATGATTGCTGTGCAATGCATGCGATTGCGACACGGTAGTACAGCAATTAGAAGTTTAAAATCAGGTTTGAAGAAGTGACACTGTGCCCGGTGATCTTTGACTTCTTCCATGTTGTTCAGGTAGATCTCCACCTTTTTAGGGTTGTCAACCCCGAGTCTTAAAGTATAACTAAAGGCAAAACTTTTCTTAGTTTTGAATAGAGTAGAGAGGGTTTAGAACCCCTGTCAGTTTTTATTGCTGTCTGTGCCCCCATTAGTAAGACTCGCCCTCTCTATTTGTCCTGTTTACCGTTATCATTGAAAGTGAAATTTTGGGTTGTACCCAGAAAAGTAAAAGAGGGGCAATCTTCCAATGGGGCACTAGTTCTGGTCACCTGAAGGTCCCCAAGGAATTCCATTCATTTTCAGGGATTTTCCCTCACTTCCTGTTTGGCTATGGAACAGGAAATGAAAAGAAATCTCTGCAATGGGACACAAATGGCAAAAAAAATCTGACAGGGGTTATAGGCCTCCTTTACTTTACTCAAATAATAGCAAATAAAATAGCAAATAAAGTTGGGTAATTTAACCACTTACGGACCGCTGCACACTGATATACGTCCTTACTTTGAAGAGGAATATCGTTGTTATGGCAGCAGCTAGCTGCCATAACCCCAGTATCCTCTTCTTCGGCCGGCGGTCCGCTTTCAGATAAAAGTGGTCTCTGCGGCGGATTCACCGCGAGATTACTTTTATCAGCGGCGGGAGAGGGCCCCCCCCCCTCCCATCGTGCTCCAGTGCCCTCCGCTGCTTCCTTGGCATGGAGATGAGTGAGGGGAAGATGGCCCCCACCCGCCTCCATACCATTGCAGGGCGGAAGCGACGTCAAAACGTCACTTCCGCCCATAGCTCTTAAAGGGCCATTTTTTTTTAATTATTTTTTTAAATGACACTTTATTTTTTTTATTTATTTTTTTTATTGCATTTTAGTGTAAATATGAGATCTGAGGTGTTTTTGACCCCAGATCTCATATTTAGGAGGTCCTGTCATGCTTTTTTTCTATTACAAGGGATGTTTACATTCCTTGTATTAGGAATAAAAGTGACAGATTTCTTTTTTTTTAAGAACAGTGTAAAAATAAAAAATAAAAGGTAAAATAAATAAGAAAAAAAAAATGTTTTAATCGCGTGCAGTAGCGAACGCATACATGAGTAAAGCCTGCATATGAAAACGGTGTTAAAACCACACATGTGAGGTATTGCCACGATCGGTAGAGCGAGAGCAATAATTCTAGCCCTAGACCTCCTCTGTAACTCAAAACATGCAACCTGTAGAATTTTTTAAACGTTGCCTATTTTTAAGGGTAAAAGTTTGTCACCATTCCACGAGCGGGCGCAATTTTGAAGCGTGACATGTTGGGTATCAATTTACTCAGCGTAACATTATCTTTCACAATATAAAAAAATACAGCTAACTTTACTGTTGTCTTATTTTTTAATTCAAAAAATTTATTTTTTTATTTTTTTATTTTTACATGGTATTTTTTCCAAAAAAAGTGCCCTTGTAAGACCGCTGCGCAAAAACGGTGTGACAGAAAGTATTGCAACAACCGCCATTTTATTCTCTAGGGTGTTAGGAAAAAATGTATAATGTTTGGGGGTCCTAAGGAATTTTCTAGCTAAGAAAACTGTTTTTAACTTGTAAACAACAAATCTCAAAAAGAGGCTCGGTCCTTAAGTGGCTATGTTGCAGTATGCTTCAAGAAAATACAGAAAATAAGCCATTAAAGAAAAATACAGGGCTTTTATATGAATATACAGACAGGAAAGAAGACCATTATGGCTCTATGGGTTCATTTCAATGTTTTAAATAAAAAAAAGATGACAGATATATTTGAAAAACACTCTAAATTGTTTCCGTTTAGTCAGTTCTGTGCCAAACCTTCTCATAGACGGGCAGGTCTCCAACTCACCAGGAAAACAGCATGTGCATACAGATGGATTCCTAGCTGTATACCATTGACAATCTTCTCACGGGCCCACTTTGGAATTCCAAAGTTAGCAATCAGAGCCATGACAGGAACAGCAAAGAACCTGCCAACAAATATGAATTATGGTGATTTTTATATATTGTCTCATTGCTGGAAATGAATACAAAACAGTGTGGCCTGGTCATGGCACAGTAATAAAAAGTCCTGCCAGATTCTGCTCATCCTTCTGTGAAATATGAAATCTAGTCCTTCAAGTTCCCATATCTGGACCTCCTTAAAAGAGAAGTACTGTATCTCATTTGGGTCACAGGAGTGCCCAACTTTTGCTCCCCTGTGGAAAAAAAGCTAATAAGGAATTGCAAAAATGGACTTTATAGGCACACACATATAGGAAATATTATTGAAATTTTAATTGGATAAAGTTAAAATCGTAATTTACAAGACATAAAAAGAAAACACATCATAATAATGCATGACCCTTTATCCAATTAAAATTTCAATAATATTTACTATATGTGTGTGCCTATAAAGTCCATTTTTGCAATTCCTTATTAGCTTTTTTAATATTGGGACGTTGGTGTATTGTTACTAGTGTATCCACAGTGTCACCCTGTGAGGATACACGTTGAATTTCATTCCAACTTTCTGACATCTTTTGCTCCCCTGTGATGGACTGTTGCCCATTATCAGCTGATGTGGCAGACCTGCTCCAGGCTCTGGAAGGATCCAGACAAATAATGTCAGGATCCACCCTGCTGACTGACTGACAGCTGGAGCTGTCTGAGAGCCAGAGCCTGTTGCGCCTGCCCCCTCCCCAGCCCGGCCCTCCAATGAGCACTAGAGGAGCAGAGCAGAGAACGGTGACTGAAGTCACCGCTCTCTGCTCCAAACAAACTGAGAACCGAGCAATCTGCGAAACCAAAAGCCATTGGTAACTGTTTGTAGTGGGAAACTGCTCATTGCAGTACAAGATAAAAATATTACTCCTATACTGTACAGTGCCTTGAAAAAGTATTCACACCCCTTTAAATTTTTCACATTTTGTCATGTTACAACCAAAAACGTAAATGTATTTTATTGGGATTTTATATGATAGACCAACACAAAGTGGCACATAATTGTCAAGTGAAAGGAAAATGATAAATGGTTTTCAAAATATTTTGCAAATAAATATGTGAAAAGTGTGGCGTGCATTTGTATTCAGCCCCCTTTACTCTGATACTCCTAGCTAAAATCTAGTGGAACCAATTGCCTTCAGAAGTCACCTAATTAGTAAATAGCGTCCACCTGTGTGTAATTTAATCTTAGTAGAAATACAGCTGTTCTGTGAAGCCCTCAGAGGTTTGTTAGAGAACCTTAGTGAACAAACAGCATCATGAAGGCCAAGGAACACACCAGACGGGTCAGGGATAAAGTTGTGGAGAAGCAAGATTAGGTTATAAAAAAAAATCCCAAGCTTTGAACATCTCACAGAGCACTGTTCAATCCATCATCGGAAAATGGAAAGAGTATGGCACAACTGCAAACCTACCAAGACATGCCTGTCCACCTAAACTGACAGGCGAACATTCATTAGAGAAGCAGCCAAGAGGCCC